>JAOQGH010000001.1:55315850-55442519 GCA_025769975.1 Gallinago jamesoni
GCCCCCCAGCTGACAGCCCCCAGGACAAGCAGAGGCCTTGTCCCGGCTTCAAAAAAAGCCCCAAAAAGAGCTTCTCGTCGGCCTTTTTCACTACAGCAGCTGGTCGCTTTGTGCCACAAGAGTTGGAAAGATTGCACAGTTGAAGGTTTCTGGGTTGCAGTCAGTGCTGAGTGATGGATGGGAGAGCTCTCCTCCTGAGCAGATCAGCTGCAACAGCCTCCCGCGGCTGCAGAAGCACGAAGGTCACCAACCTTTGGAGAAACACTTTCCCTCAGAGTTCCTTCCTTCAGGAACATCTCAGCTGAAACCCCACTGTTCTTGGTCTAACTGGCCTCCTGACAAAGCCTGGAAGTTGTAATTACTTCTGTGTCACCATATCCCTTCTATAAAATGCATTTCCTACCCATACACTCATCAGTTCAGTCTGGAGCACACAGATGTGCACACATTCACACTTTTTGAGGGTCTTGCATGAGAGGAGAAGGAAGGAAGAGAAGGCAGACCCTAATTTCAAGATAGGAAAGGAAGGAGTAGAGCCTCCTGGGATCTTTCTCCTCCTCATCTCTTCTTTCTTAGGGTAATTTTTTCCTTCTTCTCCTTGCTGCTTAGCTCTAAAATCTTATCTTCTGAGGACAATGAGGACAGGCTGAGACAGTTGGGGTTGTTTATCTGGGAGAAGAGAAGGATCTGAGGATGCTTTACTGCAGCCTAGCATAAACATTTTAGTAGGCTCTGCAGTGATAAGACAAGGGGTGATGGTTTTAAATTAAAAGAGGGTAGATTCAAACTAGATATAAGGAAGACATTTTTTACCATGAAGATGGTGAAACACTAGAGCAGGTTGCCCAGAGAGGTGATAGATGCCCCACCCCTGGAAACATTTAAGATCAGGTCAGATGGGGCTTTGAACAACCTGACCATGTGAAGATGTCCCTGCTTATTGGAGGGGAGGTTGGACTTCATGACGTTTAAAGGTCCCTTCCAACTCAAACCATTCTATGATTCTATGACAAGATGGAAGGGATCTGGAAACAGCTCCCACTGGCTGCCTTTGTACAGAAGTAGGGGAGAGCGTGGATAGGGAGCAGCTGGTTTGCAGCAGCTCCCCCCATCCACCTGTCTTGGCTCTCACAGTACTGGCAGGGGAGAGAAAAGAGTTCATTGCACCCCTTGATGCATTTGCTCCGCTTCATGGTGAACACACAGGCTCACACAATACTTCTTTGTACTAGTAATCTGGGCAGGTGGGGAAGTGCGGCAGGACCTTATCACCACAGGAGAGGAGGGAAAGAGCAGCCATGGGGTGGTTGCTGCTTCCCAGAGGCTGCTTAACTTCCTCGTTCAGCCTTCACAGAAAACACTATTCCTTTTGACGTTTTGCCAGTGACACTTAGGGGCACAGGGAAGACCTGAAAAATCTTCATTGCACCACATCACCTCACTACTCCCATTTCAGATTCCCTTCCCTGCTTACACCTCCTCCAAAGTTTGGATGATAAAGGAAGAAGGAGGAAAACCAACCCTCCACTTTCTCACCTCTCTTCCAACCCTCATTCAGCTCCCCTGTAAAAGCAGTTTGGTAACCCCAGCTGTTCACTGGGATGGGGTGGGAAGGGAGTGGGTGAGCCACATGGGGAGGAAAATAAAATTACAGCTCTCATCATACCAACCATGAAGTCATTCATGCCCCGCCTTCAGCTAACGGCCTTGGCCACAGAGCTGCTGCTGTGGTGGGAGGGGAGGAGGGACCGGAGGGTGATCGTCGAGTACAGTTCCCTCTTCCACTTCCTCCCCACAACCTGCTGCTCACTGCAGCACAAGGGCTGATACCCAAATTTGCCCCTCTCTCCCCGCTGCTTGCCTTGGCCTGACTTCCCTTTGCCCCGGGCACCGTCCTCCGCCACGGGTCCGGAGACATGCAAGCCATCAAGTGTGTCGTGGTGGGAGATGGGTAGGTACCCCTCTGGTTTGCTGTGGGTGCAGGGTGGGAGGGGTGGTGACAAGGGGCAGGAAAGGTGGCTGCTTGGTGAAACTTCCCCAGCTTTGCTTCTGGCTTCCTGCAAATTGTGTTCGCTCTCTCGCTTGCTCTTCCCTTCCCAGGGCAAGGGACCTTTCTCTGGGGAGGGTGTGGAAGAGGGCATTTTGAAGGGCATCTGCAAAAAGGGCATAGGAAATGGAGCAGGTCTGTCCCATGCAGAGGAGGTGGTGGTGTTGCTGCCAGATTCAACCTGTAGGCAAGAGTCGTATTTGAAACCTGAGAGGTACAAGCACGCTTCTGCAGGTGAACAGCTCCTTGAAAGCCATCTGCTCACTAGGGCTGACTGAGACAGGGCATGGCACTATGGTCCCTGACGAGATGTCCTCCAGGCCCTCTGTGTTCAGCTTTTCTTGGCACATTATCTCTGTACTGGGGTGTGGGGGAGACAGTTTGGCAGGGGTTTCTGTGGGCACAAGGAGGCGGAGCTCTTTTCACCGAGATAGGCACAAGGACATGCCATTTTGGGAGTGGGAGGTAACACTACCTTGCCTTCACAGCATGATGGCATCACTGCCCATGTCCCGTGATCCCTGGTAATGGCCAGATCTAAGCCATCAATAAGTGACGCAGCCAGTACTGCTGGGGACCAGAGGGATGGGGCGGATAGGGTCTCTTCTTGCCCTGTGGGATGAGTACATGCAAGGAAAGGAGGGGAGGAGAGTCCACATTTAGCACGGCGTACGTTAATTCATTTCCCAGCTAGGAGCTGGCCAGACTGTTATCTGGGGCAGCCATCAGGTAGCAGATGAAGAGACATTTGCAGCAGCCCTGCTCCCCACAGTCACTTCCTCCTTCAAAACTCGCCTGGGGAAGAAGACGTCTGCAAACATAACAAGTCACAAACAGTACATGTTAGACATATTCTCGGGGCCTGGGGCAAGGGAGTGAGGTGAAGGGACAAGGGAGGTCCAAGCCCCAAATAAACACTATTACCTCTAAGAAAAGTCCCCTGAAGGCTGCAAGCTAGACCAGAATGAACAACTCCACTGGGTATTTATCCGTTGCCTCCCCAGTTTCCCCCCTCACACATTGGACGAACTCTGTAGCCACCCCTCAAGGCAGCAATCCCCTCATATCATGGCTAACCCCACAACACATCCTGTTGTCAACCCTTCTGACCGCAACACCTCTTAAGTGTCTTTGGTGCTATCATTTTGCTTGTCTGTACCCTGCACCTCTCCTCTCACCATCTTGCAACACAGCAGTCCAGTCATTCCCCATTGCTCTGAGCTCTTCACCAACCTTCACCTCCCTCTCAGCAATACCAGCCATGTCACCCTCCCTTGGCTCAACTTTACCAACCACAGGACCTTCTGCTGTCACTCAGCTAAGCCCCTCATGTTGCCCCATAGGTGTACTGGCTCCATAGCCCCCTCCATCACACATCACTGACGTCTTAACTCTTTCTGAGTTCACTCCTGGCAACCAGCAAGTGCTACTAACCTCACCTCATCTCTCAATAGCTTTGTTGTAACCTTCGCCCCTTCACTGATGCTTTGTGCTCCTCTCTGTTCAACCACACTGATTCAGAACCATCCCCTTTACATGACTGACCCACCCACAGTCCTGTAGACCTCCTGAGCCATTACCTGTAGAAGTACCATGGCCCTCCCTCAATGTCTCTATGACAAGATGGAAACAAGGTTAGCTGGGGAACTGAGAGGAGGAGGATCTAAGGAAGGGAGATGGCAGAAAGAAGAAACAAGGGTCAGAGCACACCAAAGAGCTGTTTCCTGCTCAGCTGCCCCACAGTGCAGTGACCAAGGCAGGTGCCTCATGACCAGGGAGAAGATGCCAGCTGTGCCTGTCAAGGGCACACAAAAAGGCAGAGCTGCAGCTCTGCAACAGGGGACTTTGCAGGTACAGCTGAGATGGTTGGACCATCCCCAGCTTTCTGGGGCTCCAACCTGTCTCCCAGGAAAGACATCTCTCTCATCCTATAGCTGTGCTCGTAGGCTGAGGAGGCAGGTTGCTCTCACCCCCTCTACTTCACACATGCTGCAACTGAAGCACAGCCACATTTTCCCAGGCCACACAGATCTGAGAAATAGCATCCCAAGAGGAGGAGTATTCTCCTCTCCACACCTGCCATGGCTTCTTTATTGTCTTCCAGTTTCTTTTCTCCTTGCCCTCATCACAGCCTTCACCTTGCCCACAACACCTTCTCCTCCCCTTGACAGCCTTACTGCCCCTGTTCCCACTTCCTCCACACCAATGCTCTCACCCAGTCTGGACTGTGCTGCTACCCTGGCTTATTTGTGCTCCAACCCACTGCAACATGGGTGTGGGGGAGGCTGAGGAGAGAGGAAGCACCAGCTTCTAGCTCAGAAACACCACCAGCAGCTTCCGTCAGCCACAGGGGGAGGCACCATGCCGGATGCTTTACAGCTCTCTCTGTGGGTAACGCTGCAGCTCACCGCAGACAGGCAGGACTGGAAAGCGTTGTGACTAAGTCAAGAAGAGGTGCCACTCTGCTGGCAGGGGCAGGCGGGGGTGCCTGTGTTGCGGGGTTGTAGCTGGCTGGGCAGCCTTGTCGTGGCACTCCCAAATCACTGCACCTACCCTGGCTGTGCACGCACTGGAAAACGGGCTCTCACCTCCATCTCAGAGTAGATGCGTCTTGGCTGAGTGATCTCTGTACCAGATCGTAAAAACAAGCCTTCGTGCTTGAAGACAACAAAACATTTCTGGGTGACATCCTGTCTTTCTTCCTGACAGTTTTCTAACCTATGTTTATGCACTGTCTGGTCCTACGAATGTGTTTCTGCTTCCACGGGTCTCCTGACAGGGCTGGCTTAGAGGTGTGGAAGGATTGTCCCATCCCCTGGCAAGACTGCCTGCACTACTATGACTTCCTGCCATTTTTTTCTTTCTCTTCCAGAGCTGTGGGGAAAACCTGTCTCCTAATCAGCTACACCACCAATGCCTTCCCTGGAGAATACATCCCCACTGTGTGAGTAATAGATAAACAGGTCCCGGGACGGGGAGAGAGGTGGGGGAGGCATGGAAAGCAGGATGCAAAGATGTGCAGAAACCCCTTGTTGTGCAGTCTGAAGGCAGGGTCACAATCTCCGTGCCAGCAGAGGAAGGGCTGCCAAACCACTGAAGGTGCCTTTGCACTTTGGATCTGTCACCTTCCACTAGAAGCACAAGTGGCCTTATAAAACCCTGGCATAAAGGACATATTTGGGAGACATAAACCAACCCAAGGGTCTATCTGCCTGCTAAATTTACAAGTAGCAGATCGGGTCCTGCTAGGCAAAAGAACCAGGCACCAGGCTGCAAAACTTGGGCCAGACATAAGAGAAGGTTGTTGGGCTGGACAGGAGTTCCCACTTCCTTCCTTGTCCAAGGAATGGGTACCCTTGTCAGGCACTGATAACCCTGACAGTGGATTCAGCTCAGTGCTGGAGCAGAAGCCCGGTGCAATCCAGTGGATGTATGCATTGAGGCTGGGACAGACCGGCAGACTGTTGGAACAGGGAGCAAGGTTAGGCTTGTCTTAGGCTGAGTGGTCAGATGTTTTTGCCTTCCTGCAGTGCATGGGGATGCTCACCACATGAACTCATACCACACCACTGAGGCATGGAGCATGACCTCCTTGAGGCGGGAAAAAGAGCTAGGCACAGCATGTCAAACTGGTAGCATGGGTTCAGATTCCTTGGGAAGGACAGGTGCAGGAAAACCCTAGACCCTCACTTTTTTTCTCCAGACCAATTTGCAACAGACATTGTGAAAAATGGTTGCGGTAGCAAAATTGCATCTCTGCTTAGAAGCTGGTTTATGGAAGGGCACCACCCCTAACTAGTGTGTAGCTGTGAAGTGGCCATGCAGTTTGTGTGTCACATACCATTTCTTCTCATGCCTGAGGCTCTTGTTGGAGATGTGAAAGGGAGGCCATTTTGTGCTTCTGTGGCAGCAGAGCTTATCTTCCAACTGTGGCACGTGCCATGAGCACGTTCACAAGGTCTTTGCATTGGTTCCTTCCTATCACTGGTTTCCCACACCTTAACATGAAAAAAAAATATACCAAAAGGAATAGAAAAGAAAAATTTTCTAGCAACCCAAAGCAGGAACACCTCTATTGTTTTAATGGCCTCTTTTTTCCCAATAGTTCTTTGCTCCCAGGCACACAATCCTGACAGCTGTTCTCAAATGTTTCATGCTGGGATGACAGGACACACTTCAGCATAGCAGTTCCAGCAGAGGTGTTGAGGAGTGCAAGGCTCTTGGGGAGCTACAGAGACATGGGTTCTTCTTCACTTTTAAGAAGAAATCTGGATTTTAGAGCACAGAAGAAAGATAGGGTAGCTAGAGCAAGTGTGGGAAGGATGCTGGGGAAGCTGAAAGGTTTATGGATCTGCATGCATGGTGGCAAAGGTGGAGCTGCAGCCAGGCACCTGCCCAGGACAGCTGAGTGATAGGGAGGAGGTTGATGCTGAGATGGAAGTCCATAAGCAAGAGGTTCACAGGCAAACAGCATCACCCATGTCAGCTGAGACTAGGAATCACTACCCTTTGCTCTGGGGGTCACCTCGTGAAACCCACCTACTGGAAGAGCTCCCTCTTCTCCTGTTTGAGCCATGGCTTATGTCTCTGCATTTCAGGTTCGATAACTATTCTGCCAATGTGATGGTTGACAGCAAGCCTGTAAACCTGGGGCTTTGGGATACTGCTGGACAAGAGGATTATGACAGGCTGAGGCCTCTCTCTTACCCGCAGACGGTGGGTCACATTCCATGCCCCTCATCCTGTGTTCCTCCCTCAGATATGCCTCTGTTACCCGCTGCAAAAATCAGCATTTGCCATAACACAGTGACAGGACTGTGCCTGTCCCTCTCTGCCCTTTTCTGATAATACCTCTGTTGATATACAAGTGCCTTGAAACCCTAAAGTTAAAAGATATCTAAGGGTATTTTGGAGCCTTTAGATAAAATTTACAACTGGGATAACTTAGCAAGACAACTGAAATTGTCAAAGATACTTATACGTCCAGCTGACACTGATTTTAGTGTGGGACAGATGCCCTACACAGCCCTGGTAAAAAACCCTCCTCTTGCAAAACTAAAATCCTCCTCTTGAAAAGTTAAAATGGCTCAGGGAATTTAGGAGCTGAGGCAGGAGCTGTTCATATTTTTGTGAACCCCACTATTGTGCCTTCTGCCTCCTAAAAGAGATCTGATGTGTGGACACGTGTATTTGATCTGCTGATGCCTCAATTAAGCCCATACCTCTCCTCAGATACTGGTGTTCACCATGGTTTCATCATGTTGACAGAGAGCTTTCAGGGTTTCAAGGTCACCCTCCCTGGAAGATGTTGTTCCAAGCAGTCTCTTGGCAAGCTCAGAAAGACCCTGCTGCCTCAGGCGCTGGTCTGAAAGTTGCCATTGCAACCAAAAGGTCTAGGAATTGAGGACACTGTTTGTTTCGGCCAGGTTCAGTCACCTAAAAGTCAGACACCTGGTGTAATCTACTTGCCTAGGCTCTTTCTGCATTCCGTATAAGCAGGTGTATTTCTCAACAACATGATTGCATCCACCTGGGACACATCCCAAAGAAAGTTGGGGGAGCTGTTCTCCGACATACTTAGACGTACTCCAAGGTACTTGCTTCTGACAGTTGTAGAAGTATGGAAATGTGTAGGTTGGGCCTGATGCCCTCATTTTAGTTAGGCAAAATTGGATGAAGGAAATATAATCCTGAAGAGTTTTGGTTTGGTTTGGTTTGTTTTTAATGGAAGTCGAAATTCTGCTATGCCCAGGAAAAGCTTACATGGATAAACGAGACTCATTTGCATCCTGTGTGTGCGCTTTTTTGGGTTAAGCCTAGCTCTGTCTCAACAGCAGGCAAAATTATTTTGGCCTAAAAGCTCTCTGGTGTTCTGTGAGAGATGAGCAGGCCGCTGTCAGGCCATTTCCCATGAGGATGAGTGTGCCTACCACAAAAACCCCATCCTCATAGTTTGGCTCTCCTGATAATGGTGGCTATGGTTACCATGAGTCAAATATCCTTCTCTCTAGAGGCAATTAGCAGCAGCCAGGACTGCGTTAAATTGTGAGAGACAGCTTTCCCTAGCATGACCCTCTTTGCTGCAGAATGAGGATGCTGCCTATCCAGCTCTTCATCCTGCTCCTTGCCTCTTGCCAAGCAATCACATGCTGTCGTCCTAACACTGCTCCATGGTTGTGTGCCTACAGGACGTCTTCCTGATCTGCTTCTCCCTTGTCAGCCCGGCATCTTATGAAAACGTTCGAGCTAAGGTGAGACAGAGTATCATGGTCCATCAGGGGTTGAGGAGGGTGAGATTGGTGGTGGCCTTGCAAAGAGAATGACTGGGTGGAGAATGCTAATGAGACATCTCAATTCTTTTTTGTGTCAGTCAGAAGGAACTAAAATATCAGCCTCCTTCAGATGTCTTTTCTGCATTATCTCAAAAAAGGCAGTCAACCCTATCTAAGGGCTAATATTCATCTTGCTGGGCTAGTCAGCTGTGAGACCACAGGCTTAAGTTCTGATAGTATCTCTCAGCCAAGACTGTCCTAGCACGAACACACAGGACCAGTTCATAGAGTATGAGAAACAGGTACCCACAGCCTTTGGGTAGGAAGTAAGGGAAGAAAGGAGAGATGGATGGAGAGGAGAACAACATAGTATTTCTTTCCTACCACTTGCAAGTTTCTCCCTGGGTTTCAGGGAGCCGTGAAGGGTAGAAAGCAGCTCGTGCTTTTGCCTAATAGAACTTGAGCACCACATCTGGGATTTCACCTGTGGACCCAGCAACAGGGGCTTGTCTGGGCCAGGCTAAAGTGCCCAACATTGGATCGAAGGGCTGTGAGGAAGGACAAGGTGTTAGCTATCTTGCTGACCTTTGTCCTATCTTGCTGACCTTTGAACCATTGCCCCACAATGGGTTCAATTCTGAGGGCATCCCATTGTATATATTTCATTATTTTTCTTATTGATATTATTATATCTTCTTTTTGTGAATAATATTTCATTAAAGTAGTTTTAGCTTCTTTTCAACCCATAAGTCTCTGTATCTCTTATTTTCTCTCCCTTCTCTTCTGGGAAGGGAGAGAGAGGTTAAAGAGAATATCTGTCATTCATTTAGTGGCCAGCCCAGCCTAAACCATGACAGGTTTAGGTGACAACAAAGGTGCCTCTTTGTTTCCCTTGTGCATGTCCATATGTGTGACTTCTCACATCTTTGCCATTTTTCTTCCTTGCTAGTGGTTCCCTGAGGTGCGGCACCACTGCCCTAGCACTCCTATCATCCTTGTGGGCACAAAGCTGGATCTTCGTGATGACAAGGATACCATTGAAAAGCTGAAGGAGAAGAAGCTATCCCCAATTACCTATCCCCAGGGCCTTGCTCTGGCCAAGGAAATTGGTATGTGCTTAGGGCAACATCTTGGACTTACTGAAAGGAGAGATGAAGATAAGGGTTTCCCCTCCGTCTAAGGAGGCTTCCTTGGAGGTATCTCACAATGATATATCCAAGGGACACAGGGATACACATCAAGGGTCATGGGACAAAAGGCATTTCAGGAGGCTCAGGAAGGAGATCTGCTCCTTGAGGAAGCCTCAACCGCTCAAACCTCTGTTTTCTGCCTCTCTCTGGCCACTATCCTGCACACACACACAGATATACATTTGCACATTCCCCTCCCCTTTTACTCTGCTATTTCTATCTGGGCCAATATTTGTCTGTGAAAGCCACAGCTGCTCTGTGGGCAGGGGCCTCTCCTCCACATCCGGAAAAAGACGGAAGACCAAGTTTTCTAACATCTCTCAGGAAGAGTTGCAACTGCAGCTTCCTGTCCCTGCTACTGGGGCTTAGACATGCAAAGCCTGGGCATGTGTGTCTCACCCCACCATTCACCTCAGGTGCATCAGCTCCCTCCTGTATTTTGGGTCAAGCACAAATGCCTGTTCCAGGTAATGTCTCTTAGATGCAGCACCCAGAGGTAGCAGAGAGGGTGGGAAACACAGCTTGAGGGAGAAGTTCTCAACCAGAAGTTCAGAGGAGAGGATGTCCAACCAGGATAACATAGCCGGCCTCACACAATGGCTCTGCTCTGGCTACAAGGGTGGAGAATAGGCAAACCCTGGTCTTGTACAGGCAGCAAGCTTTGCCCTGAATCAAGACTTCCTGAGTGAGTGAAGTGGTGTCCTGACAATGTTTAATGGCTTTGATCACCTGAGCTGTGTTTATTCATTTCAGGCAAGATCCAGGTGCCCTAGTCTTCAGCACAAGGTCTCTGAGAATTTAGGTCTCTGGGGGTACAGAGACCCAAAAAGAGAGGTGCCACATGATTTGAGATGCCACCAGAGATGCTCAACATTCAAAGCCTGAGGAGACTTGAGACCTTATCTCAAGACAAGATTCAGGGAGTGTTTTGGTGATGTCTATGTGCCTCAGAACACTGTGAAATTGGCACTGAGGGAGGAGAGTGTTGTGGCTGTGAGGTGATAAGAGCCAGAAACATACTGGTGATACAGGCACATGCATGTCTTCTGGCTTAACGCAATCTGTGGCATTCCCCTGCATGCTTATCTTCTGAAGACCCTTTGCAGCAGCCTCCTGGGTACCCTCACTGCCTATCCCAGTTCCCTTCCTCCCCATTACAGCATCTACTTTCCTCCCAACAGACTCCGTGAAGTACCTTGAATGCTCAGCTTTGACACAGCGTGGCCTCAAGACGGTGTTTGATGAGGCCATCAGAGCAGTCCTCTGTCCGCAGCCCACCAAGACAAAGAAACGAGTATGCAGCCTCCTCTAAGTGAGTAAGTCTGAAAGGATCCCTGGGAGTGACACCAGTGGCCCTTTCCTGCTCTTGAAAGGTCAGGACCACTGGGTTCCTATGACCTGCTGTGCGTGGTGGGATAGGTCACTCTCAGAGATAGAGAGGGGTGACGGCAATCCTGCGTGGGGATAGGACTGTTGGTGTGACAGAGCACACAGATCCCTGAACTACTTCCCCCTCCTTGCTGCCTGCCCATGGGCAGTTTTGTCCCCATTTCCTGATGCAGGGTGGCCCAGGATTTTCCACCTTTGCCCTCAAAAAGAAGTGTCTGTCACCTTCTGTCACAGAGGGAACTGTGTCCAAGCTGCCCTAGGAATGACCTGCTGTGAGAGCTGTGAAGTATGCAGCCTTTGCCTATAGAAAAAAAAACCACAAAAACCCCAACAACAAAACAAATAACAAAAACCCAGAGCTGTCCCTTATTCATAGCAATTGCCCAATGACCCTTCCTCTTGCCCAGCCCTGCTCACCTAAAGGGGGTTTTTGCACTGCTGTTCATTGGCAGGCAGCAGCTTCTCCCCCAGGACTCCTTTACTCCTCATATTGTCCTGACCTGCCCTTCCACTTCAACTCTAGGCAGCAGAGGGAGGAAAGGGGCTTCAGGATAAGAATCAAAGCTGGCCAAAGCCTGAGGAGAGAGAAGAGTGACAGCATTCTAACTGGGACCCTGCCCCTTCACTCTCCCACCCACCATCAAGACAGAGGGAGGGACAGAAAGAAAATGGCCAAGCTGATTTCACAAGGTCTGTCATGTTTTTGGCTACAGATCCCGGCCCCATCCTGATGCCAGGCTCTGCCCAGCACGCAGAAGAGCGATGGCTCCAGCATCCCGGAGCTCAGTACCTTGTGGTGGTCACTGCGCTTTTTACTTCTACCAGCTTGAAAGACTGTTGTGGGTCTGTAGCACCGGTTTGTCCATTTGCACAACTTCCCCACACTTGCCCCACCCCGGCTGCCCCTTCTCTCCCTCACTGACCTCCAAGGTTACAACATAGTGAGTAAGACCCAATAAACAGATAATACATTCTTGCCATGTCCCTGATGCATTGCATCTCAGGGGGGGATGACAACAGCCCTGAAGCAGTGAGCGATGGGATGGCTGGGGTGGAGGCACCTGCCAGCTATGTCCATCCTTCAGCAGTGATAACCCAGGAGGCACCACACTGTGCTGTGTACTGGAGAGCCCCAGCCATTATAGGATGAAGAGATGAGGCCTGATTCACGGAATCATGGAATTGTCAGAGTTGGAAGGGACCTCTAGAGATCATCTAGCCCAACTCCCCGGCTAAAGCAGGGTTGCCCAGAGCACATCACTCAGGACTGCATCAAGGTGGGTCTTGAAAATCTCCAGAGAAGGGGACTCCATGACCTCCCTGGGCAGCCTGTTCCAGGGCTCTGTCACCCTCACCCTGAAGAAGTTCTTCCTCATATTTGAGCGGAACTTCCCATGTTCCAGCTTGCGCCCGTTGCCCCTCATCCTGTCACTGGGAACCACTGAAAAGACTCCAGCTCCATCATCCTTCAACCCACCCTTTAGGTATTTGTAAACGTAGATAAGCTCTCCCTTCAGCCTCCTCTTGTCCAGGAAGAGAATGCACTGAGTTGCTGAGTTCTCAGCTGAGCCCCCTGCGTTCCTCAGCAAAGTGCAAATACCGTGTGCCAGCCAAGGGCAGCGGGGTGATTCCACCTCCGCCTTTGCCCTTCCTCTTCTCAGCTTCCATGGGTCCAAAGAAAAGTTGTCTTCCCTCCGAGACACACAGAGGGTGAGATGCAGGCTTTGGGAGGGGACACCCGGGCCCTGACTCCGCTCCATGGGAACTGCTGGGGACACCCTTTCAGCGAAACATTTCTGCATTAATGCAGCTAAACTCACGTCACACACAGTCATATCGGTACCGGCACTCACTCATGCTGCCAGGCACAGACAGAGTGAGAACAGGAAGGGGGAGGGCAGGGGAAAAAAGAAAAAAAGAGAAAAAAGAAAAGAGCAAGGAATGAGTCACCAGTCCAGACAAATTGCTTCCAAGTCACTAAAATTAAGCTGGAGAGTGTGGTCCCAGCGGTACTATGGATCTGGTAGCTGTGAGCACCTGCCTTCCTGATGCATTGCAGGGACTTGAGAGTAAGAAGTGTTAGAGGGTGTCTGCTGTTGCCACTGCTTGCAGGAGGGAGGAGGGCTGAGGGTGCAATTATTGGCACTGCAAAATCCTGCAGTCCTGGGAGGGCACAGAGCAACTGTGCAGTTGAGCCAGCCCAATGCTTCCCAATGCAGCACCACTTCTGGGTTTCGGAGGCTGCTTCCTGCACAGAGGAGGTGCATGGGGAGTGTCAGCAACAACCTGCCACAGTGAAGTCCCTGAGGTACCCTGCTACCAGGGAAATTTCTGCAAATCCAATTCATGGCCGGATCTGAGTAAACCAGTTAATTCAGTGCTGTGAAACATTATCCGCTGATAATGTCCAGAGCAACCCTGGAGGACATCCGGTGGCAGCAAGTTCCACAAATGTCTGCACTGCTACCGGATGAATGGCAAAAGCTCTCCAAAGGTAATGTAAAGTGCATCAACGTAAGTCCAGATGAGCAGAAATTAAGTCTCTGGTGTGGGCATGTACCTGTGGAAAGGCAATGGACACAAAGCCCTTGACAATGGGATCTAGCCTCCCTTTAACATCTTAAACATTACTCAAACCAATGAATTCCCAGTAGGTTATAATTTCCCCTCCTGTTTTCAAGCTTGGCTTTTACCTTCTCAGTCTGCCCTGCCCCCAATCACATGAAGCGATGCAGAGAGGAGAGGCTCCCCAGGTGCATGAAACAAAATTCATGTATTTGCCCATCTGTGGAGGTGCACAGGCTGACCTCTCCTTCCAACACTATTCAAGCAGTTTGCAGAACCCTGTTGGAGGTGGGGCAGAGAATGGGGCAGGATGCCAAGCATTGACGAAGCGAGCTGGAGACCTTGAAGTTGTGACCCTGTGACTGTGCTTGTGCTAACAAGTCCTGCAAGGCATAGCTGGCCTGAGTAGTGCTCTGCTGTTTCATGGCTCCGCTTCTTTTTTTAGAAAGGAGTTCCAGAGGCTCCTCTCATGGTGCTGCAGATACCTGCCCTGCCATGACGAAGGTAGCCACTGGGTGCTGCCCATGTCATTACTACCCCAGTGAGACCTCATCTTCTCATGTCTCCAGACAGCATTGTGGTCCAAGGTCTAGGCTAAGGCATCCTGGCAGCTTTGAAACCCGGTACTGCCTTCAACTGTTCACCTTTGAGCAGCACTGACTGCACATATTCTGCTCACAGAGATGCTCTCTACTTCTGCTAAGGCTGCAATTGGCCCTAGGAGCCCAAACACTCATAAAAGCAATGCCAAATGTCAAGAACTGGGTGACTGCACAGCACAAGCAGTCACTGATGTTGGCTGCAGGGCAGGGGATGAGGACTAAAATGAAGCACTTAGTGCTGGGAATGAGATGGGGAATTCCTTCCCAAGAGAACTGCTAACTCAAAGGGGCTTAGTTTCTTGTCCTCCCCCATTTCTTTTGGGTCCACTGCTTGCAGCAGAGATGAAATTTGGTAGGAGAGTTTCAGGCTGTTGAACTGGAGCTTTTTCCCAAAGAAGATACAAAAGACATGAGGTTGTGCATGGAGCCAGAGGAGCAACAGAGTTGAGACTGACAGCCCCCTTATTTGCCCATCTGCCCTTAGCTCTATCCATCTGGAGGTGCTCGTAGAGCAGCATAGAAGGGGGAAGGGTTTGTAGGCTCAACATCCACCCTGGTTTCTGAGCACCTTGCCAGCTAGAAGGCTTTGCCACATTCCTGCACCTCTGAGGAGCACTGGTCCTGCTTGCAAGACCCTAAAAATAAGGAGCCCCTCTCCTTTGTGTCTGTGGGCATTCACAGGGTGCTTTGCACTGCCACAACTCCCTCCATCGAGGGGAGTCCATCCCAGTCCCCCCCTCCTGCCGCACCACTCTCCCACCACATCGCTGCTCTCTGCATTCCTCTATTCTCTCTCTCCCTCTCTCCTCCACTGTCGTCCCGTCCCCCCCCTTCTTTTACCGAATTCCTCCATCCTCACTTCCTCTCTGCTCCCTTTCTCCCCTTGCCCCTCTCCTGCACCTCCCTTCTCCCCCCTTCCTTCTTTATCCCGGTCTCTCCCCCCCGCCTCTCTCCTCTCCCTTCTCCTGCCCTATCGTCCATCCCCTCCTTCTCCATCTCCTGCCGGTGTTTCCGTGCGTGGCGCCGATTGGCTGCCGGCATCCGTCCCCCAGTAGCCGCCGCTCCGCTCCGCCTGCCCGAGCCCGGCGGAGGAGCCCCCTCTCCCGCAGATGGCGAGGGGAGCGCGGGGGAGAGCCCCGCCGGCCTGAGGGTGAGGAACCGCTCAACCCCGCAGGGACACCAGCCCACCCGGCCGGCCTCCAGCGGGACACGGGAGCGGGCCCCAGTCCCGCACCGGTCACGGAGGGGGAGATGGGCAGGTCCAGGATGAAGAACCTGCATCTCCGGTAGTGCATGGTGGGACTCACTCCCTCCTGGGACCGCTCTGCTCAATTGCTTTTAAGAAAGGGGAAGGGGAAAAATATGACACGGATTCTCCCGGTGAAGCAGAGGAAAATGTACATCCCAACGACACGTAAGTACCAGGCGGCTCTGCCCGCTCTTCCCAGATGTCTCCCGCGGGCATGAGTCCATGCAGAAGTTAACTCCGCAGTCCCAGAGAAGGAAACCTGTGGACCCTCCCCCGACCCCCCAGCTCTGCCAGCCCAGCCTGCTCCCTACCAGAGAGCTCAGCCCTGTGGTGAGGCAGGGGGGATCCTAAGCTGGAGCAGGGCCGTCGGAAACAAGGAGGACAGGAGGGGAGGGTGGCAAAAGGGGGCTGCAGGTTACTGGACTCTGTGGTCCCCCACCAGCTTCTATTCCTGTTTTGTAACCAGATCTAGGCTCAGCTTTTAGCATCCACCTCCTCCTCTCATTCAACGCAACAATATTTTATTTATTTTTTTTTTTTTTTCCCTAACGAAAGCAGTAGCATGAATTTACCATCTCCTGCTACCTCTCTGCCTTCCCCCGGCTTTCCAGATGTACGGACCAGGCATATTCCGGCAGCACCTGCCAGGGAATGCCAAGCTTCTTGCAACAGGTGCAGTCCACATCGCTAGGGACAGACGCCAAGCAGATGCCAGCACACTATTAGTCTGAGGCCAAGGCTCCTCATCAATTCCTGCCTATGCGGCTGCTGCTGAAGCAACCAGCAGAGTGAATCCAATGCAGATGAGGCACCAGTGTCCAGGAATTGTTCTGTCAAACTAGCCAGAGTATGTGATAATGGCATTTGAGCTGCTAGATGGTACTTGACAAAGTTAGAACAGCACAGGCAGACCTTGCCTTCTTAAGGACAAAGTTTTTTCACTGCAGCTCTCTGAGCAGGAGAATGAGTGTGTAGTGAATCAGTGCCTATTTGCATTCCCTAGCATTTTTTATAGGGTTTTTGGAGCCCTGAACCGGGGTTTACTGTATTGCTAAACCACAGTGTGAGCAATCAGCTTTGAGGTCTGAACCCCAGACACTTCCCCATATGCTCTTCAGACCCTGCACAAGTGTCCCCATCCATACTTGGTATTTGTAGGGCTCTGTATCCAAATGCTTTTTTTTTTTTTTTTTTGGAAATTCCTTTGCATGCAGGAGGAATATTTAAAGTGAATCCCCACATTTTAGAGGATCTTTATGAATTTACTGTTCTGTTCTCCACCACCCTTTGCAGGGATCTTTGTCCCCAGAGCAGCCGCTGCCCTCCCTTTTCCTCCAACAAGTGACTTGCGTCACTGGAACAGCACTGGAAAAAAATATCAGAGGAAAGATCCTCAAGCTTAGAGTTTCAAATCATTTCCTACTCTGCCTGTTCATTGCAGCCACTCGTGATGTTTGGAACAACCACAGTACTGCAGAACCCCAAAAGATGGGCTTCTATGAGGACAGTGTGTCACAGCCCAAGGCAGCTGCAAATAGAGAAAGTCTAAACAATTCCAGTCCTTCAAAGCTCATTTAGGTATAGCAGGAAACATTTATGCAATAACCTGTAGAAATGGCCTTAAGACGTAGTTGCCCAATTGTGTTTTTGTGGGGCCTGTTAGACGAGGCTCTTTCAGCATAAGATTTGATACACCTGTGGAATCTGTTGGGTTTGCCTATCTGATATCTGAGGAGTTCATCCAAAGCTCAGATGTCCCCTAAGGTTTCCTGATGTTGGAATGATGCTACAGGGATGAAGTTGTGATGGTACAGGGAACCCCATCCAGGAGAAAAGTCTCTGGAGTGTTTCTGGCCTCCTGAAAGTGGTTAATATTGGGAGTCCTTTCCTTTGAGATCTCCAGTTTTCATTTCAATAACAAAGGAGCTTCAGAGCCCTAAGAGATTTATTTGGATAAGTAAACGTGAGACTCAGGTTCCCTGTTCTCCTCTACCAAGTTATCCTCACTTCCAAGAGAGTGACCCCACCACTCCTCACTTCCAGAAAATTTTGCCAGAGCCCAGGGGATCCTCAAAGTATCACAAGTCTCCCCTGCATAAGGTTTGCCAGGGTGTCTCTGTCTGCAGTACATGCTGGGCTCTGTCATTCACATAGCTGGAGCCCTGACGAAAGACAGAAGGCACGTCCTGTCTCTGCTCTCCCTGCAGCTTCTCACCCAGCGTGAGCAGAGAGCTGGTGGAGAGTGGAGAGCTTGTTTGTTCAAGGCTCTCTCTGAGTGAGCTGAGTGCTGTTTCCATGCCAAACCCTGATGTGACAGGCAATTGGGCACCTCACACTAGAAGGACCAGGACACTGCTTTGGTGTTGCAAACAGCTGGGACAGGCAAGGCATCTTCCATTAGTAGTGTGTTGCAGGGTGCAGAAAGAGAGGGATAAAACAAGAGAGGAAGAGACAAGAGGGATCTGGACTGGTCCGCCTTGGTGTACCCAAAATTCCTCGACTCTCAAGCTGGCATAGCACAAACCAGCTACCTTCCAGTTCGGGTGCTGACCTCAGCCTCTGGGCTTGAATTGAGAGTGGAGGTGCTTTCATTTCTGCTGGTGGGGCTAGCACTACCACAATAACCTGGCCAGTCCAAAAAGAGCTTCAGCAAGCAGGAGGATAGACAGTGAATGGGGAAGCCAGAGTTGGAATGGCACTTTGTCACTCGATGGTCTTCCCTCTTCTGTTTGTAAGACACCTGCCACTCATAAATGACAATCAGGCCTCAGTACTAGAGCCATTAGCAGAAAATGAGAAATTTTCTTGTTCCTATCCTGGTCTGTGGTTCTTTCTCCAGAGGATCTTTCCCTAGCAGAGAGGATCCATTGGCCCACATTGAGGCATGTCCCTGTTTGTCCCTCCATGACCACTCTGCCTCCCAGGACTAGCTGGGGTCGATAGTGTCCTAAAACTTCCAGCGACTGGCAGCATCCATGAATTCACCTCAACTTCCCATGCCTGTCTATAACTACACACGGTTCATGTGGTGATTTTATCTGTGGCTTGTTCAGCTGTCATGTTGCTGATACAAATGGCTTTTTCCTCTTCCTTTCACCTCCAGATTGCTAACTGATCCTGCACGGACACTTCCCCCTGCCCTCTTCCCTGCCTCTGCTATGGACACTTCTGCTTTCAGCCTCCCCACACCCACAGTGTTGGAGGATTGGAATGTCTCTGGTAGCTGGGCAGGCTTCGCCACCCCCAACAGCTCCACCACCACAAGCCCTGGTGTGGTTGTCAGCGGTGTTCTCATCCCCCTGGTCTACCTCATTGTCTGCGTGGTGGGGCTGGCTGGGAATTCTCTGGTCATTTACGTGGTCCTGCGGCACTCTGTGAGCGAGTCAGTGACCAACGTCTACATCTTGAATCTGGCCCTAGCGGATGAGCTCTTCATGCTGGGCCTGCCATTCCTGGCCGCGCAAAATGCCCTGTCCTACTGGCCCTTTGGGTCTTTCATGTGCCGCCTGGTGATGGCTGTGGATGCCATCAACCAGTTCACCAGCATCTTCTGCCTGACAGTGATGAGTGTAGATCGCTACCTGGCCGTGGTCCACCCAGGGAAGTCCTCCAAGTGGCGGACAGCACGGGTGGCCAAGGCTGTGAGTGCAACTGTGTGGGTGCTGTCCTCCGTGGTGGTGCTGCCCGTTGTGGTCTTCTCAGATGTCCCCTTAGGGATGAGCACATGCCACATTCAGTGGCCAGAGCCTGCCTCAGTGTGGAGAGCTGGTTTTATTGTCTACACTGCCACCCTGGGATTCTTTGGGCCACTGCTGGTAATTTGTCTCTGCTACCTTCTTATCGTCGTGAAGGTTCGTTCCTCTGGTAGGAGGGTGAGGGCTCTGTCCTCCAAGCATAAGCTTTCAGAGCGCAGAGTGACCCGCATGGTGGTGGCTGTTGTGGCTGTCTTCATCCTTTGCTGGCTCCCCTTCTATGTGCTCAACATAATCAATGTCGTCTGCCCACTTCCAGAGGAGCCGTCCCTCTTTGGTGTCTACTTCCTTGTGGTGGTGCTACCATATGCCAACAGCTGTGCCAATCCTATCATCTATGGCTTCCTTTCCTACCGTTTCAAGCAGGGTTTCCGGAGGGCCATCCTCAGGCCATCACGCCGAGTCCAGAGCCAGGAGGTGCCAGCATGCCCCCCAGAGAAGACTGATGATGAAGGGGAAGAGGGCGAGATCAGCAAGATCACCCAGAATGGTAATGAGAGGCAGGAACATCCTCTAAGCAGTGGGGAAGGAGAAAGCAATGAGCAAAAACCACTCCCCGAGGAGCCTGTGGGATGCGAAAAGAGCAACAAGTTGCATGTCAGTTATTTATGATGAAAGGAATGGTGCAGGGGAGAGAGATATTAGGACATGGGATCCCCTTCACCCTCTGTGCTTTTCCACCTCAAAGGCAACGGCAGAGGTTGATACAAGGGAATATTAAAGGCTAAAGACTCTGCTTAAAGATGAAGAGGGCTCCATGAGCTTGTGGAAGAAGAAGGGCGTTGCTCTTGGCTTTGGAAGGGATACCTGAGGTTTGTGTGGTACCAGTCGAAGAAAGGACTTGGTCCAGGGAGAGCTGAAGAGGTGATGGACACTGACAGCATGGAGAGAGCCAGGTCAGCCCTAGACTGCATGATCCATCCATGGATCACCCAGCTATGAAGAGCATCAGCTGCCATCCGACTGTGGCACCCGAAGAAAGTCCTCAAAATGACATGTATGACATATGGTATTGAAGATGCAGAAATAGGTATCTCAGTGCCTTGGTTATCTTCTTTATAAACATGAGAAGCAGTTTACCCTAAAGGAAGAAGAGGAAGAAAAATGTTTGTAGCTAAGACATATCAGCTGCATGAATGGCTGACCCTTCTCTAGCTCTTCAGTAAGCCTCATGGACAGCTTCCCAATCTGTGCTGCTCCTGGCTGGAGACCACTCTGACTGCTCAAAGCCCCCTCTTTCTTTCCAGGGTTCTCATGGACTCTGGGCAGGCTGGTGAGACTTACCTGGGAGAAAAAATGGGACAATTCTTTCCTGAACCTTGTATTCTTCAGGGCTTTCCTGGTACCTCTGAACCCTGGAGGAAGATGTAACAAGGGCAGAAAAGAAGACAACGAGGCATGGGTTGGAGACAGGGTGAAATGCTTTACAAGCTGAAATGCCCTTCCCCTTTTCCTCTCCCTAAGCCTTACTGTAAATAAACAAAAAGCTTTTGGACTTAAAAGGCCAACTGGGCAGAACCTTTCTGTGTGTTTAGGGGAGGGAGGGTGCTATATATTTGGCTCTCCTGAGAATACACAATGTCTTTGATATGAGTCGGTCTTTGTTTGTGCGGTACAGGAGATCAAGGCATGTACCAGTACAGGATGGGGACAGGGAGCAGAGGCAGGTCGTAGGATCTCCAGTGTGTGAATTGATTTGTCTTATGTGAATTGGTAGGGTATTTGGCACAGGATGGAGAAGAAATGATGTGTCTGCATGAGCACAAAGGTGGTTGTATGCAAAAGTTTGATCACTGGACCATCCATGTGTGAGGATGGCTGAACAGGGTCAGAGATCAAGGAGCCGGTGCAGGTAGGAGATGTGCATGGGTTGGGCACTGATCCCAATCTGTTTGTGGCTGTGGGGTGTGTGTAAATGAGCAAAAATGTAAACTCGTGTGTATACAAACACCAACAAGGTGTTTATGTAACTGTGGGATGTTTAAGGGTATATATATTTAAGGGTATATATATATGTGTAGGCATACAAGTATATATGGAAATGTGTGACCGAGCATGTGAACACTTGGGTAAGAGTGTGAGAGCATGCATGTTGCTGTGAGTGGTGGATGAGTGCTTGTGCCTGTGCATCAGTTTATGGAAGGAAGTTGTGGGTGGGCCTGTCTGAGTGTGCAGGCTAGACGAGCAGCAATGTGCAAGGGTGGGTGGGTGGGATGAAGGTCTCTCCATCCACTTTGGCTTCATTCCTGCAAGCTCTACTAAATATCTGCCCCATACCTTGAACTTCTCCATGAATGCTGTTGCTAAGCTACAGCCACAAAGAAGACTCTCATACACAAGCCCGTGATTATATCTGGGCACTTTTCTCCACAAACAATTTTGACAAATGGGAAGGAGATATCCACCAGGAGGTGACGTGCCTCCCTGTGGTCAAAAGATGTTGGAGGAGGCAGTCCATGGAGAGTCAGTGACGAAAGCTGTCTGGGTAATGTAAAAGTATCTCACAGGTGACTTGAGAGAAGGCATATGGTGGGAAGGGATGGCATGGGGCAAGGTGTGCTGGGACAGAAGACAAAAGTCCAGGACTGGGAACCAGAACAAGCTGCAGCAGCTGAGGATGATGTGAACAGAATCACTATATGAGGAAGCAAGAGACAAGGTCACCCAAAGGTAATGTGAGAAATGAAGGCCTTCTAGGCATCTGGGGAACTGGCGTGCAGGACACCCAAGTTCAGCAAAAGACCACAGCAGAGCACTGGGTGAGGAGACATGTCCTAGCCAGGGAAGAGAGAAGAGGAAGTGTGGGAAGGGACTGAAAACATGAGCAAGCAAAAGACATTCAGCTGTGCTTTCAGCCACTGGTAGAGCTGTCACCTCCCTGACAGAGGTGACAGTTGTCCCTATTGATCCTTCCTTGTCTTATTTTGTCTTTAAACCTGGGTTGCTGGTGCCAAGCCACGTATATAGGGCCATGCCTGTAGGCTCAGCCTTGGGCTCTGAGATACCAGCGATAACACACAGCTATTGCTTTGCTCCTTTTACAAAGTGTTCTTGCTCCCCTGAGTATGGGCAGTCAGACACCCAGGACTGCTGGCTCAACTCACGGGGAAAAGAAAGTGCTTGGCATCCATTTTTTGTCCTCTGCTACCTTTTCACATCTCCTCCTCCTTCCAACCAGGTAGCAGCTGCCCACACTGTGGGGCTTAGCGAGAAAAGCATCCAAACTATTCATGGGTGTGAGATCCACAGTCTGTTGGACTGAAGAACTATCTTTTTTTTTCTTTTTTTTTCTGGTGGGGATCTCCTACAGCATCCACTGGGTGAAGCACAGTCAAGAAATTCTAGCAGAATGAACTGCCAACTCCTGCCTCTCTATGGGGCAACAAACAATAGGAAGGTTAAAAGGTCTGGCTACCAAGTGATGAACTAGATGGGCCACACAGCACTTTAAATGGAGGTCTGTGTTGCTCCTCTTGCATTGAGGAGCAAGGCAAGGCAAATGCTGGACACCACTGGCAGCCATCACTGTAGGACAGAGGAGAAATGGTATTAGCTGAGGAGCATGTAGTGCTGTTTCTGGCCGATGACCAGGCACTGAAGAAGGTATATGACAGTGAATGAGGACTTTGCAGGAGGCAGCTCAGATGGGGTGCGGGGCAGGTATAGAAAGGGTTTTTCCTTCTCCACAGAGTGGCCACCCAGCTGCTGTGGGGAGACGGGGGAGTTCCCTGGCTGCCAACATGCTGTGCAGAGATGCTCTTCTTCACCACTGAATTGAGTTGGGACTTCATTTTTGCACGCCTTTGCAGCTCCATCTGCTGCAAGTCACCACTCAAGAAACTCCACCGACTGGTTGGCTTCTTAAAATACCTGCATCTCTGAAGAGCCCGGGCACTGCAGTGCCAGCACCGAGCAAGTGCGCCAAGGAGATATCATTTTGATACATGGCGTCTGAGCCCACTAGCAAGGCAGCTCGGCAGGGGAGCCAGCTGGGGAAAACAAAATGTTTCCCAGGGAGACCTGCAGGAAACTGGAGGTCTTTCGTTTAAACGGGAGTTTAAGAGGAAAAGTTTCGTATTTTTCATGTGTTTTCTTCTCCCCCCTATGCTGCATCCTATTTTTCAGTGACAAATAGGGGGAAAAAAAGGGACATGAACCAAAAATAAGACTGGAGGAGGGAAAAGAAAAGGGCTGGATTTTTTTTTTGCCTGAAATTCATAAGGAGAAAATTAAGTGTTACCAAATTCTGCAAAGTATCACCATGGATTAAAAGGCTGGTTTTCACAGGACAGATGATTGGAATGTCGGACAGTACCTTGCTGCCTCCTGACCCCTGCCCACCGTCCTCAGCTCTGTCTCCCTCCTGATGAATCCCCAGCTTTCTGTGTAGTAATAGAATTAATCTGACTGCCCTCTCCTAACGATGGTGCAGTTGACTCCGGGCAACACTGGTGCCACCAGAACCGTGCACAGTGGCTAAGTGAAATTCTGGCCGTGTTCAGGGGGATTTGTTCCAGTCAGATGGGGAAATGAATTTTTCTATTCTGGGTGCATAGACACGGAGATAAGGGCTCCATCAAGCCCTGTGCTGCACAAAAGGTTTTATTCTCATCACGTAGAGATAGGAGCTGCAAGACTACAAAAGGCTGCAATGATTTCAGCGGCGTTGTACAATGCCTCTACCCAGCAAACAATTGATCATCAATGGGGTGTGAGAGGCACGGAGAGCCCATTCTGCCACCCGCTCAGAGAGTTCATATGCACACATCAGAGTGCACAAGAGTAGCTATAGAGAGGTGTATATATATATATATGTATATATGTGATGCACATACACGCATACAAATGAGTATGTATGTGATTGCATGCGTGTATGTGTGGGTACATATGACTGTGTGAATGTGTATAAAAATATATACATATTCATGTCTGTGTGTGCTTTGGTTTAAGTATATCTACATGTGCGTGAGACCATATGTGGCCATCCACACAGATGCTCAAACACTCAGACATGCACATACCTCTTGGCCTTGAGCATGAATGCAAGAGCACGTCGCGTACATCTTCACCTACAAAGCCTGGGCTACAACTGGGAGATGACAACTGGACCTTGCAAATGACCTTCCCCACACAGAGGCCCACCATACATGCACACCCATGCACATTTCTGCCAGCTCAACATTGGCCCAGGGCAGCTTTGGACCCACTTGGTTTGACCCTTCTGCTCTGCTGTGTATCTCCACGAGAGAAACTGGAAGGGCAGGGAATGGTGATCGGGGAGGGGTTCCAGCCTGGAGAGGCAAGGGTACATTTCCAGGCTGTTACTAACACAGCCCACACTTAATGTCATTTGAAGCTGTTGTTAGGGAGCCGCTTTATTTATCATCAGCAGGGAAACACAGCAGCTCGGCTCAGGCAATGGCAAAACTGTCCATGCAACGGTTCTGCTTCAGCTATTGTAGAGGACCGTGGAAGAAGGGGGTGTGGGGAGGGGGCAGGAAGCAGTTAATTGGCTGTTGAAATAGGGGAGCCAGTAGATAAAAGAGACAGGTAGATACAAGAAGGGGAAACACCCTTGAAAAGGAGATCTTCCTGGCTCTCCCGAGGATGCAACAGAAAATTGAAATGCTTTATCTGCTCGAACGAGTGGAAAATATGCAAATATTTGCTCACGAAAACTTGGTGTTCTTTGCCTTCCCAGGCATAAAATATGCAAACGCCACGCACAAGGCAGCCGGCTCGTTCAGATTTCACAATTAGCACGTCATGCACAAACACATGCATACACATATCCAGCACATCAACGCAGCCAGCTGAAGCCACGTGCCTGGGCTGCAGCATGTCCCTCTATACATGACAAACAGGGCTGTGTGGGAAGGAAATATATATATTATATATATTATTATTATATATTATTATTATATTATTATTATATATATTATTATTATATATTATTATTATATATTATTATATATATTATATATGCCTTGACTTACGAGCTGTGCACTCATGGACTGTGCCCCATCTCTCTTTCCTTCGGTGGTCTTCACATCGCTCTTGCCTTTGGTGGTCTTTACCGCAGCACTTGCAAAGCTGCGGGCGGGGGTCTGTAGAGAGGATGAAGGACCCTGAGCCCACCCCAGGCCCCTACCTGACCCCGGCCCCTGGTGCCACCCACCCGTCGGCAGGACAAGCCGTTCGCAGCCTGCGGGGCGCTGCGCGGCGCGTCCTGCAGGGGGGAGTCGGCAGCCGCCGTACGGGCGAGGAAACCGGGCGAGCGGGCAAGGAACCGGGAGGGCAGGGAGCCGGGCGAGGAACCGGGCGGGGAACCGGGCGGGCATGGAGCCGGGCACGCTTAAAATCATAAAATGGTTTTGGTTGGAAGAGACCTTTATGATGCTTGTAAATATCTAAAGGATGGGTGTCAAGGGGATGGGGCCAGGCTCTTTTCAGTGGCGTCCAGCGACAGGACAAGGGGCAACGGGCATAAACTGGAACACAGAAAAGTCCTTCTCAAGATAAAGAAAAACTTCTTTACTTTAAGGGTGGCAGAGCACTGGAACAGGCTGCCCAGAGAGGTTGTGGAGTCTCTTTCTCTGGAGATACTCAAAACCTGCCTGGGTGCGTTCCTGTCCAACCTGCTCTGGGTGACCCTGCTTTGGCAAGGAGGTTGGACTGGTTGATGTCTGAAGGTCCCTTCAACCTCTGCCATTCTGTGATTCTGTGATCTGCACATCTCTTAAATACCTCTAGGGATGGCGACTCAAGCACTTCCCCGGGCAGCCTCTTTCAATGCTTGACAACCTTTTCAGTGAAGAAATTTTCCCTAATATCCAATCTAAACCTCCCCTGGTGCAACTTGAGGCCATTCCCCCTTGTCCTATCACTTGCTAATTGGGAGAAGAGACAGACCCTCACTTCTCTACAACCTCTTTTCAGGCAGTTGCAGAGAGCAATAAGGTTGATCCTCGGCCCCCTTTTCTCCAGGATAAACAGCCCCAGTTCCCCCAGTCATTCCTCATAGGACTTGTGCTCCAGACCCCTCCCCAGCTTTGTTCTCCTTCTCTGAACAAACTCCAGCACCTCAGTGTCCCTCCTGTAATGGGAGGCCCCAAACTGAACACAGTACATGAGTTGCAGGCTCACCAGTGCTGAGTACCCGGGCGCAGTCACTTTCCTAGTCCTGCTGGCCACACTATTTCTAATACAAGCCAGCCACAAACCTGCTCCTTTCCCACTTGGGTTCGAGGCAGGGCTGTGCCCAGCAGGGATGCTGCATGAATGGCTGGTCCCAGCACTCCTGCATGACCCGTACAGTGCTGACTGCAAAAAAGGACTCCTCTCCAAACACCACTGTCTTCTTGGAAGTCCCATATATTCACCATGCAGGTATGTGGGCCTGGAGATCCATGAAGAGCTCTCAGACCCTCAGAGGCATTGTAGCTACTGCAAGGCATCACAGTTTCAGCCGAGACCTGTTGCTGTGAAAAGCATCAAACTTTACCACGTGGGTATTAAACAATGCCTATGCCCTATGCCTTGAAGATGGAGTGATGAACATGCTTGTGCTGGATCAAATGGTCAGAGAACATGGCAAGATTCTTGCCCTGTTGAGTGGTTTTAGGACCAGACTCAGGACAGTGCTACCAAGCAATGGTGGAACCTCTCTGTTTCAAACCCCTCCAGCGTCAGGATGGTTCCCTTAGTGGGAAGTGCCCATCACAGATCCAAGAGTTTGTGAGCTGTTAAACACCAGCTTCCCCACTCTTGCCATAAAGTGCTTGTTTCTTTGGTGAGAAAGCTCATGGGTACCTCTGAAGAAAATTTTCTTGGCCTAACCATTGTCTACGTTTCTCAGCACTACTTCTGAGAGCTGAGATTCCCCCAGTAGCAGTCTGCTGTTGATAGCTGCTCAGGGCAGGGCTAGGAATGTGTGTAGGACAGGACGGCACAGAGGGCAAAAACTCCTGAGTCTACATAGGAGTGGATGGGAGGAGGAGGCATTCAGATGCATTCAGATGGAGAAGGCAGCAGGCTCAACTGAAGGTTATTGTTAAGAACCGGTTCAAACAGGTTGCAGTGTCACCTGATATCTCCCACCCAGCCAAGCTGTTGGGTCTAGATGCTCACAAGGCAGTGAAGTCTTGCTGGTTGCAGCCCGGCTAGCACTTGCAGTCACATTCCAGAGTTCAGGGTGGATAATGGAATGGTTTCTTGCCTCAGTGGTCTCTCAGGCAGGGTCACGAGGTGGGGGTAAGAGATGGGACGCTCAAGCTGGAAAGGCTATGTATGGGGAGAAGGGCAGCCTGGGTGATGTCCCCTTAGCTGCAAGGCACCCCCAGCTGACGCAGTCTGTCAGCCGGTCTCTGATGCACGATTCAGCTGTGTCGGGCAGACACACGGTGTCTCGGACCAGCGGTGGGGGCAGTGGGAAGCGGGGCACAAGCTCACACTTTCATGCTCGGTGCTGGAGACTGCAGGTCAATGGCTTTGCTCCAGCCATGGGTACAGGTGAAGGGCCCTTCCGGCTGCTCCTCAGCCACGTGGCGTTTCAGCAATGCACAGCAGAAAAAAATGCAGCAGCTTTGCCAGGCCTTGATCTCCACGTGAGACAGCCCGGGCTGCCGAGCTGCACAGAGCAGAAATCCCTGCTGGCAGAAGTGCCCACAAACTAAGCAGCAGCAGCCTGTGTAAAGCCAGGGAACGTGTCGTTCCTGGTTGGTCCAGGCCCCACATGGGCAGAAGTTATGAGAGCAATGTAGCCATGCAGCTGACATCCGTCAGGCCTGCCCGTCCTCGGAGTCATACGAGATATTCTAAGCCAGTAATTTCATACTGTGTTGGTGCCGTTGGGTAACAAGGGCTGGCTGTTACACAAGCCTCCTGCACGGCCATGGAGTCCACAGGCTGGAAAAGATTCATTTGGTGATGGAATCATAGAATAGTTTGGGTTGGAAGGGACCTTTAAAATTCATCTAGTGTTTCCAACCCCCTCTGCAGCCTGGCCAGAGGTAGTCAGCCATGCTGATACAACAGGGGGCCAGCTGCTGTTATGGGGTAACCCAAGGGCACCCCGAAGTACTGAATTATAAAAACACACTTTCTATGCCACCTTTCTATGTCCCAGGTGTCCCCCATCCTGTTTGCAGGCACTATGGAAGGGCAAGGCAAAGGTACCCGGCAGTGATGGAGAGGAGGAGAGAGCAGAGCAGTGCTGTCTGTTGCTTCCCAGCTCTTGAAACGCGACCTCTCTTTTGGCAGTAGCCAAAAGCCTGAACTTTGCTTCCAGAAGGAATCAGTTGTTGAGCTGAGGAAATCGTGATGCTGTGTGGGGTGGGTGGAAGGAGGGAGGGAGGGAAGAAGGGAGAGCCAAGCCTGACACAGGCCAGAGCACGGCGGAGGGGGGAGGCACTCACAAAGGCCTCGGAGGCAGGATGGAAAAGACAGTAATTACATAAAAGCACTTGGCAAGCATCTGGCTGGAGTCAGCTGGGCCCTACCAGCCCTCCCTCCCCGCGCTGCTCACCAGGAGCAGCTGAGGATACGGATAACCCAGCGTGGGACCCCTCCGGAGGGGAGCAGAGGTAAGAGGTCCTCTGCTTCCCCTCCCGGCTTGTGATGCTCTTAGAAAGTAGGGGCAGAGGGGTGGGGGAAAGGGGAAAGTGGTTATGGTGGAGGAGAAGCAGCAGGAGAAGGGGAATGTAAGGGGCTGTTTCTCTGCCTCTTGGTATGGATGATACCTTTTCCCCAGAGGTTTTGGTGAGGGAGGAGCTGTGAAGGGCGTGTGTGTGGGTGTTTGTGGGTGGATGTGAGTACGTGTGTATGTGTAGCAGGGCAGGGGATCCACATGTGCAGCAGGAGAGCCGAGCTGTACACAGGGGCTGGAAAGGGAAGAAAACATCCAAGTGACCTTTCTCCCTTCTGTACCTGTGGTAGAGAGGGTTAATAGGATGGAGGCAGTCAGGCTGTATCCCTTTGCACGTGTTTGGCGGGGGGGATGTGCAGGAGAAGGGAGGAAATGTTGAAGGAGGAGGAAGCAGCTGCTTTTGAGCAGGGATAGTTGCAGTCCAATCTGGCCAGAGCTTCCCTGGGCTGCCTCCAAGGCAGAGTGTGTGATGAGGGAGAAAGATTGTTGAGCATACAAGGTGCCTTCAGGCTTGGGTTACACTTAAAAGCGTGGCTGGCACAGGGTTATTGGACAGCATTCTCAAAACTTGTATCTTTGAGCACTCGGTCATACAAGCCAAAATCTCCTGCAAATGTGGCTGCCCTGGCAAAATGTTGCTGGTACAGCCAGTTCCCTCCAGGGAGTGAGGAGATATTACCCTGGCAGAAGTGTCTTTACTGGCATAAACTGCTGCCCAGCTGGGCAATGCCACTAGTGCAAGTGTTTGTTTGGTGGCTCCCTATGGGTCCCCATTCAGCTCAGATGAGATATTAAATACAAAGTCCTGCTCACTGCCCACTGTGAGCTGTTCTTGCAGTCAGATGAGACAAAGGCAAAGGCCCCAGATGATGACATCCTCCACAAAGAACATTGCCTTGGCTGTGAGCAACTCAGGATTACAGATGGAAGGTGGGGGGCAGAAATGATAACGATGGCCTCTCTGTTACTTGTCCCCCTTGGAAAGGTAGAATAGGCCAGATATTAGGACAAGAGCTGCAAAAGGGGAGAATAATAAGGCAGGCAGGAAAACCTGAAGGAATGAGGCACTCCAATAGCTTTGATGGGACAGAGAGGAACTTTGCCTTCAGTGTCGGTCTCTGAGTTGTCATGCACCCCAGAAAATGTATAGACTTTCAATAGTACTGGCAGCTGCTGACATCCCCACCAGGAGCAGGCAGGAGTAGACAACACAACGGAGCACAAAAACCTGCTTCTGTCAGCTGGCAAGGTCCCACTAGTAAGAAGTGTTGAGCTAACCTTTCCCCATCCCATTTTCCAAAAGGGGAAACAGGCACAGGCAGACCCAGGAGACTTGCAGTGGGTCTCATTGCATGTCAGTGCTGGAGCCCAGCTAGGAACTCACGAGCAGAGCAGCAAATTTCTTGGTCCTCTTCCCACCCCGGCTGAGAGGCATGTTCACTCCATGTTCATTGAGCTCCAGGCTGACAGGCAGCCTGAGAATATCTCCAGGCCTCCCAGCCCCCCCTCCTCCCTTCCCCCCAGCACATATTTTCCCAGAGTTTTCCGCTTGCTTCTCCAGTGGTGCTGGGGTCCTGCCAAACGCCAGCCACTCTCTGGGAAGCGGGGCCTCCTGTTCCCAAACCAAACAAATGGGAGAAGGAAAACAGAAAAAAAAAAGAAAAAAAAAGAAGTCTAAGCACACGTAGACGCGCATAAAACCCTTTCCCCCTCAGAAACCTTGGAGCCTTCTCCAGCTTCTCTTGGAAATTGCAGGAGGCACAGTGCTGACTTGGCACTTCTGGCCCCTGCAGAAGAGAGCTATTGCCCATCCTTCCTTCTGCCTCTCAAAGATATATGTGTGCACATGCCCCCAGGGTGTAGGTTCCCAAATCCAGTTTTGCTGCAGGGTAGGATCCCCAAAATCCTCTTCCCAACAGATTCTGCGGTGTAAGAAAAGTCTCCTGTCTGCCCCTCCCCCCTCAACACTTCCTCCCCCCAAAATGCCTTTCATTCCCAGGTTCTGGCATAGCCACATAGTGCTCACCCCAACAGCACAAGCATGTAAGCTTGGCACCAGGCTGAGGGCAAAGATCATGGCCAGGGTTTGCTCCAGTTCATCATTTTTGCTGGCAGGAGGCTCCCCGCAGCCGGGCTGTGCTTCAGGACAGGCACACCCCTCCTGTGCAAAATGCTCAGTCCAGGACCTAGCCAGGGGACATGACTGGGGGATGACATGGCCAAAGTGCGAGGATTGGGGCTCTGCCCAGGGAGAGGGGATGACCAGAGAGGGATACCTCTCCCAGTTGGCAGATCAGCCTGCTAGAAAGATCGTGCCTGGGTCAAGGGGCCACGGTGACATGCAGAAGAAACAATGCAGGAGAGAATGAAAGATGAATTCTGGGGCCTATGAGTGGGACAGGCACAGGTGGGGAGAGAGCATGAGCAGCCAAGTGAAGGGCTATTGCATGGGACAAGGGACTAATGCAAAGGAGTGAGAGCAGAGTCCTGCACCATCCCACCTGAAGGAAAGTCTGTGTCTTGCACCCATTCACCTCACTTTGCCCGTCCTGAGATGCTCACGGTGGGACACTGCCCCTGCTGCCTGCCCACCCTTTGCACAGCGTGCAATCCGTGCTGCCCACATTTTGCTGACCAAGGGTAGGCTGTTCAGAAGCAAAAAGGCAGGGAAAAAAAAAAAAAAAATGGAAAATATATTTTTTCCTACCTAGGAAAGAGTTAAAAGGCAGAAACCCAAGCCGGTTTGCAATGGAGAGCGCCCAAAGCCAGGGAGGGGAAGAGAGAGAAAGGAGAGGGGAGGGAGCAGGTCCAAGCCCAGCTTGCTCACCCAGCCAGCACTCAGCAGCGCCTGTGCCAAAAGCCAGCTTTCTTAAAGCCATGGGCCCGGGGGCCGGCTTTGCAGGCGGAGGGGAGCCGTCGAGCAGGGGCTGGAAAGCCCAGAGGGGAGCCCTCAGCCTCCGGGGTGAGCTGCCATGATGCGCTGGGGTGCGGGCAGAGGGAAGGGGGGGACAGAGGCTGGGAAAGGGGCTTTCTCTCAGCTTGCTTGCATGTCAGTCTTTCGTAAGCATGCTTCTCTGGAGGCTGCCGGCTCTGAGCTTTGCTTCCTTCATCCTCTGCTGCGGAGCAGTTCCCTTCGGGTCTCTGCGAAGGAGAAGCTGGCCATCCCGTTGGGAAGGTGCTGGGGTTTGGCTGGGCACACAACTGAGCACTGGTGAGAGAGGACTGAGGCACAGAGAGGGAAGGGATTTGGTGAGGGGGGAAGAAGGGGCTGAAATTATGTTCCCAGGCCACAGTCCTGGGTCAGACTCCAGCTGGGACATGGGAGAGTAGTGGGTTAGCTCCCGTAAAGAGTTGGTACCTTGTGACTAGAGGACTGGAGAAGCTTTTTGCAGCTGTCTCCACGGACTCAGCATGCTTTTGCTAAAGGGGCTGTGTGGTTTGCCCTGTCTCCTTCCTCTATCCCAGCCTGGGGACTGAGTCTTCTAGTGGCTCTGGTAGTTTGCCTGATGAGGGTCAAGCCTTTTTCCAGGGTTGGCACCTAGTCCCCATTGGTTTGGGCAGAAGGGTGTGGGGCATCCTTTTGGGCTGTGCGGTTGCTACTCAGATTGCAGCCTCGAACCTCCAGGGACTTCAAGCATGTAAACTCCCTCCACAGGACAATGCCATTTCGTCCCACCCCTTGGCTCCAGCCACAGAAAGATGTTTTGTGGTGTTCTCTGCTCCATCCCCCACGTCCTCCCCTTCTCATACCTCACTCTGGCACTTCATCATATCTTCCCAGGTCACCATGGACCTGCGCACACCCCTGGCCTTCTTTCTTCTCCCTCTTGTTGTGCTTGGGGCACCCACTGATGAACCCAACCTCACAGAACCAGCCCCTGGTGCTTGCAAGCGCTGTTGTGACCCACCGGACTCTTCCACAGATGCCCCACCGCTCCCTCCCAGCCACCACCACTGGCCCTACCCAGTGCCAGAGGTCCGTCCCTATATCAACATCACCATACTGAAGGGTAAGTGCCCACCTTGGCCCCGGGATGCCAGCCCCTGCTCAGGGACCGGTGGCACTGCAGTGGAAGTGACAGCTGGGTTGCTGGCGTGCTGGTTATGCTAACAGGCTGCCAGATGCCATCCCACATGGTATGTGCCCACAGACATTGTGCCCAGGTTTTAGATGTTCTGTGCTATGATCAAGAGTCACCTGGGGGGAAAGAAGGCAGTGCATATCCCTGCTGTGACCTTGGTGTCTCAGGACGCTGCCTGCCACCAGCTCTTCTTCCCTGTTAGCACAGGAGTGGCAGTGGCAGCTTCTTGCCAAGCTGGGAGGATACCTTCTTTGCCTCAGACTTCCAGAGTCCTGTAGTGCCTGAGGGAAGGAGCAGTCTCTATCCAGCTGAAAAACAAACATGTTTGGAGGGTGGGCATTGCCACCTGGGAACGCTGTGGGGAAACCTTCTCCAGCTCCATGGGTCTCACGCTCTTTGGAGCGGGAGGGGGCAAGGGGAGGCAGCAGCTATTTGCAGGCACCTCCAGGGTAACTGGCAGTGACCCCCAGCTCATTCCACTCTGCAGTGGCTGGCTTGGCTAATGGGAAAAGGCTCCCTATTTTAGATCAGCTCCTCTCTTCAGGGCTCCCCTTTTAGCTGTTGCTGAGGGCAAAAGCCTGTTCCCAGCTGGATCCTGCTCTACTCACTTATTGTTGCCCTGTGGTTCCTCTGGGCTAGCTGGGCAGATGCTCCTCCTTCCCTGCCCAGCCTGGAAATAGCTGCAATCCATCAAAGCTCAGAAGAGTATCTGGGGCAGAGAGAGGCCTGGACTAGAGCAATGTGCTGCAATACTGTGCAGGGGATGGAGAGGAGGAGAAGAACAAGGCCCACATTTGGGATGCTGTCACTTGTGTTGGAGACCACCATCTCTTCTCTACACAAAAATAGGTTCTAGTGCTGCTTTCTCTCTGTTTTGATGCTTGCCCAAGTGTCTGTCAGGAAACACACAAACCCCAGGGTAGAACTGCAGTGTTAATTATACTGGATGACCAAAGGATGTCAAGGCACTATTGTCAAAATACTAGCCCTCTAACTTGCACTGCACCATCCACCAAGTCCAGCTTGCATCTTTTCCCTCTGACTGACCCTCATCATCCCTCTCTAGTCACATTCTTCCACAGGCATTAGCACTTCTTCCCCATCTCCAGCCTACAGCAAGAACAGTGTTCACAATACGTGGATAACTGGCTCATGGGAAAGGTGTGCAGGAGGGCACAGGCTGTGATGGAGGTAAAGGAGTGTGGAAGAGGAATAAGAGGGAAAAGCCTCAGTGGTACTCTCTAATGCTGGGCTCCATCTCAGGCTGAAGTCTCCTAGGGACAGGTCCTAGTGCCTCCAGCAAGGCTATATCGTGTGGTAAGCAGGGGGTTTATAAAGAAAGAGACCTCAGTCACACCCAGAGCTCTGCTAGCTCCTTTCCCATGAAGCACGATGATATTGTGATCCTCAGGAGCATTCCTTCTGCTGGTGTTGCCCCATTCCTGAGCAATCCTCTGCCTTCTTATTAGGCCTTTTCACTGCTACTTGCACCTCTCCCTCTGATACTACATAGGAGTTGTGTCCTCTGCTTCCTCTTGTAGGAGAGAAAGGAGACCGAGGAGAGCCTGGGATGCCAGGGAAATGGGGCAAAGAAGGACCACGAGGCGAGCGGGGTGCCCAGGGCCCAAAAGGCAGTAAAGGACAGATGGGCACAGCAGGAGACCCCTGCAAGCATCAGTACGCTGCGTTCTCCGTCGGTCGCAAGAAGGCACTGCACAGTAGTGAGGGCTTCCAGGTTTTGATCTTCGACACCGTCTTTGTCAACCTCTACAGCCACTTCGACATGTTCAATGGCAAATTCTACTGCTATGTAGGTGGACTTTACTATTTCAGCCTCAATGTCCACACCTGGAACTTCAAGGAGACCTACATGCACATCATGCACAATGAAGAAGAGGCAGTCATCTTGTACGCCCAACCAAGTGACCGCAGCATCATGCAGAGCCAGAGCCTCATGCTGGAGCTTCAGGAAAATGATGAGATCTGGGTGAGGCTCTACAAGCGGGAGCGGGAGAATGCCATTTACAGTGATGATGTTGATGTGTACATCACCTTCAATGGGTACCTGGTCAAGCCCAGCCTTGACTAACTGCCCCTCCTCCTCCATGGGGCCTCTTTGGCCTTTTCCTTCTTCCTCTCTCTCTCCCTTTACTGCCCGCAACCACTGCAAGTCACTTGGAAATGGGCCTGTCAAGTCTCAGGCACTGAGTCCATCTCTTGCCCCCTCACCTCATGACCCCAACTTATGTTATTGGCTTCTTCTAAATCTGCCAGCAAACTGTGTCTGGCATTTAGGGCCCTAGAGCAGGAGGAAGGCTAAAATGCTGCTCCTGGGGATGTGTCCCTTCTTGGGGCTTCATACACAAAGGGCTCCCATAGAAAGGGCTAGAAAGTCCCCACTGCCCAGGTACATTCTGACTATAGAGGCCAGTTTTTGCAGCCTACAACATGGCCTTAATGCCACCTGTCACACCTGTAGTCTGGAGAGCAGACTGCAGTCTGATGGCCTCTTGTAGCACAAGGAAGATGTAGCAGCGGTGACAGATGACACTGTCTTATCAAAGAGGGGACTGTTGACCTTCTGAACTATGTAATTGGCTTTCCTCAGGAGGAGGACTCTTCTAGGTCAGTGTCCAAGCTGTCTGAAAAATCTAGGCCTGGTGGGATTGTCCTCCTCAGTGCCAACTAAGAGATTATGGGCCAGACACTCAGCCAGATCCTTCAGAGGCATTTGCTATTGAACCAGTAGAGCCCACCACTCTCTTCCCACTTGGGATCCTAAGTACAGAACAAGAGAGTGAGAGATGACCCTACCAGACCTCCCTCCCAAACCTCCCCTGGGTTGATACTTGGTCTCGGTTCCCCAGCTCTGGGAAGCTAGTCCAGACAGTGAACCCGAATCTGGTCTCTTCTGTGGCAGAGGTGCACTCGTGCCCATCCATTGGTATAAGAGGTCATCCCGAACACTTGTTGATGTGAGGGAATAGTCAGGGGTGGGCCCAGTCTTCTGTGTGCCATTACATTGGTCCTCCTGAAGGGGGTTCTCCCACGCTGGTATTGAGGGATCACTGTCTCGGGATCTGACCTGGAGGTTGTAAGGTCAATTGCAGTTAAATCAGTTCCAAACCTGGGCAGGTTGGCACCTCTTTACCTCCATGATGGAAAAGAAATAGAGGTGAGACTACACCACCTCACTCCAGCCTTAAAAGCTTCCCTGACACATGCTCTGTGCCCTTTTCTGGCAGTCTCATCAGAGCAACTGAGAAAAATGTGTGGACAAAACAAACCCTCACTCTTCTTGTCAGGTTAGAGATGTTGCAGTGGGAAAGGAATGCCAGCAGTAGGATTTTGTAATACCACTTGTACTGGTCTCACACTGCTCTCACTCACGTCCCTCTGGGATCACTACAGTCCTGGGGAGAGCACTTGAGGCTGCCTCAGCACTTTGGGAAACCTACTTCCACATGTTGTGATGTTCCCGTAAACAGTGGTGCCAAGCATTATCAGTTTTTTGAGTCTCAGGACAGGGCAAGCAGGAGAAATTGTATTTCTCCGCTGCCCATTTCTGATAATGAAGTCTTCCGATGTATTTAGCTTCTACGGTCTCATGATTAGCCATGGTCTCTGCCTGTAGCACCTGGGACTAACCAGAGCTCTCCCATAGGAGGAGTAGGTCTGGTACACTCAGCCCAGGGTGGCGAAGGCACAGGGACCCAGGCTAAATATTAAAAATGAACTTGAGAGAATTGCAGGACATCTTCTCTCTTGCCCTGTTTACTTACCCTCCCTGCTTTGCTGTGCAGACTGGAATGAGTTTCAGGCACTTTCCACCCTTAATCCTCCCCACTACTGTCACTGAGGCAATGGCTATAAAAATCAAGGTTTCACTAAGGCAAAGCTGGGTTTTTCCCAGGGAAACATGTGATGGGATGATGGGATCATGGGAACTAAGGAAGGCTGAGTTTCTGCCCTTCTCAAGCATATGGAATTGCTCAGAGAGGGAATGTCAGGCAGTGAGAAGCAGCAGCGTGCTGGAGGTGACGCTCAGATCTGAATCCCATTCTCTCTTCCTTAACAGGCTGCAAACCCAGATATTGTCTATTTACAGTTTATAGTGCCCCTGTGTCTCCCTGAAGAGAAGCAAGCCTCTCTAACACTGAATATCTCCAGAAACAAGCTTCTTTCTTCCTCCTTCTCTTCTTGATATTTTAATGACAGTGATAGGTCTCATGTGCTACCCATGAGCAGCCAGATGGTGCCTGATGTACATGAGAAAGGAGGGAAGGGGGACCAAAGGGTGTATTTAACAGGCTCCTTGGTGCTAAACAAGATGGCAATGCCTTGGTGCTAAATCAGATTTCAGGAGTATTGTGTGCTTTCTGGAAGGTGTAGCAGGCTGAGTTGTAATGTACTGTGGAATTAATGGTGCTTTATGTTACAAAACCAAACAAACTACGAGAACTTTTGTGTATATATACATATTTTTTTCAGTGGTATTAAACTTTTTTCCCTCGTTGTTTTGCACTTAGATCTGCTTTTCCCTCCTACCCTATTCCTTCTAGCTCTGGTTATCGCCAAATAGTGGGATGGAAAAGACACTGACCTGAAAGAGACAGGTATAAAGTCTAACTCAGCTCTGAAACTTCCCTGGGCAATCCATGGCATTCTTATGTCTGTTTCCTCTGTGAAGAACCATTACCTTAAGATTTTACTGCTTGAATACTTCTAATAACAATCCACTCCTCTTTGCTGGGAAAGGTTTAAGCAAATTCAAGGAAGGATTCTTTGGAAATTACAAAAAAAAACCCACCAGAACAATAGAATGGGTTGTAGGATTAGGCTTCAAGTACATAAGTAATTATATTGAGGAAGGCTGGGCTGGTGATGGAGTTGTCTTAACGGGAACCAGACCCATTATCTTGTGAATTTTTTAGCACATCCTTCTGTCTAGTACTTAGTAAGCATGTGTGTTTTCTGTTTTCTCTGTGGTGTTTATCTTTTCTGTGCCGAGAAGTGAAAGCCAGGAAGTGCAAACGTAAAAGGGACATTGAACTCTTGACCAGACACTTGAGCTTACTAACAATGGGGTGAGTGGCAGTTCCAGAGTTAAGCTGGACACATATTTTTGGAAGACCTGTGTGTGATAAGAAAGCCTTGAGGTTCAAGTCAGAAGTGGAAAGACAAGTGGCAATTGCCCATAAATTTGGTGAAAATGGGGAGGCATGAGGGGGCAGTGGAGACTTGCAGGCTTGAGTGTAAGATCTAGGAGGCGTAGCGTCCTAAGGACAGGGAGATGCCTTTGGAGATCTCAATACAGGTCAAAGAGGTAAGTAGGGTCTTGTTTAGCATGTTTGGGGTTTGGACTGAGGGGACTCATGCTGAAGTGGAGGAATGGACAAGAAAACAAGAGGAGATGCCCATATAGGACCTTCTGGTTTGAATTTAATTCATCTACACATAGCTTCTCTTGTGGTTTGACATGTACCAGATGCTTCATTTGGCAAGGGGTGGAAAACAATCACACGCATCCTTACAGACCTCTTTGGTCCTGTGTCACGCACAGAGCTATGGCTATATATATCCTAGTAAATGCAATACTCTATCAGGTCAGAGCCCAGCCTTCTTCGCATCTTTTATTTACTTCTGAGGAAACAGATAGAAATGTGTCCTCAGGAAGTACAGGGGTTGAGCTTGTGCATGTTCCTGGCCCCTTGAGGTGAGATACTGGTAGATTGGAGGTGACTTTGTCACAGTTACAAAACGTGAGTGAAGGAGGAGGGAGGAGCGGAAATTTGTAGCTAGACCTTCTAGAAAAGTTTTTATATGATGCAGTCCCTCAGGCACTTGCAGAGGAACATGCCAGCTGAAGAGTCTCTTCAGCCAAATCCCTTGGGGCCAAGATGCCTGCAGACAGGCAGGGTCTGTAGCCTGTGCCACCCGTCACACCATGGATGCCCAGCTGGGGCGTTACTGTAGGTGAGACTCAGCTCAGGCCAGGTTGACCCTGCCATTCTGTTATAGTCACAAGGGCTACACTGGGTCAAACCAGCCCGGCTGCTCTGCCAGTGGGTGGAGTGCTCTCCCTGAAAGCCACCAGACCTTCATTCACTTCATTCACCCCGTGGCTGGGTCCTTCTCCGTGCAATGGGCCTGCCCAGCGGTATGTGAGCCTGGGGCTGGTGACAACCAGCACAGCTCTCCCAGGCAAAGAAAGTAGCATGCCTGGAGGTGGGCAGCTATAGCACTACCCCTGGGGCCATGACTCTCTTTTCCCCTGAAAGACAGGTCCAAGCTCTGCTGCAAAGGGCTCTGCAGCCACACTTCAAGCTTGTTCAAGGTATGCGCCAAGGGGCTGGCCCTTTAAACTGGCTTCCTGCGGGTTTGTGGTCTTGCAGGTATGAAAGGAGGGGGGGAGAGTGGGAGAGAGGAGGTAAAGGGCAAGATATGGCCCTGTCTCTGGGGAAGAAAGTGCATGACAGGGCCAGCTCAGGAGAAGCTGAAGGCCCTGAAATAGCTCCTTGCCCTGTGGTAGCTAAGCAAACGGGGAAGAAAGAAGAAGGGCAAGTGAAGGAATATATAAGGAGACCTTTGACCCTGCTAGGGGTACTCAGTTGGGCACAGGTGGACGTGCCTGCATCCAAAGCACCAGGGAGAGCAGGGGAGCAGCATAGCAGGACCTGGCTCTGCACCTTCCCTGACCCTTTGTCACAGGTGGGGGAGCCATGGGAAAGGTCTCTGGCAGTCCTCTGCCAGCTCTGCCAGCTATGGTTCAGGGCCTGCCCCATGTCAGGGATTTGTGCACAATTTAGGGGGCTTTTGCATTATACCATAGCAGGTTTCCCCTCTGCTCCATCCTGTTGTCCCTCCTTCCCTCCCAAACCACCCACTCAACCTGCTTCATTTGTACCTCAACCTTGTTTATGTCCCAGAGTCCAGGGAGGGAGAGGGGGGTCATACAACGACCCAGCCAGCACTGTCCAGGCTGCAAGCAGAGCCCTCGCCTCCCTCCATCCAGCACATGGCAGCCAGATGTCAGCAATAGGTTGAACCTGTCCCAGATACCCCTTTTTCTCACCTTCCCTTTCCCGTTGCTGGCCTGGAGATGCCATTGGGCCCAAAGTACTCTGCCCATGGCTGCAGGGACGATGGGGCACAGCTACATTGCCAAGCGTGATTAGTCCACTGCCACATGTGGCACGGCCCTCCTCTGACCACAGTGGGAAAATGGGCATTTGCCGAGCCATGCCGGGCTTCAGAGGCCAGCTCCGTGCTCACTCTGCTATGACACCCACACGTACACACACGCACATACCAGCCCCATATGGACATCTCACACCTTCCTGCCAACGGAAACTGTTGCCCTTTGCAAGCCTGGCTCGCTCTGAAGATGCTATCAGGAGGTGGGTAGAGGGGGGCTGAGGCTCCAGGCCTCTTTGGTACAAGCACAGCTCCCTCGCCTCATGACATGCCTCCCCCTTCTCCCACAAGCCCTCTGTGATCTCTCTCGAAGCAGTTATGCCATGGTGAGTGCCAGGGCAGGTTTAAATCAAAGGCTTCTGACAGTTTCTCAACCCACAGTCCATTCCATCTCTTGAGTTTCTGTCACTTAACTCACAAATGGTCAGAGAATTATTGCAAACTCGTTCCCAGTCTCTGTTTGGAATCGCTAAAATGGGAGGGAGCAGGATGGAGAGTTCTTGCGTTGGAGAAGCTAAGGAGTAGGGGGCTTCCCATCCACCTAGAAAGGCTGGGAATCCAGCCCTGGGTAAGTGGAAGGTGGGGGAGTGAGTTGTTTCTTTATTCACTTTAAGCTACTTGCATCCATGACTTCAAGAAGTGAGGCTGACCTGCACCAGCCTCAAAGTTGCTGAGGTGCCTTGACTGCCAGGGAGTCCCGAAAATGCAAACTGTGAAGTGGGAGATGTGTCCAAGCTTCACTGGTTGCTACTGAGGACAGTTACAGTGCTTCGAAGTAGCCAGGGAAAGAAAATACCCAGGGTGAGGAAGGAGGACAACAAGTCTTCCTGTCTAACTGGCACATGTCCTGCAGGCATTTTTGTTCTGATCCCCTGCTCTGAAGTCCTGACTATCCTCCAGGTGTTTGACACAACAATGTCCTAGAACAAGACTTAGGCAAAGCATCTTGAGTAGGGTGCCTGAGGCTCACTGCATTCTCCTGTTTGCCCCCCACACACTTTTCTGGACTCAAGACATTCTGCCATTTGCCCCTACAGACACTTTCCCCCACATACACCCAGCCACCACGTCCTCAGTCCTTCCCCTGAAGTAGTGGAATGGGGCAGATCACTAGAAAGGACTTCACAGGCAACCAAGCCCTGTCCCCTGCAGCCCCAGGCAGCAATTCAGCAGATCTTTTGACAGGATTACCATTACCACATGCAGTCCAAAACACCTCCCAAGTGCTTGCTTTGCTCTGACTCACACTTCTCTCCATGTGGCATGCTGATGGCATTGTTTGACTCTAAAGAGTCAAGACTTAGGCAGGCTTTTACAGTTGTACCAAGTTTCAAGCTTGGTCCTGCAAGGCTTTGAAATGGGTTTTTTTGTAATTCCATATGTTCATGGTATGCAAGAGTCTGAAGCACACTCCTGACCTCAGGCCAATCTTGCTTCTCCTCCCTCATCTTCAACCCTGCCAGCTGTGGAGGCAGGACAGCTATGCCTTCATTGCAATGACTAGACCTGGCAGGGAGAGCAGTGTATTGGCTCAGCCCATGACTCTCTTGTCCTGCCGGGTGGCAAACTGAGCTCTGGGGAAATGGAGAGAGGATTGATGCATTGCCTTCTGTTTGCTGCAGGGCTTTTTTTTCCACTCCCCGCTCCTCCATTAGGCTCCTGTGCCAGTGCTCCTCACCATTGCAAAGCAGAGAGCTCTCTGAATGCAAAGTGCAGGGGAAGCGGTGGGAGGGTCAGCTGAGGACCGAGAAGGGCGAGAGGAAAAGGTCAGTGACGCAAGCCCAAAGCGATGGCTCTCAGCTGAGCTGCTCTACTGTTTGTCCGTGCTGTGCTATTTCTACTCGGCAACAATTCACACATCTGGGGACCACAACTCCTTCCACCGCCCACGCTCTTCCTCCCCCCTCATGGGGCCTGAGGCAGGGGAGGGGGGGAAGGAGAGAGAAATACTGCACCAGGCTGTCAGCATAATTTCCAAGACCTAAGGAGAAAAAACAAACCCAGCGGTCCTTTTCAACAGCCACCTTCCCTCCAGGTGCCAAGCATCTCTGATGAAGGTACTTGCTGCCTGCAAAGGCAGTGGGGAGCGGAGGAAAAAAGGGGGGGATCCTTTCTCTTGGGATGCAGGGAAGGTCAGCACTGGGCAAATGTACTGACACCCTCGTCCTTGAAACATAAAAGGAACACTGCGAGTTTCCACGTAGAACTAGGTTTCACCTGCATAGACCGTGGCTAGGGGAAGGGACCCTAGTGCCTGTGGACACGTGCTGCCCTTGGCCTGCTGCCAGGGTAAGCATGCGAGTGGAGCCAAGTGCTTGATCCCCTCCGTGTTTCCCTGCTGGGCTGCAGCTCTGTGTGCCTGCCTCCCTGTGTGTTTGTGTGTGCGAATGTGTGCACAGGTGCAGGAGGAGGGCATGCCCCCCCCCCCCCGACCTTCTCCACAGCCTGGTCCCAACTGCAGGGCATGACACCCTGCCAAAAACAACCCTTGTGACCCCACGTGGGCCACAAGGGCTACCACTGCTTTTTGGAGCTGCAGGGAGAGGGAGGATGAGATTATGAACTGCCTCAATGCTCTGTGCCCTTTCCTGCTTTGTATGCGGGAGGTACTGGAGAAACTGGGAATGGTGCATGCCACCCTCAGGAACAGAAGAGGAGCGAAGTGACAACCCAGTCTTGTCATTCTCTCAAGGAATCAAGTCCCATTTCCCCTCAGACCTCCACATCCCGTTTCCCAAGTACAGGCATGGTCAATAGGGCAGACATGGTGAGATGTGGCTCTGGCTTTGTGTTACAACAGTGAATCTGAGATGTATCACATCTAAAGGGCTTTGTGTTGCATCTCCCAAGGAGCACCTTCAGGCTCTTCAGAGACCATAGTGGGGAAAATAGTAATTTCCACACTGCTTGTTTTTCCTCCTAATGGTGGTCTTGTAGTGTTCACCAGGAACTAGTAGTCTCCAGTAACAAGCAGCCACAAGTCTCCAGTAACAAGCAGTAACAAGCTACTCCAACCTCCCAGAAAACAGGGGTCTTCAATTGTAGGCAACCGTACGGGAAAACATTGTCAAGCTGCAGGGCTGCTCTGCTACAGGCGGTTCACCTCAGAAGGCCCTCTAGGAGGTAAAGTCCTCAGAGGAGCAAGCCCAGAGCTGAAACCCTGACAGAGGCGGGTTCTCAAGAAGGCCGAGGAGCCTTTTGGGCTGACTTGTTTTACAAGATGATACATCAATTGGAGGAGTGAAATGCCCTCAAGACATTTGGTCAGGATGTGGACCTGGACTTCACCCTTCCATTCCTTCCATCCAGGCACACTGGTTGTGGCCGTTGCCTTTCTCATCATTTTTTCTGCCCCCCAAGGTGGGGAAGAAAGAGTAAAGCGCTCATGAGCAGCAGTGTTAGAGGGGTAAGAGAAGGGGGGCTGAACCTGAGAAACAACAGAGCAGGGAAAAATTACTCTCCTGACTGAGCCCAGGGGAGAGACAGGAGCGCAATTCCTGAGCACCGAGCCGTGGAGAGACAGGCAGCTGCCACCAGACAAGTAATTTCTGTTCAGGCATTTTAATGACATTAAAACTAATAATTGCCATAGCCACAAACCAGTAACCCCCGGAAGGGCTGAAGGGGGAGCAGGGGGCTTGCCTTTGGATAACCATGACATCAGCAAGCATATTTTAAAACAAAGTCAACAATCTAATTAACTCCCTTTCTAGAAACTGCTCAAGCACAGAGATGAAGAAAACAGAGAAGGAGCAAGGAGAGCTCTGAGCAGAGTGGGGGTGGTTGTTGTAATGATTTTTTCCTCTAGAGAAGGAAGGGAAATGTGATTAAATTGGGAACAGGCTTCACTAGTCAAAGCACCTGAAGGTTTATTCCCAAGAATCTCCTTGCAGTATCATGTCTTGCCTTCAAGCAATTTTGACTGTACAATAAATCTCCAAATTCTTCTCAATTTATTAGGTCTGGAAGCCATCATTGCTTCATATTAGGCTTGTCAAGCATTCACACACAAGCCCCTCTAACTTTAAATAGAGAGAGATATAGCACATTGGCAAGCTGCAAAACAGAGTGGGGCTTTATCTTTCCAAGACTGCCCAGGTAACAAGGTAATAATCTCCCTCAAGGATAAGAGCGGTCGCTGGTGCTGAATAGCAAATTGGCCAGCGTTCGGCTCGTTATCTTGCTCAAGCACAGGCTTGAGCTGCTGCTCTCGTAAGGCTGCTCTCTGAATCCTGTGCTGCCCTCCTGTAGGTCATATAACTTGCACAGGCACCCCCTCTTCGATACAGGTCTGTGAGCAAGTTCAGTAAGCCCTCTGGCCATGCATCTTCAGCATTCGGTGCCAGGGGAACCCTCGGGGACGTGCACAGGTGTGTTTTCATACTAGAAGTCAATATGACAGACCTGCGCAGCAAACACCTGCGTGTGGCACAGGATCCGGTGCCTGGTCTGTGAATCTCAGTTCTTAAAGAAGATGGAAAGATGTCCTTTGTGCCCCTTTCTCTGCTGTGGAAACTGAGACACAGAGAGGACGCGAGAGCTGTACAAACACGTTGATAGTCCCAAGGGTACGCTGCCTTCCCTCCAGTTCACACTGGTAAGTTTTCCATCACAGATGTGCCAGGCTAAGGTCATCTCCATACACAGATGCCAGGATTCAGCTGACAGAGATCACTTCCCACACTGTGGTGGCTCAAACGCCTGCTGTGCTTCACACCATCAGTCCACAGGCTCAGACAAGGGCACAGGCAGCCTTGGGCTAGGTTGCTGAGCCCAAGGGTACTGAGGGACACAGAGGGCCAGGCCCAGGGTGGCAGCCCAGGTCTTTAGTGAGTGCCTCTATGGAGGGACTCATTGAAGTCTCTCCCTGGGGGAGCTCTTGTGGCACCACAAGCGTCCATCAGGGAGGCAGTCATCCACACCTAGAAGCTCTCTTAAGCCTTGAGTCTGCTGCGTGGGCTCCAGCTCTTCAGACCAAACTCCTGATGCTGCCTAGTTCTATCCAAACATAACAAGGAGCTGGGGCTCAGGTCCCGAGTGGGGGTATCTCGTGACTGTCCCGTGCTCATGCTCATGAGTTCATAGCTACGTGTTCACAGCCAGGCAGGCTAAAAGTGAAACTGCTCGAAAATAGCATGCTTGCCTCCCACCCTTTTTTCCCCCTCTCTGGGCCTGTGACCAGCACCTTCAGAGAGTGAAAGTGAACACCTCCTCCATCCCCTCCCACCTGTGGCCCCAGGCTTTCCACAGGCGAAAGTGCTGCAAATGCCTCAGCATCTGACCATATTTATCCGTGTTCTTCCATAGACTTCAGGGCTATGGAATCCCCACTTTTGAACATTTTGTGTATATTTGTATATAACGTATATATTTGTATATATTTGAAGTCTTCTGCTTTTATCAGGTAGATCTATCAGGACACTCTCTGTGGGAACAGAAATTGAAAGGGAAGAAATGCAGGCATATCATCTGCTGTGTAGGTAACCCTTGCTGGCTGGCGTGGTTACTCCATTATGGTACCTAATCCCAGAATTTAAACTCCATTGCTTACGTGCCTCTCCACTTAAACAGGACAATGGAGATTAACCTGAGGGCAGTGTTTTGCCCTTAGCAGCAATTTCCCTAGGGATGATGGAGCAGGAGGAGTAAAAACTTCTTTAACATCGGCCTAAGGTTGTCATTTTGATACAAAGAAAAGCCTCTTTTAGACTGGTAATGTGAACAAATTCAATAAAGAGCTCACTGATACACTAAACAGTGGTTCCCCACGGGGCCATTTTTACAGACCTTTTTCGGAGTAGAACCACATTTTAAGGGGAAAATAACGGCAGATACAGAACAATGTCAGAAGCGTTTTGAGAAGTGCACGTACACGAACGGCAGGAAATTCAACAAAGGTTATAGCTAAAACAACATTATTTGGAAAGTACCAAAAATAACCTACAGAGTTTCTAGAGATCTTCACAGTGTATCCTGTCAGGAAGCGAACTCAGATGGCCATCAGGGCATCTCTGCCCTCGTTCTCTCACCTCCTGCTGGCTTTGTACCCTCCCCGCTGCTGAACTCCAGAGAGCCATGGGAACAGGACAACCAGATGGATCTACTGAGCCCTTCACTGAACTTGCCCCTGGTGAGCCAGGTGGCTTGTAAACCATAGGCAAGGCATCCCAGTTAGCCTGGGGCTCCAGTCGCAGAGGTGAGCCAGAAAAGGGAAGGGATGTGCACAACCTAATGACAGCTAATGAGTTGATGAATCATGGGATAATGCAACACCATGCAATACTTTTGCTCTTTGCACTTCTTCACTCTTTCTGTTTTTCTGTTGACCTCTGCCATTTTGCAGAGACTCTCAGTGGACATGCAGATGAAAATGAGGTTTCAGGAGCACTGCTCTTCTCTGATGAAAGCGGAGTGTGGAGGGGAAAAGATGAGCTTGCACATAAGCACCTGCCCCAGCCTTGAGGATTTTTAAAACTTACGTTGCCCCTGAAACACCAATCTGGCCCAAACAGCACCTTTAACCAGACTACCAACACCCTACATTTACTTGCTGCTTTGACACTGAGCAACGACGCTGACTAGTGAGTTCACCCCTGTCGGTCGCCATTATGGGGACAGGAAGGTAGTCACAAGAACACCACACACATGCCGCTGACAGTGTGGTTTGCTTGGCTTCTCACGTTACACATGGCACCATTCCTAACAATGTCGGTGTAAAGGAGATAAAAAGTGCCAAATTCTTAGCAGCATGACATTCCGGGCAATCAAGTCTGAAAACTGTGCTGACAGCAAGTGCATTTATCTGTGTCAGAAGGAGTCTGGACACAATCATGGTATCATGCCTGTGAAGGAAACCCTTTCTTACTTATGCCACACAGTTGTTCTTTAAGTACATTTAAAACCATGTTTCCAATGGAAATTAAACATGCTGGGGCAGTCTGTGTCTCCACACATTACCTGATCCATCGGACCATTCCCCCTCTCTCCACGATTTTGGAAAAGACAATCAATTCCAGTCACACTTGACACTTACTACTGTTAAGCAAAGGTGGCTGGATAGAGGAGGCTCTCCCTTAGGACCCTCATTGGGAAAGTCTTCAACGTGACATTAGTCCTTACTAGATAGCAAAAAAAATCTGCATGAGAATCTATCATGGTGACCCAGATCTAGAAGAAACAGTCTTCAGTGAACTGGGTGACCAACTAAATCCTTGTTTTCAACTGCAGCAGCCACTTGTCTTCTCTAGGGACTAACTGTATGTTCATTTTTCCTCTTCCACTATTTCAGGTATCACTGTGCACAGCCAAGTTCATCTGAATTCTTATACTTTGAGGGGAAAAAAAAACAGAAAAAGAAAAAAGAAAAGAATCAGTGGGTTTTATTTTTCCCCCTTGATAAGCTGAACAACAAAAAATGGGTGCTCTGCACCCTTGTTTTCCCAAAGTGATCTCTGGCCTGAAGGAAGGCACAGATTTCTCAGTCTGAGGGACAAATCGTGATGGTTAACATGAATACTCCAGTGCAGCTGCAGAGCTAGTGATACCAATAAGTTACTCACAGAGCACTTCATTGCTTCAGCAGAGGACTTCTGCACCAGGGTAAGCTGCATTCATTTTAAGAGTGCCTGGGAAAGGCGGGCTGTTGCCTGCCAATATGTGCCATTACAGTTCCACCCTGGTGGGAGCCTCCAAGGTGCACCTGCCTCAGTCAGCGATTACCAAAGCAGGAGAGCATGCAGCCCATCCTCTCCCCTGTTCCTCTTCGACAGAGGCTGGCTGGTCAGATTTCCCAGTTGCTCTTACAAAGAGAGGCCACAACAAGAGTCTTCAGTTGACTAGCAAGAGCATCCAAATGACACACCTCAGATTCCTGGTCCTCATGAGAAAAGAGGTGTTGCATTCCAGACGGCTGGCTAAGTGAGTGCTTGATGCTGGATTGATTGCAATGCTCTCCCAGAAATGGCCATGAAGATCCACTATCGGAACTTCCTTCAAAGTGGCTCTGCCCATACCTTCAAATCACTGTTTTGCTCCAATACTATTTCTTTTCAAGGTCTGGTACTATAGAGTCCTCAAAAAGGAACTGCCTGGAGACTTGAGATGATTAGCCTCTGGCAACTTTTGGTCAGCAAAACCTGCTTGCCAGACCTGAGCTTGGGCCTAGAGATGGTCTAGGAGAGAAAGGTGACGGACACAGAGCATAGTGACCACTGTGTATATAAAAGGAGATTCTCATCATCTGGTCCCACACCAGTGGCCATCTTCGGCCAGCTCAGACCAGACAGGAAACGTAATACGCTGCACTTCAGAGAATTATAAGTGTGTATGGAAAAAGAGAGGAGTGTGTGGACACGTATGCATGTGCATGCCTATCTGTGAACCAGGCAACCACCTGGACGTGGATTTGTGTTTGTGTGTCTGGCTTGGCTTGGGATATAAAGGCAGCGTATGCTGGGGAAGGCATTTGCCTGTGGCAAAAGGATCTTCTAAAACTAAACAAGCTTTGCAGGGCCTGTAAGGGGTTATCCACCTGTGAAGGTGAGAGCACATGAAGTTGTGAAAGAAGATGGACATATTTTTTGCATCGCTCTCTGGCTTGCTGAATGGACAAGCCATGCCAAACAGACACTGCAGCTACTGCAGGGTGCTGTTGCCTGTCTGGACTAGCTGCGAGGCTTAGGTTGGAGAGGGTGATTCTTCCTTCTATGGAGCAAGTGTGGTGCTCAGCTGGGTAAGGAGGCCGTGGGATGGGTGTTCCTGTGGTGTCACACCATCTGCAAGCGTGAGGGTTGTGCTTCAGGCTTGCTCACACTCAGCACTGCCCTTGTTCCACTCCCGCTCTGACCCAGGATGGATCCTCTGAAACTGGGGCACTGATGTGGAGGCTGGTTTCACTCTGGTGTTGCTCAAGTCAACCGCTCAAGTTATTTTTCACAAAGGGGTCCATGGTTTTTCTACTGCAGATTGACTCCTATCCCTGGTTTCAAAGTGATTTGTGCATGCGTAGAGACCCTGAGAGCAATATGAGTGATCTGTCTGGGTGTCTGAAAGAGGAAGCTGGTGTCCCAAGAAGACAGGTCCTTCTCTTGCTTTCTTTTGCTTCCCAGCAATAGTTACGAACTGCTCCCAATATATCTGAGCACTGCAAGCTAACACCTGATCCCTCCACCCTTGTTTCTGCACCTATTGCTTTACCAGCAGGAAGTAGGACGTGGTTTGGGGCTTTTTATTCTCGGCCTCACTAGCCTTTTCGATACTTCGGGGCCTCCTCTCAGTCTGACAAGGCAAGCAAGCGGCAGCTTCCTGTGCAAAGGTGAGAGGGAGAAGACATGGAGAGACGGAGCACATAGGAGAGGAACGGCTCCGCAGCAGAACTGCCAGGCTGCAGGCATCTCTCTTCTCCTGCCAGCAGTGCTGGCTGACACCTGGACATATACTGAGCCAGGATCTCCCCCTCTCCCCGTCTCCCTTTCCCCCCTCCCCATTCCCCTCCCTGTTTGATGTGCAGCACCTGCTTCCATCCAACCCCACCACCTGGTGCCCAGGGACTCCCTTCGTCTGGACTGCTTGGTGCCCGGAGCTGGAAGGTAAAAGGGGGTGATGCCAGCTCTCTCCCACATGGGGGTGGCTGATCTGAAAAGTGTCTTGGAAGGAGTTTCGGTCTGACAAACTGAATCTTGCCACTGGGGAGGGCTGAGCATGTATTTATCTCTCTGTCTATCCACAGTCCTCTCAAATCATACCCCACATCTCACAACCACATCGCCTGCTTTCTTTCTCTCTCTTTCTCTCCCTGTTGTCTGTTAATGTATTGTCGTCATGTCTTAGTTCCTCTGAACCTAATCTTTTATCACAATGGGAATCGATGTTATGCCTCATGCCAGCCCTTTATAAACCCTCTCTTCCTGCTCCCCTGGCAGTCCCAGCTGGACTCTGTCGTGTTTTGCCCAGCTTTGCCTGGGGTCCAGGCTTGCTGAAAGGTGAGGGATGGTTTCTTCTTCTATGGGCAGAGGCAGACCTCGAGGTATGGGTGTCCAGGTGGATGGCAAAGGGGAAGGCTTGGATGTGAAGCCTGTAAGCCCAGTCTGACTAGTATGGAGTATGGCTGTACAGGCTTTGTATGATAAGGAGTTTGTCATGGATGAGAGGTGATGCAGTTTTCTAATTACAAAGACCAAATTTTCTGCCTGTCACACTTAAAACTGTGACTCCTTCCAAGGCAGTGCAGGGTCTACTTGGGGAGAATGCTGCGTGGTTTGTGTGTGGCTATGTAATATTTTATGATAGTGCAGAACCTGGTTCTTATTCTTCCTGATTTCCTCCTTTTTCCCAAACAAGCCATTCAAAATCTACCTTCTGAGCACTGAGCTCCAAAACTAACTTTTGTCAGTTGCAGCCAGAGACCCCTCTTACTCAGCAAGCACCTAGTCGTTTCAGCCTTACCAAAAAAAGAAGCTCTTCAAAGCACAAGCCGCATGCTACCAAGGCAGCACTCTCTACCTGAGTCAGCAGGCAGCCTGAAACGACACCCGGGGAGTGCTGTGCGCTCACACACACATCTCCAGAAGACATTACTCCTTCAAACAGCCCGTCTGTGTTGCACTGCGAGTGGTTTCAGTGCTGAGCAAAGGACCCAAGGCAGGAAAACGATGAGGTGCTGAGGGAAAAGGGTATGAGTTTCTGAGCCTGGAAGATGGGCACTGGCTTTGAGCATGCCTCCCGTGGGATGACATCTTCCTCATTTGCATTGCTGAGCTATGTTGGGGGGGTGTCTTGTCTCTTTCAGTGTGTCACCACCAGTACGGATGAAGCCCTCTTTGCTGCTTCTGCGTCACCTTTGGCTGTTCAGCCTCGCGCTTCTCTCACGAGCAGCAGACTCGGCACAAGGTAAGGAGTGACTCCCTTCACCCATGCCAGCTGGGCGAGCAGGGAGGGGGGTCAGTCGGAGGAGGGTGTGTGCCATGGTGTGTTGCTGTGCCATGCTCCTGTTGTAACAGCCAGACAAGAGGAGGTTGCAATAGCTACAGGTTTCTTACGAGCACATCAACCTCCAAGGATATAGAGAAGTGAGTGGCTCTGCCTTTCTTATTTGGAGACAGCGATACAGCAGAGGAGTCCATCTGTAATTTGGAATGGGGCAGAATTGTCTGGGGTTATAGTTAATGACAAAAATCATGGTTAATTCAGCCACTTTGCTATCCGTTGCTTCTCTGCTGGCAGGTGCCTCCAGCCTCGCTTGTTGGTATGACTCACGGGCAGCCCTCTTCTGTGACTGGAGCCCAAGCAGAGACTTGCTTGAAGCACCATGCCAGCTGGAGATTTCATCAAACTTTCCTTTTTGTGACAGGTGGGTCACTGGAGAGGGTGAGGAAAGCCAATGTTTTGAATGAAGCATCCTGGATAGTTTACCACTTTAAAAAAATGTAGGCTTCCCTTCCCCAGGCCAGGCGTGGTGGAGTCACAGAGCCAAGGGGCTTTGTCTCGAACTGTCCATGCAGGCTGAGATGCTGGCCACTGCTCAGTGTCTGTCGTCTGACGGTCCCAAACTGTCTAGCACAGGCCACCTTCCAGCTCCATAGCTCTGTCTCTGCTTCATTTTCCAAAAAATCGCTCTTCCTTGGTAGGCACCCTCTGAACTTGAAAGGCATTGTCAATGGAAAAGGAGGATGTATAGAGACGGGGGTGGAGGACAGTGGAATTGAAATTATACAGGGGCCATTTGCTCATTGCCAGGATGAGCCAGGATGTTGCACCCTGAGTAACAATAAATGAAGGTAAATATTGTTCCCCTTACCTCCCCTGGCCCATTTGTCTCTCTCAGTTTGTGATGTTTTCATCTCCCACGCATCTCCCAGCAGAGAGGTAGGTGTGTGGCCAGCACCGCAGGGGGGGCTGGCTGAGTCTCTGCGGTCTCCAATGTGACATCTCCAGCCAAAAGTCTTACCACCCTACCCCAGGGCTTCCCTGGGTGCTTGTCATAAGGAGAGGCTCAGTGTGATTCTGCCAGTGGGTGAGTTGCTTGTGACTGTCACAGAGGCGTCTCCCATGGGGTGAGATGGGCAAATATATTCCAGGCCCTGGTGCATGGACCTAGAAAGCCCAAACATTATTTCGCTCCACAGGCATGAATCACTGAGACTGGGGCTGGAATTTGGGCTGGATTTGGAACTGTGCCATTGCTTGAACAGGGCTCTAGGACACCCCCTCACCACCATCAGCAAGTCCTAGGCTTGATGTGACCTCACAGCATCAGCTGGCAGCTCAGTCTGATACCTCCTCAGCTGGAACCCCCAGGATACTCCCCCACCCTGTCACCCCCTGTGCCATAGCTCAGCTTAGGCTGTCCAGCCACCTTTGTCAGTGCAGAATAGAGGTCATGGTGTAGCACTGCCCACTGTGATGTACGGTCCTGGTTGACTGGGATGTGACCTGGTTCAGAAGATGTGTCTCACTCGGTATCTGAAATCCTACAGGACTGTCAGTGGCTTGAAGGAGAACTGTAAACCCTAGAGGAGCTGAAACAGGCACCTGTCTTCCAGGGCCATGTTGATGCTGTTGTGGGCAGCAGGTGTGTTTGGGCTTTGCATGCTCTCTCATATCATCAGAAAGCAGAGAAGGTAGCAGGACAGTTTTGTGAAGACTTGGAAACTGAAAACCTATTGGTATCTTTGGCTTGAAATAATTGGGATGCACTGACACTCCATGTGCCAGCACATGAAATTTGTCTCAGTGGGGAGAGAAAGTGGGATTACATCTTTGTTGTAACCTGTTCAGCAAATATGGTAGGATGCAAAATGCTTTGAAAGGCCTTTAGCGTTACATAAAGTTTGACTAAATACAAAAAGCCTCCCCAGCTCTCTAGAGTTCTCCTGCTTAAAACACAGGTCATTTCACTCACCTGAAAAATTCAAGCACTGTGAATTACCCAAGGCAGAACACATGACCGGATTAAGGAGATGCATCAAGACCTTCAGCCAAAACAGAGATGTGAGTAATTCATCTGGGATGTCTGTCTAATGAGAAGGTGGAAAGGATTTTTGTGTTGATTTTGGGTGTATAAACAGTGTGACACCCAGGAGCAGAACAAAAAGCCCAAACCTAATCCCTGACTCTACTTCTGGAGTTGGGCTTGATGTTGTGTGTTGTTGATATGCATTGCCCCTGTGGGTTCCCCTGCAGAAGGGATTGGCTTCATTGTGAGCTGGACCATGCTGTCCTGACACATGCAGAAGAGGTGCAGGACAGACAGATCATATGCAGTGTCCCATGTCTCAGTTACCTGGGTTTGGTTGTAATCATTTCTTCTGAGGAGGGATGGACATTATCACCAGCTCTAAGGCCATCTCTTGACCTCATTTTCCTTGAAGAGATCAGTGCCATTTTCCAGACCATTAATTCCTATGAAGTCTGGTTAGATGTATCAAATGCAAGATGCAACAACAACACATCACTGGAGTTAATGGTGATGCAAATCCTCTAGCTATTATTCTTTATTTAAATAATTCTTTTTTTAGTCTCATTGTGTGCTTCCTTCAGTCATATCCAGAGTTACTGTAGTCCCTGTGTTATCAGAAAAAAAGCCCATCCAAATATGAGTTAATTCTCCTTATTAATAAAGTCACAACCAATTCTAATGACAAACTTTTTTACATTTGCACATCATGTGCAAAGCCAAATTGCAGGGTTGGTAAACAGCTCCAAAATCTTCTCTTTCTAATCAAGCTCATTTCCCTATTGCTTATTTAATACTGTTTAATATGTTATTTAATAAGTTAATGTTATTTAATATGCTTATTTAATATGAATGTTTAATATCACTGCATTTCAAGAGTAATATTTAATACTAATGTCAGTCTTACCAATGAACACAAAATGTGTTAGTAAAAATATTTTTTTCTCAATGAATGACACACATAGCAATATGCAATACCTCATATACAGCAATCCTAGCAAACTCTCATATCACAATATTTTGTGCCCTTCTTGCTAATGAAGAAAAAAATATATATTCTCACGAACTATAGAACTTTGTTTCCTCCTTCACTACAAATTCTTATTATTTCAGCTTATTCTTTCAGCCACAAAGGCTTATTCTTTCAGCCACAAACATCATCCATATTTATTGTCAAGTATCCCTACACCTCTTACACATAGGCAACGCTTAGAAATATGAATGCTTATTGATGAGGCTTTAGTGTCACTAACGGTAGATTTTCCTTGCAGGCTCAATGCTTCACCACTTCAGACCGTCTGACCCTGTCTGTCCATTGCCACACTGGCGAGAATAGGTCTATACCTGTGCGAATAGAAGATTTCAGTCCACTTGAAAATAGTGAGTACTCATCTGTCTTGCAGACTCTGAAGTTTCCCCGTAAGTTTCTAACTAGTTTCTATTCCCCATCCACTCCTATGCAACACCCATGGATGATTTTAGACTTGTGTCTTTTCCTTGCCCCTTGTGACAACCAGCACAGATGAACCACGTTGATTCCTGCCACCTGCACCTCTTACGTGCAGCGTCATGCCAGACACTTCCCATCCTGTCCTGTATCTGGGACACTGTTAAATGAGAATGCTTTGTGCTAAGACTTCTGTCTTCAAACAGGCAATGACAGCTCAGCGTGCTGAAACACGCATGCTGCAAGAAAGAGGGGAAGTCTTGCTGCTCTTCCCTTGCCCCTCCTACCAGATATGTGATTCCACCCTCCTTTAAGCCAGCTTTGGCATGCGTCAACCTTTGCTGGAAGGATTCAACTCACTAATCCAGCAGAAAAACGTCTGCTTGGGTCATTTTTTTTGCTGGGTGTGTGAGTTTACCTGGCTCAGGGAGATGTTCCATAGAGCTGCTGCAAGGTGAGGCATAAAAAGGCATGGCTGGAGTCAGGGGTGGGGAAGGATCAGCCTAGACAGCCTGTCTAACTTCATCCCCTGTGGCTGTAGGACCCTGAAAGAGACACTGGGAAGCAGCTGCCTCCCCACCCGTGCTCCATTCCTGTCTGTACCATTGCCTCGTGGATCACCCCTACAAGGCAGGGTGCATGGCCACGGGGGATTGATTGCACTGACTGCAGGGGCCACTCTCACAGGCTCACAGGAGGCACTGCCTTTAATGTGGCCCATTGACAACAGGTCCTTTGCCTTCAGTGACAGTGGGGAAGAAGGAGGAACAGAGAGGGGGGACTCACTCACGGTTTCACGTGGCCGTGTCTGCCTGCAGCCCGTGAGCACAGCCAGGACACCAACCCTGCTGCAATGGGCATTGTGGTGGAGCCCTGTTACGGACAGAGAGCGCAGAGGTATCAGCCCTGCTTCTTCTCTCTTTCCAGTAAAGCTGAGGCCTCCAGGAAACCTTCAGCTGATTAGCAAAACTGAAAACACCTACAACTTAACGTGGAGCCTGAATATTTCCTCTCACTATTTGGATGGGGAGCGGGAATATCAAGTGCGGTATTGGAACACAAGACAGTCCTGGGAGGTGAGTACAGAGTGAGGTACTGGGACCTTTGACTGTACAAATCCCAGTCTCCTTTACATCACCCAACTTGCTCCTGGGCCTCCTCTCAGGACAAAACCAGTTTTGGTGAAGCTGGAGAGTGGATGATGCCCCCTCACCCTTTTATTTGCATCACCTGCTGCCAGTGTTTTGTGGTGATGTGAGAGCAGACTGGAATCCTATTTCACTTGTTGCTGTCACAAAGAAATCCAGACAGCTGTGGGACAGACTTGAAAGGGGTGAAAAAATCAAAGAGAAGAAGAATTTTCCTCCAGGGTGAACAAGCAGTGCTTAAGGTGTAGGGATCTGAGACAGGTCCTTTCTGAGAGCCTTGGAAGAGATGGGTACATGAGGCTTGTAAGCCATGGCAGGGTGTTGATGGTGCTCTAATTTTACTTTTCTTCCAGGAGGCAAAGAACTTCACCATTGTGCAGGACCAGATGTGGGTGGTGTTTGAGGGCCTCTCCCCCAACTTGAAATACGAGGCAGCTGTCCGTGCAAAGCCAAGTGGCTCAGGTACCTGCAAAGGCGTGTGGAGCGACTGGAGCGAGACGATACTGTGGAGGACACATGCTGACCGTAAGGATCAGAGTCAGGCAGTCTGGCTTGGAGGGGAAAGAGGTCACTCAGGGAAAACAAGGCAGAAGGGCCAAACTAGGCTGGGAAGTGGGAGGAAGATAGATTTGTGGGAGCACTGTGTTAATCAAAGAGCAATAGAAAGTCAGAAATTATCTGTCCCTCCTAATCTGTTAGGTCAGGCTACCTCAACAGGGCTTAAGAACAAAGACCCCCTGACCCTGACAGAGTCCCTCTGACTTCCAGAAGCCAGGCAAAATCCACAAGATGTAAATCAGGGACTGCTTCCCCAGAGCAGTAAGGCCAGATGTCTGACCTGCAGAAGCAGTGGCCAGGACTGGCATTTTCCCATGTGCTCCTGTGACCTAGGGACATAAGTCCAGCTTTATAAAATGTCTCAGTTCATTGAAGTCATTGATCAGTGAAATGCAGAGAAACAGAGCACTCAGCTCTTGAACCTGATCCTAGCCAGCAAAGTCTCATAGAGAAAGAAAGAGACTTACATGCATGTAAGTGCCTTCCAAAAAGGTCTATTGAGACTTGCATCAATCATTACCATGAACCACAGCATGGAGGACACCTCCAGCCTTGAAAGACAGTGCCCTGAGCAAGTCTCTTCGGTGAGTCATTGGCTGTAGTGTCTGTCATTTCTTTTCCAAAAAATAAGCAGATAAGAGGTTATTCCTTCTCACGTCGCCCCCACTCTGCCCCTGCTCAGCTCCTCCCTGTTGTGCCTGGTGCTGGTATAAACAGATGAGCTATGTTTAGAAAGGGCACTGTGTTGCTGTGGCGATCAAATTCTGACAATGTGTGATGTCAATGAATAGGATACAGCCGCAACCGGTTGTCATAGCAACCAAGACCCAAAGATAACCAGGGTACCAGAGGCAGAGGAGATAAAGTGATCTTAGCAGCATCTCAAGGACAGGCAGAGAAAGAATGTCCTAAAAATGTCTCCTCCTCCTTTTATTTTGATCTTCTCCCTCAAACCTACTCCAGAGGAGCTCTGCAGGCCCAGACCAAGAGGTAATAGGGGTGAAGGGAGATGGGGGTGGCAGTCAGAGGAAACAGGTGCTAGAACAGCAAGACCAAGCAAAAGTGCACTGGGGAGATGTGTGTGAAAGAGACAGACTAAGAAAAGTTTGAGATAATGCCAGAGAAGCCTGAGAAGTGCTGGCAGTGCTAGCAATGTGGGAACTCAGTCTCTTTCTTCTAATACCAAAATCATCATGTGGTGGAAAGCCGTAACCTTCCTAGTTTCCTAAAGCTTTCTTTCACCTCTCCAAAGAAAGAAGTCGGCCTCTTGTCCCGTAACCTTCTCCATCCTCGGTCCTCCTGCCTTCTCAAAGACTCATGAACCCCATGACTCTCTCTCCCCCACTGACTCATAAATGTTGTTTCAAGTTTCTAATGATTTTAGGACTCCCTGCTTTCCCTTGCCATGAGACAAACAGGTTGATGGACACTTAGCCAGTACACTGTGCCACCTCATCTGTGACAACCCCCAGCTGTGGTGCTGTTATGAAAGAGTTCAAGCTGTTCAACACAAATTATCTATTAATCAATGCCAAGTAGACTCTGAAACCCTCAAAGGTGTCCTACACAACACAGCAGAACTCATTTATCTGACCTGTGTGTTACAATTTTATATCACTGGTCAGCTTGAACTGCCATGGGAGGGCTGTAGCTCTTACTATCAGAATCCTGTCTAAATTTTCACAGCAACTCCTTCATTGTCTCTTACCTTGCAGAAACATCTCGTCCGGTCGTGCCAGCACTTATAGTGAGCTCTTGCATCCTTGTGATCATTGGGACTGCCTTCCTTATTAATTTACGGACCCTGAAATGGTAAATGAGAATCAAGTTTTCCTCTTTGTTCCTCTCCTGTATCTTGTGTTCCTTCTCAAAATCAGCGTTATTTTTCACTTGGCATTACTCAGGATAGAGAGTGACTTAAAATTATGTTTTATAGCCCAACCTTTTGAGGCTGACATTTGTCTGGGGAGATATATCACCACTCAAGATGATGTGGTTTTACCATCATCATCATATTGTGCCGCACTCCTGTGACCTGGTGGCATGTCCTGGCTGAATTCAAAACAGTCACCTAAGCACTTTTGTTATCCATGGGTTAGAGTGATGTTCCCAATGGGGATACACCAAAATTGCCTCTTAAAAAAAAAGAAGGCCTCTTGGTTGAGCAATCCCTCAGTAGAAAGGACCAAGCAAACCTAGGTACTGCTACCTTCTCAGTTGAACACTCCAGCATGACATAGTAACATTTGGTCTGTAGCCAAAATGGGGAGTACAATGCTTCCTCTCATTGGTCTGTGCGGTCCTGAAGTGTCTCATCACATGCTGGTAAACATCTACATGATGCTTTAAAGTTCTCTTTGCCAGCGCTTCTACCCAGGCACTGCTTCTATTCAGGACTGAAAGTGTCTCACAAGGTTACTCGGTGCAATAATACAGAGAGTGACCTGTCAGCATGGTGAGGTTAGAAATGGCCTCAGGTTTTCTCATCCTGGGACAGGGGCAGAGAAGCAGAATGCTGATGTTTGTGATAGGGAGTGGGAGAAATGTTCTTAGGGATGAGGCAGCAGATGTTGGGATGGCTTCTCTCTATGGAAAGAAGGAGACGCATATTGAAGGAAGATGGATACTGAGAAAGTCACTGATCACTGTGTTTTACCTTGAGTCATAATGCAAGGGTGAAGAAGTATTAGCTAGATGGCACAGAGTGAGATAAAAAGGGCTCCTTTCTCCACGGAGTATAATTAACCTGGGGGAATTGGATAGAGGATAATGCTGAGGTAAGACCCAAGGAAGGATTAGACACGCATGAATAAAAATAGCATTTGCAGTGATGTAAGGTAGTTTATATGCAAGAACTAGCAAATTCTGATGCTTCAGAGAGTATACTGATTGCCTCCAGAGGTCAGGAGGGTTTTTCCTCAGAGCTTCCCACACCAAGGCTTCAGTAAAGAGCTGACAGGATCAGCCAACCTCTCCGGGGGACTGAGTAGCAGATTAGATCACTTTGTGCGGCCTCGGGATGACAGCACACTGGGACCAGTAAAGCAGACAGCCCTGGGCTGGTGCAAGGCATGCTATACCACACAGTGTCCTGCTAACAGGACAGACAGATGTTGTAGCACAGCTTTGTCAGCAACAGTGCCGTTCTGGCCATGTGGTCCTCGGAGTCGTTGCGGTGGCAGGAAAGCAAAGAGGGGGCAACTGGCAACACCTAGGACTTGGAAACAAGGGACACCTGTCCAGTTTGTTATCAGGACAGGGGGGCTAAAGGGGCAGGTGGAGAAGTTAAGGTGACTGGCCAAGTCAGGGAAGAAACCAGTGAAATGCTGGTTATGCTTCCCTAGGGAAAAGGCTGAGGGGAGGGTATTGTCCAATGTTTAACTGCCCCGTCTCTCTACCCCTCATCCCTCAGCTACTGCTTTTCAGCAAGGAGAGCCCTCAGGCTTGTTCTTATTTTACCTCTCCCCTATGCCAGGGTAGTACCCACGAGCTGCAATGTTCTTTCTCACCCACATAACAGTACCAGATTGGTCAGGATCAGGCCCTGCTTCATTCCTCCTCTTTCTCCTTTCTCAAGGTTTAAGAAGATCCTGAAGATTCACATCCCAGACCCCGAGAAGTTCTTTCCCCCACTCGTTTCAGTTCATGGAGGTGACATTCAGGTATGGAACTGGGGATGGACCCATGTGGTCATAAAGGAGAAATGAGGGAAAGGAAGGTCCACGTGCACGTTCCCAGGACAGACAGCAGGTTATCAGACTTACATGTGCACACATGACATTGTGCCTGTACCACCAGCTGCTGAGTTGTCTGTTCGAGTTTTATTTTCTGACCTTCTAAAACCTGACACTCGGCTGAGGCATCACTAATTACAGAACTGAGAAACGGCAAACCACTCAAACCTCAGCACCCTGCTCCCCTAACAGGGAGCCTGAGAGAAAACAAGGGACCTGTGGGAGGGAACTTGGCCTCTCAGATCCCCTTCTACCCTACTTCTGTCCCTCCCTGCCTGCACTTGTTTGCCCAGCTCTTCCCAGATTTCCTGCTGTGATCCCCTCCTCCTGACTGTGAGCCTTTCCTCTGCTCCTAATGTGAATTGCCATCACGCTGGATGCCACTTAGCTGTTTTCTACGTTCTTGTTGACTCTTTCCCTTCTTTATCTATGTGTGCATTCTCCCTTCCCTTAATCTCTCCGTGAGTATAGGCAGCTGCCAGGAGATGATTACCATTCTGTGCAGGATTAAAGGGAGTGTCAGAACCAAGACGTGGGAGGTGATCCCAAGGGACATCTCACTTTAAGAAGGATGGAAACAAACTTCAGAGGGTCCAGAGAACAGCAAAGCTTTGGAAAAGCCTACACACAAAAAATCTTAGAAAGCTTAAACTGCAGGGGAAGAGTGCAGAGTAGGGGGGCGGGGGTGTGCAGCAGGCACTGAAGACACTTTCTCAGTGCAGAAAGAACTAGAAAAATTGCTTCACTGGTCATAAAGGCAATGAAGTTGGATGTTATGAAAAGCAGGTTTTTTTTAAGGATAACAATACACTGCAGGCTGTTACTCATGGTGTATGTGGAAACCTAGGCACAAAGGGCCTGGAAGAGCACTTGAGACAAGAAATTGCATAGGGCCATGTAGATGTATTAGAAACTGATTCAGCGCCTAGGGATAGATTGCAGGAGACAGATTTCAGTACTTCTTTTCATGTTTCCACCTTCATTTTATGGTCTTGTAATTTTTTTTCTTCCTTTCCCTTTAATCCTTCATCTTCAATTCCCCCCTCCAGAAATCTTAAAAAAAATTTCCAAGACCCATTCTTGATTTCAAAGTGACAGAAAGATATACTCTCTCTGAAAATCCTGCAGATGAGACATCATGAATGTGAACTTCCCTCCCCACCACCTCTGGCAACTCTTGCTTGGACAGGGAAAAGGTCACTTGATTGCTATGAGTGCTCAGGAGAAGAAACCTTTGGTTCCTCACTGAGTGTTATATTTTGGATGTAACGGTCTCTCTCCTGTGTTTCTTCCCCATCAGAAATGGCTCTCCTCCCCATTCTCCACATCCTCCTACTGTGTGAACAGCACAACCCCAGAGATCTCCATGCTCGAGGTGATGCAGAAGAATGACCAGGAATCTCAGTTTCTACTTTCCAAGGGAACCCCAACTCCTGATCCTCCTGTAGAAACCAGTGGGCACTCCATATCCAGCTGCTTCACCAACCAAGGCTACTTCTTTTTCCACCTTCCAAGCTCTTTTGAGATCGAGCCCTGTCAGGTCTACTTCACCTATGAGCCTTTCACCCAGGAAGGCAGTGGCAGCGAGGATGGCAAGTGTTACCATGCTCTCCCCTCCCCAGACTTCTGCACGCTGGCAGAAGACATGCCCATGTTGTCCCACAACTTCCTACACTGTATCAAGGCAACCCACAGCTTCCAAAACAACTCCTTTGTGGAAGAGACAGAAGGGGAAGCCCATCAGGCCTTGGCTATTTCTGGGGCTCTCCATTCAAGTGAAGGCACCTCACCAACACCAGTTCTGAAACAGGATGAGAAGGTGATGGTCAAAGCAGCTTTACTACCTGCTGAGGCTCTGTGCCAGCTGAACACTGACTTTACTGACCCATCAGACCTGCGTGACAGTGATACTATTGATGTAACGGAGGAGAGTGGGAAGGCAGACCCTACAATTGACCCCTGTACACCAGCAGCACATGCTACCTCTTCTTCCTCTCATCCTTCACCACTAAGGCAAAACCAGGATGAGGATTCATGCAGAACAGCCTTCTCCAGCCAGGTCCCAAACACTGGTGCCTACCTTTCTCTGAGGGACCTCCAAAGCCAGTACAGCCATTACTCTGTCTAGGATCTGCCTGGAAGAAAACCACAGGTAGGAAGTGTCTTCTCTGCAGGGAAGGCTAGATGGACAGTTTTTCTATTCAGGACATGAAAGTGACTTCAGCGTTAAACCCATTGGGACTGTTCTTTAATGAGGCTGGAGAACACAGTTAATCTAAAGGGCTGCAAAACCAGAAAAAGAATAGGATGTGCAAGGTGTAAATTCATGGATGGCTACATGAGTAACATGAGTTCCCAAGATTAGTGAAGCAGAGCACTGGAAAGTGGAGGACGCTTTGCATGGAGAACTGGGCTAGTGGACAGTAAAGCAACACATGGGGAATGATAAAGGGGCATTAAAGCTGTCCAGTGGCTACACAGACAATGGAGACGTAGCAGCTTGATTCTTAGGCATACAGGCCAATAAGGACTCACCTTTATAACGGAACCTGTTTCTCTGCTATTGCTGGATCCAATGGCATAGAAATCCCTTCCCACACCACTCAGGCGCCATCACAAACCTCACCAGCTTGCTTCTTCTTTCCCAGCTCCCACTAGGAGGCTGTGCCAGTGCTTCTGTGCTCTCTACCTTGGTGTACAATATAATTCAGCTTTGAGGCTGAGCGGGCATATGGCCTTGTCCCCAGCCTAAAAATTTCTAATGAAAGGGAGAAATGGCAGAAGAGGTGGATATGAGATTTTGTACAAGGGACGGTAACACTACCAGTCAGTGCTGGGGCTGATGATGACAGAGTGGATGAAGACATCTCCTCCTAACTGACCAAGGGTGTATTTTTTTCTGTGCTGTCCTCACTTCAGGTTTCAAGCAGAGATTACATACTGAGCTACTCAATCCAGCTTTAGACTTGAGTCTCTAAGGTCAGCTCAGAGCCACAAATATGTCAGCTGTCTAAGAAGTGCAGTATAAAAAGAAATCCCCATTATTGGGTTAAAAATACTGGGGAAATCCCCTCCCCCCTCCTTCTTTCCCCCAGGTCTGATGATGGCAGTAAAAAGAGCACACACAATTTCCCATTCTTGCTGCAATATTTTTCATGAAATCGAAAGCCTTTCTGCCCTGCAGGCAAAATACGGTTATTTGACTACGATAAGCTGATTGCAGAATAGTTCATCCCACATCCTGTGTATTAGTGGAAAACATCACAACGGTGCTGCCCATTCCTTCCATTGCTCAAGGGAAACCATTGCCTAATTAGCAGCAAAGATGTGGTGAATGAGCCCAGAAAACTAACCCACGAATCAGCACCTTTGCTGAAAAGAAAACCTCAATCCACTCACAAAGAAAGAGGATAGCAAAGACCACTTTTTTTTTTTTTTTATTATTCATCTTTCCTCTGCATTTGCCGATCTGGGGTGAGAAAAAGCAGCACACTGCAGAAGAAAAGTGGCAAGGCAAAGGAAGACAAACTGTTCTGGTTACATCCATCCCGGTCTGCTTACTGCCATATTTCTGGACTATTTAACAGTAGAAAAATAATAGCCCTGTGCTAAAGACATTTCTTCTTAGAGTTTTTATATCAAAAAGGTCAGGGATATTGAACTTGTTGGTATATCTGTCACTCCTGTGAGTATCACCCACAACTAATTCTTCCCTACCTCTGTCTGTACAAGCATCGAGCTTCCCCTTTGCCCTGGCCCTACACTATTACCCGACCTTGCATTATGCAGCCTGAATGTCATTACGCATCCCTGCTACAGGGTCACCCACTGGCTTGGATTTTACCTCAAAAGAGCTGCTCAAAGGAGTTGAGCCTGCCTGCAGCTGAGAGGCTGGAGGAGCTATGCCTCTCCTCTCATCAGTTTCTTCTTCACCTGCATCAAGACACAGACTGCTCCGTTGTCTCCAGGAGACAGCAGGTGAGGAAAACCCCACAGCTTCCCAGATAAAAAAAGCAGAAGGTTTGTCCAGCTCTTCACTGATGGATTGCAAGAAGAGACACTGAGTGCCTTGCTCTGATGGGTAACTCACTGTATTACATGGGCCAGGGATCTCCTAGATGTACTGATGGTTGCCCTGTCCTGACATAGATCTTCATAAGCTTCTCAATTTTCTTGCTGCTAAGATAAGTACAAAAGAAAAACTTTGCCTATTTGTAAATAAAAGAAATATTAAGGGATCTATGGTGTTTTTCTGTTCTTTGGGGTTTGAGCTAAGGATTAACAGCTTTTCTAAAAATGGGACTCGGCAAAGCTTTGCTCAGACCAAGGTACCTTTAGTCCTCCTTCCTACTCCCCTCCCCAAGGGACTCAGCCACCTATAACAGAAAGCAGAGATGGAAGTGATCCTGCTGCAGGCCCCTGAGGACCATCCTGCTGGCTTGGTATTTTTCCCCCCAGATTGTGAAAGCGCTAACAATTTTCGAGCTGCCAAGACGTTCGCAGTGCATTCGTCACCACGTTGGGTGTGAATGTGTGACACACTGTGGCAGGAAGTGCTCAACATCAGATCTGGTGATAACCGGACCTTTCTTCCAGGAAGACAAGATCATGTGGTCTCGTATGTGAGTAACTCAGGTTGTGAATACCAAAGGCATAACACTCTCAGTGATATGGGGCCCTTTCTCTACTGGGTCCCCAAGACCTCTCTGGAAATGTCACATAGGGAGCGGTCCCTTCTCAAGCTGATGCAAACGCCCAGTGTGTGGTTCACAAAACCACAGAAAGATGCTACAACGGTGTCCATTAGCACCAGAGGCAAACCAAAGCTGAATGCCAGCACCGTGTGGGAAATACCGAGCTAACAACTACAGACAAGTCCTCTCTTTATCTGAAGCCTGGAGATAGCAAAGATAGCTGTCACATCTCTCATCTCCCTCTTTCCAAGATAACTTTTTCGTAAATAGGCAACATTACTCTCAGCCTCCTCCTACATGCCTTCCTTCCTTCCTTTTTTTTTTTTTTTTACTGTGGAGAAGCAGAAAGTAAAGGGTACTTACAGCAAAGGAATTCCTCTGAAGTCAAATCTGATCAAGGTTTTGGGTCCTTGGTTAATTCAAAAGCCTGTGGTGATAGATGTGGTATGCTTGCTTAGATAGATCAGATTGAGATTCTATACTTTTTGTTCTGCTGAAAACACCAGAGAAGGAGGATGCTTCTTTCCAGGAAAGATGGATACAAAAATGTAAGGTATCTGGCACTGGAAAATACCCTCAGCTGGGTTCTGACTCACTATTTTGAGTTTGGGAAAGCCATACGTGTATACCTAAAATGCAGCTAGACCCTAGTTATCTGGGGAAATTTTGGCTGGAAGTAGCTTGTTAAAGGAGAATCTGTTCCCTTAAATCTCTCAAGCAGTTCTGAAAGCATTTCTTATTGTCATTGTGTGCCTCGATTTCACATATGTACATTGATGAGTTAGTCAGCCTAACCACACTGACACATTCCCAGTGAAATGCTGCAGCTTTTCATAAATGTAAAATGTTTACCTACTAGAATCTACCATGAAGTAACTACAGCCATGGCTTTTGGTCTTCATGAAATCCCAGATTGAACCTGAACCAGTGGCAGAGCTGAAAGCAGCTATCCCTGCCCAGCTGCCAAAGTAAGCCCAGATGAGCCCTGGCCCAAATGAGATGAGCCCCAGGTCAATGCCACTTTCTGGAGCTCAGTCTCAGGTCAAGAGTCATCCATGTCCCCATCCCCCCGCCCCGTTTATTGACAGAGTAAGTCTATTTACTCTGGTCTAGCTGGACCGTGGTTGGTTTTTGTGAAAAACAAAGGGGCACGTACTGAGCTCCAGGGTTCTAAGCAGAAGGTGGTGCAGACAAGGTAGGTGAGGAGGACTCAAGGCTAGAAGAAAAGCAGATGCTGCAGGGAGGAGCAAGTTGCGGTGCAAGGGAGTGCAGGGAGCCCAGCATCAGGAGACTGGGCAGCAAGAAGCACAAAAAGACCAGAGGGAGTCTTGCAGGTGGGGACTGAGAGACACCGTGCTTTGCTTTCATCTGCATGATTGCTGTGGTAACTGGACCCGCTGTCTACTGCTGTCTTCCCTCCTTCAAGTCTTCTTCACCTGCCAGCCACGTGTGCTCCATCTCTGTGCTGGGGAGCACACACCCTGCCTCTTGCCTCTCCCTCCAATGGGACCAAGGAGGGTAGCTAAGAAATACATCAGTTGCTCAGCAACTTCTTGTCTCCTGAGAGGACAACATAAGCTATCTGCACCAACCTCCTGGCTTGTTCTTCTCTGCACAACTGGAAGTGATCCTACCCTGACTTCCTCCAGGCTCCTCCTGTTCAGCCCGCAGATCTTCTGCCCCTGCAAGGCTCTGAAACCCCCATTTCAGAAAAGAAGAAGGCTTTTGCATGGGATGTGCTGACCCATCGTGGCAGGACAGTGCAGGACAAAGGCCGAGCTGAAGGGACATGGCATCAGATTATTGAACGCTGGGGAGACCTTGAGCTTGGGTAAATAGATGTTCTCCTCTCTCCCCCACTCCATGCGTGTGTGCACTGGCTTGCGTAGGGGGTGTGGGCCAGGCCTCACAGGCGGCAGCAGGTTTCAAAGGTAGGTCTGCAGGGCCGGGGGAAACCCCAGTGCCTACCATCAAATCTTCTAACAAAGAGGCTCTTCTGCCGTTGCTTCCTGCCCTCCTTCCCCCACCCCTCTGTCTGCGGTTCTTTGCTTGTGCCTGCTGTTTCTGAAGGGATGCTGTGATAGTGGAGAAGTGCCATTGCTCTCCTGGACCACTCAACCTGGTTCACCTGGGAGGAGATCCTCCCCAGTGGTTGCACAGAAAGGTGGCCCACGGGAAGCAAGGTAGGGCAGTCTGTGTTGGGCCTGTTTGTACACCATGCCTCTCTGGAAGGGTGCACCAGAGCAAGCAGACATACGGCTGATTGTCCAAGTGCCAATCTTCACCAAGCTGGGTTTAATGTTTCAGAGTGAGTTACCTGGTGCTTACATTCTGCGAGCATGTTTCTGTGTTACAAGGCAGCCTGGAGGGATCAGGGCTCAGTAACTGGGGGAAAGCAAGGAGGGAGAGACCACTCTCCCCTATCGTGTGAACACTCCATGGTATCCACGTGGGCTAAAACAGGCTTGAGGCCAAATGGCTCTTCCCACATCTGCAAGAAGTCCTTTCTGTGTATTCATGCCCACACAGTCACACGCACCACTGGGCACAAAGACAACTCACAGACACGTAGACATGGCACAGGCATTCCCCAAGATCTCTGTGCCCTCCAACATGTGTACGTTCACGTCCCTTTCCTCTCCAGCCACAGAAACAGAGAAAGCCTCTGGAGACAGTCGTGCCCTGGGTGGTGGCAGAGGAAAGGAGAAGGAACGTGGGTGAGATAGATAACCAAGATCAACGTGGCTCTCTTGGGCAATGGAATTTCTTACCCTCAGAGTCTGAGGCTGACAGAAGAGGTGCTGGCTGGGATGAAGCAAAAGAAGCACTGTTGGTTAGATGAGGAACAAGGGAAGCCAAAAGGTGTGCTCTGGCACAAGCAGTGGGTGGTGGAAGGCTGAACATCATTCAGGTCCTCTCTTCTCACTAGCTCAGCTAGTGAGTCAGTGCCAGCATGGGCTTAGCCCTGGCACAGATGGTCTGGTGGGAATGGCAAATGTTTGCTAACCATTAGGGACCAAGAGCAAAAGGGCACAGCAGCAAACTGCAACTTCAGGCTCTCAGGCTGGGCTGTTGTGTGCAACTTCAATGTGCATTTGAGGTCATGGATTTTCTTTGGCATTGATTTCTGGGTCAATAAAATATCGGGTTTAAAGCCATTCCCAGCCTGGGAGGACAACATATTTGTCTCTGGAGAAATTCATTATTGTACTCATTTATGGTTTTGGCAGAAGTAAAACCCAGGGAATGCCTTTGAAAATTGAGGGATTACCTAGGAGGCATAGACAAGACGGTGTCCTAGAAGCCTTTCTCCCACCAAATTAGGGTTGTACTCATATTTGCACTGAGCAAAGTCTTTGATGGTTAGCACACAGATCTCTTGGGGCTATAGATCTTGGAAGAGGAGCACAGAGGTGGCAGAGCACCTCCAGAGACAAATGTAAAGGGATGCAGAAACCCAGCCTGACCATGGTGTGCTGTATCACTAGGTGCCCCTGATGGAGGCCAAGGAACAGGAGGAAGATACCAACTCCCTCTCAAAGGATGAATCAGAGACAAACTCCCGTGACTGCCTCCGCTATGTGCCCCTTGGGATAGCCTTTCTTTTGTTCACTGGAGCTGCTGCAGCAACCTGGTATTTCCTAGGTAAAAATACAGCATGTTTTATCCCCATGTGGGAGGTGGGTGGGATATAGCCAAGGCAATGCCCACCCCAAAGCATGTTAGTGCCTCTGGGTGATGTTTACAGACTTATACATAGGGGTAAACCCCTCTCTCCTGCACATCAGCAAGGTAATCCAGTAGTGTCTTCTGTTGGCAGACTACAGACCATGGCACCTGGAACCAGCCGTCCTGCAGTTTTACTCTGGCAGCCTCCAGGTCCTCAATCGCCAGTACTCTCCGGACCTTGGGCAGGTGGAGTCCAGAGCATTCTGGTTGGAGTCATCTAAGCTCCAGAAGATGGTGAGGGCAATTTCATGACCAGAACTGGTCCGGAGGCAGTTCAGTGAGTAGAAAGAGGAAGGGGTCAGGTACCCCCATCCAAGTGACAGGCTTGGTGGGCCTATACAGCAAGAGGGATGAAACATATGGTTGCCCATAGGTCCTTTGCCACTGTAACATTGCACAATAGTTATCAGACGACATTCTCGTTGCAGCTGACGGAACTGATTCGTGCCACAGAGCTGGGTCGATATTACAACTCAAGCACAGTGTATGCCTTTGGGTGAGTAGCACCCACAGAATTTTTGCTTGTTCCTGCGTGAAAGCTTCTAGTTCTCTACTCTGGTTTCACTGAAATCTGGCCATGACAAACTGCTGCAGTCCCCACCTGAGGTCTAGGCTAGGCTGGGCAGTCCAGATCCAGAATGTTTCCAGCATGACAGAGCTGGGGATATTTTGAGATGTTCATGTTCATGGGAGGTTATGATGAAAAGCCAAAACTGAGAAATTTTTCAGAGAGGCAAAAGTTCAAGAGAGAAAAAAAAAGTCACTGGGAAAAATTGAAGAAAACAACAACCTTGGCCTTGGTATTCTCAGTAGAAACTAAGCAGCTGGAAATTATTTTCTCTAATTCAAGAAAGTGATTTTATGGCCTGATTCTAAGCACCAGAAGGGAGAGGCCAAAATGCATGATGGAAAAGGTATTCCAGCCAAGATGCATAGTCCACCTGGGAATAGGATGACAGCAGAATGGGACAGATGGGGGACTACAGCTTTGCAGGTCATTAGAGTAGATCAAGAAAATGGGAATAACTTCCAAACTGATGTATACATTTGCTTCTGACTTTTTTCCATGGAAAACTACACTCCTAAATTTGTCCTTCAGCTAAGGAAAATTCCAATTTTGCTGTAACTCCATTTTCAACTGGGGAAAGAAAAGTTTCACTTGCTATTCTTCCTCTAGCCTTTTACTGAACAAAGGTTTGTTTCAACATCTCTTCCCCCTCCCCCAGCTAATTTTCTTTGCCAGCTGGTTGAACAAAGCTTTCCCAGTCACAGTCTTCTGCAGCTTGAACCTGCCGAGCATTAATGTCTTGTGGTAAGGTACTGAGTCAGAAATCACCCACTTGTCACCACTGGGAGGGGAGACAATGAAGTCTTGAGTGTTTCTTTTCAGCCTCTGGTCAGTAATAACCAAAGGTCATTTCCACCTGAAATGAGACTGCTCATCAGACCAGCCTTGATTAATTATCACATTAATTTGACCATGTATTGTCATCACTAAAGCCAGATGGCATAAAATGGCTTCTTCCCCCAAAGGACTGAGCATTAATTAGCACTATGGATGTAGCAGTTCTCATGCTCCTTGGAGTGGTTCCTCTGGGTTACAGCAGTGCAGCTGGAAAGTCCACACAGAAATGCCTGATTTGTGGTAAAACAGTGGGGGATTAATCTCTGGGGTTTACCTCTCCAGTGATTCTGGAGAGGAAGAAAGAGGATATTTAACATGCTATTTCTCTGTTAGGGAGGGGGCTCTGACCTTCTTCTTCTGGTTTGCCCTCCAAATCCCCGAGAGTCAGCAGAAGGACATGACCGCTGAGAAGGTAAACACAATGCTCCAAAAAGAGCTCTCCACCAGCTTCAACAGCTCGGGTAGCCTGTCCTACCAGACGGAGTACAGAGTCAACCCAGACTCACTGGTTCTCCTGGGTAAGTACCAGCTGCTCAGCTGTAGCCTGAGCAGTGGAGACTGCTCCAAGGTTTATAAGGTGTTGAAAGGAGATTAGGAGAAGAGGCCAGAAGGGAATAGGGGAAACCTGAAGAAGATAAGGAAGAAGTGAGAATCAGGTGATAGAATTTCACATTTTTCTTCCTGATAGAGAAGAAATGAAGTCTGAAAAGAAAAAAAGCATCCTTCTTTTCAAGGATTAAAGATTATTGAGGCTATAGCTGACCATGACCAGCTAGGCAACACTTTTTTTTTCCCTTCTCTCACCAGTTTTAGCTTCTGCGGAATAAGATCTTACATGGGTCATGACTTTGATCAGCTTGGCTCAAACATAGCAAGCAATTAGGTTTCCTGCTTTCCTTTGGGAGACTGTTCCAGGATACTTGATTGCGAGAAGAACAAAGGCAATGTACCTGAATCACCACTAGTCTTAGTCTGAGACAAAGCATTGTTGCCACTTCAGTTCCTGACATGATGTTACGGATTATTTATCATTGCCCAAAGTGAAGATCACAGCCTGTTCAAAAAGCCATCCCTACAGAATTGCTCTTAAATAAGTGTTAGATAAAGGACTAGGTGGTGTGTCTATATTCAGTGTATCCGAGTCCAATGGAATTTGTATTAGGTCTTTATAATAAGACTTCTCAACCTGATCTGATCCCTCTTACAGAAGAACCCCAAACATTTTCAATACATTGTGTTTCTTCTCTCCCTTTGGGATACTCGTGTCCAAGTTTATTCTTCCCATGAAATGTTACATCTCCAAGTTTTTTTCCCCAGACATATCATCTTGCACTTTTCTAAGGTGAATCTTATTTTAATCTAACCCACCCATATTCTCTTTAACTTTACACACCATATCTCAATTGTTTGGTGTTTTTTTTTTTGGAGGCCATTTTTTGGTACCCTCAAAGAAAATTTTATTTCTTCAAGGTCATTTTCACTCCCTCATCCAGACCATTGTGTTAAGATCATGCTCTGAAGCTGCATTAGCATTTCATGAAGATATCTCCTCCCTTAGTTACCATTAGTGCCTTACTTCTACATATGATTTGTTTCCAGCATACTAGACCTTATGCTCAGCCAATCTAAATTAACTCTCCTAAGAAACATATCATAAGACAAGATGCTAAATGCTTCCAGGTCAGCCCATTTTGTCTTCATTTACTCACTTCACAATGTAACTCATAAACAAATAAAAATGATGGTGCCATTTTTTAGCTGTTCTCAGTTCCCTCTTATTCCCTTTGCATCTGTTTCACTGTTTTATTCATTTCAGCAGACCACACTTCTTTCTATTTTGGAACTAACACACCAGTTGTAGATTCTCCAACTCCTTCTGCTTCCGTAGTCCCTTCTGTCTCCCTCTCCAGTCAGAAGCACAGTGTAGCAACTAAGGCAAAAGCCAGAAACCTCTTACACTGCTGGGCCAGGGTGACCTGAAGCCAGTGACTTAACCTCTGGCTTCATTTGCTCTGTAAAACTGGAGTGAAAAAATAGCTAGGTAATAGGAAGTCATTAGCATTTTGTTGCTTTCAGAAAGACTCATTTGCTGACGTGCTTAGCTCTAAACATTGAGTTTTGCTGCAGCCTGCCTTAAGACACAGAGCTGCAAACCATTGACTAGCGCAGGAACCTCTCTAACATCTCCAATGCCTTATTTTCACTAACAGCTGCACTAGCCTCTCCTTCCACCCGAAGGACATCATTCTCCATAAAGGAACCCAGTTTGATTACCTTCAGATAAAAGAGTACTTAATATCAGCTCAGTGTATGTCCATTCCTGCAGCACATGAGCTTCTCTAGGGGTCTGCCTTTTGCCTGCAGGATCATCTTTTCCACAACATCTGTTTTTACCATGACAAAACTGCTCAGCTCTCCCCACAGAATTGCAAGTTTTGCTTAGGAACTAGAAAAGACCAAAGCCCTGACCTAGGCAAGCCCCCAACAGCAATTCTCACACCCAACTGACCTCACGGTGCCTTTTGTTTTGGCCATTATTCCCAGTAGCGCCTGATCTCTGGCTGCTCCCAGTTCATCTGGGAGGCTGGAGAAAAGCCCAGCTCTCCTAAAAGCGTTGTCCACCCTGTGACTTTATTTTGCACAGATCTGTAGTCCTTGATGGTGGCTTTCCCTGCATCTTCCTTCTCCAGAGGTGGACTCCACAAGGATGTTGAGTAGCTCATTAACCAGTAGCCACCTAAAGAGACCTCCTTCCTCACCCTCAGTAATTCCCATGCATTTCAGTGAGGCTTATTTAAACTGGGAAAGCAGGGGAGGGGTAAGCAGATAGTGAAGACTCTGGGAAGAGGGGTTATGCCCTGTGGTATGGCTGGCAGAGGAAGGGGGTGGCTGCCTGAGGCTCTCCTGGGAAAGGGAAGAGGTTGTGTCCTGGAATAGTACACCAAAACAAGTGAGGAAAAAAGGCAGAGAAGCCCTTGGTGGGCTGTAGAGCATCTGTCAGGAATGTTGGATCTGGAGCAGAGGCCAGAGAGATGGGGTAGGGAAGGCATGACTGAAACAGGTCCCTGAGAGCAGTCAAAGTGGGTCCTGGAGTGTGCCCTATGCCAAAGTTTTAAGGGAACCATTTATATAGGAAGGAAGAGAGTCATATTCTAGCATTCAGATACTGCCAGTTTATCTTTTTGTTTCTCTTTCTTTATATATTTCCTTTCTAACAGAATCCAGTGTGAAAGACATAGTAGTGCTGAAATCCACATTGGGTAGGCCATCTTTTTCTTTCCTTTTGAGTTTGTGACTTTGTGGGAGGGATTTTGACAGGGGACAGGAAGCATAAGTCAGCATTACCCCAAAAGAGGGCTCACTCTGATAACCCAAGTGACAATCACATATCTTAAATTTCCCTTATAACCATTCCTAAGCCCTCCTTTGCCTCCATTTACATTACCTGAGGCTTAAATACCTCTGTCTTTCCTCTGGATTCAGGTTGCTACAGATACAGCTATGTCCAGGAGGATGATGTCCTACGGCTGGAGGGCCCTGACTACCTGGCCTCCAGTTGTCTTTGGCACCTCCATGGCCTCAAAGGCTACATGATCAAGCTACGCCTGGAGTGGACTCTCCCAGACTGCAGGGACCGCCTGGCTATGTACGATGCAGCTGGGCCCCTGGAGAAACACCTCATCACCTCGTAGGTAGCTCCTGAGCAAGGCGAGCACGGAGGGGAAGCCGGGCAGGATGGCACGACACACCACAGCAGGGGAAGGTGTTAGACTACATCAGAGGAAATTCTCTTTGATGCAGAACCTGCTTCTTGCTGATCAGCTGAAGTCACTGATGTGGGATGTCACACAGCCAGCCCTGCAGTCTGAGAGACTAAGGCAGCACAAGCTGTGTCTCTGCTGGCCCTTTATTTGATTCAGTTAGTGCCTCACAGAAGGCATGTGCTGTGGATAACATAGACCTCCATTTTCTCTCTTTCTCATTCTTCTCTTTCATTTTTTTTGTCGCTGATTTTGCTCCCATTCTTTTATCTCTTTTCCCTCAGAATCTATGGCTGCAGCCGGCAGGAGCCTGTTGTGGAAGTCCTTTCATCTGGCCCGGTCATGTCCATTGTGTGGAAGAAAGCCATGTACAGCTACTATGACCCCTTCATCCTCTCAGCACAGGTGGTACCCCTCAAAGGTGAGGAAGGCTGGAGGAGAGCGGCCATAGATACAGGACAGAGATGGGTTATCTCCTACAACATCACAGCTCCTAGAGATGTTCCATCCCCACTAGGAGCAGAATTCACTCTAGATTTCAAGGGTAAAAGTGGTCAGTAAAAAGCAGGTTAGATGTTGCTCCCTCACCTAGACTCATAAATTAGCATCTGGCTCAAGTCTTTACAGCCCAGGTCTGTCAAGGAGACAGTGGGTGATTGTGACACTTTAAGAGAAGAACAAGCTATCAAGCATTGACAGACCAGATGTGGCCTGGACATCATGTCCAGACACACTTTTAGATAAATGTCAAGTCAATATTAGAGTCTAAAGCAGCAATGTACATTACCCTTCTCTGGATAAGCGGAGGACGCTGAAAATCTTGTCAGGTAGAAGTGGCCCCTTGAAGAGGTATGGTGGAACATCCCAGTCACATTTAGCATCAGGCCTTAGAGTACACTTCCCTTCCTCCTACAACAGGCTGAGTACATGGCAGCCCCAGGCTGAGGTTGAGCTGACACGTAGCTGGGCTTTGAATGTCTGTATTTACAGCCTGTGAAGTGAATATAATTCTGCGGGAGGACCTGGAACTGCAGGGGAAGATTGGCACCCCACACTACCCCAGTTACTACTCGCCCAACACGCAGTGCAACTGGCACATGACGGTAAGAGCCAGCTCCCACAAGAGCATCCCCCTCCTCCCTGAAACCCACGCAGCATTCCCTGCATTAGTGGGGGGTACAGCCAGCACTCTCAGTCAGATCATCATGAGAAGCAAGCAGAGGGTGGCAGCCTGCCTAACCCCTGCATAATGTGTGTTTCTAAGGGGGAAGGAGGCTAATTTTGCATGCTGTGGCAGAGATGCCATAGCTGAGGAGGAATCCGAAATATGGTCTCTCTGGAGGATTCTTCAAGGCGGAACCAGATTGCTAGGAATTGCTAGGAACTACCATGCTTTGAGACCAGCAGCAGAGCCACCGTGGGCTGCAGCATCACCTCAGTTTAAATGGTGCTTCCTTCTGGCCTGCAATGTGTGAACGGGCAGCCCTCTCCTTCACATCTAACAACATGTTCATTTCTGTTGCATGGAGTGGGCTGCAGGATTCATAGGAACTATTTCCATTCAGTTCTGTATCCCCTTGCCTGCAGGTCCCGTCCCTTGACTATGGGGTCACCCTGTGGTTTGATGCCTACGCACTCAGCAGACAGAAGCACGACCTGCCCTGTACCCAAGGCCAGTGGATAATTCAGAACAGAAGGTGCGTGCTGGGGTCCTGGTTTCTCTCTCACTTCCCACCTGGGATAAAACTTCTGCAGGTTCCCTGCTCACTTCAGCTACCAGGTCTGGGGAAGGAGAGCCTATCACCACACTCAGTTGCCACTGCTTGTGCTGGCACCTCTTGCTTTTCTACTTCTTTTTCAGCCCCTCTGGTTCACAGGCTCCCCCACAGTGAGCACATTTCTAACAGATTTGCTTCAGGCTATCAGCCTGCCTTCTCTGTCTTATTGCTTGCATCAGGCTTCCTAGTTTTCTCCTGTGTGTGTAACCTTGGTGTCCTCCCACGTCTCCTGTGTTTGCAAATCTGCCTGTCACCACCTCTGCAATATTATCTGTGTGTGCCATTGCCTTATATCCACCTCCGTACAGATCTCTTGCCTTGCTCCATATCTTCCTGCTTTGACTACAGCCACTTCCCCCTGCGGGATTTCCCAAAATTGGCATCCATACCTAGCTGGGGCTGCTACTCACCACTGCCCAGGTGCAAAGGACCAAGAGCTGCTGCACTTCCATCTCCTCAAAGCAGGCTCCAAGATGTGTGGCCCGATGGGTTTGTTTTTCCTCCCACAGCGCAAAATTGCCCTTCCCTCCAAAACTTCCTGCCGCCCATCTCATTCATTTCCTCTCCACTGCTCCTGTGGGAGTAATTTCTTTTCCTCTGAAGGGTCTGATCCAGAAACTATGTTTTCCTGGCTTAGGATTTCCACTTTTTCTCTCCCTGCTTTCTTCTCTTGAACAGCCAGTGCCACAGTTTCTACAACATGGCTTCTTCAGGAAGATAAATGTAAGAATTCAATTGCTTTGTGTGGCCTGAATTCAGCGCTTGCCCAGAAACTGGGAAATGTCCAAAACCAGTAGGGTCACTCTGGATGTCATGCCATATTGAAAGCATTTTGCCTTCCTGGCTTCCCCCCACCCCTGCCACCTAGTCTGCGTGGCCCCCTTCCCATCTCAGCCCCACCGAGCCCTCTTGCCCCACTTCTTTGACTTCTCCTCTCTCTCTGCCTGTGACATCCCACTTCTGTTTGTTCCTCAGGTTGTGTGGCCTGCGGACCCTGCAAGCCTACGCTGAGCGGATCCCAGTCACTTCCTCTGTTGACATCACCATCACCTTCACCTCACAGATCTCCTTAACCGGCCCTGGCGTACAGGCAGCTTACAGCCTGTACAACCAATCTGACCGTAAGTTCAGGTTCCTCCCTGCTCCTTAGAGGGGTGGTGGCTACCAGCAGCCCCCATGCACTTGGCTTGTGTTAGGAGAAACACAAGGCACACCCTGTGAGCCATAGGTGCCATCTGCCCCTCGGGCATGCGCTCGCAAATCAGTGATGCACACACCACTGGTCTTCCAAAAAGAAGAGGCATTTATGTGCAAAGCTTTTTCTGCACATGTGGCCCTGCCTCATCTTGCCAAAGCACCCGTGCACCAGAGCCCAAGGTCTGAGAGTTGTCTACTGTCTCAGCCCTGTGCTCACATCACAGACTGGCCTTGGGAATTCAATGAGAGACTATCTCTGGCTTGAAGAGATTTTTATTTCAATTATAAGAGCTCTCAGAGAGAACTTTTTCATGCTTACCTTGGAATCTGTGCAAGTGAGAGACAAATAAAACCTCACACAAATACACATACACACATACGTAAATGCATGCCCCCAGTCTGTCTTTCCAAAGTTTCTCTATCTTCTTCCTAAAGGGTGCCTGTAACACATACTAGTGCCTGGATACATGCACCTGACAACCTGTCTAGCACCAACCCCTTCAAGGCCCTAACCAAGTTTTAATAACCACTCCAGAGAACCTGTATCAGCTTTCCTGCAGCATTCATGTCTTGGAGACATTCAAAACCCTTCTGGACACCTTCCCGTGCAACCTGCTCTAGGTAGACCTACTTTGGCAGGGGGTTGGAGTAGATGATCTCCAGAGGTCCCTTCCAACCCCCTATCATTCTGTGATTCTGTGATTCAGGAGTCATGAAACAGTGCTAAGCCAGAGTTATAACACCCCGGGTGGGTGGTTGTCCTGGCTCTTGCCCGTTGGTACAACAAGCAGCAGGGAAAGAGCCCTCCTTCTGATGGTACATAACCTGGCTCTATTTGCCCAAAGTGGATAACATGGCAGATTTTGGGGAGCGCAGCGAGTGCTGCCGGCACGTTGCCACAGCACATGTGTGGTCAGGAAGGTGTGTAGCTCCACGCTCCACTTTCAAGCCACGGCGCTCTGCCGCAAGGAGGTTTCCAGTCACTGGGGACTAATTACTCTCTGGTGGTTTCACAGCCTGTCCCGGGGAGTTCCTGTGTTCAGTGAATGGCTTGTGCGTCCCAGCCTGTGACGGGATCAAAGATTGCCCCAATGGGCTGGATGAGAGAAATTGTGGTGAGTGATTTCTTCTCCCCACTGGTCTCTGGTCTCCCGGAACCCCTTGTTCCTTCAGAGGCAGGGAGATATGGAGAGGGTTCATCTGGCCTAGGTACAGCCTTGTATCTCTCCTCCAGGAGCTTAAGCCTCTGCATCTATCTTTTCATCTTTCTCAGGAAGAAGCAGCAATGCTTCTTGCTACTGTGCACAGCAGTCTTCCTGGGAGAATCCCCTAGTGCTCATGCACCAAGATCTCCAGGCAACCCGAAAGAAGCCCCCTGCCCAGGCTGTCCCCTACCTTGTTCTGCTTTCCCCCACCCAGGCCTGACAATCAACCTCGGCCCTCTGCTGTCATACCACTCAGCATCCCCTTCCCAACCCTCCCCAAGCCCACCCGCTGCCCTGTTCTCTCCCCTTTCCCCCCAGGCCATTTGTGATACTTGGACTGTACTGTTTCTCACCCATATATTGTGCTCCAGTTTGGGAGCATCTAAGTCTTCCATCAACCATCAGTTCTTCATGCCAATAGCAGTTAATGCTGGTTAAGACACCATCCCCAGCATCCCAGGTCTCCTGCCATGCCCCATTCTCATAGGAAGAGCTATTCAGGCTTTGGCATGACACCTAATTCATCTGTTTTCCCATCCCTGGTGGAGGAGGCAGGGATGGGGGGGAAGGGAGCTCATCACATTGCTTCCACCACTAATTTTTCATTAGTTGTCCTCTACAGCTGTTTATTCACAGGCAGAAAGATCCCCAAACCAGTGGAGACAGTGGCCAATTCCAAAATATTCAGAGGAAGATATAGAAAAGACTAAAGTAAAAGGAAGGAGAAATCTTTCTCAAGGAAGTCTTAATTCAGTGCTGGAAATGTGAGAGCTCTCACAGGATTGCTGAGGCTGCGTTTCGTATTGTCTGCAGTCTTGCTGATGGTGCAATCTGTCCCATCATCCAGCTGCCTGACATCAGGGCTTGCTTGCTTCCCTCATGGATACATGTGCATCCTTAAGAATATCTAACCTTATCTTAAATCCTGTTAGATTCTTGGTCCCAGGGATATCGTGTCATTCAGTTCCACAAGTTAACACAAAGATGGAACAAAAATGTGTTTGTTTCTCAGTGCTTTCAAACATCCCTTTATATTTGAAAAAGAAAATAGAAACACCATGATTTCCTTCCTTTCTTATACACTTGCCACAGTTCATTTCTGCTTATTCACTCCATGTCTATATGGAACGGTCTCTGCCTTTAATATCAATGTTCACATTTCCTCAGACCTTCACGTGCCTTTAGTCATCTGGAAGCCTCAGGCTAATTACTGAAGAAATTATAGAAACTGCAGAAAGAAAATGCCCAGGAGGTACTAGCCCATCATGTTTGGCGTTGCATATAGATACACACAAACACAGGACAAGTTCTTACTATGAAAATGTATAATCATAAGTCAAACTCCAACATGAACAGCTATCAGAGCTCATGGACATTGAGGAATCCACTGCTGTACAGGACTCACCTATCAGAGACCAAGGGAAGCAGCTGCTCTGTTGATGAAGGCAACACATGTACTAAGGGTGACAGCAAGGCAGGAGGAACAGTGACCTCACCAGACAGGATGCAGTCCTACAGAACCTGAACAAGGCAAACAGAGCAGGTCTGGTGATGGTGTTAACACGGGATGGTCAACCAAGAGCCAGTGAGCACAATAATGATGAGGCAGGTCTGAGGCCAAGCCAAGAAGTCAAGAAAAGTCAAGTCAGCAACAGCAAGGTATAAGATAGGGTGCACTCATACCTACAACATAGATCAGGCAAAGAGCAACAGCAAGGACCTCGGGTCAAATGCAACTACTGAGCAAAAGGGGGCCAGCCTCCTGCTCTGCATGGCAGTCTGTGTCAAGACTACACACTTGCACTGTACCAGAGCTGGTCTTAAGCACAAGCTGCCAAATGCTTATGAAGAGGTTGAAGGGCCTACTGGTGCACTTAGAGACCTGATCTCACACCTGATGCCTTGCCTTGCATGTCTAATTCCCGGGTGCTTCCCTCCCACACAGTGTGCCCTGCCAAGTTCCAGTGCCATGAGGACAGCACTTGCATTGAGTTCAGCAGGGTCTGTGACCATCAGCTGGACTGCGTCAACGGGAGCGATGAGGAGCAGTGTAGTGAAGGTAGGGAGGGGATGGTGTTGGGCTGGTAAATACCTTCCCCCATGCTCAAGCCAAGGCTGTCGGTGGCCTACTTCCCTCTTGAGAGGTAAGGGCACCAGCTGGGAATTAATGTGCCTGACTAACTCACAATGTTTGCTCTGTAGACAACCAAGCTTGCTCAGGAAATTCCCTGTCATCATTTACGGAGTTCCCCCAAGCTCTCTGTTGCCTTTTTCCCCCACTCAAAGGAATTCAGGCTGTGTTTGCTAACTGCCACCCTCTCTTAGCCCTGGCTCCCTTTCCTCTTCTCAGGGGTCCCCTGTGGTCCTTTCACCTACCGCTGTGAAGATGGGACCTGTGTGAAGAAACCCAACCCGCTGTGTGACACCACTGCAGACTGCAAGGACCTGTCCGACGAGAAGCACTGCGGTGAGGAGATGCTCGGTTGCGCATTGGCCAGGCAGGTTCAGGATTCCAAGTAGCTGCAAGTCACCCTCTTTCCCACTGCCCCCTCAGCATAAGCACCCACCCTCCCTTTTTCCACCACCATCTCCCTGCCCCAGCCCCATGGCAGCCATGCCACTGCTCCATTCTGCAGTGGTGGTGGCAGCAGCAGCAATGAGCCAGCTCTCTGTGTGGAGCTGCGGACAGATGTTTCTCTTTGGACAGCTGCTCCCCGTCTCCTTCGGGCAGAGGTCTCAGGCCAGGCAGACATGTCTCGCAGGCCAGGTCTTACCCACAGGCTGCCTGTGGGACCACTGTGCTGGCTTATGGGAAGTAATGCCACCCCACAAGGCTCCAGCCAGGGAAATCACCCCTTCCTGCATGGTCACTGGCAGGGGAAGAGCTTGTGTTTTGATTTTCCTGCTTGGTTTTTCTGGAGCCTCAGTGGGCAGCGAAAAGGAACAGCTGCAAGGGTTGCCCGTCAGGACAGCAGGTAGCACTGCCCTGAAGGATGCCGTGCAGGCATCAGCAGAGGTACGTGCTGGGAGGGAGTGCTCGCTGGACTTGTCCTGGGCAATAAGTACATAAAACATCTACTGGCTGGGTAAAGCAAGGGATTAGAGGTCAATCTCTTCAGTCAATTAAGTAAGAAAGGAAGGGCAGGCACAGTGTATCATGTTCCCTTCCTCTCCTGAAGTACCTGCTGTGTTTCCTCCTTCTCAGACTGTGGGCTGCAAGCCCCTCTCAGCAGAATCGTGGGTGGTGCAAATTCTGTGGAAGGGGAATGGCCATGGCAGGCCAGCCTGCAGGTTCGGGGACGCCACATTTGCGGGGGAACACTCATTGCTGACCGTTGGGTGGTCTCAGCCGCACACTGTTTCCAGGATGAGAGGTAAATGGAGAGGGAAGCGTGCTGGACAGGAGAAGGATTTGTGTTGCTTTCTATGTTGTGCATGATGGGAGGATCATCCGGCTGTGAAAATGTCACAGGGCAGCCATACCCCACACCTGGCTTCTTGGTGGCTTGGAGCTGGAGAAAGGGGTATGGACACACGCACTAGTGTTTGGGTGTGTGCACAGGGAAAAAGGGGCAGTGCTGGGATTTACAGAGCAGCTTTGGAAGGACAATGGTAGTGGAAGACGCTTCACAGCTCTGCCTTTGCTTTGCCTCTGGCTTGTCCTCATGTTGTCACAACCATGGAGGTGTCAGCATGTGTAGGATGGGGCCAGGATAGCATTACCTGTGGATGATGCTGTTTAGGTCCCATGCTGGCCGCCTCCAGAGCCTGCCCTTTCAGAAAGAAGCACAGTCTCTCCCCAGGTTCCTTCCATCCAGTGTACGTACCATAACAGCGGCAGTAACAGGCAAATCAGGAGGGTTTATTCATTCTTTCAAACTGGGAAGAAGTGAGGAGGAGGAGGAAGGTCCACTGCTGTGCTGGGCAGCAGGGCTGGGTCAGGGAAAGAATGTGAATGCTCAGGCCCTGTCTCCACCTCCTCCAAACTCCCCTTTTCCTTTACCAGTGAGATGGTGGGGATGCCCCACCTTCCCAGCCACTGCTGCTGGAATTCCCCAGCTGGCCTTCTCCCCTGGTGCCCTGTGAGCTTGCAGGGAAGGAGAAGCTGTTGGTCATTCTCCTGTGATGACACCTACCTTGGTAGAACTGGGGCTGCTTTGCAGCTCTACTTCTCACCTCACCTCACCCTCGTCCTGCCACGTTCCTATAACCCTGAGTCCTATAACCTGCAGCACTGGGGCAGGCCTTTTGAGTGGTCCATGCAGGCTGAATTTGGCTATCTTAGAGAGTCTCAATGCAGACGGAGATAGCACAGCCCTGATAGATGGTATGTGTGTATGCATGTGCATGTCAGGGAGAGAATTTAAGAGGGGTGAGAGGTAAGAAGTGATGGGGAAAAGAGTAGTTTCTGTAAAGGGCTGTCATGCCTTTTAATGCCCTCACCTCTGAGCTGCTTTTCTTGCTTCACTGCCTCTTGGCAGTGTCTCAGAGCTTGCTCCCTTTCTCCATGTCTCCTTCTCTTTGCAGCTTTGCTTCACCAGCTCAGCTCTTGTTCTCTGCCCTATCGCAGTCACTTGCACATGACCGGCCCCACTGCCTTGTCTAACCTTCGTACACCTTTCAGCCTGCTTTGCTAAGAAAAGTAAGCAATATGAGCAAATTGCTTGTGTGTAGGAGTGTCTGCCCAAAACTGGCCCCACTGTACAAACATGTCAAAGCATCAAAGAGATGTCCTAACTAGTTTCTTGAAATAAGTAGACAGATTTAAAAAGAGGCCCCTCTGAGGGAGATGATCATCCGTATCAGATACTCTTCAAAAGACCATGACAGAAGCAGCCAGGTTCTGCCCATCCTTCTCTGTTCATGTGATGAGTTAGCTTCTCTGTTGCATCCTACAGACTGGCCTCTGCCTCCATCTGGACTGTTTACTTGGGCAAACATTTGCAAAATGCCACCAGCCACACAGAGGTATCCTTCAAAGTGATCCGCCTCTTCCTCCACCCTTATTACGAGGAGGACAGCCATGATTATGATGTGGCCCTGCTCCAGCTGGACCATCCTGTGATCATCTCACCCTTAATCCAGCCCATCTGCTTGCCTGCCCCTTCTCACCTCTTTGAGCCCGGCCTTCATTGCTGGATCACTGGCTGGGGAGCCCTCAAGGAAGGCGGTAGGTGCAAGGTCTTTGCTGGCAGCCTACTGAAGCAGAGCCAAGATGGAAACATAGGTTAAAGTGGGGGGTATGCAGAACAGACTTCTGTTCACCCCAAAGCATTATAAGTCCTTCACCCCTTTGGATTTGGGGTCACAGGTTGGCCAAAGTTATTTGTCAAGTGCCTTGACCTCATTTGGAAAGGCAGGCATAAGAGTCTGGTAAGCTATGTGGGGACAGCATGTGTTCCTTCATCCAAAAACTAGAATAGACCTTCAGGAATTAGGGATCTGACAAGGGGCTATTCAGCTGTGGTCACAGCATGGAGCCCCAGTCCTGAAGCCCAACCCCATGCCTACACAGATATGTGGGCTCCTGCTAGGTCATTCTCCAGGGACAGAGCCTGACCAGAGAGAGTAGAATGAAAAACTGCCCTTCATGAGATCAGAACTGGGTCTCCTGTTTGTGGTGCCTGCAGCATTTTCCCCATGTCAAAGACCCTAGTACCTGGGTTCCCCCAGTAACACCTGTACCAGTAAATTCAGTGGGAGCAGTGCAGGGTATGTGCTGTTCCCCAAGGATCACACTGTGTAATTGTTAATTTGTCCCCTGGTACCATTTTGGTCCCATAGCACGCACACACTGCTGAGGGACAGCATGGGCCAAGACCTGTTCCCATGGGGTGGTATGGATGAGCCCATTCTGTTTTGTGAGAAAGAGTTCAGCTGCAGGGGCATGATCCCTCATGTGCCCTCCAGACAGGACCAACAAACAGGTCCAGGCTGTTCTCTAGTAGTGCCTGGCACTGGAATATAGATGTACTCACCCAGGTCAGCTTTGTTTCCTAAATGGAAATACTCAGGTGTCTATCCAGAAGTGGGCAGTTTGCATACTTAGCAAGAAGAATTTAACAACCATTTCAATGAGAAGTTAATCCAAAACTCTGACATCTCAGAGGTTTCCCCAAACCAGAATCACCCTTGTCCCAAAAGATGAAGTGCCCACCACATATCCCTGAAGTGAAAGGGACTGCAGGGGAATGTTACTGCTTCCATGCATATGAAGCGCTCTGCTGAAAGTCAGAGACTGTGATGCCCCAGTGGAGAACAGAACAGAAAATCAGATGGCAGCTTTCAGCATCCAGTGAGATGGGCGTGGACTGGGGGATCACGGTAAACAGTGGGAAACCCCACCATTGCTCACCTGCACTGCTTTCGGTGCTCTACCCCTCAGGACACATCAGCAACATTCTGCAGAAGGTGGACGTGCAGCTCATCCAGCAGGACATCTGCAGTGAAGCCTATCACTACATGATTTCTCCCAGGATGCTGTGTGCTGGGTACCACAAGGGCAAGAAAGATGCCTGCCAGGTAACAGAGGAGTTGTGGGATCAAGGTTGACTACTGGAGATGGGGTGCGTCCCAAGCCTCCCAAATACTCTTCATATCCTGAAAGGAGGATGAAGAGACTGTAAAATGCCTAAGTCCCCCAATCCTTCCTCTGGTCTAAGTGGTCAACAACAGAGGACTACTTCCTCCCAGCATCTTTGCTTTAGACAGAATCTAAACACACTTAAAATCCTTTTCTCATTTCAGCCCATTCTCCACTCTCTACCTCCCACTTCCAAGTCTACATCAGTCTGTTCCCCCCTCAGCCTTATTAGCATCTGTCATACACAGTAACCTGTCTGTTCCTTCATTACTATCAATTTTAAGAAGTCCCTCTGTCTCCCATACCTCTGGGTATCCAGTTAAATCCCACCAGCTTCCTTGCTGTCCATATATTTGGAAATGCCACACAGAGCAGAAGGAAGCAATAGAGCTCTCAGCTTCTTGGGAGCTGGCTAAGGGGGAGGAATTTGTATGATGAAGGAATGCAACAACAGGTCAGATGTTTGCACTGGAGACTGTTTTTGACATCTGCCTAAGGTACAAGAGATGTTGCAGAAGTCCCAGGCATGAGTTGGGGGGATAAAGGAATCCGAATACAGAGGGACTCAAAAACAGTGTAATCACCCAGCAGGAGAAACTGGTGGATCACCATCATCCCATTTTTCTTTCCCTTTCTCTAGGGCGATTCTGGAGGTCCACTGGCCTGCAAGGAACCCAGTGGCAGGTGGTTTCTGGCTGGTTTGGTCAGCTGGGGAATGGGATGTGCACGTCCAAATCACTATGGAGTATACACCAGGATCACTCAAGTGCTGGGCTGGATAAACCAAACCATGAGCTGAGAAAAGTGCATCTCTGCCTTCTCCTCATCAGACCTACACTCACATGGCACTTGTTCCTGATCTTGCTAACTTGCCTCTCAGAGAGAGTTTCTGTGTAGGAAGTTGCCAGATCCAGGATGCTCTTCTGAGCAGGGTGAAAAAAAAAAGGCTGCCATGGGGACTGTAGAGAAAAGCAGGCAGACCCTCTTCCCCCTCAGAACTTCCCAGGGAGTATCCCAAGGTGTTTTTAGGCCATCTATCCAAAAGGGGGGGGGGGTGTGTGTGCAACGACATTACACACAGTAACTATCCCAAGTTGATGGTTTCTGAGAAAAGGAATAAGGGGAGGTGAACTTTCCATGAACCATGTGATTCAGCCACTATCTTATACTGGAACATTTGCTGAAAGAAAATGTGACTGATGTAGTTAGAGATTCCAGTAACTGTGAAATCAATCTGCCTCCCTCTTCCTTCCTGCTGCTCGTCCTTCTTCCCCCTTCCCCTCCCATCACTCCTCCTCTTCCATCTCCCTAATTGCTTCTTTTCTTAGCTGGCGTGTGCTGCTCAGCTCAGCCAGGCAACTCGTCACATCTCACTGACTCCCAGGCACGAGTCCAGCATCACACCCCCAAGCGCGTGTCCTGCCCCCCTGCTGGAGCAGCAGCCAGCCTCCACTGCTGCACTTTCCTCAGAGAAAGGCCCTGGACCCCCAGTAAAAACTCTGGAGCAGCCTCCCAACTTCCTTCCCCTCCCCTCAGCCCTTCCAAATACCTGTAACGTGAGGGCCTCTGGTCTGCTTCCATCTCCTAACTAAGATAATCTAGGAGGTGAAGGAGAAGGCTTCAGGGCACAGTGCTTAAACAGTGACTGCTATGGACTTGGTTTTTTTACTGAAGATATACCTTATATATATACACACACAGTGGTCCACTCTCTGGAATCAGAAATAAAATTAATTTGAGGGCTTTTTTGGCTCTAGTTTCCTTTACTCTGTTAAAAATTATCATGGGGCTTGTATCTTTTTGACCAAACTCCAATCCTGGCACTGGAAACTGGAAAAAGTTTCTACACCTTTGCCCTCCCCCTAGACTGTCCCCCAGGGTGCGGTGAGGTCAGTACACTACCTAGAAAGGTCATCCTCACTTATTGTTATGATTTAGGGGTGCAGGTACCAATAAGCAAACCAGCTCTGTAGCCCACCTGCCTGCAGTGGGGGTCCAGCAGAGATGCGGTGGGAAGTACCTCCAGCCTCCAGAAGACGGGTGCAGCACAGGCAGCTTCTGGTAGCTCCAGGTGATGAATCCAAACTCCTCTTTCTCCAGCTCCCACCCCCTTCTGCTGCTTGAAATGAGAGGTGGCAAGGAGGAACAGACTGTGAATTTTATTCAGGAGTTACAACCTGGTGTCCTCAGACACAGCAGAGAAGCAAATGCCTGGCTCCCCAGGCCAGGGATCTCCTCACGCTAGCAGACACCACATCAGGTGCCAGCACGTTCCCGGTACCTGGGCAGCATGTCTGTCTCCTCCTCACTCTGCCAACACAGGGATGCTTTGAGGAAGAGGGAGGGAGGCACCAAGGAGAGTGATAGCCAGCACAGGGACACCCCGCAAGCAGTGCAGGTGGCCCAGAGAAAGGCAGTGGCTCTGCATTTTTCCTCTGGCCACAAGCCCAGACCAGCCGCCTGCAAGAGCAAAAGGGTGAGGACTGATCCCACCGCAGCTGCCACCACCTCGGGGCCCCAGTCGCAACCAGGGTGTTCAGGAAGGGACCGCAGGCTGCAGTGGCTGATCACTGATGTCCCCAGCAGGGGCCACTGTGACATTAAGGAAAGGCAAGCCTGCTCGGCATGGCAGGGGGCTACGGGCTCCAACTCCAGCTGCTACATCAGCCCTCCTCGGAGCATCTGCCCTCCTCTAGGGCTGAGGCTCAGCCCTCTGAGCTGAGTTAGTAAAAAAAGAATGGCTGCTTGTGAAAAGTGAAGGGGGTCAGGGAGTGTTACTGTGGGGCAAGGAGTTGCCATAAACTGTAGTACAAAAATAAAGATATAGACCAGAAATTAAAAGGCCGGAGTGGATCACATCCTCAGACCTCTGGCTTGTAACAGCTAGAGAAGGAGAGAGAAAGAGAGAAAAAAAATCAACGGCAAGAAAAAAAGCAATTGAGCACGGAAGGGAGGGTAAAAAACAGGAAAATGGGAATGACAGCAGAAATGAGAACAGAAGTAAAAGAAAAAAGTTGAGGACTGAGTGGGGAGAACAGAGAAAAAGGAAGGAAAAGTCTGCGTGATTAACATACAGTGACTTTTAAGAAAATAGCACTCAGGTCTCACAGCCATGGACAAGGAGGCTCTTGAACAGAAGGAGAGAGAAATGTCAGCTGGCTAACAAGTGCTCTCCACCAGGACGGAGAGTAGCACTGACCATCTCTGGTTTAACAAGAGCCCCAAGTTTTCCCGTATGAGAGAGGAATCCTCCTTCTAAAGCTTTCTGCACCCAGCCCCACGCACGCCAGCCACGCAGCCTCCCTGAGCAGCAGACAGAGCACAGAGGCTCATTTCGCACACAGCTGCGAGAACATCTGAAGTGGGGACCAGCCACTTCCACTTTGTCTTCACCACCCTCTCCCAGTGCTCTCTCACCCTGGCAGAGGCGGTGGGGGGGGAAAGCCCAGGGAAGCGAGAGCAGGGAGGGGAAAATAACAGCCTGCTTTCCACAGACCGCTGGCAGGCAAAGGAGCTGCGGGCGGCAGTCTGGAGAAGCGATCTGGCTTGCGTGTCAGGCAGGCACGTGGCAGACTTCCCCCATTCCCCGTGCCACCCCCTGCCTGCTTTGCATTCATTTCCACCCCTCTTCCTTTCTCCCAGCTGCACTCTCTTTTCTGCTGCCAGAGCCTCTGGTCCGGAGCCGTAGGGCCTGCTTGGTGGGTAAAAGCACACATAGGATGAGAATCAGAAAAAACACCTTAGGGATGAGTCAACCTCCCCTCCCCACCTCCTTCCCCTCCCCGAGCTCTACAAACCCGGGCCATACCCACAGGAGGGAAGTGAGTCACTCATGCAGAGCTCAGGCTGGCAGGAGCTGAGAGTGCAGACAGGTAACGTACCTGCAGAGGAGGAAAAGTGAGGAGCAGAGAGAGACAGGGCCCCGGGCAGGGGCTCAGACAGAGGAGAGGGGTGGATGCTGGAGGCTGGGAAGCATGGCAGGGTGGGAGGTAGGTGACAGTGCTGGGATGGACATGGAGGGGAGCAGCAGGGAGGGTCTGGAGGAAGAAAAGAGTTCAGAATAGATGGACAGTCTGCAAAGAAAAATATAACTGCAAATAAAACAAACCATTTAAAATACAAAGCAGCAGCCACAGTAACAGCTCTTCCCTCACAGCTTTATCTCCAGAGACACTCCAGCTCCTGGAGAGGACTGCACCCCACACCTCACACTTGCCCTAGCCCTTCCCTGCTGCTAGCTGTAAATTCTCACCAGAAAGGTGGACGGGTCTATGCTTGGGGGTTTATTTTTATGATTTTCCTCAAGGATTTGCTGCGCCTTTCTCCTCTGCTCCTGCTTCTGCCTCTGCCTCCTCCTCCACCTCCTGCTCTTCCTCCTCCAGGTCCTCCTCTGTGCTCTGTGGCCCAGCATGCAGGACAAAGGGAAGAAAGAGTGGAGATACTTGCAAGATGAGACATGGCGGTTCTTTCTGACACACAAGGGAACAAAGCAACATTCATGACACTGGAATAAACGGGATCCTTCCCCATGGCCAAGACAGTTCTGAGTCAGTGAGCAAAGAGACTTATCTTCTTCTGGAGCATCACGTCAGGGCTATCTAACCTACTTACAAGCGCTGTGATCCCACTGCCCAACAACTGCTATCAGTTGCTAGTGCTCCTTCCTGTATCCTAGGTGTCTACAGGACGTCATGTACTGCCACATGTTTCTGTCCTTCCCTCAAAAGGGGAGCATGGGATCTCCTGCCCCTTAGGCTGGGACTCAGCAAAAGGAAAGAGAATGCTGCTAAACCTCCCCGTAAATCATACCCTAGCAGCAGAGTGACACACACAGCATGGTTATGAGGAGGCATGAGGGAGATGTTAGGGTAGCATAAGAAATGCCAGGGTCACTTGCTAAAGCCACTTGCCACACACAGCCAGACACCACCACCCTCAACTCACACACTCCTCCTTTTGGGCAATGTGTGTCATGCTATGGTGCTGAACAAGCCCCTCTATTTCACCACTGAGGTGCCCCACAGCTACACTGGAGAGAGGAAAGGAAGATGGAGCAAACAAGAATGAAGGATCTCATAGGCAATGGGAGCAAGGCCATAGCAAAGTTGGTCTCACCTTTGCTTTGTGGCTGGGCTCAGAGCTCAAGCCACTGGGGGAGTTGTACAACTCTTTGGAGACCATGCACAGGAATTCTGTCTGATCTTCATTCCCATAGTTATAGGATGAGCCAATGTTCACAAGCTAGAAAAGACAAGGGCAAGAATCACAAATGCATCTTACTGCAAACATGCACTTCACCTGGGGGGCAAGGCAGAAAGCCCACCATGCAGCACAGAGTCCAATCCCTACCCTCAATAGAAGGCCTAATAACTAAGGCTAAGGAGGCAGCACAGAGAACCAGGAGAGGAGTCAGCCAGGATGCAAGACATCTTAACCTCACACAGCATCCTCTAAACTCCTAGAGAAGGGGCAAGAGAGAGCCAGTGTGACAGCACCATCAATGGCTGACCCAATATTCTCAGAGTGGGAGGGTGACTTGCCTGGGGACTGTATGGTATCCATGATCTTTTCCCCAGAACACAACTCCTGCCCAGCCTCTTCTACCCTTTCCATACCTGCTCAAAGCGCCATCCATCTGACATAGTGGAAACCATCTGAGTGAGCTCTTCTTCCTGGCACTGTAGCACGCGGTAGACATGCTTAGGAGGCACCTGACAGCAAAATTGCAGAGCGTGTTGACAATGGTCAGATGCTAAAGGCTGTTGCCCTCCTGCAGAAAGAAGTGGTAGTACCCCTCCTTGACAGACCCGTCCTCTTCCCCATGACCCAGGCTAAAGGGGAGTGGAAATCACAATACAAATTTCTACATTGTTGTGGGGAGCAAGAACAATGGTATCTCTTCTGGAGAGAAGGAACTGAGCTGAAAGTTTCCTGCCTTGTTCCCAGAAGGTACTGGGCTCTTTCAATAGGGAATTTGCATTTGTCATTACAAAGTCATTTATGCAAATACCACAGATACTGATGGGGTTTTGCGAGCGCAAAGTGACTCTGTTGCTGGATGCTTACAACCTGAGTCAGAGACAATGAAAAGTGAGATATCAGCCAACTCTCCCAGAGGACAGATTTTAAAGGGTTATTGGCCAAGACAAGGTGTGACTGTGCTACAGGATTGATTCCTTGTGCCTCATTGTCATCCACAGATGTCTCTTCACCCATTCCCTCCAGGTTTCTCTACAGGCATCCTCATGCTCTTGACTGTGGTGACACTCCCAGGACTCCCCACACCAGAGCCCTCCTCCCCACACCTCCATTCTCCTCACAAACATTCTTCCATGTGCCACAGCAACCACCTGCCTTCTTCCAAAAGCTAGAGGAGTTGACTTGGTTTCAGAGCCTACATCCAGCATTACTTCTGGAGATGCAAAACAAGCCTGTAACTTGTTTATATAACTAAAATGACAGTAGCCTGTCCCCTGCAAGAATTTGCTATGTAGACATTAGCACATAAACTCCAATTAGTTGCTTCTTTCCATTCCTTGCTGCTTCTCCCAAGTCTGTCCTCCCTCTAGACTCACTTCTCCCTTTCCACGTTCCCTCCTTTGCCCACCACACTTTATCTTCCTTGCCATTTCTTTCCATACCTGAGTTACTGTGTAGTCCTTCTCCTTCAGTCGATCCTTGATTATTCGGATTAAAGGACCAATGTTATAGAACTCCGCTTCTTCTAGGACCCCTAAGAAAGAAAGACAGGACCACAAAGACAGTAAGTTAATAGCCTGTCTTTGTTTTCTGGCTTGCAAAATATCAATTCTGAGCTTCCCAAGCTCCATAGGGACAAATGACACTGCAGCCTCACTTTTTAACAGGTGTCTGTTGCTTTAAACTCTTACTGCAGAGAATGGAACCCTGGCTCTCTGCATTGCATTTCTAATGCTCATCCTGATTTCCTTATGCTGCCTGCTAGTACAGAAACAGGCTTGTGCTGAGGACTGCTAATACCTTTCCCAGGTAACTGGCTAAGGAGAATATGTAGGCTCTAGCCTCTCTCAAAGACCACTAGTTACCTACCACTTTGTTCAGGCCCTCTTCTTAGGGCACAGAACCACAACTTGTTCTGAGCTTGTCACCAAAAGACCCTAGAAAATCACAGCTTTCCTCCTGGGCCAGTTGGAGTTGCACCCACCTTGCAGCCCCGTGATTTCAGATGATCTTTGGCTCTCTCCCCTGTGCTTCACCTCAAAGCAGGTAAACAGAGAAGTGTTTTGTTTTTTTCTCTACGGTATCTGCACCCATCACCCCTCTTACGACTCACCTGTTTGCTAACAGGCCTTCAGGGAAAGGGAGGTAGGTTCCCAGAGGGTCAGTGAGGGAAAGGTGGCTAGGAGCCAACACTCACATGTCCCCAGGGCAGTACAATGCAGGTGGGGAGATTGATCCTTCACTACCAGAAACACTCAGACCTCTTCCAAATCCCTCATTCAGCTGTGAATCATCTAATGGGGTTAGTTTTATGCCAGCCTGAGTGTCTGCAGCAGGATCAAAAGACAATGTTAAGCTACAAATGGGATTCCTGTTCATGCTTCAGATTTTATGTTAAAACCTTTAGAAGAACCCTGTCTGACCTCAAGATTAAAAGAAATGTGAAGTAGGAAACACCTCAGAATTGTGTTTATTACAATTCTGTACCATTGCTTAGATATATTTTTGGAATTATAACTCATAAGACATTTCTGAAGAAAACTTTCCTTGCGTTAGGTAGAAATATGTAAGAGAGAAAGGCAAGAAGACTAATGAACATGCAGAAAGCATGCTTGGCAAGGGCTGGAGAGCACAGCCTGTCTTTGGAATTGGCTCCTTGCTAGACTCTAGCTTCCAAAAAATAACGAGGCATTGGGGGCTTCTGGCTGGTAACACCACGATGTTACTGAGTTATCCTATTGGACCCTCTGTCAACCTCAAATGAAGGATTGGTTTGTCTGGCTTGCTGCACTGAAATTGCTGCAGGTCATAACCCTTCAGTGCACTAGCAGCATACATTGCATATCACCGATTAATGACGGTCTTTATTAGAGTCGGTAAAAGAGATGAGCTTGATTTTGTTTGGTCTTCTGGGTTTTCATTCCTAATTAGAAACACTCAGTCATTAACAGAAAACTCAGTCCCAGAGCCTGGTTAAAACTGGATCAGGAACAAGTAATAAAATGATTTATTGAAGCTAAGAGATTTTGCCTATGTCCATCTTGGTGACATCTCTGCTGATCAAACAGTTGTGAAGCCACAACACCTGTACGGTGCCTTCTTTACCTACTCCAAACCCCTTTAGTAAAGGAAATATGGGTATGCTTTCCAAGAGCTGCAGGGATAGCCCTCTCAAATTCCCCATCACCGTCTAGAAGGAGAATCAGAGACAAGGTCAACAAGAGGTCCTACTACATTCTGGCTACAGCAGCGATGTTAAGTGAGAAGTTTCTGAGCTCCAAGACTCACCCTCTTCAGCCATATCTTTATCCAGGACCAGCTTCCCATGACGGAGGAAATTCAGGATGGGTCCAAAGTAAGTGGGGTCCCGGTCTATTAGGTATGCACCAGTCTCATCCTAGCAACAGAGATAGACCACGAGGAGAAAAGCCCCATGGGAAACTTGTAACCAACCCTCAAATCCTCCAGACTACAAGAAAAAACTAACCTAAGCAACAATGTCCACTATTTCTAAGACTCCTTGGAAACCATGGGCCCTGAGAGTCCCTAGCCAAGTCAGCCCAGCTTGAATTTCAACTCCTGTATCGGTATGCTCAGTGTGCCCACCTCAGCATGGACTAACCCAGCTGAGAAAGCCCAAAAAATAGGCCTTAGTCTCCTTTTGCAACTGTGCCTGGTGTGAGAGAGCAGAGAGCCCCTTATAGGGGACAAGGCTGAGTCAGGCAGATACAGCTGGGAGGTAGACCCAAGGTACATGGGGTGAGAGAGAGGTGGGTGAGATGAACAGGGGCAGAAGGGAGATGGCCTCTATTTTCCCCAGCTTGGGAAGACAGGTGCCAGGCTATAACAGAGCAAGGTGGGATCTGGCAAGGGGAAAATCCTTCACAGGAGAAGGAGCAGGCATCTTTTCACTCAGTCACTCCTGCAAGCTGTCAGGGTCTGGCTCCATCATCTCTGCATCCCTCCAGCCCTCCCCGTGCTGGGTAGGGGTGGGGGGGGGAGGGGGTTAGGGACACACGGTGCGGGAGGCAACCCAACTGCCTTACCCGGTCCGACTGCAGCTCCTCGCCCTGGCACAAGCGACACAGGAACGATTTCTGCTCCCGGCACAGCGTCTGCCTGGTGGTGAGGAAGACGGTGCCCCCCACATTGAGCTTCACCCACTTGGCCTGGGTGCCAGCGGCTGGCGGGATGTCCCAGGTGCGGCGTAGCCCCACGGCACCCTGCATCTCCTCCCCGCCCTCCATCCTCATCCTCACCCCCACCCCGTTCCCCGCCGGCGTGCAAGGACTGCCGCAGGTACTGCCTGCCGGGGAATGCCGGGATCTGTAGTTTATCTGCCTTTTTTTCCTCCGCAGCCGCCGTGTTTCCCGGGAGCCAGGGTCCTCCCTGTGACGGCCAAGGAGGTCCCGAGGGGAGGAAGGATGCTCTGTGCTGGAGGAGACTAGGAGTGGGCAAAACCACAGCTCCGCAGCGCTGACGCTCCCTTGGCCTCTCCCCTGTTCCCTTTTCCACTAACCAAGCGCCGGCCAGCACTTCGGAGGTGCAGGGCGTTATGCAAAAAAAGTCGGCATTTATTTCCATAGACATCCTCTCCGGCTCTTTAAAAGGTGCTGGGAACTGTAGTTTGCAGGGACGTGCACAAAAGGGTGCTGGGAAGGGTAGTTTTCCTAGCCCCCTCTCCCTCCCTCCCCCCCTCCACAAAAGAGGATGCTGTCATGAAGGGGGCTGCGCTGTACTGCATGACAACCCCTGCGGCCGGTGGTTTGCTTTCTTCCAGCCCTGGATCTTGCCTGTAAGCTTCCTCGGAGTCAGGAAGAACAACCTGCTCCCTGGCAGTCAGCAGATTAAGCCCATCAGTGCTGTGCTCCCCAGCTTTGCCTTCAGGAGAGCCATTACCCCAGGCTCACAGCTCAGTGCTGCAGCAGTTGCCACTGTTCTTGCTGCAAAACGCACAGACAAGTTGCCTTCTTGCTAACATATGTAGGGACATTTCTGGGAACTGTATCCTGGATCTGCGTGAAGCACTGGCAGAAGGCAGATTTTTTCTTCCAGCTCGGAAGACTTGCTGACTCAGCAAACTCCCCCCCCCCCCTCCGTGCTGCCCTAACAGCACAAACCATGCCAGAGAGAGAGAACCCCTGCATCCTTCCCCCCTGCTCCTGCCATCCCTGTTTGTGTCTGGACAAGAGAGAGCTCAGATTTTAACTTAGTGTGGAGTTTTACCTCTCCCCCAGGCACATATCACCCACCGAAGCCGATGGGCCAATCCTACTATGCAGAATCCAGTCCTGCCTCTGCCACTCGCTCCTGCCAGGCTAAGCCTGGAGCTCAGCTGCTCATGCCCCAGGGGACTCTGTTCAAATGCATTCTTTGGCTCGGACACAACCTCAACAAGCTCTCTCTACAGCAACCCTGCTTTTCCCATTCCCACCTAAGCACAGCCACACTTGCCAGCAGCTCGGGCGTATTAGGAATGGGAAGGCAAGGCTGACGTTTCACCTGAACGTGGCCCAAAGCCTTCCTTCACCTAAGCAACTTTCTGGCTCTTCCTTTCCAGGGGGATGCAGCACTGCAGGGACATCCTGGTGCCTTGCAGACACATTATTGCTCTTCCACCTAGACCTTTTGCATCTTTTGAGGTAGGGGTTTATTGAGGGAAGAGCGTAGATACAAAGAAAGATTATGTTTTACTCATATTGCTTTCTTTTTCGTCCTTCCCTCTTTTCTTTTACTTACAAATTCCTCCCTGTTATTACTACAGGACAGGAAGGCAGTGTTATCCTTCCCCCAAATCACCCAGGACTTCCTTGTCAAAGGCAGTGTAACTGTGTACTTTGCTCCTTCTGTGGAGGAGTGCAAAGGGGAGGAGGGGAAGGGCGGGTAACACGGAAAAGGTTTCGAGTTTGCTGACCTCCAACTAATTTAAGCACAGCAGTAATTCAGCTGCTGCAGGCTGTAAATTCAAATAGCTCTGGGCCTCTTTTAATTCATATCAGAAGCTGGCCAGCACTAGAGCAATCAATAATAGAGAGAGGATGAAAAATTAGGTTTTGCCTACCTGTATGGAGCAGGCTTTGGCCCAAATTAGTGCCCAGCCCTTGAAATAGTCTCCACTTAGCAGTGGTGTGCATCAAAGATGCTCAGACTAATACTGACCTAAGCTGAAGCATTGCACAGAGCCACGCAGCTCAGGGCTGAGGGACTGTTGCCCTCCTGCTTCTGGCTCCGAGTCAAACGATGGCAAATCTGAGAGCTCTGCCCTCCGCTCTGGTGTGCAAGGGGTGCAGGACCCTGTCTGAACTGGCCACAGCTTAGAATTAGGAATTCAGAGGCAGAGAATTAGGGCAAGGAGTGTGGCACTCTGATATGAATGCGGTAGTTGGGCGGCAGCCTATAACTCCTTATCTCCCCCTCCAGGAAATCTGCTCTGCCTTAGTTTTCTTCTTCTCTCAGGGGTTTACCCTGTCTCCCTCTCCTCCTCTCACAGACACTCAGCCTCTTGCTCTTTTTTTAGGTCCAATCTCTTATTTTTGAAGCCTTCCTCCCGAATGTCTCCCACACCAATGCTGCTCACAGGTCAGGGATGGTCTCTATTCAGACCGTACCTTCTTCCATCAACACCAGCCTCCATCTGTGGCCAGCACTTCAAGTCTTTCTCACCCCAGGGTCATGGTGTGAAAGGTTAGTTGGTAAATCTAAAGAGGAATACTAGGAATAAGGAAAGAGGTCAAGGTACACCTCCCATCCCCAGAGCCTTCTTTTCCGCAATATACAGCATGCACTTTAGTGAAAAACCCCCAGGCCAGGGTGTTCCCCACAGTACATGAAAATGCTCTTTAGGAAGAATTCAGTCCAGGGTAAGTTACCGATTGAAATGCTGAAGTGTGGGTGGTGTGGGCTAAATACAGGCCTGATTTGCACACCAGCACACCATCACCAGACATGGTTCTGAGATGCAACCAGCATGCCCTTGTTAAGGCCCATTAAAATTAAGCAAGAGAATAGAGGGGAAATAAATTTAAATAATCAATCTGGTCCTCCCACTTTGATGATTACTATACATAAAACACATGCACAGAAACATAGAGACAGGAGCAAGCAAGAGCTTACAACGCCACACAGCCCAGCTGTCACGTAACTGACCCCAGTTAATGATGGGGACAATTGCACACAGACTGGGGGCAGGAAACGCTGGACAGCCACTGGGTAGGTAGGTGATGGGGCTGAACAAAAGCTGAGGAAAACACAACAGGGGGTAAAATGAGAGTTTCCTGGTTCAGCAGCCAGCAGGCCTGCAGCACAAACCTACACACACTGCCATGCTCTGTACGTACACTGCTGCCTCACGAGTCAGCTGGGTACATGCAGTGGGATGCACCACTGAGGTTCCAGAGCTGCTTCTAGGGAACTGTTGCACCGTGGAGCATCAGTGGGAGCGGAGAACACTGTGTTTTAGCACAGTGTCACCACTGTGTCTGGTTGGGATTAAATTTGCATGATCATTGAGCTAATGAATGCATTCTGGCATGAGGTAACCAGAAAAGAAACTGTCTCCTCTCTCTTCTCTTCAGGAAATCGCGGTGGGGAGGACAAGTAATCCCCTGATATCTGCCATTAAGCCAACAGTGAAATGGGCAAAGAAAACTTTCCACAAAGGACATGGGGGTGGGAGGAAGACAGTTCACTTGTAGCCAGCAGAGCCCAGCTTGACTTCCAGCCAAGTCAGGCATACTGGAGATGGAAAAGAAAGGTCCCATGGCGTGCAGGTGAGCTAATCTTTCTCCAGCTCCTTGTGCTTGGTGCGGTCTGTGAGCAATGTACCTGCATGAAGCCTGTGTGTGTATGTGCATCATTTGGCACCTCTGCTGGAAGAGTGATAGGAGAAGGAGGAGAGAAAACAGCCATGTAGCACCTGGCTGCGAGCTGTGACCGGGAGAGATAGGAGGAACAAGAAAAGCCCCTGCAGTTAACAGCCATTACCACAGCTCATGCAGCGGTCATCAGCTGGAAGGGACAGCAGTGCTGGCAAAAGAATGAAGTGTGAAACAGTGCAACCTGACTGCTAGGCAGCAGTAGGGAAGGAAAAGGTAGGCAGGTGATGAAGAGAACATTTGAGGGACTGTAGGGCTACTGTTGGAGAACCATTGACCAGACTGTTTTCACAGAGTCCAAAACTGATTCAGGCAAAAGTGTTACAGGTAGTAAAACAGACCAATACAGAGTTTACATGCTGGCCTGGGATTCTCAAATTTATAGAGAGAGCTGTAAAAGCTCCAGTCTCAAGTTAACCACAGATTAATGTGACCCCCTTCCTACATCAGGGCTGGTTTTTAGGCTGTTTTGGCCATCATGAGCCTTATCCCATGAAAGATATGCTATTCCCCTTTCCCTGTGGCAAATTTTCCACGGGAGAGTCATGAACATTAGTGATTTGCATTCAAATCCACCTCTCCCATTCCCAGCTTCCAGTTCCCAAAGGAAACCCACCCCCTGAGTCAGGGACATAAAGATCTGCAAAACATTTATAGTCCTAGTGCAAGTCCCCTCAGCTGTTCCATACGTCCAGTAGCATCTGTTATGGCTCAAAATAGGTTTTTGCAGTCTCCAGGCTTTGAAAACATTGTCTCAGTCTCCACAGTGTTCCCAGGGCTTTGCCTGCAGCGTGAGAACAGGTCTCAACTAAAAGGAGAGTATCAAGAGACATTCTTAGACATATTTTTGATACATGATGTAACAGGGCATACCCCAGAAAGACAAAATATCTTGTTGCAGGAAGTTCTCCGTTTCTCCTCAGTGGGGAAATCAAAGCAAAGCTAAGCATCCGGTAAAAGATTTGTCAAAGGCCAGGAACCAAAAAAAAACACTGAGATTTTGTGGTTCAAAACCCAGCCGGGAGAAGGGCAGCTGAGTATCACCAACCTTAGCACACATACCAGAGAAAGGCAAGAGCCCTGCTAGATGTCATCAAATCAAGTCAAAATGTAGAACAAGGGGAGAAGGATATCTTTCACTTAGTTTGCAATCTCCAGGTGGATGGCTGGGCTGCACCAGACACCTCCCCATGACACACAGGACAGAGGAAAGCAGCGCAGACTCAGGAGGAAGCAGAGGGACTCAGAGACTGCTGGGGCCAGCAAGAAACAAGAAACACTGCGCTCAAGCAGCATCGCCAAACATTCTAGAAGAACAAGAGCAAAGGTCAGCCCCCCTGAATCTACTGGAAATTGTATTACCAAAGTCTGAAATAATACACCAATTTACCAAATTTTTCTCAAATTTTCCTGGAGAAAGAGAGCAGGCACAGCACTCCTGCTTATCTATTTGTATATAGGGGCCTGGCCATATATTCACAAAATCGGCCTCACCTCACAGCCACACCCAGGGTGTGAAACCTTAATGTCCCACCACATGAAAACCTCTTAACTTGGCTGATGGTGGGAGAAGCAAGAAATCTGTAACCGAAAAGATGTCACAAGCCAGACCCTGCTGTAAGATCCCATACTAGACAACACTGCCCGTACAAGTATCTTTATGTTAAAATGTCTTAAAAGCGGCACCCTTGCTGCTCAGGTTGGGAGGCCCCTCCACAGGGAGTTTAGCACCACTTACTGCTTCCAGTCAGTCACCCCAGCCAGCACTTATCCTTTTGTTTTCGTGTCAACACCATACTTCAGCTTAAAAAGTTGCTGTTGTTTTTCAAGTGCTCCCAGTTACAGACTGCAATCAGATGTCCTACATGACAGACTGATTAGTTCCTCCCTTTCCCCTGCAGGAAAGAGTTGCTAGAAAATTACCCTACTTGGGATAAAGCAAGGTGTTGCTAACAGCCTCTAAAAACACAGTGATTACCTGGGTGGGGAAATTCATACAGCATGGGAGCAGAAGACCTTTCCCTAGCAGGAAGGAGATGAGAATTAATTAAACCATCAATTAGATCTAGAACTGAAAGCCTTAGCAATTTGCAGGGCATGCTGTAAGCTGCCAAGGAAGCCCTTTTGGGAAGTCTAAGCCCAAAGAACTAAATGGAAGCTGGCAAATATAAAGGTTGATTATTTTATCCAGATCTGTATCTTGCACTGCGTACAAAAGGGTCACTCATTTCAGACCCCAGCACACTCCGTATGCTCAGCACTTGCTGTGATGCCAGCTCCAAGTCCCTGAAGAGCCAGGTGGTTAGACTAATATAAGTAGGGAAATTAAACGCTTTCAGCCACTGGAAATGGGTGGAAAGAAGGGTCAGGCTGGGTGGCTGGGTGGAGAGGACACAGGAATATATCATCTGGACAGCGAAACTCTTAGTTCCACAGGAGGCAAGCAGAAACAGAGGTTGCATGCACGAAAACCAAGCCCAGGAAAAAGCCAGGGCTCAGCCAACAGCGGCCAAAGGAAATGCAAAGAATAAACATTTTCCAATAGGAAAGGATACAGCCCTCACATTCAGTAGCTGGAGGGGACCCCGCAAATCTGTGATCATAAGCATCCACGGCATCCCGTAGAAAGGACAACCCCATCACCCTCAGATGTCCACTGGTACCTGTTGCCGCAAGCCAAAGAACAGAACTTGCTTAATCAATTTTTTAAGTTACCAGTGGGCCATAATAGGTGTAGGATTCTTTGGTTGTTTTTTTTCTTTTGGGTTTGGGGGAGGGTGAGCTATGGTTTTTTTGTTTGTTTGGGAGGGGTGGGTTTGTGGGTTTTTTTGTTGTTGTTTTTGTTTGTTTGTTTTTGTTTAAAGGGAGTAAATCCTAGAGAGAACAAGTTCTTGAACATTGTCATGAACGCTTGGGGGAATTTCAACTCCCAGATAAAAAATAATGATCTTGGGGAAAAAACCACGCCATTGTAGGCTATTCCTCTGTAGGTCTCAGTTCCCCTAAGTTTTTAAGGTTACATGGTAAGAAGAGAAACACCCATGCAGTCCCTTTTTACCACATGAATTGACATCCAGTCTTTGAAGAACAGAGCTGTGACTGACCAATGTAGTTTTAGGCTAAAAAGAAAACGGACAAGGACTTCAATCCTTCAGGAAGATGGTGAAAAGTCCCAAGAGAGGCATGCTGTTGTCTTTCCTGGCCCAAAAAGTTTGTTGAGGGTAGGAGATGGAGAGAAGGCAACATCTCATTTGTATCAAGACAGAAGGATCCCATAAAAATAAACTTCCTAGAATCAATCAAGCAACACTCACATAAGCTCCATACAGCAGAAAGACCTTGAAACACATGTTTATTTACCCTTTTTAAAATTCCAGTATCTTTGTTGGTTGTTTTTTTCCCCAAAGGGGAATTTTGGACCATGGGAGTACAAAACTGGCTAAGTACACATTGCAGTTAGAGTCCAAGTGCAAGAAGAAATCCAAGCCAAGTCTCTAACCTAAGTGCCAACCTGGAAGCAATATTTGCTCCTTTAACATCCATGCCTTTCCCCTAAGTTTCGCACTCAAAATGGCCATAAAGTGCACGGATGGCTTCTACAACAGAGGCGGAGAGCAAGAGGCACAGTTATACGAGTATGACCATCCTGAGAAGTGAACATGGTGGAACATCCCAAGTCATGAGCTTGACTCAATTACTTCCCCATGCTGCCACCAGCACTCTCTCCTTTCCATCTAACACTGTAAAAAGGCCACAGAATCACAAAATGGCAGAGGTTGGAAGGGACCTCTGGAGGTCATATGGTTCACCCCACCTGCTCAAGAAGGGTCACCTAGAGCTGGCTGCCAAGGTCATCTTCATGCTCCTAAGCAACAGTGGTAGGATAAGGAGAAAGTGCCAAAGCACCATGTAACCTGTACTCGTTATCCAACACCTTCACCTCACGACACTTAACCAGGAATGCTGTTTCAAGGCAAATTATCTGCACAGGTGGAAGATGAAGCAACTTACTACATTGTCTTCCCCTTTCCCTCTGAAATAATGTTTTCAGGCTGTGCCCGCATGTACCATTCCACCCAGGCCCCATCATACACAGCAACATCTGGTTTGCCACAGAGGTATGCCCCCAGGGCCACATGGCAGGCAGTGACCCCAGAGCCACATGTGGCTACCAATGGCTTTAAGAGGTCCACCTTCTTCTCCTGGAATAGGCTGCGGATCTGCTCAGGGGTCTTCTCTAAGCCAGACTCTGTGAGGAAATCAGTGAAGGGGATGTTTGTCGACCCAGGGACATGACCAGGCTCAATTCCTGGAGAAAAAGCAATACAGACAGGAATCAACCTCTACTGCCTAGGACAAATCCATTGCAAAACCTGTTCTCCATTTCACTGGAGATATTTAGGATCTATTGTACATTGCTATTTATTATTTAGTGTATGTTATTAAAACAAATACATTCATTCTTGTTAAACATTGCTTTACTAGACTATTGATTACTCAGGAAGGATGGCCCTAACCTTCAGGTTACTACATGGGCACAATTCTGTCAAGTTCTGTTCCTCCTCCCAGTTCCTTCCACATCCTCCCCTCATCAAAGCAACCCACTCTGATGAGGCACTGGCTGAAGCATTTCCACAAGCCCTTCTGAGTGTAAGAGCAGCACCAGTACATGAAGAGACCAATGATTATCTTTGAGGTACATGAAAGCTCCATTCCTCATCCCAGCCGCTCATGAGAAAAAAAACAAAATACACTGCTTCCCCACTCCTGAATTTTCAGAGAGCAGCACCTGCTAGTCAAAAGGAGAGGAGGACAGACAGATACACTGCCTTAAGTCCCACCCAAGCACAACTTTCATTACTGCTACAGGAGGTCAAACTGATGGGCACCTTAAATGAAGCCCCTTTTTATTATGCCAGTGTTTCTGGAGGCACATTACCATCACGGGGCTCTGGCTCCACTCCCCGGAACCGTCCTGCAGCACGTGCATCCACTAGTTGGAAGCTGTGGGAATCCAAGTTATCTAAGACGTCCTCGTACGTTTTCACCAGGGACTTGTCCAAGGAGGCGTGGAACTCAGATGGAGCTACCTGGCTTTTCCCAGAGCTCAGTGCATTCCCCTCTCGCTGCCAGTTCTTCAGGCCACCGTCCAGAAGGGAGACAGCATCATGTCCGAAGGCTCGGAACATCCACCACACTCGGGGGGCTGAGAAGAGACCTTGGTCGCTTGCATCATACACCACAACATGGGAATCATTCCCCACACCCAGCTTCCCAACATACTCAGCAAAGTCATCACCCTTGGGCAGCATGTGATCGTAAGGTGAAGTGCGGTCGCTGCACTGGTCGATGTCAAAGAAAACCGCACCTGGGATATGGCGCTCCTCAAATTCCCGCTTTGGGTCACGCTTCATCTTCGGCAAATACCAGGATGCATCCACGATTTTCAAGGCCAGACCAGGTTGCTGGGACTTGATGGCTTCTGAAAGCCATTTTGCAGACACCAGAGCACGGTAGAGGAGCTGTTGTGACATCGCTCCCAAGTCCTGGCCAAGATCACCTGGTTCCTGGGGTCTGCCTGAATCCACCTGACTGCAAAAGGAAGAAGAAAATTGCAAATTTGCAACCAGCAGCAACCAGACAGAGGTGGCATTTTGGGACCAAGGACCTGCGTTTGCACTGTGATGCTGGTTAAGTCTATAGCGAGGGCTTTGAAATGCTCCAGCCCCAAAAATAAAGAGAGCTCAGTCCAAACCCTGCCCTGAGCAGGAGAGCCATGGCAGTAGCCCTGCCCTGTGCCCAGCCTGGCACCTCCACCTGTAGCCACCACTGACAGCAGCAAGAGGGGACCCAGGCAGCCCCGGTGACCCTGAGCTGAGGGGACCCAGCGCCCGGGGGCGAGGCGCGACCCCACGACGAGGAGGGCCCGGAGCCCACCTCCAACCGAGGCCTTACTGGGGATCTGGCGCCCTTGACGCAGGCTACTCCCCCGCCGCCTCCCGCTGCGGACACCCCCAGCCCCAGCAGGGCCACGTTTCCCTTCGCGCGGCAACAGGGAAAGGAGCGGGACAGTCCCGCCGCGCCGCCTCGTACCTCAGTACTGGGCCTCAGCCGAGCAACACCCGCCCTCAGTCCCCGCCAGCCATGGCCGCGACGAGGGGGGAGGAAGGGGGGGAGGGGCGGAGCACTGCTCCCTCCCAGCGGGCCGGTCCCGGGGCGGTGCCGCCCGCCCCCGCACCGCCCCCGCACCGCCCCCTCGGGCCGCGTCCCCCCGCCGCCGCCATTTTGTGTGTGCATGCGTGTGTCTCCCCGCTGTCGGCGCCCCCTCCCGGTCTCGGCCCACCGAGATGGCTCCGCAGGTGCTCAGCAGGGCTCTGGTCACCGCCAAATGGCTATCGGAGGCTGTGCAAGCCGGGCGGGTAGGGCCGAGCCTGCGGATACTGGACACCTCCTGGTACCCGCCGCAGGAGCGAAACGCCCGGCAGGAGTTCAAGGAGAGGCACATCCCCGGGGCGTCCTTCTTCGACATTGAGGAGTGCCGAGACCAGTCCTCCCCCTACGACTTTATGCTGCCCAGCGAGTCCCACTTTGCCGACTACGTGGGGCGCCTGGGGGTCAGCAACAACACCCACGTGGTGGTGTATGACGGGGACCAGCTGGGCACCTTCTATGCCCCCCGCGCCTGGTGGATGTTCCGGGCCTTCGGGCACAAGGAGGTCTCGGTCCTGAACGGTGGCTTCAAGAACTGGGTGAAGGAGGGCCACCCCGTCACGGCGGAGGTCAGCCAGCCCGCCCCGGCTGTCTTTAAGGCCAGGCTGAACACGGTCCTGCTGAAGACCTTTGAGGAGATGATCCATAACGTGGGGTCCCTGCGGTTCCAGGTGGTGGATTCCCGCCCTGAGGGCCGGTTCCGGGGGACTGAGCTAGACCAAGGTAATGGAGGTGGGAATGCCACCCACCCTGTGCACTGGAACGGGGTGAGTGTCAATACTGTTCCAGGCGTAACAACTCCAGGTGTAACACAGCCAGCAAACAGATTTTCCTAATGCACAGGCATGTCTCAGCCTAACTCCTTGATTTACCTTAAGGGATCCACAGTTGAAGGTTTGGATCCTAGTGCCCTCACAGGCTGCTTTTCTTGTAGTTGATTATAAAGCTGCAGGAGGAAATAGCAGGAAAGATCTGCAGTCAGTTGACTCCAGCATCTCCCATCCCACACCCTGCAGAAGTTAATCAGACAGAATGCAAACCCAGGAGGTGAGAGCTCCCAGGGGTTTTGTTCAGGGTCCTATCTAACACCAGCAGGCACGCACAAGCTATCAGTATCCGTACAGGCACCTCTCACCATAATGAATGCACCAGCGAAAGCCAAGGTTTTAGGCAATACAGTAACCCAAGGGAGATTTTCCTTCTTGTTCTGGTTCCCAGCAAATAGAGAACTTATGTGAGCTGATCTTTGTCCTTTTGCTCTCTGCAATTAACAAGCTTAAAATCCCCAAACCCTTTGGGAATGTATGGGCTATCAGCCTCTCTCTTAGGATGCCCCAAGTGATGGGAACAAAAAATAGATTTTGTTCCCTCTGTCAAAACCTGGACACGCAATAGCAGGGGTGGGAGAAGTCCTGTGCAGTGGAGACAGCTGCTACAGCCGTGTGCCTAGAATGAAATTCAAGTTGTCGTTAAAGGAGGCCCTTAGTGTGTAATTTAAGCCTTGGTATATCCCAGAATAACCTTTTCTCAGAAAGGAAATCACAGAAATGGTTTAAAAAGGAATGCAGACTTTCAAAAACAAAGCACAGCAACAGTGGATGGGTCCAAGCCGAGCTCTGTGCTGCAGGAGTTGGCCTGCAGAAGGCTTCTTGCGGTCCTGAGACAGCACTGTGCACAGGTCTGTTCTGGCTGTTTTCTGATGTGTGTGCAGCTGTACAGCCATTGAGCGTGACACTGTGGCCTGAAATAAATTCCTGCATCCAGTCCTCGGGAGCATTTGGCTGTAAGTGGCTTTGTACATGTGGTTCGCATAAGTGTCTACAGTGAGCCCCCCCCCCCAACACTCAACCAGTGTAAGACAGCGTGGAAGGGAAGAAAGATAATGGGAGTGACAGAGGAGACTGTTGCAAGGAGAGAGGGGGAGTTAGACTTCTCGCTCATTGTGTTTTTTCGCCTACTGCAGCCCATCAAAGTGAAGTTGAATTTTAACCTCAAGACGCAAATAAAATGCTTCTTGCTGGGAGCTGGTTGATTTTGCCTTGTCTTTCCCAAAGTGGGAGCTGTCATCAGGTGACAAATATCGCAGCCCCTAACAGCGTTTTGAAAACAGATTTTTCCTTTGAAATGAGTCAGCATGGAACAGTTTATTTGTGGTGGTCTAGTTTTGCTTCCCACAGCAGATCCAGCAGGATAAGCACTCCAGCTGCAGCTGCTTGTTCCACAGGAGCTTGACAGCCTCCTGAACCAGGCTAGCCAGTAGCTACGCTACAGTCAGCAGTGGGTAAAAGGCAGCGCTTACATGTATAAGAGCAATTTGAAATCAATGCTGATTAATTACAGGGGTCACCCAATCAGGGAGGAGAAACATTGCCTGCAATTTAGACAAGAAAAATGGTCTTGAGGTTAAAGAACTTGCTGCGTTCTCAGGTGATTTCAGTTTAATTATTGCCTGAGCTCTTGACTTCCTAATTAAGTCAATTAATCTCTCCAGTTCCATGAACTCCATCTCTAGAAGAGGCTAATTTCAGCTGACTCTATTGCGTCTCTAGTTTTTCTGTTCCTTGTGGTACGAATTAGTTGTCCCTGTTTTATCTTTATGTAGTAGCTACGGTGCTGGGATTTAGACCTATGTAGTGTTTAAGATAAGCCATAATATGTGGCTAATTTTTAGTTGCTGGGAGAGGTTGTCAGGATAGAGAAGATGAATGGTGTTTCTACAGGCCAGGTCTCACAGTTCTTAAATGCAGGTGTTGCTTGGGATGAAAAAGCTTGGATGTTCATGCATGGTGTGCAGGATAAGTCCATGGGATATACAGCCCTGACGTATGCACTGAGTGGTTAAAGGTGTCCCTGCACAGTGTTTCTGGAGGAACTAGCTCACTAGCTATGATTCAGCAGTGGCTCAACCTGGTTGTGCAAGGGCCTGCTTACTCGGGCACTGTAGGATACAGCCTGAACTGAGACAATCCAGGAGCAGATAATAAAAATAATTACATGGTGGTTAGCAGTGCTGACTCTCTCCGAGTACTGGGCACTGAAAACTGAGGAACAAGAATTATAGCTGAAAAAATACATACAGAAAAGTTGTGGATTTCTGATTTCTGTTGCAGACACCTGAGAAAAGAGGGGAAAGTTGCCAGTTAAGAAATCCATCAACTACAAAAGAAAGCAAACCCGAAGTTGTTTTATGAGCATCAAGCTATTTTTCTTCTCATTCTCAGGGTAGTCCTTGTCTCCCTTGCACATACACAACTCATAAGGTCTTGCCCATTTTCCCAGCTCTCAGTCCTCCCTGCACCAAACATAAAGCTTTTGCTGAGCTTGAATGCTCAGTGGCAGTGAGAATGAAATGTTACTGCTTCTTCTCTCTCTTCTCCAAGTGGGGCTGGGAGCGGACTGGCTCTACTTTAACCATGAAGGCACAACATGAAGAGTGAGACACTTCATCGTAAATCTGTTTCAACCCGCAGGAGCCTACAGTCCAAAGCTGTCCATCCCTTTGATGAGGTTGGTAAACATCAGCTGCCAGAATTAGCACCATGGCCCTGCTGGTTCTTAGAGTTGACTCTTCTGGCTGTACAAACACGCAGTATTTTGACATTGGTGGCAAAGGCCTATTTATCTGACTGCGAGGACTTCTCGAGGAACTGGCCAGGACCAAGCTTAAAGCATTCCTTCCAGTGAGTTCAAGTAAGTTAGGCGAGATCACTAATGATGCCTTCCAAGGCATACAATTTGGATGGAAGAGAGCAATAAAAAAAGTGGTAAAAGAGGAGGTGTTTGGAAAGGAACAGCTCTCTCCAGCCAGCCAGCTTGAAGACCACAGGGAATTAAGTGTGGACAAGGCACATCTTTTATGTTTTTGACGTTAAGAAATTCCATCTGGAGCTTTCATCACAAAGGAAAAGGCTAAAGAAAAGGGGCTGTAGCCTTAGCTAGATAAATAGCCAATGAAAAAAAATTATATTTAAGCAGAGAATATTAACAGGTGTGGAAAAGGGGATTAAGCAGTGAAGAAGATAACATACTACAGGTTACAAATTGTGAGGGAGAATTTCCAGAAGCCAAGCTGAGTGAGACTTTGCAAAAGGAATTAAAACAAATAACAGAAACTGCTGGAGCAAAGTGAATAGAAAGAGAACGAGGAGAGAAAGAGTAAATAGGGTTGCTATGCAGTTAGCAGGGGTTCCAGATGAAAGATTATTTGTGTATTGTGCCTCTGAATTATACTGAGTCTGTGCTACCATTTTGTTTTATTCTCCTGAGGACAAGCCTGCAGCATAGTGGGAGGGGTAGCAAGGAGGATGAGAAAGAAGCAGAAATGATCTCTTCTAAAGAGGGAGTAGAACTAAAAGATATGCATGTACTCAAATCTGTGAGGCAGACGGTTTCCATCCCAAATATGTGTCAAAAATCAGGTATGTGACACTGCAACTCCCTGAGGCAAGAATTTAGTAAATTTGATTAGAGCATGATTCTGTAGGACAGAAACAGTATCACAGAGTGCATTTGTATTTAGGATAGAAGGTACAGCACAACGTAGGCAGCTGTTGATCTATTGTCATAACATGGATACACTGGAACACTTTTAAAAAAACCTCTTTGAGAAAGATTACTAGAAATGAACCAAAATTGAATAAAATACCTTGGTAAACTTGTGCTGTGGCTGAGGGCTCTATTTCCTTGATAACAGAATTGATTTACCAGATAAGGCAAATGAGAATGTGTATGCCTGGAAGTTATGTCTGATCTTTTCTTCCAGCCTTTGGAAGCACCTATGAGGTAGGCTTGTTCCATTAGGACTTCATTAATACTTTGGACATAATGTTAGAGAGTCAATTATTAGTTCAATGTGAGAAGAGGGCAAATTGCATAAGTGCTGTTTTAGATTCCCCCAAAAAACTGACTTAAAGGGAGATAAGAATAGCTTGTGCTTAAAGGGGCTGGAAGTTGTCATCATGGTCTCATCGTTATGCTTCTATGTTTTCTTTTATATTTTTCTGAATCATCGAGGCACTGAAAATAGGGAGTGGCTACTGGAGTATGCTGCTGGCACAGCCTTGGGAAGGTTTAAATGATCCATGGGGGGTACTGTATGAGGTACCACCTGCAGTGATAGAAGTGATGGGAAATACAATGCTACAGAGAGCATGGTTGGATGCTTAGTAGCCCGAAACACTTAATTGCTTGTGTTCGTCTTAGAAGCTGAAGACCCACATTTAGAAGCAATAGAAAAGGATAAGACTTGGATGAATTAGTTGGGTGCAAGAACCTCAGATATGCTTTGGCCTTGACAACAGCAATTATTAACCTCCTGTCTACCAATCAAGATGCTGGGAAGTGCCACTTCCTTATCCAGAAGCCAGGTGGTGATCCACTGGTGGTGACCTGGAACTGTTTCTCGGGTTACCGAGGCAGTGAAAAGTGCATCTCATGAGCTTTTACTGGGTTTAGGCTAAGGGCATGAGGCTGTTGGTGCTGCTGAGTGCCATCAGTATGTTGGAGCAATAGCAGAAAGGGAGGACAGCTATTTCAGCCACAGGGCAATGTCAGCTCAAGGATAAATGGTATATGAACTGTGATGAACTTAACATTGGAGATGAATATGCCTTCAGCAGAAAATTTAATGGCAAGAATCCATACTGGTTCTGAGATGGATGCTTTTGTGAGAGGGAGCCTATAAAGTGATCACTGTAGTAGCTGGAAGCGAGGCTCTGTCATCCTAGGGATCCTTCCTGGAATTTCTAAGGGTATCTGTGTAAATCTGGTGTGGAGTATGCTCTGTGTCATATGAGGCATAGCAGATGTGTCCTCTCTGCTGTTCAGATCCCAGCTGCATCCAGCCTTGCCTTCCAGTCCTGTGTTTCTCTGCTCTTGTCCTAGCGCTGAGAGAGCTGGATAAAACTTCCTCAATCACTCAAGAGCACTTCTTAGGCAGTCCAAGGGATTGTGGTTGTGCAGTGTCGGCTCTTTCTTTCAGTTTAACACCCACATACACAAGTAAATGCAGTTTCTACAGAATTCTTCATCTTTCACTTGCAGAGTGCAAGTGCTGGTCTCTTGACTCCCAACAGACTTTTGAATCTCTGGAACAAGGAAGTCTCTCTATATATCAAAGTCAAAAGTGCTCTCAAATGAGACTGTTCTTTCCAGATCTGCTCATCTCCTAACTGTTGTTGTCCTAAAAGTTGTTTAAGGGTGCTGAGTGTATGTCGTGGCAGTCTCCAATAAGAGAGAGGTACAAGCCTACCTATTTTAAGATGCATGAAGAGTCTAAAAAAACCACGATGACCGTGGGGACTTGGGCCACCTAAGAACTGAATCGATGGCCCAGCAAGTTGTTTAAGCAAGAGTTGGCCCTTCTGGTTCCGGACTTCTTGATCTCAGTACATTTCTTAGTGCCCCAGGTTGGTGTGAGAGCGTTGTTCTGTGGCTCACTTCTCTATATTGAGGTGGTCACCAGTTCTGCAGCAGAGCCTTGCAAAATCCCTTGCCATATGACAGAACCAGGACCATTCACTCTGGGAAAATGGCATCTCAACCCAAGCATGTAACTCTCTCCAGTAAGAAGCCCTGCAATTTCAGAACTGCAAACAAGGTTTTCTCACACTCATTTTTTGCATTAATTTATTTCCTCTCTGTTATGTAGGCGCTATATTAAGGAGCATGGGTTTTGCAGTTCTCTGCCCTGAAGTGGTGAACTGTTGTTTTCTGGAATTGGAAAAGATGCGGTGAAAGCATCAGTCCAAAACACTGTCTTTTGGGTTTTTTTTTAATGGTAGTCCCTCCAGAACTCAGCAGTTTTTCTCCTGACTTCTCTGTGTAATGCTAAACAGTTCTGAAGGATGCATGAGGTGATGACTAGACAACAGTGCCAGATTTCTAAGGCACTTGAGGAGGATGAATCAAGAAACAAAGAGGGTCCATATGGAACAGGGAGAGATCTTGTGAAGCTGACTCAGGGCAGCTTTGATTGCCTTTAGGCTGTCACTCTTTGTCCAGCAGAGCAAGAATCCCCACCTCAATACCCTTCAAAAACCCTGTTTCGCCCTTATGATATATCTCATCATGTCATAACATCACTCTGCGTGAGCGATGAAACTGCAGTGTCATTACGATGTTTGATGTCAATCTCTTTCTAGGTATACTTTAATCATTTGTCTGTGACAAAGGTTCCCTGCCCCAATGCCTCCCATATCCTAAGATCAGTTGCCCTGATGACTTGGGCAAGTGGAAAGCTGTCAGCTGTCAATGAAACAGATTACTATTTATGTGACTTTCCTAGGGCTGTCTCATTAGAAGTTCAAACCTAGCAGGGAACCATTCCCTGAAATGCATTTTCAATTTAATATATAGTTTCCTGCTCCAATGACGCTTGATCCAGAGCCTTCCAAAGTAATTGAAAAAGCTTCCATTGAGTTTAATGGACTTCGATTAAGCCTATAGTGACAGAGTTTGAATTTCAAGGTATTGATGAAAATCTTATCCATCCTATTTTTATATCTGTTTCTCTCTAAAAACCTTGTTCTTGAGATACAACTTGCAGCTGGCCTGAAGTGGTCAGTTACACCAGTAGAAAAACAAAACCTGTGCTGATTTCATCCATGGAGTGGATAAAAAGTGATACAAAATCTAAATTCTCACTTCTCTGACCCCATTGCCCTGGGATAGCTTCCTAAGCAGTAACGTGGCTGAATTTAAGGTTGCTTTACTTTTCTGAAATGTGATTTTAAGGTGACACAGGAATAAACTGTGAACAGGTAACTATTTTCACAAATTCTACTGACAAGCTGCACTTCCTGCTTCTGAAAGCTGTGTCACTACACACTGCTGGCATACCTGAGGAAAGGTCAGAAATGCACTGATGCATTCCTCTTTACACAGATTCTCTCAATGCCTTTGTTAGGATCTTTTCTCTGGTGGTTCTTTGATTCATGTCTAGGGCTTCTTCAGGTTCCTGCTTCTCATCCCTTTCAGGACAGAAGTAGTTTGCTAAATATTCTGCAAGTTTTGTCTTCAGCAAAGTTGAATAACCTTTGTCCTCTTTTTAGCCCCGTATTGCTTTGCGTCTTCATCATCACCTGAAACAAATTAGTGTCTTGAAGAAAGTATCTGCAGTGATATCTCTTTAATGTCTCTTTTGTAGGTGTCTTGCATCACGTACATTACTGTCTCCTCACTCGTGTTTCCTTTTATTGTTCACTCTTGCAGGACTGGAGTCTGGTCACATCCCTGGTGCTGTGAACATACCTTTCCACTCATTCCTAACAGAATCTGGCCATGAGAAGAGTATTGAGGAGATCCAAGAAATATTCCGTGAGAAGAAAGTGGATCTCTCAAAGCCGCTGGCGGCCACGTGCCGCAAAGGTGTCACAGCATGTCACATTGCCTTGGCAGCCTACCTGTGTGGCAAGCGTGATGTGGCTATTTATGATGGTTCCTGGTCAGAGTGGTTCCACCGTGCCCCACCGCGCTACAAAGTCTCTGAGTTGAAGCGCAACAAGGCCTAGAGGGAGAATTGTTTCTTGGGCCATGAGATCTAGCAGCTGTCTCCAGCCCAAGTTACAGGCAAAGGGAAGAGGTAGAAGTAAAGAAAGACTTACTGATTTGTATTTTGCTGATATTTTCTAAGAATATAGAGTATTCATGAGTAGCTTTCTGTCTATCTTTCAGTTTCTCACAATGAATAAAATCTTCTTCTAAGATGATGCATCTTTGAATATTTCTAATTCTTTTCTGTTGCCCGTGATCTGCTTGTGCTGGGTGGGAAAAGCAGCTTTGCAACATGAAGGAGAGTTGCAGCCTTCCCTGAAGGCTTGCAGAAATTCCAGTGGCCTGGTGAAAGCTCAGATCGATGGTGGAGCAGAATGGATTAAACGTGTGGAGTAAATTATAGCACAGGGTACTGGACACAGGAGGACTAAGTTGTGGTTCTGTCATTGGCTCAACGTAAGGCCTTTTGCCAGCCTACCATCTCCCCTTTTCTAATGTGGAAAATGGGGGTCAGTGAGCTCATGTGAAGCATTTGGAGATGCTAGAAGACCCAGTTCTTCTGAAATGCAGTCTTGTTGATTATCACCGTGTTACAGAAGTCTCCAAGAAACCTTATGTATGTGATGAGGTCTTCTGGGCACAGGTGTTTCATGAGACATAAGCCTTTTACTGTCCTCCTTGTTTGTTTTTTTTTTCCAATTAGCTAGGATGACCTTCATCTCTGCTATGTTTCTGCTGGTTCCCATGGAGACCACAGCTCACAGAGGGAGTGTTGTTCCCTAGCAACCATCATCTGCTCTTCAGCCTTTATCCCACCTCCATTCCTGGACTTCAGACTTGCCTGCTAGCCTGTACAAACCACTGTGTCACCACATCAATGATCATGGACCAGGTGAGAGAGGTAGTTATGGAAAAGGCTCTGCCTCTTGTTAAATCATGGATCTTTTCTTTTAAAAAAAAAAAAAAAGAGAAATGATCCAGTATCATTTTGACACCCATGAGGCATCTCAGGTCTGGAAAGTCAGTGAAATCTCATATTTTGTGGGCCCGGCCAGATGTAGAAGGCATATGAGACTATGCTTGACCACATCCGTGGCTAGTGAGAATGGCATACCATTTAACCAGAGGACGTTAATTTTCTGCCTGGGAAAGACAGTTGCTCTTTGCTCCATGGCTGTGTGTCAGGAAAGTCAGAGCATGAGTCTATGCTAGACATACGGGTTTTGGGTTTTTTTTCATTCAGAAAGAAAGACCAAATTTAATCATTTTAGCTCTTTGGTCATTTGGGTTAGCAAAAGAATAAGTGGACATGGTTCCGTGGCTTCTGTTATACAGGAAGATGGTCAAATGGCTTTAAAGTCCCTTCTTGGTGTCAAGATGCCTCAGGGTGGTGCTTTGACTTTGGACCTTCAGGCTCAGAAGTAAAATGGAAAATAAGCAATAACAATTAACATCCTATAGAGTTACAAAGTAGTAAGTCTGAACAGTTGCAGGCTTCAGCATCATTTTGTCCAGGAAGAAGTGAGGAAATAAAAGTTACCCATGAACAGGATTTGGGAAATGAGCACATTGCCTCATTACACAGAAATTCTGCTTCACTGGAAGAAATGGGAGAGGAGGAATTTATACAACAGCAAACTGGAAAGTTCTTTCCACTGAATATAGTAATAATAACAAACAGACATGGTTTTGTTTTAAGTAGGAGGTGGGAGTTAACACAGGAGTTTATTTAGCAACCCAGATTCATGCACTTTGATCATGTGTAAATGTTTGGCTCTTCTTTAAAAAGAAGGAAGAGCAATACAGAAAAGCAGCAGATCCTGCCCTATGAGCCAGGACTGGCTTCCTCTCTTCATCTCTTGTGGCCCTGTTCTTTTTGTGGGAGAGGTTCTCTCTCTTAATACATTTGCAGAACACACAGCACTGACTCCTGGAGTCTGACTGATACAGTAATTTCAGCTTCAGGATCCTAGTATTGTACCAGAAATGCTGCTAAGAAGTACTGGTACAGTGTAAAACACAAGCTGCTGGTTCAAGCCAGCCCTGGTGAGTTAATTCTTTACTGTGAGGGTGGTGAGACACTGGAACAGGTTGCCCAGAAAAGTTGTGGATCCCCCATCCCTGAAATTGTTCAGTTCCAGGTTGGATGGGACTTTGAGCAACCTGGTGTAGTGGGAGGTGTCTCTGCCCGTGGCAGGTGGCTTGGAACTAGGTGATCTTTAAGGTCTTTAAGGTCCCAATCCGAAACCGTTCTGTGATTCAATGCCATTTGTACTGCAGCAAGTGCCAGCAGGCTCACAATTGCCATATTCACCGCCGTGGGCCATCGCTTCAGTCCTAACCTGTCACAGGTTTCTCATGGGCTAAGGCAGGAGGGTCCCACTGGAATGAGGAACACAGACCATCAGCAGGACACAACTGAGGGTTACACAGACACTCCCTCTGCAGTAAAGACATGAGCTTCCTCCTGGTACAGGAGGCAGCTTGCAAAGGCTGGGTGTTGGATCAATCATGTCGGCAGGACTGGCAAAGCAAACCAGGAGACAGTCTGTATTGGAATCGGGGAAGAAACCCTGTCTCCAGCCTGTCTCCCTTCCTTTGCATAGCCAGCACTGCACAGACGTTTTACATTTATCACCTCCTCTCCCCATTTTTTTTTACTTTAATGCACCAAAGGAAGAAGATGTTGTAAATGTACAGCGCATGACAAGTCTGAAATCTCTACGTGCTTCAGAATAAAAAAAAAAAAAAAAAGCATTTTCATTGAAGTGGATTTTTGGCTTGTGTCTGCACCACCGCCTGTGAAAACTCTTGCAGCTCAGTGTTCCCCAGAGGCAGTCATTGGCCATGTCCTAGGCAGGCTGTCCCATGTGGGCTGTTAGTGTGAAACCCTGTAGGGCTTCTGTGCTTTTTTACTCGGAGAGGTTAATGGGCTGCAGGACCAACCACGCAGGCAGGCAGGGACAGCTCTGTCTTGATCTGGGAAGGTGTATTATGCATTTGTGTGAGAATACTCTTACGTTGTCTAAATATGAGCAGGCCCGTCCCCTTCCTTCCCATCTCTGAGCCTGACACAGCCTTTGTTTCTCTTCCAAGGGTCTGGTAGAGTTTCCAGCTTCTCTTACACGTGACATAGCAGAAAGTGAGTATGTGCTGGCCGACGGTCCTTCAGGTAAGCAAGATGGGAGGGAAGCTGTCTCTCCTTCAGACCTTGCTTTGCAGCACACCTTGTCAGGCTGCATGTCATTCCCTCCATCCCTTCACACCATCCAGATTTGGATGTGCCTCTGTGAGTGAAAACTACTCAGAGAGGGATCTTGTGTGCCATGGCTTGATGGGTTAAACTTCCCCTGCACTGAGCGTGGCTTCCTCCACTGGAGGATTTGGCTCACTACCTTCCTGCTCAAGCACAATAAGTCACTGATGTGCTGTAAACACTTCAGCAAATACCAATAAGACCCTAAGTGGATGTTCACAAGAGTGATCATGCATTGGAGAGGCCCCTAAACCTAGGAAAACACAGACCTTAGTGTGTGTTGGACCACAAGATTTTTATTTCCACACTTCTGTCCGTGTTCATCTCTCAGGAGCATTTAAGACTCCTCAGGAACCTTCACCTAGTACAACAGGAAGATTGATATACTGCTGCTAGGTTGTTGGGGTTTTTTTCCTCTTTCCCTTTTTGAGACTTTTAATGTTTCTCTTGTTGTCTGACAGTGACACAATGACATGTCCGATTGTTTCCACTTCTATTTATGCTACCACCTGTCATCAAAACAATATGAAATTCATTTAGCTATTATTTTTGTCTTTAAGTGGAAGCTGAGGAAGAGAAAAAGAAACATCTTCCAAAAGCATGTTCCAGCGGTCAGAGAACACCCCAAGGGAGCTCCAAAAGTGCCTCCTGGAAGATCTCCAAGGGCCCAGTGGCTCAGGGAACAGCAAAGAATTCCACATCCCAGGTATCTCTTTCTGCAAAGTACGTTCAAACTAAAAAACAGAGCAAACAGAGTCTCCAGACCAAAACTACACACACAGAGAATCTTCATTCAGGAAGTCTTGAAGGGGAAAGAAAAGATACTTCTGGCACCAAAGACCCAACAGAAGGGCGTGAGCCAAGAGAGAGGCACAGCACTTACCGCCTGTCTGCAATACCCAGGCAGAGGAAGGCAGAAGACACCAAATCTGTTTCAAATGTCAGAGAAGCAGTAGCAGACCAGCACCAAACACAGAGGCCGAGAGGGCCTGGATCTTCCCGGAAGAACATCAAAACCAGCTACAGAAAAGCCAAGGAGACCTGTGGCAGATTAAGTGCCAAAGAGTCCTTAGCGTCTTTAGGGCCAGATAGGAAAGCAGAATGGAATCTCGTTCTGGAGGAGGGAGACAGCTTGACCTGTGGCAACAGCAAATATAAATTAGCCAATGCAAGTGAACTTACCAGCGATAAAGAGGTATTGGAGGAAGCTGTTTCATGTTTCCTTTGTGGTGGGTTGAAGACTGGTTTTAGGGTGTAGGAGGGGACTGAGTGGGTGGGATATTAGCACTATATTAGCAGTTTCTAGAACACGTGTAAAGGGATGGATTTGGGCTTCACACTACGGGGCAGTGACACATTCCAGACAGCCTTTCCCATGTCTTTTTTAGTGTTTTTTTTCCATCCCCCTTTCATTTATAAGGTTCCTGTACCTAGGCAGAGTCCCATGTCAGCAAGATGAAACAATGTGGGACCCAGTTCAGAGACCAACACCATCATCTCTTTCTAATTCCCCCACTTTTCCCCAGTCCTAGTTGTCCCATGTGATTACAATGCCTACAGAAGCCACTGAGGGAGACTTAAGGACAGACCCAGGTCCCAGGGGTTAGTCATGGCTCAAAGACATATGCAGGGGTGGGAATGCCAGGAGTCTGCTGCACTTAAGGAATGTGGAGTGACAGTGGTTCCTTGTTCATGTTTCAGGAACGGCGAGCTCTCTGCGAGATAGCCATAATCATGGGACAGAAAAGACTCAGCGACCGTACTGAAATGCTAAATGCCTTGAACTCTAAATCTTTTGCTGATTACAACCACCTGGGTTTTAACCTGAGATCAAATATCTTCCAAGGTGAGGGGACACACGTACCTATGCCTGACCTTCAAAGCTGGTTCCATCTACACTTTGCCTGGGCTTAGGGCAGCCACACTTCTTTGGGTAGAGATCTGACTGTAGGTAACCCTCACTTTCCCCTCTTACTCCATCTATCCACAGTCACTGCTTTTCCAGGTGTGATGCTTGAGGAAATGAAAGCCACTGCCTCCCTTTCTATGTATTCTATTGTTTTCTTTTCTCTTCATTCACTCTTTTTTTTCCCAAGGTGTATCATGACCCTTGTCCTCCGTGTTCAGAGCTGTCTAAATGGGCACCATTTGCAATTCAATATCTTCTGTCATCTACAGTCCCAAGTTACCTCCAGTTCTAATGCTGGCTTTACTTCTCTTCAAGACCTTTAGAGATATCGGTCTCTATCTTCCACAAACCTGTGATTCCATGGTACCCAGGGATCCCTCCGTCTAAACAAATATTGGGAAGAAAGGATTCTTCCCATTCTTGTTACCATCATATCCAAGAAATTCTGAAATAATTGTCTTTTATTTCAGTTTCTTGTGTAGTAACATGAAACAGATTCCTTTGCCTTATGTGGTACGTTCCATGACAGGACCTTGCTGTATTGAAGACTGCATTGTCCTGGGTTTGTGCAGTCACACAGCAAGGAAGGACATCTTTCCCAAGGGAGCTCAAAATCATTATTACCAAGGAAAGGGAACAATAAAAAGGGAGGTGAAGAGGAAAGGATGAAAGATTAAAATAAAGACCCCTTTTATGGCTAAAAGTCAAGAGGGGATAAAAAAATTCACAGTTGAGAACTATTTGTTAAGTATGGTGGCAGAAAAGGAGCTCCTGAAGGCCTAGAGTGGTAAGATGGTGGGTTTTGTGGAGCTGTGCTGCTGGTTAGGAAGTTACTCACAAGAATGAGGGGATTCAACAGGAGATAAATGGGCACTTGACTGAAGAAAGGGCACTGGGATACAAATAAAGATGATACCTTGCGGCACTCTGTGTGTGTCTCATACTTAAGAGTGAAGAGCAGATACATTGGCAAAGACAAGCTCCCTCCTGGGTGATGATGAAGCTATTATTCAGCACCTGTTTCATACACCTGATCAAAGGTATTGCAGTCAACACATGCCTTTTCTTGAGCACTTGAAACTGCTGGTATTGCTCCCCTGCTCAAGTCCAGGACTGCAGAAAGGTGTTTTCTCCATACAGTTCCTTATTTGCTGTTTATTGCAGGTGGCCCATTGGAGAGCCGAAGCTTGATGAAAGATTCCTATACCCCTGATATAATTCAGAAGGGAATCAGGGATCCCAAGAACTGGTATGGAAGGAAGACAGATGAGCTAGGTATGCCTTCTGCCAGGAAAAGTACATTGCTGAATTCCTGATATGGATGTTCCTTCTGCCAAGAACAATAGATGGGTTTGGGCAAAGGTGCAGGGAGACTAGAAATTGGCATTTTCACAAGAGAGGAGCTTTACAGCTAGTAAAGTCCTTGAGGAACAATAGCATTAGAAGGGAGATCATAACCTAACTATGATTTGCCTTCTTTTCAGGGAGATGGCATCAGAAAAATGCTATAAATCTTAACCTGGTGACAGCATTGGAGGACAAATACGGGAAGAGAAACGGCAAGTCTTAGAAGATGAAGGCTGAGGACTGGAGGGCATTCAATGGGAGATCTTTTTCCTCAACCATCTAATAAACCTCCAGATAAAGCAGGCACCTAGCTGTCATGCTAGCTGTCAATAGTAGATTTGTTGCTGGTGCTGTCTTCCCTTCTCAGTTAGGGTGTCTTTGGGGAGAGCAATGCAAGATAAATCCGAATGTGAATGCAAATAATACTGCTTTGTTGGTGTGTGCCTCACACGCTAATCGGAGCCTTGCAGAGGGATGTGGTGGTGAGAAGAGGCCATAGAGAAATTCATCTGCTTAGCAGATGAGGTGGAGTAGGACCTGGGAGTGGTGTAAGAGGGTGATGGTGGGGTGCAGAGGGGATGTGTGTGTGTGTGTGTGTACAAACTCACGTTTGCCAGAAGATTCATGGTACTTTGACAGCTGCCCCAGCAGCCCAGGGAGAAATACAGAAGATGCATTGGGATGCCCAAGGACCTGAATGCTCCCCACTTCTCCCCACACTGAAGGCTGTAAAACTCCTTCTCGGGGAAGCTCCAAAGCTGTATGTACACAGCAGCCAGAAGAACCAGCTCCCTGTTGATGTTTCTGAGGTGAATTCAGGCTCTCTTGCCAGAAAAGCACCAAATAGTGCCTACTCAATAACCTGGGCACAAATCCATGTGATTGGCATCAGATGTCTACACAGGGTAGGAAAGGAGGGTTCGTTCTCTGCTCACTGCTCTAGTTTTGTTGTTACACCTGCCACATGGAGGATTTTGGGGAAAGCCCTTACCCCTGGCAGGGAGCAGTGGTCATGTGTAAAAACAAACAGAAACTCACCTGAGAAGAAGAGGCATCCGCGTATTCACTAAAGCCCACGCTATTTACGGGCCAAGCCAATGCAAAAAACAAACCAAACCAAACGAGTTTATCCCAGTGTAAAGGGAACAGGAAACCTGCAAGAAGCCCCAGGACTTCTCCAGTCCTTGATCTGCAACTCACCCCGTGGTGTGAATGGACCCTTACTGAAGCTCCCACAAGCCATACTCGCCCAGTCAGCCCTTTCCCTAAATCAGGTGTCTCTCAGAGAGAAGCAGGTGCATCCACCACACAAACTGCATAATCTGAAGTTGAGAGGGTGTATCTGGACAGTAACCAAGGACCACCCAAGGGTTTGAATGATGTGGGACGTGCAGGGTCTTTAGGGCTTCCTGATGTGTTTTTCTTGTAGTATTTAATGGCCCTTATTTGCAGCACCCTGCCTTCCGGCTCCAAAGTGTAGCGGTTTGGTACAGCAATCGCAGAGTAGGTGTCTGGGAGCAGCAATGCCCTGGTCTTTCCTGCCTGCTCCCAAGCTTTCACCGTTTTAAAAGAGTGATGCTCTGCTCGCCGATATGAACTGTTTTGAGGCAGAATTAGGATTGTTACTTCACCCTCCATAGGCTGGAGATTAGATAACAATGTGCTGACTTCATAAAAGTAGTGAAGGAAGTTAAAGTGTAACTAATGATAATCAAGTGATAATCATCTTCCAACAGCAATAATTAACCATTTGGAATTCAGATGTTTCCAGGCACATGTCCAAGACTTTCAAATTAAGGAGACTGGCCAAATGGCAGCTTGTAGAAAGCTCCCTGTGGGTTTTCCTTGTGCATCAGTACCAAGTGGCTCCTGTCTGAGCACACACCCCTCCAGCTTAAGCTGAAAACAGCATGGCTCCCTAGGAACACCTTGTTCTCTGTGTTGCAGCCGACACTGATGTCCAACATGACCCCAGGTACAAAATAAATGCTGTCTTCTGAGACCACAGCAAGCCCTAATCCAGAAAACATGGAGCTGAAGAGAAATCTACTGATATTGGCAGACTGGAAGTGGGCAGTTCAGGGCAGTCAGCTAATGCAGAGAACAAAACGTGGACTGAATCAGCATATGAATTTAGAAATATACTTCTAATCGACATTAAAAATAGACATTAGGGATGCAGGATTATGGTACAGCTTGGAGCAAATGCCCTTTACTACCACTGAAAGACTCCTGAAGAGATTAGGTCAGAAGGGAAACAGACTGAAAGGCGGTGGTGGTGCACCACTACGCTCTGCCACAAATTGGTGTTTACCTCCTGCAGTGCAGTAGCTTCCTACACTTTTTACGAATTAAAACAATACGTTTATAAACATTTAAATAATACAAAATAGTTGGCACTCAAATGTGTGGCAGCTGTTTGATGCCAAGTGGGCATACGTGTGGCAATCCCCCTTCATCTTCTGCGCTTTGCCAAATGCTACAGCTCAGCCAGGGGTAAAGGCTTTCTGATGGGTGATGTGCTGAAAGCTGTGGAGATAACTGAGATAGCTTTCAGTGAGACAGCTCAGCTACTGGGAGCAATCAATACCTGATGTCTCTGAGTACTGAACGGATTAATTTAGCTAGAATCTTGGCAAGGAGCATTACCCTGTGTGGCACGTCATGTTGACTAGAGTGCCTCAGGTACCCAAACATGCATTTAAAGCCAGCTTTGGAGTCTCCAAGTAGCATGTCAGATACAGTTAGACAAGAACAAGGCTGAAATAAGTGCTCATTGCAGCTGAAATCTCCTTTGTACCCATTCCTCTGCTCTCAGCACTTCACTCCTTCATGCTTGTCTGTGCTGGAGCTGACACATGCCCACACTTTGAACTGATTCAACCTGGTAAAACAACAGAGAAATCAATACAGAAGAAAAGCGCAAAGTTAACACGTTAACAAATTAAATTTTCTAGGCAAAGAACCTTGTTGCAGACAAGGCAATGAGTGATGGGGTATGCAGATATTGGGGAAGAGGATTGGAAAGTAAGTGGAGGGGGAAATGGCCTTTCACTGCCTTTTTTATTTTATCCAGTGAGAAATTAGTTCGTCTCTGCTATATTTTCTCACTGAACTCGGTGCTTTGCTACACAGATACCCAGTTATTTAAGTGATTTTACAAGGTCTGATCATTGGGTGGCAGCTCTGAGCCAATGTTTTTACCTGGTAGGTGGATCTTGGAGAAAAAAAAATGGGTTTAGCTAAATCATTCACCAAAATAGCTATTTAATGACTGGTTTACTCATCTATAAACAGCCAATGCACTTGAAAAATAGATAATCATACTATAGCAATTTGAGACAGAAGAGACCGATTACATCCAAGCTCTGCAGCACTCACGTCATAACTTCTAGTATTTCTGGCAGAAATGGGTAATTCCCAGTTTATGCGTGGAGCCATAACCTTGCAGTTGAAGCGCAGATCATTCTGCCGGATATCACTTTTAGTAAAGATTTTCTGTTCTCCTGCCAATCTCTTTTTTTTCTTTTCATTTAACCTCCTGACTTCTGCCTATCTCATGCTATCCTGAACAATTCCAACCTTTGATATCTCCACTGCAAATGATTTTGAAATGGTAACAACTGCAAGAACGGGACAAAGCTACTCTGATACTCTGAATCAAAAACTCTGATAAGAGTCTTCAGCCTGCTATTAAATTCAATCCTGTAAGCTGTAAAGCTTGCACTGAAATAAAACTTAAATTCAGAGCTACATCTGTCCTGAGGTAAGCCCAGTATTCCTAGAAGAATGGAGTACTTACTTACTGCTGATCCTGCCTATAATGGGATAAAAGAGAAGTCTGGAACTACTTGAAGTGGCTAGAGATCACAACCAAGAGGGAACAAAAGAATTGACTTCTGTGGATTTCACTTTCAGGCATTGGGGTTGAAATATAATTGTGTCTTATGTTTAAAAGTATTTAAAACACTTATCCATCAAGAGAGAATGGTGTTTTGAGGATTAGGGATTACCTGTGGTGTTCCCCTTGATAGTGGCAGAGTACAGGATCCATGGAGCAGGAAAGTTAAAAAAAAAACACAAAAAAACCCCAAACAAACAAACATAAAAACAAACAAACAAACAAACAAAACAAAAAAAAAACAAAAAAAAAAACCCAACCCAAACCAAAAACATCCCAACCAAAACCCAAATAGTAGGATCCTCAGGGTTCTTTTGGGGTTTTGTTTGCCACAGACTCCTCTCTGAAGATCCTACTCTGTTGATGCAGGGTGAGCAGTGGACATTGTTTACCTGGACTTCTCCAAGGCTTCTGATATGGTTTCCCACAATCTTCTCCTGGAGAAACTGCTGTACTGTGGTCTAGACAAGTGGTCTGTGCAGTGGGTGGGAAACTGCCAGAGAGGCTGCACCCAGGGGGTGGTTGTGGATAGCTCCTTTTCAAACTGGCAACTGGTCACAAGTAGGGTCCTCCAGGGATCAGTATGGTGCCCAACGCTGCTTAATACCTTCATAAATGATCTGAATGATGGGATCAAGTGTGGCTTGATGAAGCTTTCTGGTGATAACAAACTGAGTGGGGAAGTGGACTCTTCAGAAGGGAGAGCCACCCTGCAGGAAGAGCTGGGTAGGCTGGCAGAGTGGGCTAACAAGAATGTTACAAAGTTAAACAAGTGTAAAGTCTTACACCTGGGAAAACATAACCCAGGAGTGCAGCACAGCCTGGGATCTACCCACCTGTGGAAAGGAACCTGGGGTCCTGGTAGACAACAAGTTCAATATGAGTGAACAGTGTGCTGCTGTGGCAAAGCAAGCCAACAGGTTACTGGGTTGCATCAACATGGGCATCAGCAGCAGACACAGAGGAGTCATTATCTCTCTCTTCTCAGTGCTTGTCAGGCCACACTGGAATACTGTGTTCAGTTTTGGTCCCCGCTATGCAGAAAAGATGTGGGCAAGCTGGAGAGGGTCCAGAGAAGGGCCACAAAGATGATCAAAGGGCTGGGAAGCCTGCCTTATAAGGAAAGGCTGAGACAACTGAGTTTGTTCAGCCTTGAGTAATAGAGGCTTAGGGGAGACCTTACCACCAGTAAGTTCCAGTATTTATAGGGTGGCTACAAAGAAGATGGAGACTCCCTTTTTACATGGAGTCACATGGAAAAGACTAGGGGTAGTGGGTACAAGTTTACTCCTGGGAAGATTCCGATTGGACAAGAGGAATTTTTTTTACAATGAGAACAATCAGCCATTGGAATAATCTCCCCGGAGAAGTGGTAGATTTCCCAACATTGGACACTTTTAAGATTCAGCTGGACAGGATGCTGGGCCATCTTGTCTAGACCGTGCTTTTGCCAAGAAAGGTTGGACCAGGTGGTCCTTGACCTGGTACTCTGATTCTTTGATCTGAAATGTGGAGGAGGCAATGTGGAACTGCAGACAGAACCAAGGCTTCATGGGTTGAAGCTGCCAAGAGCAGCAGCTCAGTATCAGAGGTGGGATCACTGCCCTTGGAAACAGTAAGAAAGGTTTAAGAGCAACATTTTAGAAATAGACAATGAACTGTCTCTGCTCTGGGCAAAACAGTGGAGTGGGGTTCATTACCAAGAAGCTTTCAGGTTCTACAGCTGATTTTAGTAAACCGGCATACCAGTGTTTATGTTGAGTTGCCATTTTATCCCTTTTAATAAAGTTCCTTTTCTTTCAAACCCTTGGATTCATTGCTCTTGAGCAGGAAAACTGATTATCCAAGCTCATTATGCACCCAAGCAAAATCATTTTCTTTTCCTATAACCTGAGCAGCTTGAACTGAAATTGATTACCTATTTTTAGAAAGGAGCCCTAGCTAAATCTGGCTTCTTCCCCTGCCAATCACACCTATCAGGGGAATGCGAAGCAAGCCTATCTAAATGCAGGTACCTGGGAATTATGGCTTGTCCCTTTTACCAGATACATTAAGATAACTAAGAAAGGGGTAGGGCTGCCTGAGATCGTTCTAGCCCCATGTTGGGCAAAAGCTGGAGAAGAGAGGTAGCATTTGTGGAAAGAAAATGGGATTATAATGGGGTCATTTTTCAAATTCTTGTCTTGGTTATCAAAGATCCCGGTTAGTCCAGCAGGCTTTTCTGTATCTCAGAGCTGGCTACTTTCCTTTCCACAGCAGCTTTTTTCAGCATTCTGAAGATCTGAATGCCCTCAACATCCTGTGCATTGTCCTCCTTGCCACTGATGGATCCACCATCATGTGCAAGCTATTTGAAAATTTTAATGGATTTCTGTAACTTATTTACTTGGTGTGGTGAGTTCACCTCAGCTGGCTGCCAGGTGCCCACCAAACCACTCTATCACTTTCCCTCAACTGGACAGGGGAAGAAAAATATGATGAAAGGCTCGTGGGTTGGGAAATCACTCAGCAATTACTCTCACGGGCAAAAAAGGCTTGACTTGAAGAAATTAATTTAATTTATTGCTGTTGTCATTGAACACCAGCTGACAACTAATCACCACACAGAAACTCACTCACTCTTCCCCTGGTGGGATGGCAGAGAGAATCAGAAGAGTTAAAGTGAGAGAACCTGTGGGTTGTGATAAAGACAGTTTAATAAGTAAAGCAAAAGCCGTGCATGCAAGCAGAGCAAAACAAGGACTTCATTCACTGCTTCCCATTGGCAGGCAGGTGTTGACCCATCTCCAGGAAAGGAGAGCTCCATCATGTGTAATGGTTACAGATGGGAAGATAAAATCCGTAACTCCTAATGTCCCCCCTTCCTTCTTCCACCAGCTTCGTATGCTGAGAGTGACATCATATGGCACGGAATATCCCTTTGGTCAGTTGGGGTCAGCTGTCTCATCTGTGTCCCCTCCCAGGTTTTTGTGCACCCCCAGCCTACTTGCTGGTGGGGTGGTGTGAGGAGCAGAAAAAGGTTGACTCTGTAAGCAGTGCTCAGCAGTAACTAAAACATCCCTGTGTTATCGACACTGTTTTCAGCACAAATCCAAAGCATAGCCCCATAATAGCTATTATGAAAAAATTAACCCAATTCTGGCAAAACCAGCAAAATTGCCAATCAAATCAGAGTAGGATAATGAGAAATAAAACCAAATTATTTGAAAAAACAAACAAACAAACAAAAAAACCCAACAAAACCACCTCCGCCCCCCTTCCTTCTTCCTGAGCTGAGCTTCACTCCCAATTTCTCTACCTTATCCCCCTGAGTGGTGCAGGGGGATAGAAAATGGGGGTTGCAGTCAGTTCTCACATCTTGTTTCTGCTGCTCCTTCCTCCTCGTGCTCTTCCCTTGCTCCAGCATAGGATCCCACCCATGGGAGACAGTTCTTCTTTAACTTCTCCAGCATGAGTCCTTTCCATGGAGTACACTGCTCCAGCTTCGTTTTCCTGAAAGGTCACAGGTCCTGCCAGGAACCTGCTCCAGTGTGGACTTCTCGTGGGTTCACAGCCTCCTTTGGGGCACATCCACCTGCTCTGTGTGGCTGCACCATGGGCTACAGAGTGGATATCTGCTCCATGGTGGACCTCCATGGGCTTCCAGGGGACAAACCCACTTCCCCATAGACTTCAACACGGTCTACAGGGGAATCTCTGTGCTGTGGCCTGAAGGACCTCCTCCTTCTCCTTCACTGACCTTTGTGTCTGCAGAGATATTTCTCTCTCATATTCTCACTTCTATCTCCCAGCTGCTGTTGAGCAGCAGTTTTTACCCTGTCTTAAAAATTTTATCACAGAGGTGATACGAACATTGCTGAATGGCTCAGCTTTGGCCAGCAGCATGTCTGTCTTGGAGCTAGCTGGAACTGGTGCTGTTCGGCATGGGAGAAGCTTCTGGCATGTTCTCACAGAAGCCACCCCTGTAACTCCCAGGTACCAACACCTTGCCACACAAACCAAATATATTTGGGGATCTTTCTGATTCATCTGCACCTTCTTACTGGGTTTTAGGTTGGGGACAGGGTAGCAATTGCCCATCTTAGAGGAAACCAGTTATGGCGCTGCTAGGATTAAATATGACTACATAGTTCTCTAACACAGGTTATTCAGGAAAAAAATACTCCTTTTCAATGTAAGGATGTTTTTGTGGGTTCGGACTGTCCATGGAGACCTGAAGGGTCTCCAAATGTATCCAGGTGCAATTCAGGTGACGAGGTTGGTGCTTGACCTGAAACTGGGACTGTGACACCAGTTTT
>JAOQGH010000001.1:55452245-55468111 GCA_025769975.1 Gallinago jamesoni
TGGCTTCCATCAGCTGCTTTCCAGGTCAGGAAGAAGTCTCCTGATGTCATCAAGCTGACTGAGAGGTTTTGAGGTGGAGGGGTCTGAACTGGAAGGTGAAGGTACAATCCGTAAGATGAGATAGTGAGGACAGGGACATGAAGAGGAGAAGAAAATACCTAGCTGATGTCCTCTGAATGACAGAAACTGGATATCTAACAACTTCCCTGGATTGCTACAAATAATCCATGATTCTTTTTCACTGTGAAGTGCAAGCTCTACAAGACCTGGGAAATATGTCCATGAGCAGAAGTGACAAGCCGGGAGAGCAGTGCTGTTGTGCACCTTCATAGCAACTCTGTGAAAGCACATGCTGTAATGCATGTAGAGCATGGTGCTAACAGAAGGGATTGGAATTGGGGGAAAAGATCAAAAAACAAGACACTTATTGTCTGGCAGATGACCCCTCATTTTTTTTCCATTGTATTCACTGAAGGTAGACTCATTTTTATCTATACCAAATGCACTGAATTTGAAGGTGGTAGAATGGCCTTATAGCCTTTTTACTTCACTACTGCTTACATTTCAGCTTAAGGACTGACCTAAGTATCTTTTTAGGATTAGATATTGAATACATCAATCAGAAAAACTTTTAAATGCTCAAAAATATAGACCAGACTTAGTGGTTCATCTTTACCATTCTGAAACAAGTAGACATTCAGCTCTGCATGTAGTGTCAGGTCAAATTTGAAGTTGTAGTCTTCTTGATCATATTTATTGATGTGACACATCCAGTGCATTGTGGAGTTCTGGCAGTCAGTGTGGTTTTCACCTGTGTGGGACCTGCAGATCATTTTTTGTTTCCTGCTTACACAGAAAAAAGCATGACCATCTGAATAGGATGCTGCTAGATGGCTTGAAGTGTCATTTCTGAAACCTTCCCCAAATGATATTGTATTCTGTTTCTAAATAAATGTTTATCACTGCGTTGTTTTGGCATACACCTGTAGTTCATTACCTTACATGAATAAATTCTCTAATATCAAGCACATCTGCTTTATTTTCTCTTCCTTTCCTCAAAGGAAGATGCACTCACAGTAACTGCCTTGGATTGGTAGGTGTCTGGGCCCTGAACACAACCTCTTTCATGCCTCCCCTGCAAGGATTATGACTATCCATGCTCAAGGTTGTCCAAGAGGGAATCAGCCTGACTGAGGGCCTCCCCACCTTTACTCAGAAACTGCTTTTAATTTCAGGCCCTTGCCTGAGCTATGACGCAGCCATATCTGTATCTGGCAATATGTGTTGTTGATTGTGATCTGCAGAATTGACTTCCTAGCTGGACCTTCAGCCTGGCTATGGGATAGGGACTTTCCTGGGGATCTGGACTGATGGAAGATCCTGGTCACTCTCACTGTTCTGCTCTTCTTGTTACTGTGGGATTATGCCATTGTCAGTGAGGTCAGTGCCTTGCTGTCACCCTCAGCTCCTAGCCCACCTTCCCTTAGCAAGCAAAGCCTGTTCCTTCCATAACAGTACATTTGGCAGTGTACATGTGTATGTTTACACTAGAGAGGTCAAACAAGGCCAAAGAAATGCAGCTAGCACTTGGGACAGAAGTTTAGTGAGGACTATGGGACTGCAGTGCTCCTACACAAAAACATTACTTCCATGCAGACCTATGAAGTCCTATGTACCACGGGAGCACTTCTGTGGTTTGTAGACTTCAATCCACACCAAACTACTAATATTTGGAATGTGATTAAATTCTCTGGGGAGTGTAAGGGGCACTTTCTCCTTTGACTTCAACTTCTGTCAGGTCAACTCATGAATGAATTTTACAGTTTTTTCTCAAAAATAGAACCGAGATAACTTATTCCTATTTTTATTTCATTTTTTCTTCCAATCTCTCTGCTGTTTACCCCTCCATCTCCTGCTTATACTATTATTCTTTTTCTCTGTCCCCTATCTCTTCTTTCTTCTCTGTCCATTCCTCTCATACTCTCCAGTTTGACCGTTCTGTTTTCCTCTTGACAGGAAGCAGAAGTAGCAAAAAGATAGCAAAAGATGTAGTCTGGTATCTCTGAGAGGAAACCCAATGAGTCAAACACATAGAACTTCTGTTTTTCTCACAGGTTGTTTTGCAGAATGTATTTCAACATGGCTATGATCTTACTGCTGTAAGGAAGAAGACAACTTCTTTGCCATTCTGATTAGTTATCACCACTGCATCTAGTGTAACACATCCTTCTCCGCTTGGGTGCAATGATTAACATGTCCTGCCATATTTTGTGTGTGGGCTCTCACAGCAAAAACGGGGGAGAATGGTTGAAAAGATAATGAAAACAACTTGATTAGCATGCTGTGCTTCCTGTTCTTCCTCATGCTGTACAGATCCAACTATCTCCCTAGCCTGGACATAACTTTGGTGTCTGGAAGCTGGATACCATGCTGGCTGCAAGCCCAGCCCACTGTCCTTTCACACAGCCCCATCTCTTAGGTTCAGTAGTCAAACCCCTTTAGACCATTCACAGTACACCAGACAGGCACTTACGTTTCATTGCTGTTGCCAAAGTTCAGAGTCACATTCACAAACTCATGAGCTTCTGAACACTCCATCCACGTGCAAGTTGTAAGAGACACATAGTCGTTATAACACTGTAGGGTCTGCAATGGGATGCTCTCTGAAAAGAGTAAACAATGAGGACATGAAAGTGGCTAAAGGAGGTAGTGAGAAATCACAGAATTAAGGAATGGTTAGAGTTGGAAGGGACCTTAAATTTGGGCAACCTGTTCCAGTGTTTCATTGCCCTCAGATTAAAGAGTTTCTTTGTAATCTTTAGTCTAAATTTACCCTCTTTTAGTTTAAAGCCACTACCTATTGTCCTATTGCAACAGGCCCTGCTAAAAACTTGTCCCCATCTCTCCTGTAGTCCCTCTTGAAGTACTGAAAGGCTGCAATAAGATCTTCTTGGAGCCTTCTCTTCTTCAGGCTAAATAATCAAAACTCTCTCATCCTGTCCTCATAAGAGAGGTCTGATCCCTCTGATCAATTTTGTGGCCCTTCTCTGGACCCGCTCTAACAGGTCCTCATCTTTCCTGTGCTGCGGACTCCAGAGCTGGATGCAGGACTCCAGGTAGGGTATCATCAGAGCAGAGTAGATGGAGAGAAGCACCCAGTTGGCTACAATAACATTTACGTCACAGAACAGAGAAAGCTTCCCGTTAAGGAAAACATATTTTAAAAATCTAGTGAATGAAATCTAGTCTATCAATAAACAAAGATACCTCATAGGTGGATTTGCAGAGTACCTGCTTTTCCTTTTACTTTTGTGAAAAAGCTCTGTGCAAGGAGGAGCTGTGTCTGTGTTGAGGAAAGGTCACTGTTAACCTGGGAAAATGAATATGCCCTTCCATGAGAATTCAAACTCCAAGAATAGGTGCTGGAGTTGTGTCTCCTATGATGGGAACTACCGACCTGGGTCAGCTTTGTTGAGACCTCTGGGGTTTTTTTTCAGAAACAGCAGCCAAGAGACAGTGAGGAATGATTTTGCCGTTTCTAGCAAGCCCTAGGGCAGCTAACACCTAATCTTGCAAGAAACATCTGGACCCAAGCCAAGTCACTTTCACATCCAAAAAGTGAAATATGTGGCAAAGACAAGATTGTTTCAGTCATTATAGGGTTATTGCTTGAGACACCACAGAGTCCATGGCATTCAGCCCTGCAAATCACATTAGGCAAAGGAGCATAATCTTCCCAAGTACCAGAGATACATGCGTATCTCTGGAAAGATGATAGGTGAGCAGCAGGTACATTTTTCAATACTTTTCATTTCAATATATTTTATTCAATACCTCAGAGTCTCCAACATTCATGAGTGATGACTGAGTTCCTTACTCACAAAAGTGCTGTGCCTCTGCTCTGCCAGCTGTGCTACTAACTGGCTCTCAGCTCTCTGTCTCATAGGAGGCACCAGCCCTCATTCTAACTCTAAAGAAGAGTATCACTTGGAGGCAGGATAAATCAACAAACACCCATTGTTGAGGAAATAAAAGGCAGGTTGGGAAAAACAGTTTTCTTTTGGTATAAACTAAAACATCTAACAATGGGACAGGTAAAGTCACAGCTCATACTAGTAACAGTCAGACCTATTCAGATGTGAAACTTCATGAGTAGCCAATTTAAGTAAATATACCAATAGGTTTTGAGCATTAGCTAGTCCATAAATTTGGGGATCTTGCCTACATATCATTCACAACTCTGCCATGGACACACATCTGGAGTGCTTGGTGTAGCTCTGGTAACCACATATATGTACGCTCACAGAGTCTCCTTTTTCTGTCACCAAGATGAAAGTAGAAAATAAAGGGAGGATGGAGAAATATCAGGCTAAAAGAAAAAGAACAGTAATAGAAAAGAAAGGAAGGAAAAATAGAGGCAGGGAGTCTGAAACTCACCTCGAATAGTTCTAACCCCCAAAACCAAGCATGGAGCCAGAAGAAGACTGATGAGCACCCTCATCTTTACACCTTTGCACAGGAGCATGATCTTATGTCAGGCAACAACTCCCTGTATCAATGGCTGTTCTTCCTCAAATGTATGCTTAGTAGCCACTGTTCTTCCTTCTTCATCACTTGTTGTAGCTGAAAGCAAAACTCATGTGGTTACCTGGGAAAGCCTTGCACCTTCTGTTGGTCCTAAACCACCTTTTTTATCAACACTGATGTGATCTCGCAGAGTAGCTTCACATGAAGATAATTTACTAGGGGGAAAATTTTCTGCCTCTTCACCAGAGGACAAAGATTGCTGTTTGGATCTAGTGATAGGATTTTTTACCTCCTTCCTTCATCTTGAGAATAAGAAATAACCCCTAAGTTACACTTCCCTGCCTCTCTTATCATTCCAACTTCTCACAGAAAGTTACTTCTGATGAACTGAGAGATCCAATCATCCCATTTCTTCACTTTAAGACCTGATTCACAGGGCTTTTAAGTCCTTGTTTGTTTGAGGCGAGAAGGCTCCTTGCCAATTCCTTCCCCCCAGTAACAACACATTTGCCTTACCTGAATGCTGAGTGGTCTTCAAGGCAGGTGCTTCACAGCAGGTGGTTATTTGACTTCCTCATTTATCATTCACATGGAGCCGGTGCAAATGCAACCACCAGTGGGGTGCCTGTAGCCCTACCCCTTCAAATGACCCTCTGCTCTGTTTCCCTCCCAGTCGTGCTGTCGTAGCGTTCAGCACTAGGGGCACGTTTGAGTTGTTCACTCTGACCTTCCTGTTTATAGCATAGTTTGCAGCAGCCAGGTTCCCGATCAGATGTCATACAATTAATAGGAAGAGGGAAGGAAGTACTTTTCACTGTTCTATGTCCCTTAAACAGTTTCCAAGAAGTGCAATTAACTTTTCCACAAATAGGAAGCAATGATGTCTTAACAGAGGCTGAATGCTGCTTGTTCTCTTTTCTGTTGATCTGCACTCAAAGCCTGTCCATTAAATCATTCTTCTCCTTGTGTGTGATGTTTTCTGAAAGGAAAATTCACTGCCGTAAAGTTAAACAGTCATTAAATAAAACATTAGTTTACACTGTGAATGTTGTCTCACGGACGCAATGCTGTTGCTAAGCCTGATCTGTACAAAACTGTCTCCATCCGAACAGTACCACTAGAAGCGTGGATTCTGCTTAAACCAAACCCACACTGTTAAGGGATTAAAATTCAAGACACGCTCTGATTACAGATTTTTATTTAAGTGATAATATCACTCTGCATCAGTAGAAGTGAGGAAAATACACTCAAATTAAGACAGATATTCCTTTTTAATCTTAGGAAAGAAACTAAGGGAAGTGGCGGCATCTAAAGAAATCAGAGGCGGTGAAGTTCCTTGCTGCTTTCTCTGAGCGAGACTGCGGTCTCTGTGAAGAGACTACTACAGTTTTGGGTAGTACCTTTATCAAGGTACCAGAGTTCAGGCACTTTTGGATTGTATCCTCCACAGCATACACCGTATGAATCAGTAGCAGCTGGAAGTGCTTTAGCAAAATTTTTTAAGAGCCTAAAGAAAAGCAGAGAAGAAGAAGGGAAAGCTACTTGGCAATTTTCTGGATATGCTGCAAAAGTGAGCGTTGCACACAGTGTATTGGTATGAGCTTGAGATAAAGACTTGTCTTCACTATCCCCAAAGGGCAGAGATACACTCTCCTTCTCTTCATGCTTCTTTCACAGATAAAAAAGAGGTGTAAATTTATCCCTTCAGGTTATTCTTAACAGGCAGAATTATCCCACTTCCATTTAAAGATCTCAGAGGAGAAAAATGAGGCTTGGTAGCGAATACCCATGCACTGTGTCTCTTGAAACTTCAGTCATTCATCAGTAATTGCTTTTTGTTCTTTTCATGGTTGTTAAGCATGTGTGTGATCCCAAGCAATACTCTGTTACTCCGCTCACTCATTTACTCCAATTAGGCTTGGGCATCCCCAGACACAAAGGATCTACCTATCAGATGGAGTCTTTCTGCAACAGAGTGATACTTGGTGAATGTGAGATTAAAGTTCCCTTGGATGGAACTGAGGCACGCCTCTTCAGCAAAACTGCTACAGTAACTTGAGTTTGCATGGCATGTGAGCAGATCAGCGATAGCAAATTCACCAAATTCAGTCTCATAGCAGAGTCTGACACCATCAGCTACCTCATTAGTTTGCACAGAAATCACCATGCCAAAACATACCTATGCTACAAAGGCCTGGGGAGCTTTGGCTTTAGAAAGCTAAGAGGCAACTTCATCTTGATAACCAGGCTGTGAAGCAATGCCTTTCTTTCTAAAGGCCTCACAAAGGGAGTTAACTGGCATGTTAATTGCCTTTCTGAAGTGAAATTCAGTAACGACCTATAGCAGCAACTTAGGGTAGAGGGTCAAGAAAAATCTTCTGGTAAAAAGACCAGGTAAGAGGGATGAGTCTAAACCCTGAATTTCTCCTGCTCCGTTTGCCGAGCAATAGTGAAAGCCACTTTCAAGAGTATATCTAAGAAGCACTGAGCAGGTTGCCATGAATTCAGTGGTAATTTCTTCAGGACTACTGGGATGGGGTCGTTGACCAGAAAGATTTTAATTAATCCTTTCAGAAAACACAGAATCATGGTTTGACATGACACCAAAATGTCATTTGTTGGAGTCAGTTAAAATCTTTTATCCCAAAGAGAGATATAACTTGACTGAACGGATGGACAAGTCAGGCCTTTCAGCTTGACATGAGAATGACACAACATGTGGATGAAGTCAAATCATCCTTCATACACTGTGTGAGTCTGGTCATATCTGTACAGGTCATCCATGGCCTCTCCTGCACTCAGTGGAAGTTCTGTCTGGCATGTGATGTCACAGATTGATCCCTGGGCCAAGTGGACCACATCTGCTGGATCTGGTCCTTACCTCCAGGAGGAGGTCACCTCCCAGAAAGTGGTCCTGGGTGACATGAACACTAACCAACACTGTGCCGGGAGTTACTCAATGGGTATCATATGCAGCAAAGGATGATAGGTATCTTTAATAGGATGGGCTCCTTTCAGGAGCAGAAGAAGGAAAGTATCTCCTTCATTTCTAATAAAATTAAGATCATGACCAAGTAAATAAAAACATGGACAAAAATTCTACTAGAAAAGACATATGCAGTTGGAAAGATGGCACATATCATGAGGAATCTAGAGATTCTTTTAGTAAGTGCAAAGAAAGACCCAATGTTATGGCCCATATGAACACCACCACCAAAGAAACAGCAGGCAACACATCCTGAAAACAAAGTTTAAACCAGGAGGCTAAAAATGTGGTCCTACAGAGTCACATTCTTCAATGGTCCTGGGTTTATATACCGTGTCAGATAAAAGAGGCTCAATGCATGATTGATTAAACTGTGTAGGGAGAATATATTTATTAGTGTCTGGTACATTTTTGAAGCAGATTAAGTTTATATAAAATGGGTTCCACCTAATCAAAACAGAATCAGTGCTGCTGGTATTTAAGATTAAAAACGCTACGAGGCAATTTTAAAATGAAAACCAAGGAATTCATGCCAGGTGTGGAAAGTAAGTTGTTCAGATTGATATATCTGTGTGGTCTGAAATCACAGAAAGCATATCACTTAGGCTAAAAGAAAAAAACAAACACAAACAAAGAAAAACAATAACCCAGGTAAGCAGAGCATATAAAACTATGCAACCATATCAAGACAAATGCCCAAATATGTCTCTACAAATACTTCTTTTTTAAAATATGGTTTTAATGGCAGAACTATTGGCAAATGTCTTTTTAAAAAACACAGGAAATGTAATAGGCATTATGGAAGTTTGATGAAAAGAAGATATTCAGTGGAACACTAATATATAAACATATATTTTGTATAAGAAGAGTAGCTTGCTCTTACAGGTTAATGCTAAAGAAAGTAGAGTCAAGCAGAGTAAGTGTCAATAGTTGTATTACAGGATTTTGGTGGTGGCAGAATTTCATTCCACACTAAAAGGAAGGGTATGGTCTTAGTGCTGTGCTATCAATCACCTGACCAAAAGGAGGCGAATGAAATGCTAGAGATGACCAAAGACCCTGAAGGGCAGACAAACAGTAACAATGGGACAGTCCAATCATACCAGACTAGGTAAACATCACAGTGAACTGTGATGAGCCTATGCCTGTGCTGGTGGACTAAACCAGGACAAGACAAAGGTTTGAGCTCTGGAATAAGATCATAGACTCTACTCAACTGTTAATGAATGCTTTGACATGGCTTTTGTCACAGAATCACAGAATCACCTAGGTTGGAAGGGACCTTTTAAGATCATCTAGTCCAACCAATGGAAAAAAAAAAAGCCAAAAAGCCAGCCAGGGACAGTTCCCAATATCAAGTGTGGAAAAGGCCACCTTCTACTGTTGGGGAAAGAGAATGGATACATGAATCTTCCATGACTGCTCTTTGTCTTTTACAGCCAGAAATGGACCTTGGTCTATTTTATTTGCTAGTATGAATCTAGTCACAGATTCTGCTTTTTTAGCCACTATAAATGTTTTCTTCTTATGAAGGCACTCACAAGAAAAGAAACAAACTGATTTAGTCCTGTATAATATGCAAGACCTAGTAGAAGTTGAAACAGCAACAATTACTATAATAATTTTTTGAGGGCATACATAAAAATAACAAGACTGGCAAAAATAAGGCCAAGAAGCTGTTAAAAGGTTCAAATGTTTGCAGTGCCAAAGAAACTATTTAAAGAAACACTTAAAAATTCAAAAAGTGATCTTAGGCCTTTTCTAAGTCTACCCATGTTAGAAAGGTTGGGTTATTGTAGCCTTAATAATCTGAAAAAGTAAATGAGGCAAGACATAGCAAAAAATGGTAACTTATAATGATCTTTTCCAGTTAAGTCATTTGGTTTAATGAAACAGAACTACTTTCTTTGCAAGCCTTTCATAACCTATATTCTTACTCAATTGCTTTCTTGTAATAAAATCTGTAAAGGAACCTAAAAATTCAATTGCTGAGCAAGTAATCATAGTAAATAATCAAAGGCTTTAACAAGCCTCAGTATCAGAGAAAAATAAGAGAAAAATGCAAGTTTTTGTGCAGTAATTGAAGAAGAATCCAGGGAACTTCTGACCAATCAGACTGGCTTTCGTACAGGATAGGTGATACAAGCTATAATGAAAAGTAGAAATAGTAGAGAGAAATGTTCTGGGAAAGAATTAACATAGGTTTTGCAGAGAATAGTCATGCCTCATGAAACTAGTAGTTTCAGGAAAGTAAGAGATAATAGGAAGGTTCCTGTGTAGATTAAAGTCAGTTAAAGACAGAAAAAAAAATGAGATAAATTAATGGTTAGTTTTCATATTGGAGGAAAGCTTTACGTGAGTTCTCCCAGGAATTTATGATCTTCAACATAATTATAAAAGATCTGGAAGACTGAGTGATGAGAGATCTTTCAACTGAGAGATCTGGGTGACAGAAAGACACAATTTTATCCAGGGTACTTCAATCTAATGAGGATGTAAAGAACACTAAGTTATTAGGTATAAATGGGGTATGAAATTAGAATCATAAAACCATAGATTCATAGAATGGTTTGGATTGGAAGGGTCCAAACGTCCCAGCATGCGCAGGGGCACCTTTCAATAGATCAGCTTTCTCAAAGCCCTCTCCAGCCTCACTTGGAACATTTCCAGTGATGAGGCATTCACAACTTCTCTGGGCAACCAGTTTTCATCTCTCACCAGCCTCACTATAAAAAAATTCTTCATTGTATCCAATGTCAATCTACCCTCTTTCAGTTTAAAACTATTTCCCTTAGCACTGTTACTAACAGGCCTTGTTAAGAAGCCTTTCTCCAACTTTCTTATAAGCCCCCTTTATATATATTCAAAGGGGGCTTATATGTTGCTATAAGGTCTCCCTGGAGTCTTCTCCAGACTGAACAACCCCAGCTCTCTCAGCTTGTCTTCATAGGAGAGGTGCTCTGTCCCTCTGATCATCTTCATGACCCTCCTCTGGACCCACTACAATATGTCCATATCTTTCTTGCACTGAGGACCCCAGAGCCAGATGCAGTATTCCAGTGGGGTCTCACCAAAGTAGAGTAGAGGGGCAGAAGCACCTTCCTGGACCTGCTGGCCATGCTTCTTTGAATGCAACCTAGGATACAGTTGGCTTTCTGAGTTACAAGCTCACATAGCTGGTTCATATCTAATTTTTCATCCACTGTTATCCCCAAGTCCTTCTCTGCAGGGCTGCTCTCAGTCAATTAATCAATTCAGTGATAATAAGTACATAGAAATTCATGTGACAAAAAATAATTCTAACTATACAACAAGATCAAAGAACCTGTGAGAGTAGACAAGTAGTAATAGCGATAGGAGAATTCAATTATCATAGACTGGTCTCTTGAATTTCAATTCAACATATTTCTTGAATACTATACTCAATTCTTGTAATCTCACCTCTGAAGGAATACTGTACAATACTACATAGAAACAGAGAAAATACAGAAGTGTTATCAGAAAAATAGGATCTTCAGGAAGAGAGACTAATTACTATGGAATTTTTCAGCTTGAAAAAATAAACAACCTAGAGATGATTTGGCAGACATCTGTAGCATCTCAAACGAGAGATAAGGAATAAGGAATGATGGTTTATAAGTTCTCATAGAAAAAGAACAAAGGAGTAACTCACCATGCAACTGGCACAAAATGCGTCCAGAAAAATGTGGGCATTTTTTTGTTTGAACGTTTTTATTTATAAACAGGTTCATTAATGCTTTACAATCAGACATTGTGAAGCCAAAATTAAAGTGGTTTCAGAAAGGGATTAGTTGAATCTCTAAAGGCCAAAGCTGTTCAGTACATATTATCTGGAACAGCTTAGATGTAACCTCCAACTCAGGAAGGCTCTGGGCCAGATAGCAGGTAAATGTATCAGATAAAGATTTAATTATTTACTGTATACTTTTCCATGTATACTACACCCTGGTATTAAGTATCCACTGCAAATACTGGCAGAGGCAGAATACTAGGCAAGATGGAATGACTGTTTAGACCCAATGTGTTAGCCTTATATTCCTATATAACAGTGTCTGCTGCAAGTAGAAGGGAAGAAAAGGGTGTCCTTAGATGCTGAAAAAACAAATCTGCAGTGAATGAAACTTGAAAACTTGAAAGCTTCCATAAACATCATACATACCTCTGAATGCAAGAGAAGGACAAACAGATTAGAAGTACGCTACAAGGCTATAGCAAATGCAGAAGAATTAATCTCAAAAGTTTAGATTGTATGTGCATGTTGTGAACAAGAGCTGGAAATTTAAAAAAAAAAAAGAATAAGAAAAGCCACCTGATTGTTTCAGATAGCTTTACATCTACTTTTCTAGACAAGCAAATTAGCCTTCTACAAGGACCTCTACCAAAAAACTTGAAAGGACACAATGAATCTACAAAGCTTTTGACCTAAAGCTGGCTCATGTTGACCAAGTTTGCAGAGGAGACCTAACAGCATGGTGAAACATCCATTGTGTAATATGAGGAGCTGTTAGGATCAAGGTTGGAGCATACTGTATCCTGGAAGTCACGTGGAAGAACTTGAAATGGGTCAAAACCAAGCATAAAGTCATTGAGCTGCTTGTTCCCCATGTACAGAGCATGACATTGCAGGGTTTCTTTTCATGGCAATTTCAGCTCTGTAGCGAGAGCAGAGGGAGCATGAGGGTAGTGGAAGAGAAGAGGCAGAGATCATTCATTGGATTGTATGGGAATAAGATTGTGTGTACAAATGTGTTTGACTGAATGAACAAGAAACTGCACAGGGACTGGCAAGAGGGGCTGGGGTTGTTTTCCATTACCCTGCAGAGATACAGGGTTCTCAGAAGTTTTCCATCTATTGTTCCTTGAGGCCTTAGAGGGCTTTCCACTGCAGGCTTCCTTTTCTAGCAAATCATTCAGCCTCATTTTCCTTCCTTACATAAAAGACAACGCCCAGGCTACCAGAAACACAACAACAGACTAGTTCATCATAGATCTTAATTAGAACTATTGAGGGCACAATATAGTTACTACCCTAATCTCAAGCAAATTCAGGTAATATATTTCTGGTTGAGAAAGATTATGATAAGGGAATAATAAACTGATTACTTCAGAGCAGGGAAGAGAAAAATGCCTGCTGTTAAAACATAGGCAGAATTTTGATGTTTGACGATATGGTAAGAAAGAGTTGCAAAGATTTCATAACTGTATGTTTAAAGTAAATAGATGTAAAATGTGATTTACAGTATTGAGATGCCTACCTCTCCTTTAAACTATATAGGAAACATTGAATATCACTCAGATATACAGGCTGAGGGGCTGGAGCTACTTAGTAGGAAGCCCTACAGAGAGAAGCATATCATAATTGGCTCCTGAATCATCAGAATGATGACTCCTCTCCTGTATATCCCATACCTAGCACTGGGGAAGGTAGCAAGAACTTCCTTTTGCACAGTAATTTTGTGGCTCAAGCTCGTGGTCAGGAAGATAAAGACGTGGGACTCACAATAGCTCTTAAGCCTTCAAACGAAATTGTAAAACGCTACAAAATTGTAAAATGTTTTTTGCCACCCCGATGGCAGCTGGACCTCATGCAGAAGAGAATGAAAGCTTCATAGGATCATCAACAGACAAAGTTTATGGAATCTTTGATTCTGTAACTCAGTAAGAAGTGGATTCCTCTGGCACAGCAGAGTTTAGATTGTGACCCCTGCTTCCAACGTTCATTACATATTTTATTTAATGATGCTTAGGTAGATACCCAACAATGAGTCCCTAGAGCAGAAACTCATTCTGCCCTAAAACAATTGTTATAGTTGCAAACGAAAACCACTGTTCAGCTCCCCTAACCTGACAATGGCATGTTACTCTGCAAGTTCCAGGCTCTGAGGTGATCTTCAGATAACATCTGCTCTATGGGATCATATCAAAAGTTCTTGTATCGATAAATTCTGTCTCCAAAAGTGCCCAGTGAAGTGCAGAAGAACAGAAGGAACAGATAGCTCTTAGAGTATTGATCACAGTGCAAATGGGCTTCATCCAAAAGTCACTGAGCTGAATAAAAATTCTCCCACTCGCTACTCTTCTTAGTTATTAAAACCACTTCAACCCAAGGCTCAGTAAGGTGATGCATATCTAAGATGTGAATCCAGATACCAAATTTACATACAAATTTGAGCATCTCCTTTTAGTACATGCCTAGATAGAGCAAAATCTACAGCCTAGAAACACTTGTTTGTGCTACTTTAAAAGGTCAAAAAAGAGACTAACAAAAAAATTCCATTGATTAGGAAAGGACTAAATTGAAAATGCCTTTAAGTGTTTGTCAATATTCTCTGTCAGAGGCTGCTGTTTGCTGCTTTACCTTTTGCTGTCAAGAACACCAAACTGAATTTGCACACCTTTCAGATTTAAAATGGTTTTTATACGGATTTAAAACAATGAAAAAACAATGCATTTCACTGCAATTTCTGAATCAGCACTGTCCCATTAACCCAGCAGGAGGAATTAGCTAGCACAAATGCAAAACTTCTCATTATTTCTGTCAAATATAGCAAAGTCAGGAGAAAACATCCTACCTCACAGGTGACATAGCTGAACCCACAGAATTTTTGAGGCCTGGTCAGGCAAGCTAATACTAACATTATTGTAAGCACAATGCTCTTAATGTAGGAAAGGAAAGATTTATAGGAATATTTTTTATTAGTACAAATTTTGTATTTGAAAAAAGAAATATTTTATTTTGCAATGCAAGCCTATCTTCAAGTCTGAAACCAAAGCCTTTTACTGATCATAGAGTGGCAGCTCTGAATAAATGTCCTTACCTTGCACCACTTTCTTTACAACAGAGTTGGGAGAAAAAATGCCTCCTCTTCCTCAACACAGTTTATTATTCAGGAAAAAAAAAAGGCACTAAGAATAAATGACATAGCTAAGATTAATTATATCATGCATAAACAGCCAAAGAACTTAAAAGAAAATAATATAGTCCTTTATCTCTTAGAAATATAAATACTCCAGCAGATACAGGCTTGTGCACCTTCACAGCATTTCTTGCCTGTCATTTTCTGTTACCTGACCCATTCCCTTCCTCTCGCTGCACCTTAGAGTCCTTGGGTTTTATTTCAGGAATGTATCTTCTTCCACACAGTTCTCTGCAGCCTACTTTATGTATCCCAGTAATGTTTCCTTCTTACCATTAGAATACGCTGTGATACACTGTACCTTAACATTAAGAAAGGTTTCCTGACTTCAACTTTTTTTCCCCTCATTTTTTATTTTTAAAATACACATCTATTACTGTCTGGGGTTTTTTCACCTTACACAATACGTACTTTGTACCAGTAGTGGGAAGGTAGAGATACAAAAGCTCCTTGGTGACTCTTAGCTCTGTTTTATACACACACGAAAGTTCAACAAAATTGCTCTTAAGAAAATAAGATTTCTTTCAAAGGTTCCCAAGTCTTTGGGTGCTATCAGTCTTCTTCTGATAGCATTTCAAGCTGTTAAGTCTGCATTTCCTGCCATGTGTTTTGCCTCAGGCAATCTGGTATTATTGCAAGATGACTGTGATGTGTCACAGCATCACGAGGAGGCTAAAGTGTTCATTGTGAGTAAGCCAAGAAGTTTGAAGAACACCAATAGGGCAATATTTGGATTGTCTTTCATGCTAAATCTGTGAAGGCCACTGAGAAAGATATTGAGCTACTTCAAGTCTTTCAATGTGTTGGACTGGAAGCTGGAAAAGGGAACTGGCACTTATTTGTTCCTAAGTTTGAGGGTTTATTTTCATCAGATAGTTGCAACCTCTTTCAGTTACCTGTAGCTTTGGTATTCATTAATATTTGCCCATTTAACAGATTTTTGTGACCCTCAAAGGTTGCTGCCAAGAAAAATAACCATCTGATTTCAGGTTTTTGAACAGCTTAATAGCCTGCATTTTTGATACATCTTTTTCCTTGCCAATGATGGCTTCGTCATCAGATACAGGCTTCTCAGGTGTTGTCTTGCCTTCAGAAGGTTTCTTGACTTGATGGTCTTCCTGACTAATATCCATCTTCACACTGGATTTTACACTGTGGAAACAATAGTCACCAACCTGGCAAAGGAAAACTGGCTCAGAGCTGTCAGGGTTTAACACCACCAAGTTACCCTCTGACAAAGGCTGCTTTCTAAGATGATCATTTCCCTTCTGTAAGATGGGCATAGGAATCTTTGTGGGTTCTGAATGTCCATGGACATCTAAAGGGACAGTAAGATACTCTCCAAATGTATCCAGGTGCAATTCAGGTGACGAGGTTGGTGCTTGACCTGAAACTGGGACTGTGACACCAGTTTT
>JAOQGH010000001.1:55482398-55493742 GCA_025769975.1 Gallinago jamesoni
AAGTTTTTTCTCATATTTGAGTGGAACCTCTTATGTTCCAACTTGTGCCCGTTGCCCCTCGTCCTCTCACTGGTGACTGCTGAAAAGAGTCTGGCTCCATCATCCTTCAAACCACCTTTTAGATACTTATAGGCCCCATTTTACTTCATATCTTTGATATTTACTTCATATCTATCCCACAACAAAATTATGGGAAAATAATTGTAAAGGTAAAATTGTAAAATAAATCCACTAGCACATTTCAGGTACTTACGTTATAATATCATCCCTTTTGTAAAGAATCATACCAACGAGGGCATGAGCCTCTGAATGCTCCATCCATGTGCAGGTCACCTGTGAGTTGTAGTCGTTGTAGCAGCTCAAGCTCTTCATAGGGATACTCTCTGAAAAAAGGAATTCAGGCCAAAAAAAGATACAGGGATTACAAATGTAAATAGTGGAGACATAGCAGAAGATACAGGGATTCTGTAGGCAATAAGGAAGGGAAAAGGGAGAAAGAAAAGTAGCTCTCATTACATCAGAAGAGAAAAGACATTAAACTCAGAAACACAAGCAATGGATGTGGCAGGTGGTCTCTTTATCTGTCAGCAATTCAACAAGAAGAAAATCAGGTAATCTAGATATTGCTGTTGGTAGCCCCCACATACCCACCCATCTTGTGTCCACTTGTCTCTACTCCTGTATACTACCATCTGAATCATGTAGCCCTTCATTTTCCTATGTTTTCACTAAATATCAGGGACTATTTTCACTCAATAAACAGTCAGCTTGTTCATCTCATCCATTTGTTCGGTGTTTCACCTGTCCATACCACCAACCTACCACTGATTTGTCTGCACACACACAGGTCTACACAGTGTCTACGCACCGGTTTTGATCAAGATGCCTGCTCTCCTATAGCATAGATGATGGTGGCAGAAGGAGAAAAGCAAGCATAAATTGAGGAAGAGGATTAGCTGAAAGGAGGAGACAGATACAAAAAGAAAGGCAATAACATAACACTGAAAGAGAATATAAATTTAAAACTCACCCCGAATGGCTTGGAGACTGAAGACCAATTTCAGATTCAGCAGAAGGATAAAAATCTCTTTCATGATCATACTGTCCTTTGTGCAGAAGTTTGATCCTACTTCAGAAGACAATTGTTTTCATTTCCCACAGGCTATTCTCTTACTTGGCTTATTATGGAGCTTCTTGTTTTCTTTTCACATAAAGAGAAGTAAAACTGAGTTAGGGAACTTCCTTAGGCTTCACGTTGGAGTGACATTCAGAAAGAACTTCTACCAAGTATTTATTGTAGGATAAATTTTATGTCTTCTTTTTGTGCTAGCTTGCAATATGAGCAAAGAATGAAGAAACAAATGCACATTTCCAAGGAAGTGCAGGAATTCTTTCAGCTGGCTAACAGTGAGAAATAATCCTAATCTATGAAGAGAACTCAACTTTCAAATTCCTTCACCCTTCTGCTCTGCATGCTCAAAGTCTTCCTAATGAACTGCAATGGTGTTCAGTTTTTTATCTTTCCTTTAAAATATGATCCCAAACCACACAGCTCCTGGGAGATAGAGGGGTTGAATTTCCATATTCATTGACTTTTCAATTTTTCTTCAATGATGTGCTACTTTTCCAGCCACTTCCCAAACAAGTTGCAAATTGTAGAAACAATACCAAAGAAACTTTTTGTGTGTGTGATTTTTGAGATTCAGAGTGAACTGAGCAGTTCAAAGACCACGGATCACATTGTTAAATACTGGAATTCAAATCATGTTGGCCACCTACTCAAGTAACTTACAGAGCTGAGACTTTTTGACTTTAGGGGACCATGGAGAAAACTCCTGTTAAACTCCTATTGACTTTCAGATTCCTGAATGCCACTTCCTTATACCAGAAATAGCTGGCTGAGCCCTTGAATAATCATTACAGGTAAGGAATCCCTTAATGACTCAAAAGCTCTTGTGTGAGAGCAGGTTCTCTGCCATTTTGTTTTCCCCATAGAGGAAGCAGTTCCCTTACCTGGATCCAGAGCTGTCTGCGAGGCAGATGATCTGACCTGACGGGTGACTGTCCTAGTCCAGCCTCCTCCCACAGCATCAGAATCCTCTGATGCAGAAACCAGCAAAACCACACTTCCCTAAAACTGGAGACAGAAGGTATTAACCAACCACAGAATTTTCTTGGCAAGTAAGTCTTCAAAATAACTGCAATATCTTCTATGCATCTCAAATACCCTTTTCAAAGCAGCAGACCACACCCCTTCAGGGAAATCCTGTGTAATTGCCTGTGAAATAGGAAGTATGTACTTCCTATTTTAGCACCCAAAAGCACTTACTTAGATGGGACTGTTTAACTGGGAAGGAAGGGGAAAGAAGTTTGTCACTGCCAATCTGCGTGTGAACAATTACCAGATCATGGGACTAATGTATTTTCAGAGAAAAAGAGGACTGACTGCAGCAGAAGTGAGAAAGGCTAAGAAAGAATTATCTGGTTTTTATTCCAGTGCTGTTTCTTGCTTTACTCTAGGCTAGACAGTCTTCAAGACAGGGGTCATTCTGTTATGTTTATTTGTATATATATATACATGTATATGTGGGTGGGGGGAAGAAGTACCTGTATCTCTGTAACCCTTGAAGTCATATTTAAAAAGTAAGTTTTATCAATTTCAACAATTAATAATATATTACAAGTATTATAGTACAGTATAAGTATATATAGTACATGCAATATAGTATGGAGGAAAGAAAAGAAAATTTGTGAAGAGTTGATCTGAAGTCATCCTGCATCCAAGGCAGCCACACTGTTTTAAATTCAGCTTTGAATCTTAGCCCAATAGCCTTCCATAATAAGATCTATAGGAAAGTTCAGTAGCCGTAAGGGAAAGACACAGTCAGGTTTGTGCTCTCAGGGGTAAACTACAGGGGTAGGGGGCTGAGTCCCCAGATATAGAATATATCTGCCTGTCCTGCACTGCTACTACACCTTCTCTATATCCCTGTAGTACCCACCAAAACCATAGTTAGCACAGTTAGGCTCTCACAAGAACCACATCAATATACAAGGAAAAAAAAAAAAAAGTATACTGTGAATAAGGGAAATGCACAAGAAGAGCAAGAAGGAGAATATGAGAGTATCTGAGGAAATTGTGTGTCATTGGGACTATGAGGAGGTGTGCATTTAAAACCTGCAGACAAGGTGGGGAATATGCGACTTTCCTGGATAGGCACAATTTACTTTGCATTACGGTATAAAGGCAGAAAGGAATACTTCTGCTGTGATTTTCAGAGGCCAATAAGATTATGTATGTTCTTCCCCCACCCTTAGAAAATAAGTTTCTTGTTTCCCAGCAGACATTTTCCCTCCCGTTCCTTCCTCACTCAAACAGCTCCTCCATCTTCAGGCAGACTTGTTGAGTTGCTGGTTACACCGCAGGATCCAGCCGTCAGTGCAAATCTTCAGATGTTATTTCCTCTGTTGAACTGCTAAAATAAGTAACCCTGCACACCAGAAGCTTTGCAGGCCATGCATGCCAATTAGGTTTCAAATTTTCAATTGATCTTATTGATCGTATTGATCACAATATGATCTTATTGATCACAAATGATCTTATTGCTCGCAAGGTGTAAGATTACTAACATTATCATTGTATATGGCTTTGCTACATTGCTACAATGCCTTTGAAGCGGGGGGTTACATTTTGTAACATTTTAGTAAAATAATGTCGACTAGAACCCGCCATCATCGGAAAAAAGGAAGACATAATCCGAGCCTCTTCTGAATAGGTTATCTACCTCTGAAATTTAATATGCATGGATTCTTCAGGTGGAACCTTTGTACCTGGGAAGCAGATATGGCCTGTAGCACATTTTACAACTCTTTGAAGAGCACATTTTCTTATACAATTCTGTTCAGGATTGCTATGCCGCTGAAACTAAGCACCTAATGAAGTGTCCAGGAAGAAACGATTTATGGATCCCAATATAGCAAACAATATGCTTACCTTCAAATAGAAACTCTTCCCTTTATTTCCAGTACACATATACGCATAAATGCAGGGCTACAGGTAATAGAACATTAAGGTTTATCTATACAAATAAGTTTACATATACACATCAGTAAGGAAATAAAACCAATGGAGTTTAAGGGATAAATCACCTTAAATACTTTTGTTGTTGTCAAAGATCTTGTTAGCTGATAACATTACAGGTAACACCTCAGAGAAAACATATTGCCAGTTTTGGGAGGGGCGGTTTAGTTATTCATGCTTCATTAGTTAACTGCTCTTTAGTACCTTCAGACACTTGTTAATCTTCCCTTTAGCCTGTGCGAATTTTAGCAGCAGATTGAGGACAAAGAGTTTTTAAAATGAAGAATTGTAGCTTAATGCCACAGAAATCACCAGTCAAATCCAAAGCACGGTGTTTGAAAACTCTTTTAACTTGTTTTTTACTGATTATATTTATACATGGCAGTGTCTTTTTAACACCATGACTGCATGGTGCTTTTAAAATGCAATATTTTAGGTATTGTGGAATTTATATAAATCATACATAACTAGTAATTCTTACAAGCAGCAGTAAATTTGTTAAAGAAGAAAATATTTTAATTGTGTGAACATTAAAGAAATTATTGCAAGATATATTTTCATTCAATAATGAACTACTCTTTAAGAAAGGCTGAATAGCTTTCAAATTGTTTTTCAAAGTTATCTCACTTTCATGCAAAAACAAAAAAAAAGAGCAGAATTATTTCACCCAAAAAAACCCCAACCTCTTTTGAATAGAAACTGATATACTCATATGTAAATTCATTTGTCGAAGAATCTGGTACAGTAATTTCTTGTTAGTTCTACTTTGCAATGAGACATCAGAAAGCAGAAGACGGACAGAGAAAAAACTGCTGTTCAAATAGGTATCACACAAATTTTCCCAGAATGCAGAAGTACTCTGTACAATTACAAGAACGTATTTGAGGTACACCACAGGTGTACTACGTTTCATTCACAGAATTCAAAATATTGGAAAGAAGAAAGCCAAGGCAGGCTGCAAATTCTTCACTGAAATATGAAAAAGTGTTTTTGATGTTCCCAGAACAAGCTCTGAATGCCCAGTCAGACTCCCATGTAACAGAAATAATTGTGCATTCATAAGCATTGGCACACAAACCTTCATATCAGCAAGTGAGGAGAAAATTATGGCAGTCTAGAAAAAAAACCTTATGAAGACATTCTGGACAAATAATTAGCTCTGGGAGCGAGAATAAAGATTAGAGCAGGTCTTGAGGCTCAGGACACTAAACCTCTATTGCAGGCTAACACTGATTCAATTCAGGAATATGGCCAGTGTTTTTATTTTTTTATTCCTCACTCTCTGTGGTCTCTATGCAGATGTTTCTATTACAGAGGAGTGCTAAGAAGCTGAAAAAGCTAAGTACAGATTTTACACTGAAAGGTAATATATTACTAAAAATTAATCTTTTCAAGCCTACTTCAAAGGGTTGCTAAGCTGTCTGCAGAGGGGGATTACGGAAGGACTATACTATATATTACTGTCACATTTCTATATAGCGCTTATGTTGCTTTTACTGTTTGAAGCACCTATTCCTAGGCTAGTGTTGTAGACACTCAGGTCATCTTTATGAGTGATGTGCAACTTCCAAGGGAAGAAATGCTTCTCAGAGGGCCTTCTCCTGCTCTGAGACACCATGAGTTCAACATCTTGATCGGAGAGCAGCCGGATCAGATCACCATCAAGGTCCCGGTAATTCAAAACAATGTCATCTCGGTTAAACTCCCGCCTGGCAGAAAAGAAATGGGTTGATCTCCAGAAATCAAGGCATGCCTGGGAGGTGTTGCATAATTAACAATAAGCTGGAAATCTATTCTTTCTGCTAAAAGCCACACAAAGCCTTGGATGTCTTGCCATTCTTGATACAGCTAGTACTAGAAATCATACAGCGACATTCAAGCTGTATTGTGTATAATTTAAGAAAACTGTCAGAACCAAGTACCATTTCCAGTAACACCACATTCATGGCACAATGGATCTGTGAGTTTGATAAAATTCCCACACATAAGAGTTGACGGTAGCTACTACCCACTTTTGCCTGTTTATGGTTGCTTTTTTTGTGGGGAGGCCAGGTTAAGGAATGGAAGAATATTATTCTTCCATTAGGTGCTCTATTATTAACAGGTGTTCCATTACTAACATTTGATGTTCGACACTAGATTAACCTAGATTAACACTATTTTAATAGGTGTTAGAAGGCGGTGTCCTCCCTCCTGCAGAAGTATATTCGGCAAAAGATCCTTGCATAGGGGCATGGCTCTGATCTTAGACCAAGAAATGGAAACTTCTACCCAGCATAACTGAGTTAGAAGCGTGTGGTATTCCATACTTACTGACAATTCCAAGGCAGACTAGTGTCTACACAGATGGCTCTAGGCCAAGTCAAAGTAAAACTTCTTCAGAACACTTGAAAAATATTTCACACCCAAAACATGGTGATGACCAAGCAGCATGGGGAAAATCCAGGACTGGAAGGAGCTTTACAAATGTTTACATGATACTAAACACACTACTAACTGCTTGCCTTTACCTCATCAATTTAATGAGATCTTTGAATGATGGGATGCTGCTCAGATCCTCTTCCACTAAGATATCCCTGTAACAAGAACAGATTTAATCATTATATACCATGAAAAGAGAATTGTCATCATTTCTTCAGCAGTAAACTGGAAGGCTATTTTCTTATTACCTGACAGTGCTCATAGCCTCATCATGGTAATAACAGCGAACTTTATTAACTGAATCTTCCTGCTGTGGTAAATCTTTTATGATCTTCACAAACGCACACGGGAAAATCCCAGTGGCATCATCAACTGTTCCCTGGAATAATAAGAAGTGTTAGAATGAAGAAACCCATGCCATTTTGGCCACATGCAATAAGTTCTGGAAATCAATTTCCATGGAAACAACAGTAAGAATTTTTCTGCTGCAATCAAGAAAACAAAGGCTGTGGAAGTGACCTGATGGCATCCCTACAAAAAGATTATACAATCATGTAGTCAAATTCAAGGCGGGGGAGTGAAACTGTGTAAAAAATGGGAGTCAGATGGTTACCAAGGAAGGCTGTGGTGTTTGAGCAAGCAGAGATATCATATCAGCAAACACACAGTATGTTCTCCTCATGCTTTTTCAGAACATTGCTGCATTGCCCAAGTTCTCTCTAATCAGGCTGATGTGTGTTGTGGTATGAAGCATGAAGTATACAGCAACTTCCCCTGAGGCAAGAAACCAATTAATCGCTGAAATGGAGTTTCCATCTCCTTTCTGTGGCCTTTTTGTGTTCTATTCACTTCCAAAGAATTTAAAAACATTCCAGCAGAAGCAAATGCAAATGAAAACTGAAGTCTAGAGGGCAGAAAATTGGTAAGCTAAAATCCATCAAGGAAGGAAACAATTTCAAATTTGGAGTCAAGGATTTATTCTTGACAGTTAGACCTGATTATGATACAGTTTCTCCTTGAAAGGAGGAGACAGGTCCCAAGGACTAGGAGAGCCCTTTCTACTCGTATATTTCAAGGTATGCTGATAGTTCAGTAACGCTATACCAGTCTTACCTCCAACCAGTCTTTGTTTACTCTGCTAAGTAAATAGATCAAGTCTCCCTTCTTGAAGCTGAGTTCCAGTTTATTGGTGCCAGAAAAATCAAACAGTGCCTATGGAAAGTAATAACACTGAAATTATTAACTCACAGAATTACAAAAGTGAATCCTTCTTTCTGTTCTTGGGGTGAGAGCAAAAAGCAGCACGACAGCATGTACTTTGTCATCACAGATGTATTTCTGGGGAAAGTTCATGTATATATCCGTAGTCTGCAGTTCTCACAATTTCTTCTCCTACTCAGCACACACAAAAATGCTTTGAAGAAATGGTTAAAGCACGAGGATGAACACAGCTCTGAGTGCTACATGCTAGGATTCTTAAAGTGCAGGACATGGAGCACAGGAGAAATAAAGAAGTTGAAAACGCTTAAAAGCAAGTAAGTCAACAGAGCTGACAACTTGAAAGCTTGAAATCCTGACAACTGAAAAAATATGTTTTCTTTTTTCTTGTTGCACTTTTAACAGCTTTTGTATTTGCTGCAAAATATCACAAAGAGCCTTAAAAAAATGCAGAAGTGGTGTGTCCCAATTTAAGGGTAACTAACTGTTGTTTTTACTTCCAGCTTTCAGGCCTGTATACTGAACTGAGAGATTTGGGGAAGTCTGGGAAATTGACATCTAGTTAAAATGGAACTCAGATTCCCACTTCTGGGAAAAAAAAAAAATAAAGAAAAAGAGGTAAACAGATACTACCACCCTAACAAGCTGTCCTTGAAAAATTAAAGAGGCCAAGTTAATAAAAATGCACATCTTCCCCATCATCCTTAGAGAACATGGTAGCCATTTAAATGGTCTTGGAGGAGTAAAAATGAAAAAGTGTTCTTTATTCTGTGTTGTCATGGTTCTTTTGGTCTCGGTAATACCAAGAGATCTCCTAATAAAGAAAAAAGACAATAGCTACTGTTGTGCTAGTAGTTAACATGTCTACTCAATAGCTCTTTCAAAAGCCTTTTTTCATCTATTGAAAAGTTTTAGTAGGTATATTCAATATTAATAAATTAACAGGTAAAACCCAAGAGATATGACTGATCCAAGACCTGCCATACTCACTGTAAAAGACAAACCAACAAACCTCAAAGCACTTGCATGGGTGTGGTTTTTCTTAATCTTACATGTGCAAAAGTCATGTGTTCCAGGAAGCAAGACCACATTCAGACAAGCACTGGTTACAGAGCAGTTCTGTGCGCTTAATACCGAGACAGTATACAGCAAAAGAGAAGGCACTTTTCAGTAAAACACTTATGTTACAGAAAATACTAAAATGCCTCAATGGCAAAGTCTCTAAACTTCTGCTGAAGTCAATGAAACTGAAGTTTGTGCTTGTTTTAAATTTCATTTATTGGTATCACTGTGTAAATGTGGACCACTTGGCAGTAAGCTGTATGTGTCTTTCAATTTTGAGCCTCCTGTCATTCTGACTTCACAATGGGCCTTCTTTTTACTTAAGTTAGAAGGAAAAGAACACTTCTTTCCTCCTTTATTTCATTCCCTGTTGTTAAAATCAGTTGCTTTCCTGTGTCGATTTCACTTTCCCTTCTTTCCCCAAGCTCTAATTGGAAAAGGCAACTTGATCAATGAAATACCAAAGTAAAACAGAGTTTAATTTCCCATCCTATGACAGATTGTGCAGAGTACTCACCTCAGCCCGTGGAGCTGCTGTGCGGTCAGAAGTCGGCACTTGAGGTGAAATGCTTTTACTGCGAAGAAAGGAGACAACAGAGAGCTAAATATGTCTTTCTAGTCATCAAAAATACTACACGATCAGTAGTACCGTGTCTGCATTTTCATTGTTTAAGAGGGAGGCATGTCATAGATCACTGGAGAAACTGCATGAGAATCTGTGCACAGCACTGAGGTAATTAAGGATGCAACAACATTGCCCCAGTTCTCTGTGTTTCAGTGCAGAGCAGCAGCAATCTGATGGTGTCTGCTGATAAGAACAGATGGAATTCTCAATGCAGTCTGTATCCTGGACCTCTCTTCCACAGCACTGCTCAGCCTCCCTACTCTGCCTTCTGGGCATCCCTGTTTCTAGCATTTATGGCATTTAGTTCAAACTCTGCCATCATACACACATGCAGTTTTCACACTGTTTGAGGTAAGTGAAAAGGAAGTGGGTCCATCTTTGCTATGTTGAAAGGAGAATTAATTTGCCTGACGGGTAATGAAGTATGACATCTACGTAGCAGTTCTTCAAAGGCGTGTCAATGCTGCTATGTAGGACAGGCCCTGTTTAGACGAAGGACAGGGACAAATTAAGTGTTCAGTTTCATTTAGTGTCTGAACCAGATCTCACTGTTTTCAGTGCCAAAACTCACATTGCCTTCAGTGGTGTGAGCCTATGTCTTTAAGCTTGGCCTGAACATCCTGCACATTATAATAGGTATTACCACTAAAGAATTATCAGCAGATAGAGCTGATCAGCACGTTTTTAAAAGGAAGCTGTACTCCCATTTTAGAGTTTTTCCTTTAATGCAAGTACCACATCCACTTTAAAAATTTGAGATTACCAAAACCAGGAAACACCCTACATTTACTCTACCACAAAGATACTCATATTAGGACTTCATGGATTCACTTAGGAAACACAATGGTGATCCTCATCTCTCTCCTCCCCAAAATTGGACAGCATCTCTTACATCAAGCAATACTGAAAAAACATGTAAATCACTTACACTCTACGCGTCCGTGGGCGAAGCCGTCTCAGTCTGTGAGGCACCTGCTCACCATCAAAGGTTGAGTGGTAGAAGAACAGCCGGACCTCTTCATCCATCAACACCCAAACGGGTAGGCAGAGTAGGTTCTGTGCCAACAGCAAGTAGGAAGCAGAGTGTAACAGTGGGAGAGACCAATTCTCTATTTATTTACATGTAATATGTCTCTCTGACCTACAGGATCATGAAGGATATTCATTACTGCCAGAAATCTCCCTCCTTTCCCTTCTCGCTCAGCAGGACACAGTTGAACAGCTGACAGTTTCTCCTGTTTACTTCTGGAGTAGGCCAATGTATTGCTTCACTCTTTGGGCCTGATTTACTGCAGAGGGAGTAAATTGCTCTTTGTGTTTCCCTTCAGAACATGAATGACTGTGGAAAGAGGGCAATCTTAAGTACTGGAAGTCTTGGCCAGGGCTTCAGACTTTTAGTGATTTAAAGTCAGGTCTTCAGTTAACCTGCACACAAAGAATTTCTCTCCTTAATGTTACTGGCTGTGTCTTCTACTGGAGAGCAAGTACACCCAGAAACCCACCTCACTCTCCTAGTCCTTTAGGTGCACATATGAACTCCATATTCATGAAATGCCTGGAGTTTCACCACTTCCTCATGCATCTTGGGTTTGTTTGGATTTTTTTAAGGATATCTATCTATATATTAAGGCAGATAGCGAGCCTTTGCGAACTGAGTAATCCAACGGATCCTGCAGTCTGAACAATCTAGGGAATAGGACCGTGGGTTGTCCCACAGTGCAGACACTGTGTCTTCAGGAAAAACAACACAGAGAGAAGCAGATATCCAGGACTACAAAAGTACTGTCTCTCTTAGCTGATTTCAAGCTGTAAGAATCCACAGTGCTCAGTGCAATCTCTACCTTAAAACAAAGTTTTACCTTCATGTAGACATTTAGGATAGGAATCCTGTTCTCAGCAATTTCCTTTTTGGCCCCAACATAAACTTTTCCTGGAAA
>JAOQGH010000001.1:55496282-55536947 GCA_025769975.1 Gallinago jamesoni
ATGATTTATGCTGTTATTATTACTGCATTACTGTAGGGAATAGGAAACAGTTCTGTTGTGCTAGGTGATGTGGAAACTGACAGGCCAGAGCTAATTCCTAAAAACCTTACTCTGTAAATGTAAGATGCATACAATGTACCTCATACATATAAAACAGAAGGATAAACACAAACGGGGGGGGGGGAAGCAAAGAAACAAAGTTCTATATGTTCTACTAGTTCTATAACTAGTGGTGCCTGCACCACCAGTCAAAATGTTGTCAAAATGTGTAAATATCACAGTAAAGCACTCTCCTTAAAGAGACTTTATAAAAAGAACGAGTATCCTAGCAAATATTTACAGGGAGATCTCCCAGTCACAGCAGATAACCTGAAGCAAGCACAAAGATAATTGTTTGAAAATGTCCAAAATGTGTGAAGGAACACATGATAGTGGGCAAGGTTAGAATAAGCTTTACAGATCCCATAAAGTATTGGATTTGAAGCAAGAGAGAAGGAAGGATCCCTGCAGGAACACTTAGAGAGCAGCCATATGACCATATTCTCATGTTTCTTGTCTATACAAAACAGCACAGATTGGCAAGTGCTTTTTCCTCTGGGACCTTCTCCTTGGTACAACATCTTTGACAAACAGAAGACAAATTCACCTTTGCTTCAATCTTACAAGTCAATGTTGTTTAAGTGGTATTTATATTAACACTTCAGTAAAAAGAATCAAGAATGAGGAAAAAAGGATAATAAAATAATAAGGATAATAAATGAGGTAGAGAAACTTGAAAAAAGATCATCTAAGAAATGCCAAGCTGACGTGATGTTAAATATTCTGATAATATAAAAAACATGGCAGTTGGCTCAGTTTATTCTGCTAGGAGAATACCCCAAGCAGGGGCTTCCACAATGTGTAGCCATCTGGAAGGCTGAAGGAATGATGCAGAGTCTTGCAATAGCTTGCTGTACAGGGAGAATGACATGAATCAGCACCACCCACAACACCCTAAATACTACCACTTACTGTGAAGAGGGATGTGGTTATGGAGATCAAGAGATATAATTAGTCATATCACAAACACCAGTAAAAGGGAAACTGTTTGCAGGTAGAAAGAGGACAATGACCCACTATTGTCCTAGGTGGTGAATTTTGCCCAGGGAAAGAAAGTCCACTCCAACTTAAGAAATAGCATGCTCCACACTGAGCAGCCCAATAGTTTGGACACTACAATAATAACAAGTTTTTTAGAATCACTAAAGAAGCCTGCATCCAAATTAAATGAACAGTTCGTAGCAGTTACATGGAGCCTTGTGGGGAGGCAGAAGGAGGGAGAGACACACTACCTCTTTTCTCGCAGCTGTCGGGGAAGAGACATGCTTTTCAGCTTGTTAAATCCAGATGGCTAAGCTCTATTCCTCCACTTCTTGGGCAGTTCCTGGTTGAATAGGATGAACACAGTTAAAGCAATTCTCCCTGCATCAATCAAGACTCCTTTGCAAGGCCTCAGAGATCTTTATTTTAATGTTTGAGTGTCAGATGATTTCTTCTGTACCTCCCCACCCCCATGAGATTGAGGAAGTACTAGCGAAAAAACAGTCATAAAGAAAAGACTGTTTTGTGATGTCTGTGATGTATTGAAACTGCCACTGTTGAGAAACCAAAAGCCCAACAAAAAGCAGAAACTGTGAGCTACATATTCCATTGTCCACCTCTTCAACAAAACGTCTGCCTCAATGGAAAACCAGTATGAGTGGACTCAACAAATTCTGGTTCAGCTAAAATGGCCCCAAATACACCTCTACGCTAATGCTTGTAACTAGGACAAATACTTCTGATCCCTTCTTGAGGTTCTGTGATTCCAAATAAACCTAATTTCCATGGACTAAGAGCCAGGAGGTGGAGCTAAAGAATAAATTTTCAACTGGGAGCAGAAATTATGGTCAGGAAATTCAACCTTGTCAAACATATGGGTACCAGGTTATCAGGCACAGGAGATTCAGAAACAAGCTTTGAAGGATGGATCAATGCAAGTAAGACATGAGTCCTTGAAAGAGTAGAGAACTTTTCGGCTTCACATGCTCAAAACAACCCACATTTGCCACCTACACGGACAGGGTAATGTCTCAAAGAGAACCCTGACTGTACTGCCTTGTACACAAAGGGTAGTGATATAGCATTTGTATAACATTACTTGCAGTCTTTCAAGAGAAAAATAAACGGAATAATGTAAGGAGGAAACCATCATTTCTTAACACTGCAGATAAGTTGCAGCATAGCTTATCTGCCTTAGTTAAAAGCTGTCAGGTACAGTATCTCTGCCTCCCCATTGCAGCCTTTGACTTTCATTTTCATAGTCAGTACGTTTGGTTCTTTTTCCTCCTGCTGTCAAGCACAAAAATTCTCATCTGAATGGAGCAAAAGTCAACCAACATCCTTCAAAATAAAAATCTATTTACAACTGTAATCATCAGCCTTGAGAGTAAACTGCATTTCCCTGCACTTTAATGAAGTAAATTCTTCACCCATCTCCTATGGATAACTGAAGGCACCATTATAGAATTTGAGAGGGGATATAGGGTCTGTTGATCAGAAGGGACCAGAAGAAGCCACAAAATTCTGAACTGTATTTTCTGAGTGATCTGCTAGTCTGTGCTGCCCACACAGACTTAGCAGAGTAGTTTTAAGTGGTGATATTGGATATAAGTATTTCCCCAGACCTTCACAGCCTGCTGTGTTCCATTTTCTTGATTAGGCCTGTCCTCATGCAATCTAAAGTCAGGCTTGTTATTCTATTTCCTTTGCATTGAGTAAGAGAGACAATAATCAGGTTTTCTGACTGCAATCCTCTTGCTTTCTTCCTGACATTCAGAAGGAAATAGGAACAGATCACCTCGACCAGAACTCTTAATCACAGGATCAATATATATGAACTCATGAAAATTCAGCAGGGTCCTCCTGACATATGCAGAAAAGATTGTGGAAAGTGCAAGAACTGCACAAACTTTAACAGATGTGAAAGAGAAAGGCCGGAGGGGTGCTTTTAAGGTAGCTGTTTATATTTAATGCATATCATAGTTTTGTCAAGAAAATCATGAAAAGGATATTCTAGTCTTTTCAAATCTGTTGCAAGATAATCTAGATACAATGCAGGAACATATTTTAAGAGACAGAGGATACGACACAATGCAAAAATACTTGCTCATTGTTTACCTGGAGCCATTGCTTTTCAAGAACAAGTAGACAGACAACCTCACAGATGAATTGCCTCTGCAGCTGCTTTGCTGTAAGCTGAGTAAACCAAATTGAAAGCAGCTCCTCAATTCCACTACTCTCTACTACAGATTATAGCTGGTAATAATACTACAGAATAATGCTAAACCTGCTAAGAAAGTTTCTGATTCTACAATGTTTACTTGTTCTGAACTAAACCAAAACAAAGATCTTTTCTGATGAAACAGCGTATTTCTACCTCAGAAGAGTGGATAGCTGATTGGTTAGAGGGGTCACACAGGCAGTGACAAACTAACATTTGAAACACTGCTTTGCCATGTTCTTCTGTGCCAAATCAGCACCAGATGTTCTGTCTCAATTTCTACTATTGTGCTACTGTAGCAGAGTTTCTACTGTAGCTCAATTTCTACCATTTCGGCTAAGGAAATGGACTGGATCTGGTAAACCCCATATTTTCTTTCTGCTTAAATAATTACTTTATTATTGATAAATGAAATGTCCATTACAAAATTGATACCATAATGACAGTACACAGGTCAAGAGTGCAGAGGTCAAGGTCTGCACTAGGAAAATACCCAGTTTCATCAGCTGACATGGTCAGCTCTCAGTTTTGAGAAAATCCACCCATAAACCATGGTCATCATGGCACTATGCATTGACCCTTGCCCATATGCAAGAGAAAGCAGGCATCCAGGTGGAAGAAATACTAACAAATTAGTTAATTAAAGGAGACTACTAAGAAAATACTCAGATGACTGAGTCATGACTATATGCTGACATCATTACATACCTTTTCACAGTCCTGCACCTACTATATTATTTTGGCCTTATCACAGAATCATTTAGGTTGGAAAAGACCCTTGTATGCCTGTGAGCTGTGAAATTGTGGCCTTCTGTCTAATGCACATGCTGTTAGAAAATACTTGTACAAGGATACATAGCACCTTGGAAATCTGAGACATCACCAAACATCCAGAGCAAGCATGGAATTTCAATGGAAAATGGCATTGTTGTCCCTGGAGGTGTTGAAGGCCAGGTTGGATGGGGCTTTGAGTAACCTGATCTAGGGGAAGTTGTCCCTGCCAATGGCAGCGGGGGTGGAACTAGATGATCTTTAAGGACCCTTCCAACCAAAACCAGTTTATGATTCTATGAAATCACTAAAGATATTGAACCAATAATAAAAGGTATATCAAAGGAACAGAGCAAAATTACTCAACTGAATCAGTTCTGATGATGGCACCACATACCATGTCTACTAGGGCAGCAGATACTCTATCATTTTGGCTTTCAGTGCTCTTTTGAAGGCAGTGCTACAAAATCCTTAGAAGGCTGTTGGTCCAACAGTAAGTAACAAGACTCTCTTTCTTTGGTGTATGCTTTCAGGACAGATGAAAATAAACCCATTTAAAAAAAAAAAAAAAAGTTGTTAAAGTTGTTCCTATCTTTCTGAACTTCTTGAAAAAAACAAAGAGGACATAAGCTGAGCTGATTGGTTTTATATTCTTCATTAGATAATGGCTCAATCCAAATGGGCTGAGTGTGCACATACTCTCACTGTCACACACTGTGTTGGGAGAAAAAAGGGTACAGGAGTATAGATAAATAGAACTTTGGAAACACGCTTTGATGTAAATATGGACACAGTTTTCATGATTGCTTGTTTAGGATGAAAAGTAACTAGTAGGCCTTTGCAGAAAAGGACTATGATCGTGCTGCCCTGCTGATATAAACATAGCTAAACAATCCATCGTGAGCTAAAGAAATTTAAAGGTCAGCATCTCCCGCTGTTCCTGACAGTGGAATTTGATGGTGTCATTTCTAAAATAAATTGCTACTCAACATGAAAGAGCTTTACAGAACCAAACAGCAAAGAAAGAGCAGCCTTTTTTTTAATTACATTTTTCTTGGAACATCAAACTAAATCCTATAACTAAGTCTTGGCTTTTGCACCTCGATTGCTTGAGCAAAAGAAGGAATAAGTATTGCAGGAAAAAATACCTCAGAAAAGTAGGTTTTTCTTTAGTCACTATCAGCTGTTTTGGAAATATGCATTCAACAGTATCATTCTGGGTTTTGTTAGCTTATGATGCCATAGCCAGATCTTGCCAGCTTTTCTTATGCAGAACAATATCACAAGCAGTATTATGATCTTCCCCTCTGTGGAAAATAATTCTTCCCTTACAATAAATATGCTTCCTTTAAAAATCTTTTTAAAAGAGACAGGATTTCTCTCTGATTATAATAGGATCACTTAAGATTGGAAGAGTTAGAGGAAGTCTTACCAGAGGAGTAGTTATTCCTCCTTGATGAACAATGAGGCTTTTTATTTTTGCAGAGGTCAGATGGATATTGATGTCCAAGACTAGGCTAAGTGAGAAAAATGGAAGCTCAGAAACAGCAGCAGAACATTTCTTTACCCAGACAGCATATCACTTCCCGAATAAAAGAGGGAAGATAAGCAAGCAGAGCTTGCTGCTGCTACAGTGTATGACAGATGTGGGCTGGAGGTGGACGTGCATGGAACCATTGACATTTTGACCAATGTCAAAAATCTGGTAACTGGTCATTCCAAGCAAAGAAGCAGCATAGCTCCATCCAAGAGCTCCTGAGAGAGCTATGCCTACAACCATTCGTCCAGAAGCTTAAAACCTAGTTTTGAGTGCATAACAGCAGTGACCCTTTGTGGCAGGAATGTCTCTGTGTTTGAGTCTCATAATCATCTTGAGAGTCAAAAATTCATCAGCTATTGCTACTCAAGACAAATAAAATCCTGCTTTATCTTTTTCACAACCTCAAAAGACCTGTCAAAGTTACTAAAAAAAAAAATGTCACTGAGCTTTCCCAAATCTCAAAATAGGGCTGGGATTTGACAAAAGTTGTGCAGTGCTGCATTCAAACCTTCCTACACTGTTCCTAATACTTTAATTTCACTGTCCATTTGATGAAATCCTGTGACAAAATTCCTTTTACTTAATTTAGAAACTTTAGATAACTGCCTTTAGTTCTGTGGAAGTTCTCTGAACAGACAGTGAAGAGAGACAGGCACCACTGGGCAGTAAATCAGACCTCAAGTGGGCCAACTTCCCCTCTAAAGGTTTTATCTGTCTTCTTGGAATATACATGAATTATAAAATAACTATATTCCCAATTTTGTCACCTCAGGTTCCTAGTGTTAAGGAAATAAATCTGAGCTTTACTGTGGACCTAGTTATTACTGGTATAAAGGTACCTTCCCATTCGGGACTGAGCTATATTTGGATATGCACTTTTACACTGGTATAATTGTCTTTACCCTAGGGGAGTTGTACTACTTAAGATACACTGATATAGTCAAAGAAGCACAATTTTCTGGTGCAGACATATCCAATCTGCCAATTATAGAGAATTTATGGCTCATTTTCTAATGGTTCCTAAATTGGGACAATATTCCCTAATAAAATTGGGGGGCAAGGGGGATAGAGATTAGGGTAGGAAGGCAAGTGGCAAATATAGAGGCAATAAGTATCAAAATCCTGTAATTTTCTAAGTTCTGTTCTGCCAGTATTCCTCACAGCGTATACTTACAGCCTGTCTCACCTGCCACCTCACCTACTGGTCTTTTATTACTTCAGCCTTTATACATTGAAAAATAAACTTGTGGAATGAGTCTATTAATCACTGTACCAATAAGGAAACTGATCCCAAGCAGCTGCCAGTCTAACCATTTCAAGTGTGGAAAGCTAGAGTTTGTGTCTCCCATACCTGAAAAGACAGAAGGCTGCCTTGTTATGGGAAGCCAGTTCTAAATAAGAGACTTCTCAATTAACTGCATTCAGCTCAGCCCCTGGCTCGCTATGTGACTCCTTATGCCTCAGCTTTGCCATCTGTAAAATGGGGCTGACAGCAATACCTTTCTCATGGTTGAGACCAAGGAGGAAAAAGGCTCAACAGAAGTATTATTCTTTGGGAAAGTCAGGTGAAAAGTGAGAAACTATAACCATTATCCTTAGCAACCCAAACCTTAGCACTCAAAAATCACCTACAGCGCAAACTGAAAACAATACAAAAATGTAGCTTTTTTAAAATGTGCCAGTGATGCTCTGATGCCAGGCCTTAGAACTGATTCCCAAATCATAGTTGCTAAACTATCATGTATGTTAAACAGCCATAGCCAGTGGGCCTGCCTTACTATGGAAAAGAACAAGGAAACAAAATGAAGAATAGCTTTCTGCCCCAGAATGGTATCCAGTCTGGGAATATATCATCCTGCTTGTGGATTGCTTCAATAATCTGAGACAAACAGAGTTAAAATGGAGGACTTTGAAGTTGTGATTTCAAGAAATGACTGTATGTTGACAGTATCAGCTTAGTAAATTCCCTGTCTTCATGTACTCTTGCTTTTTCCTGTGTTGCAAAATACATCAGCTAACTTATCCAGCTGTAAAAATATTTTTTTAAGTCATGGATCAATTTCCCAGCCCAACTCATGGCACAGACATCAATATGGAGGACGAATGGGAAGGAATACATTAAACCAGCTTTGCTGCCTGATAACTTTGTTCTTATGAAGGCACTCTGACAACGCAGTGAATGTATGTGTGTACTTGGTACATCCCCCAACAATTCTGGCAAGTGTATATTTGTGTCTCTTGGCAATCCATCTCCACATACAGATACTAATGCAGCCTCTTTCATGCATATGCTTCAGGGCAATCTAACGCTGTTGTGGCAAGGATTTTACCACTTTACAATGGAAGGAAAGAGCCAAAATGCACCCTCAAACCATGAACTTTTTCTGTAATATATTTTTCTGAATGAGATGGCTGCTACTGAGATGGTATCTAAAGAATCCGGCCTTGGAATAGCTGCTTCTCTCTGCTTTAATGCCTTTGCCCTGTTTGCCAGCACTTTGTTTAGTTTTCCAGATTTCACTACAAACCACTTGTACAAACTATTGCAGAATTTTAATGTAGTGCCACTACAGTGTGTTTCTCACCAGGAATCAGATGACAGGAGGGCAGAAAGGAGAGCAGAAAACTGTATGTCAATAGGATTTCTTCATGAGTGAAAAGACTTGAAAAGATTTCCTTGTGAAAAGACAAAAAGCAAGAAATCTTCAGAATAAAAGAAAAAGATCAAGTGAAGGGCAGGAGAGAGGAGGGAGAAAAATCCAACATCCCTGTTACTAAGACGTGCAATAAAACCTATCTACTACCCAAATAATCTTTGCTCCAAGCCAGCTGGTTCTGACACTCTCAGATACATCTGCTGCAAAACAGTAGAAGGTAAAGGGGGATTGATGTCCCGTTCCAGTTCTTTCTGTCCCACCTCTCGCCTCTGAGTTCTGCTGAATGTGACATTTTTCCCTGGCGCCTAATACACAGAACTCTGCTGCTAATTTTATGCACAGCGTCCTCGTGCTGTGTAATTTGAGGCCAGAGACTCCTCCAGCAGCCTGCCCAAGCGCACACCCTTCAACACTGCTTCTGCTGCAGAGAAATGGGGGAAGGGAGAAGGAAAGGAGCCAAACAAGAAACAAAAAACAAGCTTCCAAACTTGTCCAAGATGTTCAGCTGATTTTTGGCTCTCAGAGCTACCAGGGATCTGTCTCCAGCTCTCCCTGTCCTTTATGTCAACAGACTGGTCCAGTGAATTTGCCAGCAATTACAAAGGCTCGGTCAAATTAAGGTGCTGACTCCTCTCCATTTTTCCCATATTAGATTCTAGTACTCTAATACTAAATCAGGCTGTTGGCCACAAGACTCTTTTAATACTACTCTGAGACACAATAAGAAGTGATTTCTGCAGCATTATAATAATGGATTTAATTTTCCCCGCCCTGGTTAGCATCTCTGCATCTCACAGAGATAGTCTGCATCAGAATATATTCCACTAAAATGAGAATGGACAAGTAACCTTCAGAACCTGGCCCGATTGTACTCAAGAGGAGCGAACTGGATGTATCCCCATTAACTGACTAGAAAAGCCTTTGTGCCAGACACCCTTCTTTGCTTCCAGGTAACTGGACCGATTTTTGCTGAAGCCTTTCAGTGGAATCATCACTTTCCACAGTAGAGAAAATATTGAATTAGATCCGGTTTTGACACTACGTACTTCTACCCTGGTGCTGATAATGCCAGAAGGAGAACATCTCATACCACTGTCTTCTCCAAACTCCAACTTTTCTTTCTCTGGACCACATCAGCCACTAGACAGCGAGGGAGCTACAGGTTAAAAAGGAAAAAAAACCCAAAACTTTGATAACAGAATTATATACATAAATTCTCCTACTTCAAACACTTCATACTAGAACAAAATAAACTGCACTGCGTAAAGACTTCTTTGCACGGTACAGCATCCTCCTCACTAATGCTTTTTCTCTTATAATTATGTTGACCAGCAGAATTAAGTACAGACCTGGTCTTAAAAATAACCAATATCAGGCCTTGCTGTACAGTAAGTGCTGTTATAACCCACAGACATTTCTGAGACTAAATACAATCTTTCTTGAGAATTTGAGAAAAGCTAGGACTTTTACTGCTGTTCAGCTGCAACACCAGAACATCATGAGCTTTGACATCCAGAGAACTTTCTTTTCAGCTCCTCTCTGAACATGAAATATGTGCCTATGTAGACTGAACAAGGGAAGAAAGACTGGGAAGAGAAACACAGTTCTTTTTTCTGTATCTGGGGTGCGGGATAAGAAAAAGGTTAGGCATAAAAGTCAGATAAGTTCATATACTGGTCTGGTACAGCCATCAACATCCTCAACTGGAGAAAAAGAAGAAAAAGAGAGGCAGAACAGGGACAATGCACAGTTGACAAAAAGAGGAGCATAAAAGGGGAAAATAGGGATGTGTAGAAATGACCAAATGTAAAGAAAGATTGGGAAGAATCCATCCCTCCTCTAAAGACAGGCATTGCGTTTCTCAACTTGACCCACATGTGTCTGGCCATCTAATTTATGAGACACATGAAGCTGACCAGCCAGCAGGCTGGCCATAAATTATATCTCTTAGATAAGCCAAGATGATTTACATTAGGAGAGAGGAAGGAAAACCAAGCGAATAAGAATCTTGCCCTTCCTCTCATGGGCACTGCCTGGGATATACTCTGTTGGCATATAAAAATCTGCAGGTGTCCTGAGGTGGCACTATTCCTTGCCAAGACCTCTCCATTATAAAAGCTAGTAGATCAGAGCTTTTTTTTTCCACTGCCTGATAGCATGGCTGCCTAGCACAACTGTGCTTTCAGATCCACAATACTTGCAATTTTCCTGACCAAGCTTTGCTCAAATCCTTGCTTTTCTTTTTTGTCATATACCTTCATTGTTTATCTCCTTTATTTCTGTCTATATATATGCAATTTTATATTTTTTTTTACTTTGCATTAACAAAACAGTGCCTAGTAGGTAAAAAAACCAACTATTTTTCTTCTCTACTAAATGCCTATAAGGCTGCATCTGGAAGACTATCCCGAGTTTAGGAGCCTCCAAAACAAGAGAAATATTGGCAACCTCGATAAAGTTCAACAGAGGACAAATAAGGCTGGAGGCAAGAGTCACAAGTTGAACAAGGGAAAAATTTCATTGGACATTAAAAAAATAAAAATTCAACATGTCACTGGAACAAAGGCCTAGAAAGGTTATGGGATCTCCTTCCAGCAATATTTGCAAACTTTGACTAGGCAAGCTTGATCTATCTTTTATATTAGCCCAACTTTGAGCAAGGCATTGCAGAGATTACATCCAGTGGCCCCTTCTAACATTATTTATTCTATGTTCAGATACTAAATACTATCTTCAGCTAACCAAAGTGTCCGTTGGAGTTACTGGTCACCTTGTCCAAGACAATCAGCTTGACATAAATTAAAATATCACAGGCATTTGGCAACTGTGAACATTTCAGAAAGTCTATGTCTAGTGCTCTAAAATTAAATTTCCTGTATAAAAAGAAAAAAAAAAAAAAAGAATGTAAGGAAATACAAGTTCTCCCAAAAACAAGACTTCTAAAAACATTGACTTTAATAAGTTCATAGCAAAACATATTGATGGATATTCTCAGATTGGATTGCCAGTAAGAAGCAATTAGCTGACCTCTGTGCTTTGCTTATACTACCTACCTCATGCATCTGCAAATTCTTTTCTCTTTGAACAACAAATTTTCCCTCCTCATCATTTTCCCCTTGTGGCACTCATCCGTCTCCTTGCCCATCTTCCTCCCTAACTTATTTTCCTCTCCACATCACCTTTTTTTTTTTGTTTTGTCTTTTTCTGATCCCTATCTTACCCTTTATTCTTCTAGTCTTAAATCTCTGATCCTGAGTTGGAAAAGAATTCTTCAGGGCACCTCACCTAATGAGCAGCTAATTATTTGGCTTTGGGTCCACTCCTGCTTTGTCAGCTCTCCCGTGTCAGCAGGTGTATCAAGTGTGTGAGGAAGCTTTGGAATGACCAAGAAGCCCATAAACTGACCTGGTAATCCCAGGGAAAGCCTGGTCTGCATTAATGATCCTTGTAAAATAAACAAGAGAGTATAATACCTAAAGTACCATAGAGCAGCCTTCCTCAAATAATGCCTGACACATCAAGCATTTGGTGCTTGAAATGGAGGGACTAGGCTACTATGGCTACCATGAAAATGAGTAGAGGGACTAAATTTATGCACCACAAAAGCACTAGACCTGCACTAGTTTTATTAGCAATAATGTAGTTCTTCAGGTTTTATTTTGCCTTAATAGCTTGGCTCCCATTACCTTCAGTCTCTTTATTCCTGTAAGTGCTGTAACCTTTAGACACTAAAAGTCTTACTGTAAGAAATAGATCAGTTATAGAAACTATATAGCATGCCTGGCTATATGTCTGAGAGTGAATAAAAAAAAAGAATGAAGAAAAATTTACAGTTAAGACCATTAACTAGTGGGCAACCAGAAAGGCTGCAAAGGCTACAGAGTTTTACAAACATGTCTGGTTCAGAGAACAAGAATCACAGAAGATAACACTTTCACCACATAACTACATAAGTCTAACTGGTATCTCAGAGATATAATTTGAAAATCCAGTGTAATTTTGCTCTCAGTTACAGAAAAGTCACTGTTCATATATGCTTACCAGTCCACCATGATGTAAATATACAAAGAGTATATGAACATCAGAAATCTTTATACTAGAAAAATTGTTAGTTTCTGAATCCGTATTTTGATTCATCACAGAAGACCTGTATTTCTAGCCTGAATACTTTTTTTCCAATAGTGCTTAATTCCATATGTTGCAGGGGAAAAAATGAATGCAAAGCACACTTGCTTGCCTTGTCAATATAGTTCACATTTTTACTCCTACTGATGATTGTCTTAGGCTTTCAAAGACTACCAGGATTTAGCTCAGCTAAGAGCAGATAGTCTACTTTTACTTATAATCCTTCTTCAAATCTCAATAAACTCTTTGCTGAAATAATAGCCATCCAGCTGCTAAACCCACAAGATAATTAAACACTGTGAAAGGACGTTTCGTTTTAAGCAGATTTAATTTTATCAAATGATTACTCCATCTTAATTTGAATAATAATTATTCAAATATTTTTTTCTTTTTAACCTTTTCTCACCTAACTCCTTTCTTGGGCCTTTGGGCAATAGAAAAACTTAAAATGTAATAGTGAGACAGCACAAGGCAGCCTGAAGAAGGCAAGAAAAAAAAAAAAAAAGCATGAAATAGTTACTGGATTCTCATTTAGGCTCCAAATCCAGCTTCAGAGGGACTATTCATACTTTAAAAGTTCAGCACAAAGCAGAAGGCTATGCAAGATCACAGAGTCTTTGGCACAAGAACCATTTCTTGCTACGATACATACAAGTACAATACTTACGAAAGGCCTAAGTGACAACTGGATCTAAAAATTTTGATGCAGTATAAAAACAAGTGAGAAAGAAGTATCTAGAAAAAGAAATTTCCAGTAATTTCTAAGTTGTCTATTCTCCAAATAAATATCTGACAGAGTTTTCTTGTATTGATTTGGTTTCAGTCTCCATTTTTGTCTGTACGTATGAAGTACTAGTCAACACATCTACATTACTATCCACAGCATTAAGATGTGGCAGCCATGCTTAAGAATTCATACTTGAATTAATGCTGCCACAGAAGGGCAAAGACTTAATCTGAACATGCCAGTCTATAAATAATAATAATAATTTTTTAAAAAAAAAGGTGTAATGGGGAAAAGGAGTTAACAATAGCTATTTTTCTATGGGCTAGCAAACTATCTACAACTACAGGAGAAGGGTATTTGCTGTATGCTATTACTTCCAATTGGGATATCCTTTCCTTCACTTTGTAAAGGGATCAACTCTCTTAAATACTTACACATTTGTTTTTCTTTCTCCAAGTGTCTTTATCTACAAAAATCCCTTCTCACCAGAAAACAACCTATTTGCTTCTCTAAACTACGACTGTATGGTGTGCTACAATTCTAAAGGAGACTTTAGGAGATGTTTTTGTTTTGCTGTCTCATCTTCAGGCTCCTTTTAAGGAGCTATTAGTCTTTAACGTTCCCTAATCCCCCAACTAAATTTATCAGCAGTTGATTGCAGCCAAGAGTTAAGCTAAATTAAACTTTGAAGTCCCTGTACAGTGTATCAGATGCACTGCTGGTAGGGGAGGTCGAACAGAAAACTTCAAATGTTCCACTTACCAAGAGGTAGGAGAACCATGCTTTTCCTCTAAAGGTTTCTCAGAGCTGCCGCACATTTTTCAAGATTGACACAATTTCCCTGATTTTATAAGAGCAAGAATTCAACTACTAAAACAAATTGTCATTTAACCCCATAGCTGGTGTGTGCATAAATTCACACACAGGTATGTACTTTCCTCTACAAGTGTGTATATTATATATGAAGAAGGTATGTGAACACATACACTTAGGCTAAAGCTGCATGCATGTACTCAATGGGTCAAAGTCCAGATGGAGAGCAGTGACAAGTTTTGTCCCTCAAGGGTATGTGCTTGGACCGATATTGTTTAACATTTTTATCAATGATATAGACAGAGGGATTAAATGCACTGTCAGCAAGTTTGCAGACAACATCAAGCTGTGTGGTCTTGTCAATACACCAGAGGGTTGGGATGTCATCCAGAGGGACCTGGACAGGCTGGAGAGGTGGGCCCAGGTGAACCTCATGAGGTTCAACAAGAGCAAGTGCAGAGTTTGCACCTGGGCCAGAACAATCAGTACAATCAAACAGTCAGTACAGACTAGGGGATGGGGTATTAGAAAGCATCCCTGAGGAAAGGGACTTGGTGGTGCTGGTGGATGAGAAGCTAGACATGAGCAGGCAATGTGCACTTGCAGCCCAGAATGCCAATCACATCCCGGTCTACATCAAAAGACGCATTGCCAGCAGATCCAGAGAGGTGATTCTGCCACTTTACACTGCTCTGGTGAGACCTCACCTGGAGTCCTCTGTGCAGGTCTGGAGCCCTCAATATAAGAAGGACATGGACCTGATGGAGCAGGTCCAGAGGAGGGCCATGAGGATGATTAGGGATTTGGAGCACCTCTTCTATGAGGACAGGCTGAGGGAGCTGGGGTTGTTCAGCTTATAGAAGAGGAGGCTCCAGGGAGACCTAATAGCAGCCTTCCAGTACCTGAGGGGAGCCTACAGGAAGGCTGGGGAGAGCCTGTTTACAAAGGCCTGCAGTGACACGACGAGGGCCAATGGGTTTAAACTGAAGAAAAGCAGATTTAGATTGGATATTAGGAATAAGTTCTTTCCAATGAGGGTGGCGGAACACTGGAACAGGTTGCCTAGGGAGGTGGTTGAGGCCCCGTCCCTAGAGACATTCAAGGTAAGGTGACCTGGGCAACCTGGTCTAGTTGGAGGTGTTCCTGCTGACTGCAGGGAGGTCAGACTAGATGACCTTTGGAGGTCCCTTCCAGCCTGGGCCATTCTATGATTCTATGCTTGAGACACATTCCAACTGACACATATGTGGTGAAAAGGTGTTTATCTACATACACCAAGTATCTCACATACACACATGTATCTGTCCCCCAGTCTTTGTCCTCACACAATCAACCAGTCCTTTGTTTGCTTCTCTCACTAACGCTTATAAATAATTATCAGAACGGATAACCCTGCTGCTCTCACTCCTGCTCTTAGTGAGCCGTAAAATACAATGTCTTAAATAAATTTGCATGTCAACATCAATAATTCATCAATTTTGATGACAATATATGCTAATCTCTTATTATTCCAGAACTGTGAACTTCTATGGTACTTCCATGTCAGAAGAAGGAAAATTATGTATCCTTACCCACAGAACAAACAAACCAGACAAAACAAACATAAAATAGGATTGTCGGTATGCACTCTTTCTTAAAAAGAAAAAAAAACACATACAAAAAATATAGATGTTTAACAGGAAATGGCATAAAGATTTTTTTTACCCGTGGGAAGTAATTGCAATGTAAACCATCAGTAGCTCTCAGAAGTCACTGATGTATTACAAGAGATCAGTACCCACACAGATTGATGGTGTCAATCAAATTCCTAAGAGATTGGGCTTCTCTCTACAAAGTAATTATTCAGTGGTAATAATTGATCCCTATGTCTTTGCAATTTCTGTAAAAAGCTCTAGAAGAGGGGCCTGGTGAAATTTCCATTGAAAACAACAGAAAGAGTCCCAAAGACGACGATGGAAGATGGCTCAGATCCTAAAAAGACAACTGAGTTGAAACTACAGCTCTCTGGATATAAAAGTAATTCTTGCAAACCAGGATACTGTAAACTAGTGAAATAAAAACAAACTTCCTCGCCAAAGGCTTCATGGCATTTACTCTGAGGACACATCAAAGATTTGTTTCCAAAATCATTTGTCTATCATTTTCACCAGCCTTTTTTTCAGGAAAGAAAGTGTGTGTAAGAAGTGTGATTTCTGCTGTCTGTATCCCCATGGCTACTAGAAACAGCTAGAAAGGGAATTGGGCACATTACAGCACACAAAATGTCAGGTTAACAAATTCCAACACAACAGCTCAGAGAAACAGACGCTTGCTTTCTCCCACCTTCATCCCCCCGTATCACACTAAAAGAAGAGGAAAAAAAAAGTCAACAACAGAAAACTAGCCAAAGCCATGGAAGGGGATCAAATATGTCCTTCAGAAATGTGAACCTCTCTAAAAATAAGATGAAAGGCTAAGCAAGCCACTTGATTTTACTCATAGCAGTAATAAAGGGTCCTTGTAAGGGATTCACACAAGTTCCGTGCTGTTACAGTAGCATCTGTCTCCTCATTGCTGGAGAGAAACGGTGAAGAGGATTTAGAGCATGTGTAACCTGACAGAGGAATCATCTATCATTCCCTCACAAGGCATTAGCAAATTTTCCCTCTCCTGGAAGAAGGAAAAGCCACTCTTCTTCCCCTGTCTCTTGTGATTATGGCTTTAAGCATTATTATAATAAACTCGCAGATGAATAATATTAATAATTAGGAAAAAATCTAGTTCTAGTCAGATAGAGTAAGAGAAGCCCAACTGAAAAGAAACAACATTCTGTGCAATACACAGTGTGAACCCAGTAGCATAGAAGAGGTAAAGAAACAAGTGGATCCTCTCTGTGAAAGGGATGATCCCTTTGCTCCAGCTAAGTGAAACTGCCACCACAGGTTGCACTTCTCACAATCAAGTATGCCCATAATAAGCATCAATTCTGATGTGCAACATATAAAAAATGTAATATAAGTTTCTATAAAGCAGGTTAGCCCATAAAAGTTTTGTGGTTTTTTTTTTACACAGAATGTTTTAAATCATGGGAATAAACTTTTTCACATTGCCTAGGACAAAAAAGAAATCCCCATGCATAAGATTATGAATAAGGTGATAAGATGATTATTAGAAGGGATATCTAAAAGGGAGAAAGATGTGGTACACTGGTAATGGCAGGGAAAATATACTTCCCCTAAGAATATGCCAGAGAGTCTGTCTTTAATAAAATTCTCTCCAAAAGACAGAGGATAAGGATGTCACAAAAGATAAACTCAAATATTCAAATTGACATTTACCTGAGGGAACCTCAGATGCAGCAGAAGTGAATGCTGCTGGCCAAGCTAACACTTAAATGTCCATCCACTCTCTGAAGTTGTTTAGCATAGGTAGCAAGAGTAGAGATTTCCTACCTGCAGTCCTCTCTTTAGGCAACCTAAAGAGATAAAGAAGAGAAAGTACAGGAAAATTCAGTGTTTGGGTCTGATTCAGGACACGAACTACATGGAGATATTCTTTTAGCACAAATAAGTTTGTTTTGTCTGTCTGTTTATTAACAACTGGACTTGGGTTGTTCAATTCATTTTATCAAGGTGACTGAAGCAGTACTACAGCATAACGACTTTAATTTACTGATACTCTCCTTGGCTGGATTCAAATCATGACCTAAACCTGAGAAGATCTCTCACCAATCTTGTAAATAGAAGAATTTTTTTCTAATGAAATATTGACAATAAATAAACAGCTGACACTACACTTCTCCTGCTAGTTATAGACTTTTGTAGCCAGCAATTTCCACTTGGGAGGTCATCAGGAAAAGCCCCAACTTGCCATTTGAGCATCATTGCTATAAAATTCTTCCCACTTGTTGGTTACCCAGAAAGATACGACTCCTTTGCAAACCTCTGACTTTTAAATCCATCTCACTGTGCACTAACAACTCTGAAACAAATTATAAGAGTGTAAAAACAATCAAACAAACAAACCACAACAGATTCATTAAAAAAATAACTAACTATCAAAATTTGGGTTACCACAGGATTCCAAGTGCTAAAACTAAAGTTAAATTTTCCCAAAAGCTGTTTACCCTGCTGTAAATGCTTTTACTGCTCTCCTACCAGCAGCCTAGTATAAATGGGAATAAGTAATGAAGCCATCTTTCTGCTATGCTAGTTTTTCTGGAATATAACCCCTGTGGTAATAATTACATGGGCTTATCCATCCCAGTGTGAACACCACCAGAGTGTCAATTATGACAAATGTCTGATAACCACAAGTGTCTGTTGCAAAGAAAACCGTTTCCATTCTCTTAACCTTCAGGTCAGGGTTTCCCACTGGGACTAACAGCTTTTTTTCCTGCTGTAAGTATCCATTTGCGAGTTGCTAAGAGGTGTTATGATACACAGACCTACTCTTTCAGCACTAGCTTTTTTCTTGTTTGGTAATCTGAGCCTAACTCTCACCAGGATTTGCACAGAAACACCTATTGCTGTTTTTCATTTGTATTATCTCCTTTGGGTGATCTGTCCAAGACATTTCGCTTTCTTTTCCACACCATTTGCAATACAAGCTGGAGAGTCCCCAAAGCCCACTGGTAGCATGGACTATTACTGACCTACTTCTAGCCACTGGGGTATCTCTGTAGCCATTTGCTATTTCCAGCTTTTGAGCCAGTTATCAGAGGAGTCATATGTAAAAATGGAACTGCTGATCTCTGAGCCTAAGAATATAGACTTCTCCCAGGGAAACCAAAGAACAGTTCATTGCATAGACTATGAAGAAGTAATGGAATCTAAAAAGCCTGAATCAGTCTCATATACTCCATCTGGCAGAAGGAAATTATAATTAGTATATACAAAACAACTGACATTTTCAGTCACAGGGTAGTAGTGTAATATATACATAAGCCTGAACAAATATGCTCATATGCAGCCCGAAAAGATCATATGTGAACTCAAGAGCAGTGTATAACCAAAGAGTCACAGTAAACATTGACTGAATTTTCCTGTTGTATATTAGCGAGGAAAAACATTTTTTTCCTGTGGGTACTGGAAGTGACTCTTTTAACTGATTTATTTTTCATATACATTCTGTTCATCTGATCCTTGTTTTTCACGTGTGTAGTATTATAAATTACACTGAAGAAAATAAGTTAAGAAGCACTATATAGGACCAAAATAAACTTCCTCTAGTCCTCTACCCCAGGATCCTGTCCCCAGCAGAGGACATAGACAAAAGCCTTTGGAGGAATGTAAGCACAAGGGAATCACATTATGACACTTTCACCTAATCCTATCCCAAATGCCAATCACTTTATCTCAGGAACTTCACAAGCTGGATGTGGCCTCTAAGAGTTTGGTAACCTTCAATGGATCTTTCTTCCATGAATTTGCCCGTTCTCCTCTCCAACACATAAAAGCCATCAACATCACAACATCCTCAGCAGACTAAGTTTAATGAGTGCTACATTCTTTACTATGTAAAGGTATCTTTGGATAACGCTATAAGTTGTACTCACCAACATGAAACCCTTAGTGGTACTTTTTGCCAGCAGAGGTTTGTCCTAAAATTCTGAAGAACTTCTAATGTGGGTTTTGACATTTCATCTTCCTAATAGTTCCCAATTGTGTGGTGGGAAAGAGAAAAAGAAATTATAATGGATGAGCATCCCAATTAACTCTGCAGTATATATGTATCCTAAAGGGGAACCCAAGCCCTAATCTCCTCCTGAATAAGCCTGATTGAGATGATAGTTAAATACGTAACCACATTACGGAAACTGACTGCAGTAACATAAACTTCCTCCCTGAATTCTATCGTTTCACATAGGTGAACTCTCAGTCATCCTGTTCCCACAACTGTCCATGTCTTTCAGCTTCAGGCAGATTTGAACGAATAACCTACAAGTGTCAGGTTTTGTGGTATTCCTCTTACCACAAAAAAAAACAACCAAAAAACCAACCACACCACCACAACAACAAAACCTCTTTTAATTAATGAAATACTTGACATATAACAAAGACCTCACTATATGCCCGCTGAGTTCGTAAATCTGCTTCTTCTCTTTGTAAATAAGCCTTAGTAAGAACTAAAAGGATAAGAAAGGATTTCCACTAATCAGGATTGCTTTCACGTGGCTGAATTACGCAGAGAAATCACAACGACTAGCCCAGCATTTGATCTCTTTTCACTAGTGGACAAATGCACTCCTTCCAATGGAGCAGACAGAAATGGAAGTCACACTCCAGTAGCCAAAAAGACAATCCTACAATTCTTATCCTCTCTAAGCTGCCAAAATAAGCTAAAAGAGAAGAGTTGTTCTGCCAGCTAGCAAATGGAAATAGAGCATCCAGCTAAGTTCCATGAGATACTGGTATCTCTAAACCAGAATCTAATCTTGGTACTACTTCAAGGGTGTGTAACATGTGAAAGCGTAACGCAAACCCCACCTCACTGAATTTAGCAGACAGTGTACTGTGAATCATACTGCTCCGAAGGCAACACAGCTGTTTGTTGAAACGTTTGGACCCACAAGAGTCAGCTATCTCACATTGTGATTAAATACAAAGTCCCACCTGCCTTGAGTTAAGGCACAGACACAGTGTGTGTGAGAAACGAAGGAGGCTACCTGAAAGATAATATTACTTCCCCTACTACTGTAGCACACTGAAAATTCAGAAACCACTACAGGAAATGTAATAAAAATAAATAAGAGAGAGAACATTAAACTGATAGAATTAACCTTTGTCGTGTTTGATTCAATAAAGCTTCCTCTTTAGAAATTATCTAAAGCTGCTGGAGAATTTCCAGTTCATTGCAAAACTCATCACCAAAATGACACTGGCAGTAGAGAAATATTTGTAAATATTCTTATCCCATAAATACCTCAATTATCTTTCCTCCCTTCTAGGATCAATTAATCGGGGTAGAAAAAACAAATCTTGCTTTTGTAGCACCTACCTTTCCCAAAAGATAATTTCAGTTATACCACAATAGACTCAGTTGCTTTTTAACCTTGAAACTACTGGGTTTGAGTCCTGAAACAGAAGAAAATTATTTTCTTTACTCACAAATATACTCCAGATAAATGTGATTCATAGTATTTTATAAAATGATCCCCCTTGCCAGGAAAAAAAAAAAAAAATTAAATATCACGAAAAGTGTCCCCAGATGGATTACAGAATGGCAAATGTGTCTCAATAGCATTTTTATTGTTGTTACTATTGCTTGACAAAGTAAAAATAGACGTGTCTTTCCCTGGAATGAGCAACTCAGTGTAAAGAGAATTTATATGCTGAAAATGTTACAGTCAATATATTATATATGGTATCTTTTCATTCACAATGCTCTGCCTCTCCTAAGAAAGCTCAGGTTGTACATTTTTTAGACTTCTACAGCATCTTGCCCATTGCGGCCCAGAATGGAAATGTTGGATGCCCTCTATAAGCTGCTGCCTGCAGGAAAAAAAAAAAAAATGTTTTCTTTCAAAAAGCTGAATGTTGCAGCTTTAGGTGCCGGAAGCAGTTTAGGGCTCTTCCCTCTTATTTGGAGTAGTATCTGCCGGGGGTAAAAAGAGAAAAGGACAGACACCTCAGCGTAACTCTTATCTTTTTCTCTCTCTGATGAGGAGGCTGCATCTTCCTATTCCCTTCCTTCTGAGCAGAACTGGACCGAAACTCCTGAATCTCGAACTGAACCTCCTGATTCATCGTGACAGATCTCCCCGACGCTGCCACCTCCACCTGCTGGAAGACGAAGCGCCTGTTTGCCCCCAAACAGCTGATTCATCCCCCCTGCCTCTACCCTTAACAATAAAGTTTCAAGCGGACCACCAGTTTGCCGAGGTAATAGGTTTTCACAGCCAGGGGAAGGTGAGTGCCAAGGATTATTAACAGTGTTCCTCGATTAGTTAAGGGAAAGATAAATGTGACACCGCCACCAAAATCCCTCAATATCTGATACCAGTGAAGAGTGGGTATCACCTGCTAAAAATAGAAAGAGAGAGAGAGATTATATAAGTGGGGTTCCCACCCCGAGTTCCACCTCTTTTTGACGATCTCCGTATCTAACACCGTTTTCAAGCGTGCTTAGGAGAGATCCAAAAGGTAAGTGGCAAGAAAACGTTCAAAATTCCACAGCAAACATGGATTGGGCTAATGCAGCAGGAACACAGAGCCTTCGCCCGAAGGAAAGCAGATAAGGATCTCTGCCATCACTGCGACCCTATTCCCCTGCATACGAACAAAACCCCAGGGACAAGGAGGTGCAAATCTTCCCAACACAGAGGAACGGCTCCCCGCAGAGAAGAATGAGAACGAGAAGAAAGGGCTATTAGAAGGGAGGCAATGGGTGAACACGTTGAGAGGGAATGAAGAGAAAAAGAGGGGAGAAAGTGAGAAAATGGGAATAACAAAACAAGGGAGCGGAGGGGGGGAAGTGAAGGAGAAGGCGAGCAAGGGCTTGGGGAACAAAATTTACTGGAACGCTCAGTCGTTAACTAAAGGCAAAAACCAAACACGTCGCAGAAGTGAAATTTCTCCTTACTCCCAGACGATCGTTAAGCGACCGGATGAAGTTGTGGTCATTAGGAAGATGAAGGACACGTGTCACCCGCTACGCAAAGGACTCCCGGTTTTCTGCTTCAACGTTTGGCGTGGGGGCTCCTTGCTGTTCCTGCCATTCTACGTGAATTGTTTGCTTTTGAGAAGGGTGGTTTGATTCCTATTTCATTTACTCGATCGTTTACTTAGTAAGAATATCATCGTGCTGGCGCCGGTGGAAGGGGGAGTTGATCTATACAAGAGCTTCTGTGCAGACAACTTGGAAATCCACAGTGTGCATTTTGCAAGTGGTTCGGGAGGGAAAATTGGCAAGATCTCAGAAATAAAGAAAAAAGCGTCATTCATCTCGCAGGGATGATGAGAAAAAAGGTGAAGGGTCGAGTGTGAAACTGCCAATTCGTGAAACGCCTGCCTTATATTAGAATAACATAACAGGTTTGACTACAGCTCGGTGGTTAAAAGCTTCTAGAAGTTTGCTAGCTCTCCTTAAAAGGGATGCACCGCTGAGATTAGGGACGGGCCCCAGCCACCCCCTCCATGTTAGGTCCCCAAAAGTCCGCCTCGCCAACCGGCGTGTCGCCGCTTTCACTTTTCTGGCCATTGGAAGATGGGGCCTCCCGACTTTTGAGCAGGGGCCGGGAAGCTGAGGGGGGAAATGTTATTTACGCTCCACGGACGGCTCCACCTGATCTCGTTTTTCTGGCACCTCTCACTTTTCGCCGTCACAGCACGACGAGGCCGCGGCGGGCCTGGCGGATCCGGTGGCGGGGGAAAGGGGAGCGCTTCGCGCATCGTTAAGGATGCGGCGGGAGCTGCCGGGCTGCCAGCTCCCGGGAGGCGGGCGCGGAATGTGGCTCCGACGGCCGGGAGCGACGCGCCTCCGGCCGGTTCGCTTGGCGTGAGGCTAGTTAAGGTGATGGGCGCCTGCCAGCAGGGCAGGCACGGCTGCGCATCGCCTCTGCCAGCCACCGGCTTGAGTTACCGCCGAGGGCAGCCCTCCAAAATGTTCTCTGCCTTGTCAGCAGAGCCGGGCTGACACCGAAACATGAGTCACCTGCAAGGGAAGCATCTTCCCTGGCCGCTGGTGGGGAGCCTCCCCGATTGCAGGGACCTAAAAGGAGGTTCTGTGGCTCCAAGAACGAGGAAACCTCAGCAACGGGTTTGGAAAAGGTTCGTAAGAGAGAAAAAAAAAAACAAAACCGCTGGAGGCTGAGGCCCAGCTCCTTTGCAGGCTGCACAGGACGGTCACGTCGCGTCAGGGCGGAGGCATCTGCGCTTCGGGACTAGGAGGGACTCGTCCCTCTTCCGCCAGATAAAGAAAAGTAAAGGAACGCCAATTACAGAAGCTCGTGCGCATTGATTTCCCTTGTAAATAGCTGTATATCGATGGGTCTACATTTAACCTAAGCTTAGAACAGAGTAACGATTGGGCTTTAATCTATGCTACACGAGGCTTTTTCAACTCCGTTCTCCAAGCCGAACTCTGCTAAAGCAGGAGACCCGAGGAACCCGGGTACCGTCTTCACCGCACCCCCTTCCACCTCCCAGCGCCGAAACAAGGTGGGCAGCTGAGCGAGAGCTGCCCATGCGGGAAGGTGCGTGGAGCCCTTCTGTGGGACGGCAGTTTATCTCGGGTCCAGGATCCGAGCGTACAGCTCCTCTTTTCCTTTCCATCAGGAAGAAGCAGCGTTCAGCATAGGCTCCTTCATCTGTCTCCTTGTTTGTCCTTGGAGAAAAGCAAGATTCTCCTGTATCTCAGGAAATACACGGAAATGGGGGTGGGGGTGGGGGAAAGTTCCAGCGAAAGAAAAACGACAGTCCCTCCCACAACGGAGACTCGCTGTTTAAAAAAGAAAGCGGAAAAAAAAAAGGGGGGGGGGGACACCCCAATGTCACCTCCTCCTCCGTCCTTCTGCGCTCATTGACATGCCAATGACTCATCCCCTGTATCTGAACTAGGGCCGCGCGGAAAGAGATGGGGGCTCGCACTTCTAAAAGCTCTGAGGAATTACTGACGGAGCGACAGCCCGCCTCCTTTTCCAGGCCGCTTTCTCAGGACAAGGGTGCAACTGCGTCAGCGGGACCGGGCTGTACCCGCTGGTGACAGCGTGGGGACCTTGCTGCCACCGCTCTGCACTCCCTCGTCTGTCCTGAAGCAGAGATGCCAACGGTCCTGCAGAGATCTGCCCTACTACTGGGCCCTAACCTTGGCTATCTCAGCCTAATGGCTCCTGCCCAAGCTCTGAGAACGAGTTGAACTACTTGCCATATGGGCACAGTTTCTTGGAGGAAAAAAAAACACCAAAAAACAACAACCCTAGAAAACACATTACAATTCCTAAATCTTTCTTTTTTGTCGACGTCGGGAAGCGCCCCGTCCCGCCTGAGAAGCCCACCACTGCACAGGAGCTCCCCACGAGCATGTTGTCACCTCGCATCTCGTTTCACCATATCATACCATGGAAGACTCTGCAGCATATTGTGCATTACAAACGGGATCTGTAGGATTCTCAGGGATGTGATAATTAATTCAGCGAGGATGATGCTTAATATGGACTGGCCCGAAAGAAACGAGGTCTAAAAGGAATATGTGTGTGAAGGGGAGGGAGAAGGGGGAGATGTTTAAAGTGTTTGAGAGATAAGGCAAATGTTCAAAAGCTACATTACATTTGCTTCCCGACCTCAAGAGCAGCTTGAAGCTTGGCATATGCTGCAGTTCCTTACTCATCACCGAATATAACCGGTAAAGCTCGTCCTGACTTACTAAAGGAAAAGGCTCTGCTGTGCACTACTAGCTTTTCCACCGCACCCGAAAACTTGACCTTGGCACAACTCTTTCTCCCGCCGGTATCACGAGACTCTGGCGCTGTTCCAATAAGGATCAGGCTCTAACCTTCCAGGGAGCGACCCCCCAACTCGCGTCCTCCCCCCCACCCCGGGTCCCCGCAAAGGCATCCCCCGTCCCCTCTCTTGAGCCGAACCCTCGCGTCTGTGGACTACTTGGTGCTCTGCGAACTGGAGAGCGACAGCCCGTGGCACTTCTCCACGCAGAGCTATATAGCTGGCATGGCTCCAGCCTCTCCCGGTGTGCCATCCCCACACAGCACTGCAGCTTTGGTCATATGAGCAGAAATGATGAGAAAAGCACTTTTTAATCTTTTCGCACTTGCTTCCCTGTTCAAACAGTTGCAGGATGGCTATGACTGACGTGCTCAGCGCTGAGGATATCAAGAAGGCTGTGGGAGCCTTTTCAGGTAAGTGTTTGGGGTTTTTCTTCTTCTTTTACCCTCTTTCGTCTCTTCAGCTAAGGATAGCAGTGCATCTATTTAAGATTGAGAAAGATTCTAGGATCCAGCTGGACAAAATATCAAATGAGGATGTGTTTTCAGAAGTGCAGTGAAAGCGTGACAGGTTTATCAAGTGCAGGGCTGCATCCTCAGCAAAGTTGCTCTGCACCTTACAGAGGTGAAATATTTATTTTAAAGAAAGGCAAGCAGCAACTGCGGACAGACTTTGTTTCTACCGAGAGGATACTTTCAAAGGGAACAAAACCCTCGGCGAACCGGGGTAGATTATATCCTGATGTGGGATGGAGAAGTCAGCCGTGGATGTCGGCAGCTTCCCACTCTCCCCCGAAATTCAATTTCAGGTAGTACAGGACTGCTGTTTCTCGTTTCAAGAGAGATAAGAAAACGCTCTTTTTTTACTTCCTATGCGGAATCCCCGGGGTGGGCTTTGCTATTCGGGATGGAGCAGAAGGCAACAGTAGAGCAAGCGGGTGCACCGTTCGACTGCAGAAGCTTTCTGCAGGATGAATAGCTGCAGCGGTCCATACTTCCCCCTCAGACTCCTTCGGCTTTCAGATATTCCCTACCCCTCTTATTCATCGCGACCCCTAAACTGGCATCGTGCTTACAGGGATCCAGGTAGTTAAGGTTGCTCCCAAGGAAGCGCCAGCAATGGTGCTGCGGGATGCACACGCTATATTTACTCCCGAACTACCTGCCTGATCCCACCACCCAGAAGAGCAGCCTCTTTGTCCTGCTCTGTGCCATGACCTTCCCACGCAGGCAGAAGCGCAAAACTCGCTGAGCCCGAATCAACTCAGCAGCCGGAGAGTCGAAGGGCCCGACAAACTGCTTTGCTTCATCCAGCAGCTGCCTTTCGCATTAGTCTCCATTGTTCCGGCGTCTGCTCCAAGCCCCGGAGCATGTGCAATTAGCAGCAACTAATGACAGATCTCGGTCAAACAGATCCCGAAAGACTGAGCCTCCTTAATTTTACGTAATACGAAAAGCTGCGGCGGGAATAAGGATGCACAAGGAAGGAGGGGGGAAAAAAAAAAGGTCCACAGCACGTTTTGGAGGTCACTGCATTGGATTTCTAATCCACACCACAGTCCTTAAACTACAGGGGTGGGGTTAAAGGACAGGAGAGGTGGAGCAGGTAAACTCATTTATCTCACCTCCGATTTCAAGGGCTCTGGGTTTGTTTCTCTTTTTCCCCGCCTCCCTCTCCCCCCCCGCCCCCCGCCGGCGCCCGTGCCTCGCAAGCTCTTGCAAGCAGCACCCAGCAGCCTCTGAGCTTACAAACCGCGATTGCACATACCTTTAGCTGTCGAAACGCAACACAACACTGATTTCTAGTAAGTCTGCAGGAAAAAAAGGAAACAGAACTGTAATAGTCACGCGTTCCGAAACACTTTTCGTCAGTGCTAGTCCGCAGCTGAGCAAGAGCGTTTTGTTGTTTTTTTTGTTTTCCTAAGGTATGGAAATGTCAAAAAGTGACAGTGATCTAATAGTCATGTGCTCACAGATGACCGTTTCAGAGTAAAACTTAGCAAAAGAAAACGGGTTTAAGGCATTGAAATGACACCAAGCAGGTTAGACTTCAGCTCCCAACTCTTTCACAGACTTCCCGTGTGACCTTGGGCAAGTCCCCATCCCTCTGTAGTTCAGCTCTCCATCCGCAAAACGGAGACACTGTCCCTCTCCCTTTCTTTCATTTGGTCTCTGTGAAGCATAGAAAATTACAGTGCGTACATCTAGTTCTTACCACGGCTGAGTTAGACGGTGCCTCCCAGGGTAGGGGACATAGAAGTTCAGAAGAAAACCATGGGTATGTGTTGGTATATGTTTCAATGAATTTGTCTAAGCAGTTCTCTGACTTTTCATCTCTTTACAGCGGCTGAATCTTTCAACTACAAGAAGTTTTTCGAGATGGTAGGATTGAAAAAGAAGAGCCCAGAAGATGTGAAGAAGGTTTTCCATATTCTTGATAAAGATCGGAGCGGCTTCATCGAAGAGGAAGAATTAAAGTAAGTAAAGATATGTCCTTTCTCAGATAACCTCGCCTTAAGAGTCAAATCTCCTGTTTTCTTTTTTACAAGACTCTAGAGAATAAAATCAATCTCTTGACTGGTACTTGTGTACAATAATCAATTGTTTGCTGATTATATGATCTAAAGTGTGTTGGAGGTAGCTAGCCATAGCTTTTATTGTAGAACCCTGGAACAAATGAGTGATCGATACCTTACTGATAGTTCTTCAGTCAAACGCAGTTTAAGAGTAAAGAGCTCCTCCTGAAAGACCATAAATAACAGAAGATACAGCCATGGGTTCCAACTTACATATCAAAACAGGAGTGCAAATATATACAAAGTGAATCTGATCTGGAACAAAAACCTTTTCTTTTTTTCCATGTCTCCTCTTCAGGTTTGTACTGAAGGGCTTTACCCCAGAGGGAAGAGACCTATCAGACAAAGAGACGAAGGATCTTCTGGCTGCCGGAGATAAGGACGGTGATGGTAAAATTGGCGCTGATGGTATGTGATTAGAGGAGTAAACTTTGATAGTAACAATTGAATATTACTCTTACATACAAGAAGTGAGGAAATCTAGGAACCCTTGGGAGCTGTGACCTTCTGAAGGGCACAATTTGGATTTAACGAAATGCCAAGACCTGCAACGTTTGCCACACCTTGCTCGCAGGCTTCAGGGGAAACAGGAGCCAACTTCTGACACTAGAGGGGGCAAGAGTTTACAGAAACCGTGATGTAGTTAAGGAACACCACAACACAGGACTAAATACCCATTCAACTTCTACTTCAATTAGTTTAATTTTTCAGTTGATTTCAGTGGAGTGATGATTAGGACACTGACAGTCCAAAGACCCGGCCTTGATATAAAACTTCTAAGTTTTCTAAGAGAAAGAAAAAAGCAGAGTACCACCATTTCTGCTTGATGATTACTAAGTAGGAAAGTAATGCATGACTTAGCAAAGCAGTGCTCTTAAAATTCTAAGTACAGTCAGTCTGCTATGGAATTGCTATACAATAACTATCTACCAAACTTTTGCTAGTGTTTATGTGGGTCTTCACAAGTAAGAAAGCTTGTCACTCCCTTCTACTAAAGAAAAGAACAACTTTTCCTCTCACAGCATTGCTTAAAAAATTACTGCTGCTTTCTATTCCTCCTTGGGAGGAATCAAATTAGCCCAGATACAACATTTCTCCTTTTTCCTCTTTCTTCTGTATCGCTGAGACAGATTGGAACAGACATGAAGAGACACATTTCTGAATTAAATATTTCCTTATTGGAGGAGATAGTAGCAGAGGTTTGTGGTCAGAATACTAAATCATCCTAACAGCACGCAATTGCTAAGTTTTTCACCATATTAACAAGCCATATGATAGGGTGAAATCTAAAAAATAGCTTAAAGACCCTCACATCTCCCTGTGTAAAAAATATTGCCTCCAACTAAAAAGCAATTAAAAAAGGAATAAAAAGCAAAATAAGGTTAACTAACATAGTTTCCCAGTTCAGAAGCTGAAAAAGTGACACACAAAGTCACCCACTGATGTATGAGGTGATATACTGCCTGTCCATAGCACACTGGAAATCAGTGACTACGGTTCTGTTTCTAGATTAAAGCCTCTTAATTTCTCATATCGTGATTACATTACAGTTGCAGAGGAGCAATTGTGAAGCACTTAGGGGAAGTTCCTGCTAAACTCTAGCAGCACTACTCAAGCCAAGGAGTGTGTCATTAATTGACATTTCATGTGCTTTGTTATATGGGTCCTCCTTATTCCCATTAACATTAGTGGCAGTGGTACTAAAATTAGTGGGCAAGATTTTCAGAAGAAAATTTGATTCAGGTAAGTAATCTAACAGCTGATCTACCAACCTCACATCAGATATATTTTCAGTTATTCCTGGAAGGCTGCAAAACCAAAGCAGTACCAAGTGGAATAAAAGAACCATATTGTAGAATGATTTCTGTCTTATAAAAGAGGATACAGCATTAACTTTTTTATTTACGATTGACCGTATCTTTTTTTTTTAAAATTGAAACAATGCCTGAAAGCCAGTACATTGTAACAAAGGAATATGAAACACTTCTTATCTCTTTCTTCTGTAACTTTTACCTTTCCTTAACTTTGAACTGGAATTACTCTGAATTTATATATGATAATGAGAAGAGAAAGAAAGGCCTTTTCCTTCTGCTTCTTCTGGTCATAACCCTACTATACAACATTATCTGTTTCTTTTCCATTTCTTAAATTTAACTCCAACAGCAAAATTGTTACTCAGGAAAGGCTTCAGATACACGCAAAGTTAACAGCCGTAACTGTGACCAAAGGATGAGGATGACGGATGTTTTCCAGCTATTCCTTTGGTTCATAATTCCAATTCCAGATTATAACTACCTATGTAAATAAAATGTAAAGTCAGGAATGTACATCACATTCATATTCAGTATTGGAATGCTGTATTTCTGTTGCAAACCATTTGTTTGTTTGCCAGTAACTGAATTGTCAGGCCTTACTTTTTTGTTTCAAAAATCAGCTTCGTACATCACAAACATACAACCTTTCACAGAGATTTAAAGTTAATTCATTGGTGGCCCTTGAACACTGTCTCTCAGGAGCCCATAGCAGTTGTAGGAACTGATCTTCATGGATTTTCAACACCACAGAGCCATCTTTATCAGACATATCATCCCAAACCTTAATCCCAACCTGATCAGCCTTCTTCCAGTTAGAGGCTTCACATTACAAATTTTCTCTTAGGTCTCCTGCTTTAAACCTTTTATCATTCCTGCAAGACTGTTCACTTTCAAACACTTGAAAAGTTGCAGCCTGTTCATGCAAGACATGATCATAGATGTCACTGATGTGAACAGAAGATGATAAATTGGAAACAAATTGCAGGCCAAGGCCAGGTTACCTAATAAAACTACAAATATTAACTTCCAGATTGGACTGGAAGCAGCTCTATTAGCTTCAGGAGAACATTTGTAAGAAAGAGGAGAAAAGAACATGAAGATTTCTGCTCATAATGGTTTTTTATCTATGTTTTGTGTATTAGCATTGGACGTGCACATCGTGACTTTCTTCTTTTCTTATCCCTCTTTCTGCTCTTGTATCTTTTAAAATAAATTAGTGTAAGTCATTACTTATGAAGTTTCCTAAACAGATTTGCTATTGTATGGATAATGTAAAAAACACTATCTGATGAGAGAAATCATTCGCCTCCAACATGTCCTCTGTAATTATATCTGTCAGCTCAGTAAAATACTACAGGGTATGCATTAGATGGCTATAAACTACGAAACTATTCTGAACACAGTGAAACAATCCTCTCCTTTTAAGTCAGAGCTTTGACACAAGATAGCTAGTAAATTGTTTTACGTAACAAAACAGTCTAAATCCTTGTAATTTAAAACTATTATTTGTGTAAAGAAAGAAATAATTTTTTTGGAAGGAGAATTACGTCTGGAAAAGAAGATGCAGTCCATCGCAAAGATTGTCTCGCTAACAGGCCAGTCAGAGGCAATAAACATTTACAAGAATTACCAACAGGCAAGGGCTAATATATGGTGCCTTATCTCAGAAGTCTTGCATATTTGAATATACTTTGTAACAATGCCTCCAGAAGCCAGCTGCAGTTGGGCTAACCTTCATTGGAAAATAAATAGTGAACTAGTTTAGAAGATATTTCAACCAGAACATCTTTGAAGTATTTAAAGTATATGGAAAATCCTGGGAAAAAGTATTAAGCGCATAGCAGTTATTCATGAAGGAGTATTTTATGGTTTGCTGGCTATCAGAAAGTACTCATGAAATATATTGCCATTAAGTGATAATATCACTATCATAACGTATTATAGAAAATATTTGGCTGCAAGTCTGAATAACCTTTTCAAAACATACTTCGTAGATACAAATTATTATAAAAAGGATTTAATTTAGCTGTAGCAAGTATGACAACTTGTTCTAATAGAATATGCACAGCTAGTTTTCCCTTTTGGAAAGGTTTCATCCATTGCAGTTCATGTTTCTTTCTGCAAGATTTATTCAGAGTGATTTAATAATCATAGCCTTTTTCTTTTTTTTTTCCCCCAGAACACTCTGGGTTTCTATCACAAGTGCTTTATGTTATCTCTTAAATTCAGTTTGCAACACTTTTGATCTATGTACCCACCATATACAGGATTTATACATGTTTTGTGTTAAGTAATCTGCATCACTAATCCTAATTTGGATTTACATCTTTCAAAATGATGGATAAACTTTGATTTAATTTAAACCCTCTGACATTTTTATTTCTCAGTCTTTGTCAGCATTTGGCAATATGTTTTTTGGACACGTCATCAAAAGTGTTATCTGTTTGTACACACCAGTCAGCTAAAGATCTCACTTGTTGAGAGTATAGCATTTTTCAACTCAACATTAGAATGTTCTTTAAAATGCCTAATTTTTATTTTCTGTCTTTTTTAGTTGCAAGACATAACCATTCATTATGGCCAACTTCAATAATTTTCCCTTCAGCCTTTACAGATGACTGCCTCCCCTATTTGTCATTTCCCTCTCAGCTATAAACCTATAAACCACTTTCTCTGTATGCCCTCTAATCCCTTTATCATCTTTGATGCCCTTCTTGGGATTCCCTCCAGTCTGTCATTTTTAACGCTCTGAGGCACACACAACCATGCAAGGTATTCTCAAGTGTAGCTGTTCCAAGGTTAGATGGAGTTAGGAATTATAACCTCCTTGGGTAATACAGTATTCAGAGTGCGCTATGCCAGGCAGCTATTCACTGGGATACAAATGTGCCTTTTCCATGCTTTATTACCCTGCTGAAAGGCATTACATATACCAAAGCATAAAATAACCCCAAACAGAAGATAGATACATTTATGTAAATATTATGGGTGTAGCATTAATAAAAGCCACAGGGTAAAATCCTGGCCCTCTGAGATCACAGGAATTTTTCTCGTTATCACAAATATGGTCAAGATTGCTACATAGGTTTGTGTCAGCCTTCTGCTTACGTAATCTGTCATTTTCAGTCAATTTGCCATTACAAAATTGAGTTTAAATATAATATATTTATAATATAGGGACGCGAATACTCTGAAAGACTCATTAATAAGTCTCTTTGGCAAACTCTGATATAAAGGAAATTTATCTCACTGTAAAATTAAATTTCTCATTCTTGCCTTCATTCCATTGAGATTTACAAAGGAATAACAGGGAACTAATCAAGTTCTTCAGATTAATAGCGGCGGACAGTCTTGACAGTCTGGCACATATAACGTATCTCCCTTACTCTCAAAAAATCCTTTCATTTCACTGTAAGATTTCCCAAGTCATACTTTCCCTTTAATTAACTTGGATTTCTTTGTTCTTCTGTTATTGTGATGTTTCTGCTACACCAGTGACTCTGTAATCATTGTAATATGCTTCCTCCTTCATTACATTTTCTTTCTTTAATATTTTTTAAAAATTTTTCCCTTCTCCAGAATTTGCAACTCTGGTGGCTGAATCATAAAGGCTTTGACCAATGCAAACCCTTCACCCATTCTTCACTGCCCAATTCCAACCACCTCCTGCTGACTGCTTTGGCTCCTGTTCTATTTATTTATGTTATTTTATACTCCAGCGCTGTTCTCTGCAATCCTGCAACTCTGTAATTGTGCTGAAAGACACTGTTAAAATAATAAAGGTCACATCAATCTGGGCTTTATTCTCTCTCACTATAACTTGTTTCTTATGTCATGTAGGCTTGGCACATGCTGAGAGAAAATTTTACTCTTTTTTGCTGACATCCCTGCTGCTTTATCCTTTGCTAGGGTAAAGTGGGAAGAAATTAAAAAAAATATTTGGGATAAAACATGTACATAATGAGTCATTCAGTCCAAGTTCTGAACTGTGGCAAAACTGACTGTATCATTTTTAAGCCATCCCCGCTAAATGGATGCATACTCATAGCCTGGAAAATCTCTAGTGATGGCAATTACCCAACTTCATTTGGCAGTTTGTTCTTTTGACTTAATCAGTGTTATAGCCAAAAAGTATTTCCTAATATTTAACCTACATCTCCCCTGATGCATTTTGGTGATCAGTAAATTGATACTTGTCATATCATTTGTTAAGTCTGCCTGGTACAGGGGAAGTTTTGGATAAAAGGTTTGACAGGAATATCAGTTGGTGCCAATCATACATGGGGATAACTTCATAAAGTATTAAAAAGCGGTCACTTCTGAAAAACAGGATATGTTTACTAGCAATGTTACACAACTATCTAGAACAGAAAGAACAGAATACTCACAAGAAACAACAGTATGAATTTAATGAAAGGGGACAGCAAGACTCAGGTGTGACGCTACTGTTGACACTCCTACTGTTAAAAACGTATATCAAAGAATCCCATCAAGAAATATTTCTTCTAAAAATTTACCAGAGACGTGAGTAACTTTCTTTGAATTACATACAGGAAACTGAGACTCAAGCTAAGGAAATGACTAGCCAACAGTAAGCCTATGACAGAGCTAAGAGCTAAACACTTGTTTCCCAAATCCTATTCAGTAACTTTGCCACCAAGCTCGTGTTTTTAATCTTTTTTTTTTTTAAAAAAAAAAAAAAAAAAAAAGCAAGGATCAAAGCTGGGGGCAGGGAAGAATGACTTTTTGGCTTCATCTTCCCCACTCATCAAGTAAATTTGATTACTACTACAATAAAAAGGAAGGATAATTGCCATTTCTGGATTCCAAACTATTCTCTGCAGCAATAATACCTTATTCCATTCAGATTTATTATCTCTAATTCAGTATAAACAAAGATAAAGCTGAAACCCTGTTCCTATCACGTTGTACAGAATGCCATTGCCTGCCACAGCGATTACCCAATGCTACTCGGGAAGCCAATAAACACTCCCTAAAGCCATTCTAGATTCTCACTCTGTAGTAACTTGCAAGGAAGATTTTTTGCTGAAGCTGCTGTGTGTTCAAAAGAAATCCTCTGCTTTTGCACAATGTATATACGGATCTGAATAATGTATTGATTTTTAAGTATTCTAAATAAAGCAAATGAAAACGAATTGCAATGAAGCGAGACGGTTTATTTACTTTTTCTCGGCAGCTGCTGACCTCAAGTGGCAATAAAGCGTAATTACAAGAGTATACAGAAAAAAATTAGCAACCGAGTATTAAAGTATCATGAATGAAGATCCATGGAATTAGGGAATAGGCATAAAAATCGCTATGTAAACAAAGCCCTTTACAGGCCCTTTCTGTTCTTTGAACCTCCAAGGATTTATATTTTAATGCTTCACCTGATGGCATGAAAGCTGGAATTTTATCCAGGGCTTTAACAAAAAATAGCACAGTAGAACATAGCCATTAATGAGTCTGAAAAAAATTATTTATAGTACATTATGTGAAAAAGTAAGTTACAGCAACATTAATGGGAATATTTTACTGGCATAGACATCTGTAGACCCTAATATTTTCTGTATCAGTCTTTCATCACATTATTCCCTCAATCACTCCTGAAGCAACAGTGAGTGCCTAATTTGGCCTGAAAGTTTTTCAGCTATGTGGTAATGGAAAAGATGAAAAGAAATATCCTTTTACTTTCAAACTGAAAAAACTTTTAATATGGATGCCACTTACAATGGGTAGAGACACCTCAAAAATACCATCTTTGCTTTTCATGGTGATAGTACCTGATATTGTAAACATGCATTTCATCCATTTATTCAAATATGCAACTAGTATACTCAGAACCTATGTAATCAGAATTCTCATAAAAACTGTTTTAAACCACTTTTTTTCCTACCTGTATTTTAAATTCAAAGTTCAATTTTCAATATTTAACAAAATATAATTTAAACACATGTGTAATATAAAGAAATCTCTGCCCAAACATAAAATTACTGTTTTATCAACTATCATCAAATTATTACTTTTTTCCACTGCTGGCTCTTCAACATTTATCTTAGAGTCTTACTTTTCCCACCCAAATTTCTTCCAAACATTCCCCAAATCTTGAATTGCTCCATTTCCAATTAATAAAAATTCTCAGAATTTTCCTCTTACGGGGAAGTTATCAAGTTGTGGCAAACAAATGCAAAGTTTTAAGTTACAATAAAATATAAAATCAAACATTATACATGCAAGATATTAGATTTTTCATTCTCATATCGCTTTCATTTTAATATCTTTAAGACTGCCACAGAAAATACTGTAATGACTGAAGAAACCATAATTTACTACAAAATTTAATCAGGCTCTCAGCAGAGCGTGGATTATAGTATGCTAGACAAATAAAAAAAATCCCCATTAGTCTGCAGTGTACTATTTCAGTAAGAAAGATGTTTTAGTTTTCACACGTATAAGCAAAGGAGCAAAATTAAGTTTCTCCATGAAACACTTATCTTAAATTTCTTAATTAGTATCTTCTTCTTTGTCCTGAACAGTAAGTGTTCTATAATCTTCTCTCCTGTTGTAATATAGTTATGGAAAAAAAGCTGACTCCAGCCACTATGTTGAAGACAAAATTTTAAATAATCAGTACACATCCCTTCCTTAGATTCACAGCCGATGGTCTGTAACAAGACAGAACTCGATGATTTAAAATATGTAAATTATGTTTACACACACACACAAAGACACAATTGCTATTATATATTGCTAGAAAAGAAATACAGCTCAGGCTCAGCTATAACTCAAAAGGAAGCAGAGCCAAATCCTCAAGTCATAGACAAACCGTAATTTCCTAACAAATGACATTAGCATTTAACAAAAAGGGTTTGTACCAACAGACCAACACTAACTCTTACAATTTTTCAGATGACCTCTTAACCAACAAATTCATAATTGTTTATGCTTTAAGGGTCCTGCCAAGCTTTTAATGGAGTTTCATGGATCAGCAATTTTCCACATGTCTTATTTTGGGAATCAATGGACTGGAGGCCATAACACCTGTTCGCTTTGCAGAAGCTGAGCTAGGATTTATATTTACAGCCTATCCACCAGTCCTGAGCTCATTACTGCCTAATGTCCTATGATTGCTTCCACTCTTTGTTCACTTCATCCAAGCAAAACTTGTTTGCTTCTTTCACCTTTTCTGATTTTGCATCTTTTGGGGGCTAGTAAAGACACTTTCCCCTAGTTTCTGAATACTTTCAGAGATCAAAAATGCAGTTCATGGTGTCCTTTCTGGCAACACACACATAGTTTTATCAAAGCCTCTGTGCTATAATATCTAAACATTAACAATATTCTGTCTGAAACAGAGTTAATATTGTTATGGAATTAAAAACTGTGGCATTGCACAATATTTGCAACAAGTTTTGCCTCAACAAAATATCAAATATGAATTTATACAAGGTTAGTCAACACAGAAATCAGCCCACAAAATTTTTATTAATAAGCATAAAGCATAAAATAACTTAATTTGACTCTAAAATCCCAGATCGAGATTTAAGTGGTCAGCAAATAGAGAACAGATTTTTTTATTTATAAGTGAACAAGAAATTATAAGGCATGCATAAACACACCAGAATTCAGCTGTGGTTAAAGCATGTGCTGACATTCTTGTTCTAACACCACTCAGGAACCATGGGTAACATCAATACAAGAGCACAGGCTTGAGCACATGCCAGTGATTAAAATACATCGTCTATGTCTTGGTCTCTCTCATTGCTAACACACACTTGAACTGCTGCACTTTCATTCTGAGTGAGTAGTTTAGCAGATTCTCTTTTCCAGAGAGACAAACCCTTTAGAAATCCCAACACTGTAGAGCTCCAACATTTAAAACAACTTTTCTCCAAAACAAGAGAGGGAGAAGCCAAATGTGTCTAAAGAGGGTTAGCTGTGTGCATGAGAGATCAATCATCAACACTTTCCCAGATGGTAGGGTCTCCTAATGTGGGATAATTACTTCACAAAGAAGTACATTTCTGATTAGTGCTCTTCTGGTTAATAAAGTAAAAAAGCTTAAAGTTTGAAACAGTTTTAAAAACAGAAGTTAATATAAATACAAGTATTAGAGTACCTTCTCTGGCCTCCAGAAAAATAGAAGGGACTGCATAAGCTATAACAATAAAAGGATCAGAAAATTCAAATAAAAATACTGGAGGGCACTTAATAAGGCTATAGAACATGCAGCTAGAAAAAAAAATGTTTTGTTTTGTTTTTCCAAAAACTCATTCAGTCTTCGGAAAATCTAAGCAAAAGGATCTTGTCAGTGCCTGAATCAGAATGTCAAACTCTTCCTGCAATAACGGATTTCATTCTCGGAGATGCTGGTCTGAGCAATTAATGGTTTATGTACAAAAATACAGTTGGTTTCACTGGTGTAACACAGACTACAACACTGGCGTTAACAAAGGGGTACTTAGACGCTCAGGAGGCAAGAACATGGTAACTCTCTGTTAACTCCCACTTTGCCACAAGAGCTTCTACACAGGTCAGAAGAAGCACAGGATGAGAGTTCAAATGCTTAACCACCGATAGCTGGAGGGAAGGTCCATGGGTTGCTGAAAACCTAAATGCTTCAGAGACATTTTCAGGTTTTGGAAACATTGCCTGGAAGGACTTTTAAAATTCTAATATTCTAATTATCAACAAACTCCACTTTCTGTATTTTCACAATGCAAAGCAATTTAAAAAAAAATGTGTCACTAGAAAGATACTAAAATATATAGGTAATAGCAAATTATCGAGTGCTTATTACTGCTTTAATATAAAGAGGAATAAGAATTACGTAGCTGTGCTAATTTTATGCTTCCTTCTGCAGATGGATGAAGATTTTCTGTCTTAAAACATTTGCATTCTCCCTCCCCCTTAAAGTAATTTCCAATTTTGCTGGAAAAAGCACAATTGCATCTACTCTTTCAGCTGCAATGGGTTGTTGAAATTGAGCTATTGCCCAGCACCTGCTCTTAGTCAGACAGCTGAAATCAGAGGTTAGGGGAAAAAATAAAGATTTTGTGTCATTGTAATGCGAGTCTCCTTTTAGCTTTGCTGCAGTCAGTGTTCAATTATGTTCGGTAACAATCTCCATTACTAGAGCCAGTGTTTTTCTGTTCTTCTCTGCATGTATTAACTTTCTTGTTCACACGTGATAGTCTTCTTAGCAAAGCAGAGGAGTCTTAAGAGACATTTGCCCATAGATTTAATGAGTCTACATCTTTTTTTTTTTTTTTCCGGCCTGTTGAGGATCCTAGTGTTAAAATGTATCTTCCTTTGGAGCATTCAGAATGAAGATAACTGATACAATAGAACTTAAATTATTTCTCACTAAAAGCTTCATAGGTTAAAATTAACCTGAAATTTCATCTAGTCTATTGAATACAAAACACAGAACACATAACAATGAAGGGCTCCCATGTAATTTTTTTCCTGTGTGCATCCTAATTTTACAAGCTCAGGATCCATCTCATTCAGAATTTTTATCAGTTCGCTGTGTAACCCAGATGTTTAAGACTTCATCAGAAGCAGGAACCAAGGCCCTACCTACATCTGCAGGAAGAAAGCCACAAAGACTTCAACCAGCAAAACTCAGCAGCAAATGGAAAGGAAGTAGCTGGTGTTAACAGCTACTGGGACTGCAGGAAGGGGAGCCTTGCTTTTGAAGGACAGAGCAATGATACACGAACAGATAGCTCTGAGATAGGGGCCAGAGGGTAAGCAACACAGAAAGTCAGGGGCTGGGACTTGGGGGAAAAGGAAATCCAGAGCAGGAAGGATTGGAGATGATTAGAAGGAGGATTTGAAAAGCTTAGACTAGAAAAGGTTTTATTATAATATAGATACATTATAATAAATTGACCTTGAAAAGAAAGGAGGTGGATAAGGTGGAAAAGTTTCTGCCAAAAAATTAAGCTGTTAGAAAAGTGGAAACACTAGAAAAGAGAGTATTGTAAACTTTTGAAAATTCAATTAGGAGTCAAATATTTCTCTTCTCCTTCCTCCATTAAAGATCCAGGTCCTGGAGTCACATGGCTGACTCAGTTTTCAGCAAGGGGAAAAAAATTCTAGCTGTCATGCCTGCAGAGAAAACCTTGAACATTCAAAGCCTAAAAACATTAACAGAATATAAACCAAAACATAACATTTTATTTTTTAATAAATCTCATTATTTGAATGTAGTCTGTCTTATAGTTTTTAACTTAAGTTATAACATTAGTGTAAACCTAGCAGCAGCTTCCCAAGCAGACAGCAGCTAGAGATCCAAAAAAAGATTGCCAGCTGATATAATAATCATCATCACCACATAATGACTGGCATGCTGGAATTATGGGTAGCTCATTTAAAATGTCATACATTCTGTATTCGACAGATTAACCCTTTCCCCATGATGCAGGAGCATACTGAACATTTACTTACCAGCATCCAAACACCCTATGCACGACTCTGTGCAAAACAGGATGGCAATGATTTCTCCAACAATAGTGTTACTCACAGCTGAGAGAGGTTCAGGCCATACACAAGATTACAGGGAGTCCTCAGTCTGTCATAGACACTCCCCCAACCAGAATCTATACAGCATTAAGACTTTCTGTATGAAGTTCCAGATCCATGATCAACTATCCACATTGAATGCTTTGGGGTATATTGTTCAAGACTAAATGAAGATTTAGGTTTTGTTCCCAGCTTTCTATTTTCAGTGCAACCTAACACAGAATTGTGACTCCAATTTTCCGAGCTGCCATGTGCGAGAACAAATGAATGAAGATTCAAGCTGGAAGTTTTCCAGACACATGCAGAATTCTAGGGGATGCTGGTCTGAGCAATTAATGGTTTATGTACAAAAATACAGTTGGTTTCACTGGTGTAACACAGACTACAACACT
>JAOQGH010000001.1:55537613-55621205 GCA_025769975.1 Gallinago jamesoni
GGAAGTTATCTTCCATACACTCAAGGAACCTCCTAGCCTGCCTGCTCTCTGCTGTGTTGTATTCCCAGCAGATGTCCAGTAGGTTGATTCGCATACTCAAATCAAGTTTATAGCCTTGTGGAGGTACCTACCCTACATCTAACAATTTACCACTTTTCATTGATGCCACAACCACTACTTACTTCTAACTTCCACTTTCCCAACGTAGTAGGTCAGAAAACAAATGACAGATATGCCAGATCAGTCAGAAGCGCTGTTGTAACTGCCAACAAATCCTTTGGCTGATTCAACCATTTCATAATCATCTTACGTTTCAGTGCACCGAGTCTCAGCCAAAAAGCCTTCATATCCGTGTCTCAGTCCTTACCATAAAGGAGTAAAATTTGAAGACCTGGAACTATAACGCCATTATCAATAGTGATATAGAAAGCAGCCAAATTCATACTTCTATGCTAATAGCCCCACTCTGAAGAGAAACAAAATGCAAATTTTAGGGGATGCCAAATGAAATAGCCCTCAAAATAGATGAAATTTCTATTTATTCCACTACTTGGGGAAAGTGTAAAGAATGGAAATCTACAATGAAATTTACACATCCGTTCTTGTGGTTTTCAAAGCTCTCCAGACATATCAGTAAACAGTCAATTCTGTAAGACTCTACACAGATTTTAAAAGCTGCATGAACTTGGAATAGTCATCCACTTGCAAGATATTTCTGTTGTTGTTTTGTCACGCTGTTTCTTTTTAGTAACGTAAGATTTAAAAAAGAACTGCTGAAAAGCTTTAAGAGATTTCCTACAGAAAGATCTAATTCCTTTCCTCCACATTAATGCCCTCCTGAGAAGCACTGCTTACTCCAAGGAAGTTACATTACTGCCTCAGTACCTGTTATTAGGCAGTACATTCAAGTTACGGGTGTAGCTACAGTTCAACCGACACCTGTTCAACTCAGAAGATATCCAGAACGGTTGCATCTACACATAAATAACTAGAAAAACAAGTCCTAGAAATATTAGTGAATTCCACCTTACAAAAATCACTTTTTAACAAGTGTATGCTGTGAAAGAGACAATGAAGTGACCCGCGCAGCGCCTGACAAGAAAGCTATGCATCAATCTAAATGACTGTATGCCGTCGGTTTAATTCTCATTGTAAAGCCTTACCTTGCCTCAGAAATTCCTCGTCACTCCTACCGGAGCTGCAGTTCCACCATCGCTGTTTTCTGTAGCCTGACGAAATGCAACCACACGTAGACATGTGCAGTTTATCTGCCGTTTTGTGACCATTGCCTAAAGGAATGTGACTTCAAATTTCAGGGTCCTGTGACTGTCAGGGCAACTTGACCTGCTCACATTAGAGAAGGGGCACTTCCCACTCATAGGAAACCAGCTTTATTTGAGGAAGAAATTAAATGTGTGAATAAAAAGAGCACTCTGTTTCTCCTTAGCTGGTAAATACAGGATTTAACCTCATAAACACTTCTCTAGGGTAAGGACATAATCCTCTGTCGTTGTTGGGTGGGTTTTTTTTTTTTAAATCTACAGGGTTCCTCTTCCCCTCTCACATATTCAAGATGAGAGAAGCTTCAGTGAGCACAGCTACCAGTATTTCAATTTATTCAGCAGCAACCCCTGTGGACTGCTAACAACAGACTGCAATTCTGCTTGGATTACAAGGCATAGATAAGTAATTCCACCCTTAATCTATCACTGTCAGTGCCAGTAAGGGAACAATTTCTACCTGTGAGCAGTCAGGCAGAGGAAAAGTTTGAGATTTGGGGAAAAAAATAGTATGGGGCAAAAGGACAGCAAAAATAGAGAAGACACAAGTCCATTAAAAGCTCTATGTGCATGGGGAGTTAAGGAGGAAATGAGGGAATGGGATGAAGAGCCATGGCGCTAATAGGAAAGTAGCAAACAGGAAGGAGACAGCCAGTTTCCAAGTTTTTCAAAAGCAATGAAAACTCACTTCCAACATAATCTAGGCCTTCTGTTATGCTGATCCCAGTGTAAAATGGTAGAGATGTTCGAGACCTCAGTAAATGCTGATGGATACCACTACATTACAGCCACGATCAATAAATCTCAAGTACATCATAATGGAGCCTCAAAGCCTTCGCATACAGACCTGTCAGTAAACTGGGACAGTATTACAAATAGACACAAAGGATAATGCAAAGGCTGCAAAAATGGAACAACACAGAGACAAGTGAATTTCTTGGAGGATGGAGTGGAAGGCAGAAAAGATGAAAAAGAAGGTAAACCATTTAGACATAAGTGATAGAGAATATCAATAACACACCTGTGTTACGTGACGGAGGATTCAGGAATGGAAGAGAAAACAGCAAAAGTAATAATGAGACCTGGGATTAATTTTTCTTTTCCTTTTTAAAGGAACCTCTAGTAGTCACTCCATCACTATCCTTCGCTACAGTCATCGTGTACAATTAGTCTCTGCCCACTCAGGCTAATGAAGTCCCTTTCATGTTTTTTGGGTGTATTTTTTTTTTTTTAATGTGCATATAAAAGACTACTTTAGTTTTGCTATAGATACTTATTATTTTTATGTTATTTGCTTGCCTGGCAAATATTCCACATAGTCCTAAACATGTAAAATGGGTCATTCATACCAAAAGAGAGAAAAAACCTGCCTTCTAAGTGTGCACTACCTTGAGGTTAAAACAAAACTTGGAAAAAAATTATTTTCAACCACCTCTAATCTCGGAACATCCAATCCTATAACCCAAATATAGATGCATTATTGATTATTCTCTTCTTCCCAAGCTTACTTACTGCTTTCATAGTAAGCAAATTCCCTGTTACACAGTAAACCACCTAAAGCATAGCCAAGCAAAGCTTATACTCTAGAAAAAGTATTGCTTTTATTAATAACATGCTTTCTAACAGCGTAAGAGCTTTCAAAAAGATTGGAAGGAGGGGAAAACCAAGGAAGCTTCTCAGTCAGCTTTTTCAGCTCTAACCCAAACCCACAAAGTTTGACTTGGCCTGCTTAAGGAAGACAGATCAGTTTAAAGACTAAGAATAGGGCATACAAGTAGTTTACACGTAGCCAAGGGAGACCTTAGTAAAAATATTTGAAAAAGAAGAAAAACAAATAATTAGAGGAACCAACCCACTGCAGTGTGAAAGACTACAAAATTAAGAAAGAGGAAAAAAAAAAAGGAACAAAGTTCTGAGATATTAAGATGAAAACTACTAAGAAATTGGTGGGCAAGAGCTCTCTCCAGAGGAACAGTAACAGCCAAAAGCCAGAAAAATTCAGCAAGAGCCTATGATTCTAAAAAGCATGAACTGGAGGAAAAAGGAACAGATCAAACGTTGGCCCTAGGCTAATGCGAAATATTGCTGAACTTCCACACTGGACACACCAACCTCATAAACTGGCCACTTTAAATACACTGACCCAGCCGGCACTGTGGAATTCAGCAGATTTGGGGCCGAATTGTAAGCAGCCACAGTAAAGACCAAAGACCGGGTCAGTTCTCGCTCCCGTTTGACTCCAGCTCCGAGCACTGAGAGAGCAGTGAACGAAACGACGGGACTCCCGCAGCTAGTAACAGAGCGCAGAAGTGCCGGCTTTTCTCCTCAGGGCAAGCCCCTCACCTTAGCCCTCACAACCGACACCCCACCCACCACAAAGTGCAGATTTTGCGCGCCCGCCTTAAAACCGACCGTTAACCATCTGCGCATGCGCAGAACGGGGCTGGAGGGGGTGGAATAATGCGTCCCGGCCGCTCGGGCAAGGCGAGCCCGACAGCGTGCATGCGCAGCAAAGCCCCCAGTCAGGCGTAGGGACGATGGCGCATGCGCACGGGAGATCCCATTACTTGGGATCGCAGGCGGGACGCGGAGGCTTCCCTCCTTTCCTCTCACTTGTCTTTTCCCTCCCTAGTGCGACCGCGCCCCTACTACATAGCTCTTGGCCCGTATCTTTATTATTTCCTGCCAAGTCCCCCGTGGGTTAATTTCCGCTCTGTGATAGGGCCCCCTGTGTTCTACCCAATAACAAACCAGTTTCTGACAACGTACTTAGTTCCCGGGCAGAAACTACTTCCTCGGTCCCAGTAACACCACGGCGCCATCTGCTCACCAAGCTGCCCCGCCTCAGCGCCCAGAAGGGGTGGGGGGTCGCGTTTGACTGATAGGGCTCTCGGTGGGCGGGAAAAGGCAAGAGAACCAATAACAACCCCGGGTCGGCATTGATGAGCAGGGCTCTCAGCCAACCGAACTGGGCGGGTCGTGGCCTCCTGGAGGAGGGCGGAGCTTTCGGTTGCTACGGCCGCGCTGTTGCTAGGGCCGCGGTGAAGCGCGGTGGCGGCAGCAGCTGCTACCCTCCCAGCCCGCCGCCCCTTTCCACCGGGCCGGGGCGATGGTAAAGCTCGCTGCCAAGTGCCTCCTGGCAGGTGAGTCCAGCCCGTCGGGTCCCATCCGCCCCGCTGGCGGTAGGGGCCTAGAACGGCTCCGTGGGGTAGTGCGAGGCCGGCAGCGGGGTGGCGCCGGGATGCCCAGGCCCCCTCGGTGAGGGGGAGGCCCGGGCGGGTGGTGGAGGGCCGCGCCGGGAGGCGGCCTGGCTTCTCATAGCCCCTCGTTGAGAGGTCGCTCCGATGGAGAAGAGGTGAGGAAAGCAGTGACAGGAGAGAACCGGGGACCTCGGTTCCCCCGACACAGGAACGGTTTAAAAAAAAAAAAAAAAAAAAAAAGAGTGTTTCTACAGTGTGGAAAGGTGGGGTGAAGACGGAGAACGCGTGAAGGGAGCAGGCTACACAGCCTCATACTCCCTTTGCGCTGGAGGAAAACATTATGGCAGAAATTGGGATGACTCTGGGAGTATAAAGGAAAGATAGAGCCTCAGCAAAGAGTTGAAGGGTGAAGCATGTGCACTTCACAGAAACATCTTTTTTCCCCAAGCAAACAGGAGGTTAGCCTGGATTAAAAAAATGAGGTGAAGAACACTGATTTATGGGGGTCTTGAGAGTAAGAGCAGCTGGCTGTTAACGCTGCAGGAAGAAAGCTTTTTTTTTTTTTCTCCTCTCTCTGCATTGAAGCTCTATGCAGCCTCAGCCAGAAGCACAAATCCATAAAACATTTGCATGCAGACAACTCCCAAGTTTAGGTCTTTGCTCCAAACCTGTTTTCTTTCCTTCAGGATAAAATGTTTGCTCTCTTTTTGAACTTAAAGGCAGCTAACCATCAACTTGCACAAATCTAGGTGTGATCTTTGGTAAATGCAAAAGATTTAATCTCTGTCATGTCTCTGTTGGTAGTTACTGTGGAGAGCATGAGCATCATATGTGTCTTCTAGATTTGAAACTTAGAACCGTTTCCAATTTGGAAGTTTTCAGGTTCCAGTACATAGGCTTTGCTTAAGTCTTTCAAGTTTTGTTGTTTAATGTTACCAAAGGCCAATTCCATGGCCATTTTAAATTCACATAGGTTTTCTTTGGATGACCCGGTTATGTGCTTAATGCTAATTGGGTCTGGAGCTGCCTTTTCAATTCTGTTCACAATACAAACAAGAGGAAGGACCTGTCCCATATGTAGTGCTCCTAAGTGCTACAATAATATCCCTGAATTATTAAAAATAATAAATTGATGAAATAGACCAGGCAAAATAATTTCTCTTGCAGAAGAGACCAATATAGTGAAAGAGACATAAGAGATGAATAACCACAACAACCTAAAGGGAACAAGAAAAAGCAATTACATAGGTAGGAGCAAAAACATCAGAGATGGAACGGGGAACTCTTGTGTACCTAAGGAAATGGTTATGAAGAATAGAGCAGCTCCCAGTATTGGGAGCTGCACCAAGGTCAAAGAGAACAGCAGGGGGAAAAGGCTTTCATTAGCAAAAGAGAGACTATTAACCTTACAATAGAAAGCCATTCCTGTGTTCTTTCAAGGGTAATTTACAGACACACAGTAAAATATATTGTTGTTTGAGCTTACTATGGAGACACTACCAAAAGGTTTTCATTGTAGAAAGGCAGTTGGCAGCAGTAGCAGGCATTTTAGAGACACTACTGATTTTGGCAGAATAACAGAAATATGGATGGAATAAATACTGTGGGATGCAGTACTGGCAGATGAAAAGGGCAAGGAAACTTGTTTTGAGACAGTGTAGTGATGTAATGGGCTAAGAAGATGGCAAAGAATAAGAAGAAAAGAATAACTGGGACTGTGAAATTGAAGAAAGGCAACACATTAGTTAAGAATTTGCACTGGATGATGCCTGTGCAGTTTGGAGCAATGAATGCATCTCTATCTCATTTTACAAAGACAGATCTAATTGTCTATTGAAATACAGAATAGCTTCCACTCAGAACAGAGTGTTGTCTTCTGCACAAGCTTGAACTGATCAGGGAACAAACAAGCTGACTTACCAGATTTTCCTGTCTAAATATTATGAGCCCAACTCAGCTGAAAGTAAGCAAGCAAGCTAAAAATGTTTAAACAAGAACTACATTTGGTTAATGCATCTAGGAGCAATTGTCACTATCCAAAACACCCTTCCTCTTCTATCATATAATGTGAGCAGATAGCTTTACCAATTTCCTTCTAAAGACCATCTAGGAAGCTATAGTAGGGTCAAAATATACCCTTTTCTGGATTTATTTACTAACAATGTAAATGGTAATGTAAAAGACTTGTATTCCAGGCCTGGCTGTCATGAATGTTCCTTAAAGGGTGGGTAAAGCTAGAACTACTGAGATATTTGATTCCTGGTTCCTGTCCTTTGAACTATCCTGGCTAGTGAGGCAGCATGTGAAGAGAGGATAAGGCCTTTGGGAACATTAAATTAAGGCTTTATTTTGCAAAGATTTTGATATTTTTCATGGAGTGATAAGGGCTTATGTGAATTCTGCAGTTCTTTGCCATTGCTTTGGATCTTACTGAGTTTTGTAACAGCAGGCCAAAGCAGGCAGCTGCCAGGTTTGCCTGAAGTGTTGTGCAAACCATACCGGAAAGCCTTGGCTCTAGAAGAGCGAAAACTAAAGCCCATTGGTTTTCCTTCCATGTAGGGATGAATCAGCAGGCTCTTTCTCTCCAGTCAAGCAATGTTGCTTCTGTTATGCCCAGGATGCAACTAATGAACCACTAGCAGCATTGAGTCAGCAAGAGTTGCTCTCTTAGCAGGGTCAGCAAGAAGAGTTCATCGAGGAATGTTACCAGCTTGTGCAGCTTTGTAGTATATAAATGAACTGTCTCTTCCCTAAACTCAGTATATAACAAGAATTTGAATCTGAGGAAATAGGTCATCTAAGGAGAGAAAATAGCCTATGCAGCTCAGTTTCCCTTATCGCATTGTGTTTTTCTCTACATGATAACATATCTGGGAAATTTTAATTCGTAGGTAAAAACTATAGGGTAGACATGAATTTTAGAACAAACAGCAGTTCTGACCTGATCTGGGAAATCTTTACTGTTGTTTGTAGAGCAGAAATCTGATGTCAGCACCAGTATGCATATGGCAATATTCATTTTCTCATGTGGGGATTACCTTTTAGATTGTTTTGTGCTTCTTGTGATGGTTGTCTTGCCTGTATTCAGTTATATCATCCAAGCTCTTATGGCACGTGATAGTAACAGAACTGAAGGAAAATAAGATTCTCTAAGATGAAACAAGAATCTTTAATGTTTTCGGTTTTGCAGGAGATCCAGCTGTGGGAAAGAGTGCTTTAGCGCAGATGTTCTGTAATGATGGGGCTCATTTTCAGAAGAACTACACACTGGTAAGCATACAACAGGCTCAATCTGTTATCCAACATTTTTCAAAGTTGTGTGAAAGAACTAAGAAGGTCTTGAACAAAATAAATAATATGATTTTAAGTTGAGGCATTCAAGGTGGGGTCTTACGGGGTTTTCTTTCTCTTACACCCTATATTCTGAAGAGAAGCCATTTACTGTAAGTGTTTACATCATGAAGGTGCTGGTTTTGAAACTTTATGCAGAGTAATTTAGTTAATTTTATAGTTTTCCTGCTGAACCAATGTTTTTCACAAGCTTTTGTGGTATTAGAGAGCTTACCCCTTTAGGGAGTGCTCTATGAAAAAACATTACTGAAGGAGAAAGCTTTTAATTCCAACTATTAAATGTGTGTGTGGACAGTGCGCTTATCACTATGCAAACATGAAGATGTGCTGCATAGCCCCAAGATAATTATAATCTACAGAAACTGTTCCCAGATGAAGAGGATACAGTTTGCAATCTTTCAGTGTGAGAATCAATGGTGATGACTAATCAGAAGCAGGATAAAAATAAAAGTAAATATAAGTAAAGTAAAAAAAGGAAAATATGAGTGTGGAGAAAAAAAAACCCTAAAATGTGTTTATTCATTGAAATAAACTTGGAAACCAGAAGTTAAGGATAGAAATAGAACAAACAAACAAGCTACAAAGCAGAATGAGATAAAAGGTGGAAGAGGCACAAATAACCTCAGTCCCATATGTTAGCTGATCACACGGTTGGTGCAAAACGTTCTAAGGCGTGCTTTAGAGCAGTGATGTGATAGTGAGCATAGCCCTGCAGCTTTCAGCTAATACTCTTAGCTGTCGATAAGCAAATCTCTGGATGTTCTTCTCCACCTTTTTCCCCCATCAGAGCAAATCTACGTGGCTTTGACATGTAGGTGGGAGTATGTTACCAGAGCTGAGGAGTTCCCAGAAGTCTATGTTTGATGGGATCGTAATGATTCACAAGAATTGCCTCAATCCAATGCATAGTTGGTATGTGGTTGGACAGGCTCTTTAAAACTCATCTGATCCTTGTTTATCTGATTCTTCTTGACAGACAACGGGCATAGAATTGTTGGTGAAGGCTGTATCAGTTCCAGAGACAAGTGATAGCGTGGTGAGTGTTTCTGTGACATAAATTGGGTCAGAAAGAGACATCCAGAGCTTAAACCTTACTTCAGTCTCATTCTGGTGGAAGATCATTCTGCATGTTCATAAGGCCATTAGGTTGCATTAAGGAAATGAGGCTGATTGTGTACAATCGCTGATACTCCAGGGTTAGTTAAATCTTAAAAATGTAAGTTTTACATACTTGTATCCAACATGACATCTTAAACTAAAGCTGTTGCCAGCTTTGTTAGGATTCTGTTCTGTCCTTCAGGGCACTCAATTTTGCTTCATGTTTCTTAGAACTATGGAAGTTGGAATTTATCTGTTATTTTTCCTTAATACCCTATGGTCCCACTAGTGGAATGTGGACCACGTGTATAATTTTGTATAAGTAGTGCATACTACTGTCCCTCTCCAGAGGGAAACCAGACTTGTGGCCTTGGAGGTAAGCCTTTTATTGGCTATACATGAAAAATAGCTATTTCTTTTCTCATACTATCTGGAGTATTCTGGGTGGGGGGAATTTGTCCCATAGGAACACGAAACTGCTGTACTGAACAAAATGCAGGAGTTACAAGTGCCAGTATTTACTTTCAAAACCTTTCCCTACACTGCATTTTTCCTGGCAAGAGCCTTCTTTCTGCTTCCTCTTTCAGGAATTCTTCATTTTTGACTCTGCAGGAAAAGATCTATTTTCTGAAATGTTGGAAAAACTGGTAGGTCTTATGTAACAGTTCTCTTCTTCCACAGAAGTGCTTTTGCTTTGAAGATCTGAGCTCCTCAGTCTGGCATATGTAGCAACTTTGTCTTTAGTGTAAATGGGAGCAATTACCTCAGTTGCCAATGCATCCTGTTCTACCTTTCTAAAACTTATAAAAGTACTAGAAGAAATACTTTCCAGAGGAAGGAAGGCAGATAGTCTTTCAGTTTTCTTACAAAAGAAATAGGAATGTTTAACTGAGAATTGCTGTGGGCTGTTAAAATTATTTTTATTTCTTAGAAAATCATCTATTTTGCTGCTACTCCAACAGTGAGGATTTTTGTGTTAGAGCAATGTGTTTGATCCAGCAGGACTTAATCTTGTCCTTGAGCATAATGCTGCCCTTGGTTTTTTTCCTTCATGCATTTGTGTCCTTACCTGTACAGTTCTCTGTTGTGTTATCTCATTTTGAGAAGCAGAATCAATTAATTGATATGACATTTCAGAAGATGGCTAAGTCAACCTAATGGCTCATTGCACCACAAGAGGCAATTCCACTTTTGCCCTTGCACCAGGTCTAGTTTGCAAGGAACCTCTCTAGAAGCTGGCTCAGCTTCTCAAATTGGAAGAAAACCTTTCTACTGTTTTTCTCTCGGATTAATTTTGCGCTGATTCAGCATGAAGAATCAGCTTCCCAAGGGATCAGATGAGTGCCAGAGCTGATACATGTAAAGGCACAGGACCATGCAGACAGGAATGGGGAAAGAGAGCAAGACCCACCTCTCCCAGTGCCAGCTATCCATTTAGTCAGCTCAACTGAAATGTGAAACCTCAGCCAGGGCATAGGATTCCTGTATGTTAGGCTTTTTATTTTTGTCTTAGCATCTGTGTTTGCCGTGTTTACAGACTGGCTGTTGACCGCATTAGTTTCATTAGAGCTGACAATGTTACTTTCTTGCTGTGTAGTGGGAGCAACCCAACGTCCTGTGCCTTGTCTATGATGTCACTAATGAGCAATCTTTCAACAACTGTGCCAAGTGGCTGGAGAAGCTGAGGTCTCAAGCAGTTGGAGTGCGCATCCCAGGTAAGAAATGGCTGAGATTCTTGTAATCTGCTCCCCTCTTGTGTTATAGCAGTTGTTCCCATTGTGGCACAGGGCATTTATTTTAAGCCAGGGGCAGGCATGGCTTCCTCCAACTCATTTGCTTTCATCACAAAGCAGATAAGGCATGAATATGTTTCCTTTGCGGAATCTTTTCTAAGTGGTTGTAGACTGTTCTCCACACCTCCAACTTTTTCAGCTACTTCTACAAATGTTCCAGCATTTATTGCTAGCAAGTCAGCATTTCTGGGTTGTTGTTTTTTCTTTCATTCATGTTTGTGGTTTTTTTTTTCCTGTAGGTGTCTTAGTGGGGAATAAAACAGACCTGGTTGGTCGTCGAGTTGTGGAGGAGAAACAAGTACAAGTGTGGGCTGAGAAACATGGCCTGGAATACTGCGAGATGTCAGTGGTGAGTATCTGCTCATTTCACCGTCTGTGGAAGTGGGTGTTTGTAAACTTATCTTCTCTTTCAGGTAAAGAAAGATAATTGGGGGGGGCTCTTTCACTTGTCTGTCATCTAACTCACCCTTGGTTTTAATCTGTTTTTCTTTTGTGAAGCAGTTAGAGCAGAAACAGTCAAATGCTTATTCCATCTGTCGTTCCCAACTTTCTTATTTCTTTACAGAAGGAGATGAAAAATTTTGAGGCCCCTTTCCACATCCTGGCAAAGTCATTCCACCAACTGTACAAAGAGAAAGTGGAAACCTTTCATTCACTAGCTTGAGGGCCGTGACTGGGATGGCTTATTTATCCTCTAAGCTTCTCCAAATGCCCAGAATCCTGCAGGATGGAATACAGAGAAAGAAAAAAAGATGAGCTATTTGCTTCTTCATGGTCATCTTCTGGTAAATCAAAATAAACTAGAAATAAGCAAGTGGAAAGACACTCTTCTGAAGTTGCTACCTCAGCATTCCTTTCATGTCCTCTAACTTGGTTCCTCTGCTCACTGAAATCTGCTAGGTTGGAGGAGGCGGGGAGTAAAAGGGGAGGGCAGAATGGAAATTGCCAGCTCTTTGCTTTGATATTGTCTTGTCTCTTGCCTGAACAGACTTCCTGCTGCTGCAAGCAAGGATTTAGAAGTTTGGAGAAAGAGAGAGAAAGCTGACAGGATGTTTTTCACCTTAAGCAACCCAGCATATGTTACCGGGCAGGACTGATTTGGCCCTGCTGCTTGAAATGCAGTTTCAGTAGGCCTATGCCCTAAAATCGACACATGGAGACTAAGATGTGTGGGGACTGAGCTGGATTTAGGTGTGTTTCTAGGAGTGCCCAGAGTTTGAGGCCTGTTATAAAAATTTACTCTTATCAGTTGTAGGACTGATATGCTGATGACTAATATGTGTTTCTGACTTCTAGAATCTGCTTCTTTTCTTCAGGGTGGCTTACTTTCACTGCCTGGTAGGAACTGTCTTGCATCTGTACTGCTGTCACTTGGTAATGCAGTGCCCTCTGCTGGTCTCAGGTCACAAGATTTCTCAAGAAGCTCCCTCTCTTGAAAGGAGCAGGACTTCCTATGGGCATATCCAAATTGGCTTGTCTGCAAAATGGGGTCAGATAGAATAAAAGGTATTATTGCTGAAGACGAGTCCAAAATTTAAAACAAATTATCTTTTCTTCTTCATGTCTTGGTCATCTTATGTGGGTTTGTGTCATTTTTCTTTTTATCAGCTGAACTTGGCAATACTATGTTCTCGTTAGGTTCAGTTCTCAACCCTTTACTAGATTCAGAGTCCTCCTTGTTGTTAAACTTCCCCTGCTTGTTCTTAAATTTTGGATTAAAGACCACAATTCTATTGCCACCAGTGGAAGCAGGACGAAGGAAATGAAAGACAACCTGGCTAAGTTACTCTGACTCAGCCCTGTCTGGGTAGAAGTTTCGTATCAGAAAGGGTAAAAGCCAAGAGAGAACTGCTCTTTTGTGTGGAGTACTGATGTTGCACGCGTGAGAGTCTGTTTGATAATGCCATATGTGAAAGCATCAGTGGTAAAGTACTGCCTTGTCACTGAGCCTAGCACCAAGGAGTTCAAAACTATAACCTTTTTCTTCTCCCAGATTATGTTAGCCTTCCTTGTGTAAGGGAAGATGAATTTTGTAGAGAGTAAGCACTAAATGATTTTTCAGTACAGGCTTTTCAGGAATCTGTCTTTCAAGACTTTTATATGTGCATTTTATAACCATTTTTATGCCCAATGCTAGGAAAAGTACATTGGATTGAGCATAGAAAATATGGCTGCAGATGTTGTAGTAGAGTTTATGAAGCACTTCAAGAATCTGGAGAAGCAGCTGGGCTCATTTTGCTGGCAACAGTGTGTTGAGGCTTGGAATTAGCTAGGGAGCCTGAATGCCAGCTAAAGAGGTTAAGTAGGAGCTCAGCCCATAAGAAAAGAAAATGAATAGATTATTTTGCTAGAAGCTACCTCAAAAAAACCAGACAGAACCAGCTGGGAGAGCTCTTGCTTCCTCCAAAGAAGGACGGACTCCTCTGTGGGCTTAGGATAACTAGAAGACTCACTCTTTTTGGAATTGGATTAGCATTATTGGCATTTGTATTTTACATGGGTGGTCTTGTTAATCCTGGGGAGTGCTTGTTGATTTACATGGGCTGAGTAGAGTCTTGCCTGCAGGTGCTAGTACCTCTGACTATTAAGAGTAAAAGTTATTTTGGATGCTGTGCTGATCTAGTTAAAGAACTACAGAAGGTTTGTTTTGATTTGGTAGCTCATTTCCCCCTGGTTCTATTGATGATGTGATCACAACGCAAGACAGATATTTTTTTCAAATTGAAAATAGCATGCCAGGTGTGTTTGCCACGTGTGACATGGTATATAGAGGGGGTGAATGCCTTGGGAATGGGTGAGAAAATGAATCCTGTGCAATTTCTAACCAGGGAGTTCAATCTCTCTGCACCAGAAGGACCTCCTATAACTTCAAATAAACAATCTAAATGCACTACTAAGATGAAGATTGGTGAACACTGTTTTATTAAATGAATGCAAAAGCTGGAGGATCTCATTAAGGGAATGCTTGCAGTGGTGATTTGTGATTTATAGGGAAGCTGCTTTTGAGAGGCTTGTGAAGAAAAATCCATCCCATGCAGGGAAAGATATATTGTCTGAGAGAGGAAATGTATGATCTAATTAGCTAGCAGTAGGGAATCACCCACTGCCCATTTCCCTCTTTCCACAGGCCATGACTAGAATTAGAAAAGAGGTTGTGTCAAAAATGTATTGCCCAACTTGCTTTTTACAGGACTATTTCAACCACTAATGTAGATGCAATTTCATGTCCTTCAAAATGGTATGTTTGACCATAACTATCTCAGTCCTTCCAACTACATTTTAAAAGCAAAATATATTGTCCTTGTTGGCTAACATGCTATATAATACCAGCATGATGCAGGCAATGCTTGTTGCTATTTTCCTAGCTTATTTCTGACCTTGTAGAGGAAGTAGTGAAGAGTGGGTAAAGAACATGGGAGCCAGATACAGGAAGGCTGTGAAAAATAGTTTTGTGTCTGTGTGGAAGAGCTTAGGGTATTGAGTAGGTGAGCTGGACAAGCAGGATAAGTAAGAGTCTGAAGCCATTATTAAGTTTCTCTTACCATTTTCAGTAACTGCTGTGGTCACGTCTGTAGGGTGAGGACGTGTGTTTGCTGCTTAGCAGCGCTCTGAATTACAAACCCTGTGGAGATCAGTGGGAGGAAGGCAGAAAGCCTGTCTACTGACCAGGAAGCTTGTCATCTTCTTACAACTCCCCTACTTTGTCTAGCTGTGCAGTGCTGCAGGTGCTCAGCATGGGTGTTTACAACCCAGAAGAGACCCAGCTCAACCAGAACTGAATTTTCAAAAGAAGGGGGAGGAAATAAACAGGCCTTTAACCATTTTTAAGAGATACAAAGTCCTTCTTTTTCCTGCTTACTTGTTGGATTAGTCAAAAACATTCTTTCCTCCTTGAAGTCCCTCTTCCTTACTTTTCCTTTGGTCCTCGTGGTTATGCTGCACAGAATCCCTGTTATACTTGTGCCCTGCTTTACTTAGCTTGATACATCACCAGCTGATTTTTTTTTTTTCATCCTTCTAATTTCTCCATTATCTATTCCCAAGGCTGCAAGACATTTCTTCTTAGAGAGATTAATAGACAAAAGAAAACAAAAGTGGAATTTTTAGTCAAATTGTTTTGGAAGAAAGAACCTTAAGAAGCTGACTGACATTCTGAAACTTTACTGGGAATACATTTGTGTAAAGTTGTCATATTAAAAATGGTTTAATGGTTTTGTTTTGGCTTGCCAGACATATTCTACTGTGGGGTGAAATGCAGGATGTAAAATTCCAGAAAGATCAGGTTTTATTGTGGGAGTTAATAGGAGTTTCAAAGCTGATCATACTGTGATAAGATCTGTTCAGTTTTAATAATGGAGTGGTCACTGCTGTTCATAATAACGCATTATATATACTGAAATGGGCCTGTCAAAACAGTTTTTTCTAGAGACTTGTTCATTTTAGAGACTTAAAACTTAAGAAAGGACATCTTTCAGAAAGCTCATCTGATAAATGACACCATTTGGACCAGGGTTATTTCTGATAAAACTTCAGTGACTTAAAGGGCTGGATTTAGTCTTTTATGCCAATTGACTCCCCTGGGTAAGCTTCATTTCTTTACCCGCTGTACATCTTGGACCGATCTGACCTGATAGCAAAAGACACATGATGATGTTGAAAATGAAATACTGCCTTGGGGCAGAAGGATAAACTGTGTGGCCTCCTGAGGTCCTCCCAGCAATACTTTCTATAATTCTATTCTATTAAGTGGGGAAAGAAGTAGCGTGGAAAGCACAAAACAAACAGGCTAAGTCATAAACTAGCAATTAAACTCGGAGCTGGGTTGGGCTACAGCAGAAAATGTACAATCTATCCCAATTAAGGGCTGTATCTCAAGAGAAACCAGGAGCCTGACGCAGTTGCTGACAGCAGGGAAAACACTGCATTTCTCTTCTGTAGGCAGCAACTGCTTTCTACTGGTGCTTATACAGATCCATGGGGGTCCACAACTTGCTCAAGACTGTGCTCTGCTTTTAATAATTACTGTATCTATGATATTCAGGTGGCAACTGCTTGCAGTCGTTGTCTCATCTACCTGTATAAAGTCAGCAGTGTGACAGCAGATTACCTGCTAGTAGCAGGAAGACATTTCTATTCTTGACACCATCCACGATGGGACCTCTCTCTCCCCATGCGTTCTCAGTCGTTCTTTTCCTACCTCTTATCTACTTGATGGAGAACATCTGCCTCTGCTTTTTTTTTAGCAAGTAAGTTTTTCATCTTGCTGATGGTACTCCATTGAAGCTGGGGTTAAGGGACTTCTAGGACCTTTTGCAGCAGAGGTGGAGTCTGAGCAGGAGCTCTTCACGGGCTATCTTGGCCCCTGCAACATCTCTCTTAGCCTAAGGGCACATCATCTCTCTGCTTCTCAGATGCTATTTCCTCCTCCTGCTGTCATCTTGCCTTGAGAACAATGTCTTCTGTGCCAGTTGCCCTTGGCTCTGTTGACCCGGAACAACAATGCTTGGGGGAGGGGGAAAGAAGAGAGCTACTCAGTCTCTAGTCTTTTCAGGCCTCTTTAGGTGTTGTGACTCCCCGTTGAAGTCACCCGAGAGATGGGGATGTTGCTCAGTCTAGAGCGTCATTTCCTGGCAGGAGACCCCCAGCTGAGTCCTGGCAGCATTGTCTTGGCTCTTCAGAGGTTGCTGCAGTGTAACTTTCGCAGACACTAGCTGCTCTCATTCTGACTTGGAGTTTTGTTAGTTGTTTTTTTGGTGGTGGTTTTTTTTTTTTACTCCTTGGGGGTCTTTCTCTCATTCTTCTGTCACAGCTTCGCCTATTTCCTCCCCTAAAGCTGTTTGTCAAGAGAAGCCTGGAATTGCCCTCTTTCCTGGTCTCTGAGATCAAATCCAAATCTGGCAATGTTTAAAAGGGAAATGTGACAGACCCTACATGTCAAGCTGGGGTCAGGGATGGGGTCAGCTTGATGAGTTTCCCTCCAGCCAGATATGCATCAATTGGAGAAAGGTGGAGCCTGTAATCTTTTTGCACAAGTCCTGGAAAAAATACACAATATGAGGGCTTCACGTTCGGAACTGTGAGCAGAAAAGTATAAAGGCAGAAATGATCTGCTGTGTCCCAAGCAGGGGAAATGCAGGAGTAGCAGGAGAACAGGAATATGTAGGAAGGAGTGGGGTCTATATCCCTTCATGAAGAGCCCAAAGGATTTGCTGAGGCAGAGTGGGAGGATGGGAGTTAGGGGTGGGAAGACCCAAGGCTTTTCCTGGCTTGTAGAATGATGTATGGAAACGAAGTGGGAGGGAAAGTAATTTTTGCATGAGCTGTTGAGGGAAAATGAGGATACAGGGTAGAGGTGGATGACACTGCAGGTGGGAGGGCAGGTGGTAAGAATAAATAACTGAACAGAGATTTTTCAGGGCCATGATCTTGGGGCCAAGGTCAGTTTGGGGAATTCAGAGCTGTGACGAGGAAGGTCAATGGTAGCCAGCAGTTTACGTTCAAGATGTAGGGCTGGCATTAGAACAAGGCAGGATAAGTTAGAACATTAAAACAGGCAAGTCTGCATGACAGGGATGAGATTTGATAGCAGGAATCCAGAATGATAAGGTTTGTAGTATGTGGAGATAGAACAGCAAGCTGTGATGCTGAGAGGAGCAGTAGTGAGTGGAGACAGCTTGTCCAGATGAGGCCAGAAAAAATAGAGTAGATAAGCTAAGACTATCAGGGTGGAAGTGTGAAGAGATGTTGGAAATTCAGATTGTGTACAATTCTTGGGGATTTCTGAGTGGAGGGAAGTAGACGCCTACAATTGTTCCCCACACATCTTTGTATCATTTAAAACACAAATTAGTTTCAACACTATCTCTGGCGTTTTTTGCCAGAAAGTAGGGTGGTCTATTTGCTTAAAACTCTTTCTTTTTTCATTTTTTTTTGAGGGGGGCAGGGGGAGTAAGGTACAGGGGGCAGGGAACAACACACAAGCCTATGCCTCATTGTGCTGCAGCATCCTGAATACATTATGTTCATCCATTTAGGGAATGGAAAGAGAACCTGCACCTTACCTGAACAAACAGAAGTGCCTTCTACGACTCAAGCATTGACATCTTCCCAACAAAAACTTCTCAATCAGTTCATACAGCGGGAGGCCTCCCCAGAATATCAATACTTAACCTCAAAAACTAGAAAAATGTAATGTGTGTGAGGTCAATGTAAAGCAGGGGAAAATCACTCTGTTCATTAATAAAATTACCTACAATTAAAAATGCCTTCAGCTCTGCATGGGAGGAATCTCTGTGTCGATTTCCTTTCTCTGCTTTTGCTGATGTATTTTGATTCCCGTGAAACCTCGCTTTCTCTTAGTCCCAACTGTTGTGCATGGCCATTGTGTGCCATTTCTAGGATTTTGGTTTTGTGATGTTGGGTAACATCAGTTTGGGGACTGTGAAACTGGAAGTTTTGAAATTCAGGTTGCAGTTGAAGCAGTCAGCTTGTAGGAACAGCAGAACAGGGTATCTAGGAAAGGCGTCTTACAGGGTTAAGATAATGTTTTTCCGTGCTATTGTCAGCAGAGAGGGCTCAGGCTGCAATGAACGGGAAAACGTGAGATGGGGAAGGAATGTTGGTGGGTTTGGAAACAGGTAACAAGAGTGGGTTTCTTGTAACTGAGGTAGATGCAGAGGAAAGGATGGTGCAGGTCTCTGTGTGTGCGTGTCTGGGGAGGTGGTGGAGGTAAAGGAGTATTCTTGGACGCTGTCATGAAACCGAGTAAGGGCAGGAGGACAGTTCTGGTATGAGCAAAAACAGAGTAAAGCAGTCTCTCTCCTGTAGTTTCTGTACTTATTGAAACCTGGGGATATTTCCCTTAAGTGGACTAAGTCATTGCCCTAGATGGCCCTCCCAGCTAGGGCTGCCAGTCGGCTGGCTTTCCCTCCTCACCAAGACAGAAGTGATCACTGCGTGCTGTCTCAGCCCACAACCATTTTGATGTATCTGATTCCTCTACACTGTCCCTGCCTCTTGCCTTTCTCCACTTGTCTCTGCCCATGGAGGTCTTGTAACTATATATCCCCACAGTTCTGTTACACATCCTATGCCAGCAGCCCTCCCCAGTGCCTTAAGACTGCTTAGATCCCCCCATGTACTTTTCTTTCTGGGTTGTAAGCTGCTGTGAGAGAAAACAACCAAGCACCGGTCATTCTATCCACTACCACCCTCTCCTACCCCTCTCCTCTCCATCTGGTATGAGGGTAGAGCTTGTGCCTTGTTCAGCTGGCTAGTTCTGGCACGAACGTGGGCTGGTATAGGCACGAGAGAGCTGTGCCCGTGCTGGATGTGTATCTCCGCGCTGGTGAGGGGCATGGGAGGCAGGCACCCTTTCCTCCTTTTATCAGACTGCACTCATTTATTATACCATCTGTTTTCGCAGTGCTGGAGATGATGCTGGGGATATGTGACTTGGGGCACTCAGGCAGAAACTGGCCTGCACAAGGCCGGCCATGTGTTTGCCTCCTAGCAATGCAGCGGTCAGCAGCAAATTCTTTGCTGCCGCCTCCTCTCAGTATGGGAGAGAGCGAGTGTGGGCCTGGGTGTGTAGGAGACACAAAGGGATGAAACGTGTGAAGGGAGAGGGGGGAAAAGAAGGGGAGAGAGAGAGAGAAACGGGCTGGGGTACCTGTGTATCAGCTGGTGAGAACTGTGGGAAGGAGGGACAGACGGACAGATGGGCAGTCAAGGAGAAGGAGAGAGGAGCAGATTATAGAAAAGGCAAGGTGGAAGAGCATGGTGGGGGGAGACAAAGAAATGGACTGGCTGGGGGACAGTGAGAGATGGGATGTGAAGGAAGGAAGGAAAGACAGGCAGATTTGGCAGGTGTGTGATGTGGAGATAGATGGATTGTCTATGGGAGAGACATGTCAGCCAGGTACTACAGTAATAGGTAAGTGGGTAACTACAGAGGTGGAGATGAGGGGCGGGGGGGTGAAGTGTATTTATATGAGCCTGTGTAAGGGAGAGCTGAAAGAATGACAGTGAGGAAGAAGAGCCAGAAGGAAAAAGGAGAGAGAGAAAGCAGAGGAACAAAAGAGCAAGGCTAGAGATGAACCATGGAGAAGGCAAGGGAAGGCAAGGCAGCCCTCGGAGTGCAAACAAGAACTGGGATCAGGCAGGGGGGAGGAAGGGTATTCATATGACAAGAAGGGAGACTAACAGCGCTGGTGTTTGGGGCTGAAGTTTTCTTACTGGGACCTGAGAGAGGATGCAGGGCAGAGATCAGAGCACAATTCCCCAGTACTAATCAGAAGCATGTTGACAAATGCAGGGCTCATGGCCAGTGCACAGAGAGACCCAGTGGACCGGGCAGTGTAAATGCCAGTGTGCTAGTGCCTGCTGAACTGCAATGTGTACCTGAGCATGTGCAACCTGTGGACTGCCTGTTTCCAGAGTACCTGCTTGACTGCTAGGAATTGTTTAAAATGGCAGCTAGGCATTTTTCCATCTTTTTCTTCCCCCTCCTCTTGCCTTTTTCCTCACAGTGTACTCTCAATGCAAATGGAGACGTGAAAAAGCAGAGCCCAAATTCACAGGCACCTCAGTTCTGCTTCCTCATGTCACAGACACCACCTTGCTTTGCTGCCTGACTTGACCTCCCCCCCTTCCCTTTGACCATTTCTTTTCTCTTCTGTTCTTTTCTCTGCCCTTTTTCATCTCCATCTTTCTCTCTTTTTTCAACTTTCTATCATTTAAAATTTTTGCTCTTCCCTGTAACTCCATCCCCTTTCCCTGTTGTGTTCTAGACTCCTAGTTTACATGCCTTCCCTTGTTGTTGCAGCTGATTCCGTCCAGTTGCCCTGTTTCTTTTCTTCTACTCCTTTTCATCTCTCCCTGATTCCTCTGTCTCCTTCTGCCTGTGCCTGTCTGCCTGCTTTCTCTCACTCACTGTCTGTCTCTCTTGAACTGGGTTGTGAATTCTGTTGGCATCAGAGCGGGACAAACTGTAAAACTGAGGCTCCCAGAGGGCCAGGTTGTGATAATTTTATTTTTACAATGTCCTTGGATGTGTAAAGGTGTTTGTTTGAGGGGGAGGAGCAGTGCATGTGTTCCATGTTGGAGAAGGGAGAGGAGTGCAGGCCAGAACGAATGAAGCTTATAACTAATATAGGTCAGTTGCAGAGAAGAATCCCAAAGGTCTGTGAAATAGAGAAGTGCTTTGTCGCTTCAGACTGGCTACTGGAAAGACGGCAGCTGAATAGTTTTATCTAACACAAAGAGGAAACCTGGAAAAGTGTCCTGTCAAAGAATGCAGTAGTGGTGAGTGTGGGAGGAGGACCAGTTCTGCACAGGGGACTGATCATCTGATCAGCCACCCCTTAACCAGCCTGAGATTCCCTTTTCCTGCTCTGAGCTGTCTTCTGTGCATGTTCCTGTGTCCCTGATATGGAGGGGGGAGAGCATGGCTGAGATAAGCTTCCCCATGCCCCATGCCAGTCTTACTCACTGCATCAAAGCAGACAACAACAGAGCAAACAAATTAGAAATGCAGAAAGGAGAACCATACCCCCCCACCATGGGCTGGAGGATGGCCTGGCGTGCTTGGCCACTCTCTGCTGGGGTTGGTGCTGCCAAGAAGACCCACGTAGCCAGCACAGAGGCATCATCAAGGTCCTGAGCTTGGTCTGGTGGAGCGGCATGAGCTGCTGGGAATTGCTTTGCTCTGCAGCAGATTCCTCGCTTCTCATGATTTGCCACCACATGAGTAAACTCTGCTTTCAGACTGTTCCCAGGAATTTAGAAGTGATCAGAAGCTACAGTGAATGACTGAAAGTGGCAAATCCTGATGAGGCCAGAATTTGGCCTTAGGACTTCTGTTTTAATTTACATAAAGAATTTTGTTTTTATATAAGGTTGAAGTTAATCTGCTAAAATGACATTAGGACATCGAAACAGACATCCAGATTTTCAAAGGTATTTGGAGCCTCTACATCTCTGCAAAATCAATGTGAGATGCTGACTGTTCAGCACAACTGAAAATCAGGACAGTTCTTTAATGTCTAAATATGGAGTTAGAAGCCTAAATAGACATATGTGTTTTGCTTTCTTTTTTTAAATAGGCCTCTATTCTCAAGGCAGAAAATATCACCTCTACAATTTCTATCCACAGTGTACTTTTCTGTGCATCACCATAATGCTCCAGTCTAGCATCTGACTGGCTTAATCTGATGTGTTTAACCTACTTCCTCTATAGAAATTCACATTGGGGATCCTAAACCATTACAATGGTAGTGTAAAACCAAATCCTAGGAATTCAGATAATAGCTCCTCTGGACACAATACACCAGCTGGCTTTCTCTGAAACGGTGCCTAAACTACACATACATCTCATGGGATGCCTCCTTGACTATGTGAGACTACAGAAAAAATACCTTCTGGCATTAAAATCAGTAGCCTATTACTGACATTAGTGGGACCTGGTGATTTTGAAATTTCTAAGACTGTCCACTCACTGAACTCTTGAATAGGTGCTGGGATATGTGCTTCTCTTGATTTTTTTTTCCTTTGAAAAGTCAGAGGGACTAAATAACCTATCCCAGAGACTAACCATTTCTCTTGTTTTTCATAAGATGCTTCTTCAAGAGTGTCTTTTAACCCTGATTTATTACTGAGCATCAGAGAAATTAAAAGTTCAACATTCCTCCCCTGATACCCAAAACTATCTGACAGAAGAAGAGCTAGGGATGTCCTAAAGAAGACAAAAGTGTGTTTGTCTGGCTTGCAGAAGGGTTATCTGCATCAGTACCACTAGACCTACGAGAGCAAGTCTGCCCCAAGCAGGAAGCCCCACTGATACCCCTGTGGCTGCTGAAGACCAGATGGCAAAAGCTCATGTTTGGGCCGGATTGTGGCTGTAGATGACACTGAATAAATAAGGCTGAGCAGGATCCTCTTCTCTGTCCCCATTTGTGCCCTTTACACTCGAAGAAAGCCTGATATGGAATATCGATCAGTGTCAACATGAACCATCCTCACTGTAGGCCTTACCTTTCCCTCAGCGTTTATTATTGTGCTGATGCTTCCAGGAAGATTGGAAGATTCTGAAAAACTTCAGAAAAATACAAGGCCTTTGTCTCTCTTCCCTTATTCTTTGCGATTCTCTGATTATTGCTGTGTTTGCATGAAAACAGGCTTTTTTTCTTCTTAAGGTACCAAACCACAGCCAATACAAATTTTTTCACAGGAGTTTCATAAACTTGTTTGTCAAGAAATTATGACTTTTTTTACTCGTGGGTTCTGAAATTGACCAGAAGAGACCATCACGTCCATAAGAGTCAGTTCAGGAGTGAGAGTCTATTCTAGTTATAGTCAGTGGATGGACAGACAAAGGCTTTATTGGGAACAAGACAGTAATTTCTCCTCATATTTCATGCACAATGGGCAGTGAGACCCATTGCTCCTCTGCTCTATTTTGGAGATTCTTTCCCTGTGCCTTGACCTTAGAGCAGATTTTGATCATAAAACCTGTGCTGTAACCTTTTCACAACTTTTTGTTTCCTGAAATATGTTTCTAGGGTTGTATATATTATGGATGTCAGTGGAAACTATCTATGCCTGGTTTTGGATATGAGTGGGAAGAAAAAAGAGGATTTCCATGAAGGATCTGGAGATACAGCAAAGGAGAAGAAATGGCTGCATACTTGTGAAGAAGTGGGACTCAAATAGGATTTCTAGGCTCTATGGTTTATGCAGGCATAGAGATATGTATTTATTTATATACAAAATGGTCCAGCATGAAGGTAGCCTGCGATCAAGTGCAGAAAAATATGTCCTCTGGAGTGGGAAAGTATGAGACAGCATCTGAGTGGTGGGGGGATAGTGTCTTCAGTTTAACATAGCTAGGCAAAGACATGGGGATGGACATACTGGTGGGAGGGGGAACATTCTCAGAACTTATTTTCTCTGCTAGTCTTCCTCAGTAAGTTTGTATGTATATGTATACATAATCCTCACTGAGGATACTTTACCAAATACTGGAATTCCAGGTAGAGTGACTTGTTAGCAGCCTGCCCTCTGTTAGAGATAATGGGTTGCAGGCATTGATTTATTTTTTTTTCTATTCCCATTGATTAGGAGGCTGCTGTACATACAAACCCCAGCACAGCATGGAAAGAGAAAGGGAGACAAAACAGTTCACATCCCAGCAATGCATCATGGTGGAAAATTCATCCTGGGAATCCCAGTCTTCTCCCACTGTCTCTTTCAAGTGAAAAAGGAAGTCTTTTCCTTTTTGAAGAAATCAACCCATGGGGCTCTTGAGACAACACCTCTTTTTCCAACCATCTTCAAGTAGCAAACATTTCAAAGGTTTCTATGACAGAAAAGTTTGCATGAGAAAAAGGTGTCTTGCATGGAAAGCACGAGGGTTCTAGCTCCAAGACTCAGTCTGGAATAGATTTCTTGGTTATCCATGAGTACCCAACTCATTTATAATAGCACGCGGGTCCCACTAAAATCAGTGCAGATAATTCTGCTTTGGTGGGCTTTACAACTATCTTCTGAATTTTTCAGTGCATCAGTGCCTCCACAAACTAAAGAATATGTTACTTTGTAAGAGTGTTATGAGGCTAAATTAATTGTTTGTGCAACATTTAGCTTGGAAGAAGATATAGGTCAGAAACTGAGGGAGTTAGGTACTGTAGCCTTATAACCTCATACTTGGTCCCTGCTGCAGTTCCACTCCTGTCTAACACAGGAGGTTTTTTTATGGACTCTTAAGGCAGCACTAGCCCCACTTTTGCATGGAAATCTACTCATTTTAATTGTTAGGCCTCTGTGCCCCATATTTCCCTTCTTTCTTCCTTTCTGGTCACAGTGTTACATTAGAGATGTCTCTCCTGTAGTATTTGAATATTTGATGTTTAAACTGTTTTTTATGTCGATCCTTAAGTTACATGAACCTGAAGATAAGAAAAGAGGACCGCTGAGGCTTTTTCCATCTGTATTTATCTCCCTCTCTCTATCTAATCTCCGCCTCCATCTCTATCTCCATCTTCCTGTATCTACATCATCTCCACCTGCGATTCTCTGGCAAAACCACAAATCTTCTATCCTTAGTTTGCTAGTTTGTTAAATTGGTATAAGGAAACCACTAGCATGTAGATGTGATGTGAATAATGTTTCTTAAGTGCTTTGGGACCCTCAGCTTTGGATGAAAGACAACTGCTCTGATCACCCCCTCTGCTTGTCTGACCATAGAGATATGTGACCTTTTTCAATGTTCTCCAGTGAAAACTCTTAAATTTTAGCATTTATTTTTTTTTGCATCATATCTCACTGCTATCTTCTCTGCCCCATTGGCTTCCATTTCTGTAATCGTCACCCTAACCCCAATTTATTTTTCCTAACATCTCCTCTGCTGGTGCATCTGTCTATTAACACCTCTGTTCTGCCTGCAAATACAGCTGCATCAACTCCGTCTCTTTTACATCTCATTACAGGAGCTCTTTCTGAGCTGGCCTCCCCTGGAAGAAGATTCCTAGATACAAGTTTTCATATAATATTGCTGTCTGACTTTCTCCTATGTGCTGAAAAGCTCCACTGCAGCACTCAATCAGCAAACACTCTATTCAGTTCCATTACCATCCCATGGAGTAGCTTCTGACTTCATGCCCTTCATCTCCCTTCCTGCATCTTTCTTGTGCCCCTTTTTTTCCTACAGCACTGTCCCTTCTCTCCATAAATAGCAGCACTCTTGGTTTGCCACTGGAAACAGGCTTCCTGCGGCTCCCTGTCTCATCAGCTTCTCATTTCAAGTAATTTAAAATGTAATTTAAAATCTCTCTATTTCCTCCAGACTATTAATTTCTCTCTCCTTACTCTCCTATAGATGTCATTCTGTGTTGCGCTATTCAGTAAGATGCGTCTGTTGTAAAAATCTGCCATAGTGTTTTTATTCCGTATTCTTGTTTTGTATTATCATTTTTAATGATTCTTTGTAGGAAAGATGAAATCTCAGCACAGCATCTAGCCAAAGCACAAGCAGTCACACAGGACATTCTGGCATTTGCATTGCCTTTGTTCCATTTTTCTCCTGTGGCATTTAGAACTGTAGAGGGATTATTGTGAACGATCTAAGAGTATATAAGTAGGGTAACAGGAAGAGAATTATTTCTGGAAATTGGGAAGTGTGAGGCAGGAAGCCGTGTTTAGTCCTGATCCTGAGATGTGCTGAGCTCTCATAGTCTCACTCCTCTTAGCCAAAGATTAAAGAACTCACCACCCTGCAAACCTGGCCTTCTGATACTAGCAATTTCTTTGGGGACAATGTGCCCCTGTCCTGTTGCTGTAGTCACTTGAAACCAAACTTGCCAAAGCTGTAGAAATATGTAATAAACAGTTCTGGATTGGTTCAAGGGTCTCTTTTTGGCCCAGCTGCTGCATCATCCTCTGCATCTGACTGGATTCATTAAATGTAAAGATATGTGATCCTGACATATCAGCAATATTTTTCTTGTTACAGATGAAATTTATAATTTCTCACAGTCCTGGGGTTCCCTGAAAGTCCAAATCCACAACCTCTACAGTGACTGCTTGCTCACCCTACCAGTCTTACTAGACTCAGGTGACAACAGAGCAAGCTCCTCAGCCCAGAGACAACCTTATCTGTACAGACCAGCATACACTATCATGTGTGACAGTAAAATAAACATTTAACCACATAGGCTACAGAGTTGAACCCCTTCTCTCCCTCTCTTGGAAAGAATGTTAGTGTGTAAGGATGGGTGAGCTTTCAGAGGGTTTAAATCCGTTTTGCTTCCGCTCACTCCAGCCAGATTGCTTGTGTGGCTTTACTAGAAGAGCTGTGCTACACTTTTTTTGAGAGTACAGGGTAACAGAAGAGCCCATCTTCTTTGGAGCTATGAGCTCCACAGATTTCCCAAGTGCCTTTTCCATACACACAGGCAGTGATGGTGCCTAATGAATTTGAGTTCAAGATTAGCCAGCTGAAGCTTTTTCCTCATCAGAGTTTTTCAGGCTCCTGGCCCAGCTTTTCTACCCTACTTTGAAGAATGAGGAGACTTGAATACTGGTGTGGGGTTGGAGGGGAACAACCAGCAACAGAAAAAGAAAATAGCTTTAAGTCCCAAGAATTACTTGCCCCTCCCTCTTCAAGGCCCCTTCCTTCTTTCAGTGGAAAAGTCTCAGGAGAGGAGATTTAGGGTGATCTTCTCTAGTTTCCCCAGCTAAGAGCCTTACAGAGCCTCCTCGTCAACTCAGGTCATCCCTGAAGAACTATAATGTCCCACCAGTTTAGGGGTGTTCTCTACATCTCCCTGATGCTCAAATTGCTTTGAACCAAGGACAACAGTTCAGAGAGCCTGTCCACAGCTACCACAGCAGGCTGTGCTCAGAGTGCTAAAGCTGCATTGGGGCCACCTCCCCCCTTGCCCATCCTTAGCTGTTTGGCAGCTTCCTGAGTGCAGAAAGAGACCTCTAGCCTCTGTGGCACAGGACATAGCAAGGATTCCCCCAGGTGAGGCTAGGGACTGTGTTTGTCCCTCCAAAATGAGTCAGTGGTCTCAACCTGCACTGTCTCCTCCCACTCCTTGCTCCCTCCATCCCTCCTCCTGCCTCTGCCAGGGCCTTCCTGCCTGCTGGTGGTGATCTGCGTATGGCTGATGCCAGACCCCATGAGGGCTGGCTGGTAAAGACCTCTACCTTGGTCTCAGCTGTGAGAGCAGCCCAGTTTGTGCCCTCCAAATTGGGAAAATGATCTGTGGTCTGTAGGGCAGCCAATTATCCCCCCTGCTGCTTGCTATAGAGCCCTTCATGTCCAACAGTCCTAGGGCAGATTGTCCTAAAAGGGCAACCCTGGTCTGCACCCAGGGAGGGAGAAAGGAGGAGAGATACATGGAATTATGAAATTTCAATGTGATTGAAGCACTCCAACTGGTTCAACTTCCCAGCACCCCCTTCCCTCAGCCCCACTCTCCCACACAGAACAGCAGTGAACCTAAATCAGCTCTTCTGGTCTCTTTTTCACTGAACAATGAATCCGATCAGAGAGAAACAAAATTGGTAGCATCGAGAATTAGATTATTTCTTTTCTTTATGGTTGTTGCATTAATGAGCAGATGCATGTATAGAACCAGGAGGTGACTAATGTAATTAACCTGGTGTAATGATACTGCTGAGGAAGAGAGAGAGGATTATGACATACTTAGATGTCAGTATTGCACAATTTTGTATGTGTTTCTGGTACTATCGGGTTGTGTCTGACAGAGGAAACTTAAGCAGTGATAGATTTCAGTCTGCATCCATTAAGCTCATGCATCTTTCTGTGTAAAACAAGGATGTGAAAAGTGGGTTGCTTTCTGGGGGTTGGGGGAGGGAAGGGATTCAGTTTCAGTGGTTCCTTTCTTTAACAAAATAATACTAATAATAATTCGTCCTTTCTCATGAAGAATCTTCCCAAAATGTCTGCTTCTTGGAGCAGGCATTGGGATTTCACATAAAGCTATAAAGACAAAGTCAGAACACAGGGATTCACACAACACTGGTCAGGGGGAGACAGAGGGACGGAAAACGAGCAACACCAAAACATATGCAACTTGCAGCAAACCCGAGAAGAGTGAAGAGCAAGCACCTAAAAAATCATAACAGCAGCGATAATAACAGTAATAAATGCTTATTTTTAAATTACCCTTCCACACTACATTTCACCTGCCTCCTGGAGAGGGAAACGGCTGGCCGCCGAAGTTTTGTTGTGGGTCTGGCTGGGGTGTGCAGGGTTGCCCTCACAGCTCTGGGCACGTACGGTGGGGGATGCGGAAGGGGGCTGAGTTGAAGGTGGGGGGTTGGGGGGGGAGAAAAGGCAGAAAGCAAGAAACAGGGAGAGAACCCCACCTACGCCTTCCCCTGTGCCTCGGGGTGGGTGGGTGGGGGAAGCGACCCTTTTCCCGGGGCTGTCAGCGGCGGGCTAGGCGCAGGGACGGGGAGGGGGGGTGGCGGCAGGCTGCCCCCCCCTCCGCCCCTCCCTGCCCGCCCGCCCGCCTGCCCGCGCAGAGCGGAGGAGGGCGGCTGCCGCCCGCGGATGCTGGGGCGCGGGCGGCGCGGGCAGGGCGGGTGGCGCGGGCAGGGGACCTGTCCTTCAGCGCGGCGGGCCGCCGAGCGCTCCTCCCGCACCGCCGCCGGCCTCCGGGGAGCTGTCCTTCAGCACCACCGGCCGCTGCCGCCGCCCCGGGAGCCCGTCCTTCGGCACCGCCGCCCCGGCAGCGCTCCTCCCGCACCGCCGCCGCCGCCCCGGGAGCCGTCCTTCAGCACCACCGGCCGCCGCGGGGGAGCCGTCCAGCATCGCGCCGCCGCCGCCGCCTTGATGCAGTAGCGGGGCCCGGGAGCCGCCGGGGGCCGCCGCGGGGCAGGGGGTGCCGCAGCCCGGCTCCGCTCCGCGCCCCCCGCCCGGGAGGGGCTCCGCGACCGTCCCCCCTCCTCCTCCTCCTCCTTTTCTCCCCTCCCTCCTCCTCCTCCTCCTCCTCCTCCTCCCCGGGAGCCCCCCTCTCTCCTCGCCCACCTCCGCCGGGAGCGAGAGCCGCGGCTGTGCGGAAAAGCCATGGGAGGCAAGACCTCGGCACCTGTTCAGCTGAAATCAAGGGCTTACAGTATACTGGGCACGCTGGCTTGGTGGTAAGAGCAAGCGAAAGGAAGGAGAAGCAAGGAAGAAAAAGTGAGAGAGGATTGGAGCGACTGCCGCTGCCGGGAAAAAAAAAAAATAAAAACCCAAGGAAGATAACTGGGAAGGAAAAGGATTTTCATGGCGCAGGCTGCACAGCTAAGCAAGAAGACTGAAGGTTGCATCTCTGCTCTTACAGTCTCTAACTGTCTAGGTCCAGATAATGAGAGATTGTGTTGAGGATGCTGCTGCTGCTCCCCTGTTCACTGTGGAAGCCATCTCCAAATTAGCCATTACATATGGAAACTGGAGACCAGAATTTTAGAAAAAGGGATTAAGGCGTCTCGTTTTGGGGGGGGTTCTCTCTTTATTTATTTGTTTTTTCTTGGTTCTTTTCTCTCTTTTTTTTTCTTTTTCCTTTTTCCTTTTTTTTTATATTTCGACCAGAACGTTTCCGATTTAAAAGGCAAGCCTCTTCCCGTGTGGTCTTTCTAATTTACACTCTTTTCCGTGGGCTTTCTTACCTCCCTTTTTTGATATCTATCTCTCTATATATACCTATTATATTATTAGTCGGAATTATTATTCTTTTATTTTATTAAACACACACACCCCAAGAATCAGAAGGCGGTTGGGTATTTGTATAATGAAGAATTATGGGGCTCTTTGACAGAGGTGTTCAGATGCTTTTAACCACCGTTGGTGCTTTCGCTGCCTTCAGCCTGATGACCATAGCTGTGGGGACCGACTACTGGCTTTACTCCAGAGGGGTTTGCAAGACTAAAACTGTCAGTGAGAACGAAACCAGCAAAAAGAACGAGGAAGTCATGACCCATTCTGGATTATGGAGAACCTGCTGCCTGGAAGGTATTTGATTCTGGATCTCCACACACCCCCCCTTTTCCTCTCCCACCACCCCATGTTTCTCCCCCCCTCCAAATAAATCCCTCCACATTCCACCATTTTCTCACTTCATTCCTTTCACCGTGGATTGAGAGCAGTGGGCTCAGTTACTCAGGGCACAGAGGCAAGAAGACAGGCAAAACATTCTCTGCTCTGTTCCCTTCTCCCTTCCTCTTTCCCCCTCTTCCCCTCCCCCAAAAGAAAATTCACTTCCCCCTCCAACTGGAATAATGTGTGTGTTACAAAAACACTGAGAGACCCTCACAAAAAGCAACTGTGCGGTCTGTCTGTCTTCAGCTTGTTTGTATTGCCTGGGAAAGCATTGCCAAAATGCTGTGTTATTGCTGTGCTCTGACTGTAACCACAGAGTGAAATAATTGCTCTCTTTGCAAATGGCTTATTTGCAAAGACAAGACTGGGAGTGAGGGGTGATGTGGGGAGGGGGTGACTGCAAAGCACTTCGGATGCAATTACTAGTTTACTTTAGGAGGGAAAGGGAGAGAAAGGGAAGCAACTCTTTTATGTCCAAAATGCTTCATACAGTGAATCTAACAATTCCAGTCATCTCGAGCAGAGTTCAGAGCATTTTGTAATGTCTGTAAGCAACCACATCTCACTGGGCTGGGTGCAGAGGGGTTTAGTTGGCTGCTGAATGGTTTGGTTTGGGGCTGAGATCTTTCCCCGGTTTGCTTGTTGTTGGGAGGTGGGTTTTTGTTTGGGGCTTTTTTTTTTTTAAGGCTTATGGTAACGGCTAAAAATAAACAGGTCTGTGAATGGAAAAATCAGCCTAAGTCTGATGTGGTGAAACTGAACAGCAACTCAGTGACATGTCTGATGGCAGAAGAGACACCGCCGCAGCCAACTTCTGGAATCAGACGTTCCTAAGGGAGGGGGAAAGAAAAAGAGGGGCCAGTGATGCGCTTTTAAATCTGTGTTGCTCAGTACTGCTATTGGCGTATGTGTGGGCTGGGGAGGTGGTCTTCAGTCTGTGCTGGAGAGATAGGGGCAACAGATGTAAATGTGTGGTTTATGTTACACACGTAGAGAGGAGAGAGCGAGAGCACAAGAGTGCACATTACAACCCATTGTAAAAACCCTGTTTATGAATCGGCTCCCAGCCGGAGGGTGGGCTGCCAGGGGTTTATGGACATCCAGGGATAATATCTGTCTGTTGGTGTCCACCAGAGCTGGGTGTGCCTGGAGCTCCCCGATGGGAGCGAGCAGGGAGTGGGTACCGCAGAACTGATTTTCTAAGACCGGCACCGCGAGATGGAAAGCAGAGGGGAGGGGGGAATAAACTGTGTATGTCCTGATGTCTCTCACTAAAGCTGCTGTTTGGAAATGGTTGTGTCCGGGAAGAAGCACGAATTTCCCCCCCGTTCTTGGTGCAAACGGTTGAGTGATGGCTGGACATGTTTTGAATAGCTAAGTGACTTCATTGAGCGATGGTCTATTTGACGCATACTGCATTTAGTGCCCTTTGTCAACCCAAACTGCTGCCTTTTAACATATCCTGCAGAGGAGCTCTATGCTGAATACTATATGCTGTCTCCACGCCAGAAAATCAATACCAGTAAATTAATGGGGGATGTTTTAAACACACTCGCTCACACACACGCACACATTTCCTCCAAATAGGTAAATATATAGAGGTATATATTAATAAAAAATGAAAAGCCTTTCACACAGCTATTCATTACAACTGGGGAAGGAGACATCTCCTTAATTAAAAATTAATGAGGGAGGGAAGAAAAAAAAAAAAAAAAAAGAAGTCCAAATGCAAAGCCGTGCAGGGAAGGGAGGCTGCAGAGAACTCCCTTCCTGAGCCGTGACCCCAAGCTGGAGGGCAGAGGGAGGCTGGGGTGGAGACAGGAGGTATGAGGACCCCAGCCGGGAGAGCAGTGAATTCAGATCATGTCTATCTGCCCACAGAGCCGTACCCAGAGGGACGCGGTCTGAGGGGGAGGAGGAAGGGGCGGGTGATCTTTGTCAGATATGAGGAGCTCGGGGCTCCTTCTCCTTTACATCTGACAGGACCCCACAGACACTGTGAAGAAGTGGCTTGCACGGCAAAGAAAAGCACCAGGATGCTTCCAATTGAAAGCTCCAAAGTGCCCCCAGTCCCTCCCCAAAGCTGTTCTGCCAGCCCAGTCCCCCTACCCTCCCTGTTGATGCTCTCCAGCGGGCTCTAACTGCAACCCTGCACAAGGGGTGTGAAATATAGCCTGAGCACAAGCTGCATGGCCCCAGCAGGGTGCTCTCTCTCGCCCCAGCCATGTGAGGGTTGGGCTGGCCCATTCCCCCAGCCCCTGGACACTGGGCAGAAGTGGCTAGCAGAGCAGGAGAGTGCAATGCACCACATGGGAGCCAGCCCAGCTCTGCCTCCATAGTCTGAGGGCACAGGTTGCACCAGAACTTGGATAAAAGCTCAGTAGTGCGAGCATCTCAGCAGGATGTAAAAGCAAACCTATGGCCACATGCCGAGGAGGGTCTGGGCACGGATCTGTCTCATGGGGCATCATGGCACAGGTCTGGCATTGCCACTGCTGGGCTTGGCTTCCCACAGCCCCACAGCCTTCATGGGCTGGTGGTTAGCACTCTCTTGCTCCCAGGACAGCACAGCCAAATATCCCCACCATCCCCTGGACAGCAAGGCCTCTTACTGTCACCTCTGATCACCTTACAGAGGGTTATTGTTTTTCTCATCAGAAGGAATCAGAAAGTTGTCCCTCGTTGACTCACTCTTGGTGAAAGCTGCCTGCTGGTGAGTGGGAGGGCAAAGGGTGCAGCAAAGGTTCCTTTCCCCCATGATGCAGAGGATGGTCAGATTTGTGGAGGGAAGGGTTTGGTCCCAGGAGTCTGTAAAAAGGGCAAAACCCTTGGACTCTGCTCACACCCTGCCCATGGTGTGGCAAAGGCACCTGAAAAAGGGTGTGGGACAGACAGACTTCTGTGGCCTGGGGTGGGTGTCAGGGCAGGTCTACAGGGTGAGGGGAGGTACCAAAGAGGAGGTCAGGAGGCTCTGTAACAGTAAAATGATCAAAGGAGCCCAAACTACTTCCTGCTACCTGCTAGGAAGGAAGCCTGTGACAAGGTTGCCTTCATTTCTGAGGATGTGAGGGAACGCTGGCATTAGCAAACACCATAAGCTGTCAGAGATGGGGGACTCCTCATGTACAAAATATTGTACTAAATTGTCTTGTTTTCTCTTAGCCAAGATATCCAGTAGCAAAAATGGACATGAGGACTCAACCTCGGGCTGTACACACAGATACTCTGCAGTCAGAAATTCAAGTTCCTTTTGGAGAATTTGGTCAATTTTCAGGTTCCCCTCTATGCGGTAATTCTGTCCCCCACAGTGGACTTTCAGCCAGCATTTTCAGATCTTTGTATGGCTCCAAAGAGGAGTGCCATTTGGGATGTTCCTCCTATATTGGGATTTCCTTCCTCCCTTTCTTGTGCCCTACAGTGAGCCCCTGTTCCATGGTGGGACTGAAGCAGAAAGGTGGTGTCTGTTCATATTACTGCAAATCACACTCTGACTTTTTTCTTAATCTTCTTTGAGATAATTCTTCCTCAGACTTCGAGATTGCCCAAATGTGTCCCCAGGCCAATCAAAAATCTTCGCCCTTCAGGAAAGATGGCCTTTCTCTGCCCTTTAACTGCGTAAGCACAAAACACACACGTACACCAAGAAATTGAGATCTGCAGCTCATGCCACACATGGATACTGCACCTCTTACAACTTCGAAATGGCTGCAGATCTTCCAGCCTAATTCCTTCTTGGCAGAGAAGGAAATGCTTTAAAACCACTTTTTATTATGAGTGATGCCTTGTCTAATTCTTTCATTAGCTTCTGTAGATCTCCTACAGGATCTCAAAAAGTGAGCGACGATGCCTTATCAGGGTGTTAGGAAGCAAGCAAATGAAATGTATTTTATATCTGTAAGTTATTGGTTTTGTCATGTTGTCATTATTATTAAGAAAGGAATAGGTCTGGGAGGCTTTTATATGGAGAATAAGGGAGAGAAGAGTCCAGGGCAAGCAGGCATGAGAGATGCGCATGGGGTTAGACATCCCTGTAGATCTGACTGGTGTGAAGGCAAGTAATTGAATGGATGTTGGTGCAGAAAATAATTCCTGCCTAGAGACCCTTCCCAAGGAAAATTAATGAGCTGATCTGTTCCCTTTCCAGCTTGTTATATCTGAACAGTGCATGAGAGTTAAGTGCAGTTTCAGTGTTTGCAGAAACAAAGAGCTGACAGCAAAGCCAGGCAGGGCACAGGCAGTGGACAAGCTTCTGCCAGACAATTCTGGCACTGTGTTGCTTCCTTGGTCTGCCTTCCCCTACTGCTGTTTGCCCCTGGGCCACCTCTTTCCTTTCACACTCGTCTTATGAGAGGTTTTTCCCTTATCTTCCCTCTTACCTTTCCCCAAATCCTCCCTTTTACCCTTTATTTCTGTCAGCGTTCCTAGTTTTTGTGCTGTGGAATTGTCTGCCATCCTACTTCCAAGAATCCACAAATCTACCAGGGTCCTTTCCCCTGACTCCCATTGTCCTGATCCAGGAGCTTTTCTGAACACGCAGTGAAAACAGCAGTAGATTAAGTCAGGGTCTCCATGTCTTCGTGGTTCAGTATCAGGAGCAGCCTAGCACAGCCCCGAGATGCAGCAGGAGGCAATGGCCCAGCACACAGCTGATTGCTGCTGGCATTGCATCTGCCGGGGAGAAGGAGGATGCAGAGTTGGACAGGCCTTGGATGATGAGGAAGACAAAGGATTTAAAAAAGTGGGGTGGCAGATGGTGAGGGACAATTACTTGCCACCCCAGACTTAGGTGGGCTTGGTTCTCCTCTCAGCTTAGATTCACACCTGACTCTAAGTCACCAAGAAGGTGAGGGGTTTGAGGGGCTGAGATGTGCAAGCTCAATTCCTTTGTAAGGTTTGACAAGGAAATGCTGTTCCTCATTAGTGAGTTGCTAGAACTGACTTTTAAATTGCTTTGGAATTATGAATCTTCCTACTGACAGAGAAAGAGGAATGGGTTAATATTGTCCTGAAATGCACCAGAAATTGCCTTGCTGAAGAGAGTGAGAGCGAAATGCAGTGGGAGGGACATGGAGATGCAGTGTGGCAGCAGTAATGTATAAAGAAATTACACAGAGATAGAACAAATGTCTCTTTGCCAGGGAGACCAGGAGCTATTCCTATCCAGTGTTTCCCTTTTAACCCATCCCTTTCCCCATGCAGCTCTCTGAGTCCCCGACTCACTTCGCTGTGCTTTGGTACAACCTAAGCAAGAGTTTTGGGGGAGGAGGACCACTGAGGTTTGACAGCGGAATCTTCATATTTATTTAATCTAAAAGCAGTAGCGAGGAGGTTGCCGGGGGGAGCAGGGAGCATTTCAGGCTCTCAGATGACTCTGCCCCCTGCCCCTGTTTAAGAGCAGATTCCCAATCAAGCATACCCAGTTTATCCCAGGGGGAGCCCTCACTGCTCCATTCTGCACTGCTTCTCCCTTCCATATTGCACTCGTTGTCAGGGGATGTGCTGCTGCCTTTCACGGGCAAGAAACCTTCTCCCTTGCAGGGGGCTCTGGGGGAGGGAAGGGGGCTGCTTCCGGGGGAATGGCTTAGCAGCAAAGCTCTTTCTCCCGCTTGTCCCCTCGCAGTCTTCACCCCAGGGCGACAGCTACCCGGCAGGGGAAACACAGAACACAGAACAGGTCAGGCATACGCAGAACGTATTGTAAACACAATACACCTAAAAGTTACTTTTTCCTCTGCCTGTATGACCCCAGCTCTTTCCTTGTCCTCCATCTTTGACTCATTCTATCCATCTCCATTTTAATTTGTTCTTGTTTCCCTCCCCTGTTTCTCTTCTTTATTTTTCTCTTTCATCTTCATGTCTCTTCTGTGCTTTCTCTCAAAAGCAGCTTCTCCTTCATTATTCCTCCCTGTTTCTCTCCAAGTTCTCTGAGGCCCATCCCCCTTGCTCTTTCCTCTGTTATATTATCCTGTCCTTGCCCTCCTCTGTCCCCTTTGCTCCTGCCATCTCATCTCTCTGTCCTTTTTCTTCTTCTCTCTGCCATCATTTCCCCCTGGCTTTCTCTCATCTCACATACCAGTGTTCCCCCAAGCTGATGAACCCCATCTTTTTGGAGCTGTGGTGCCCTTACACTCTAAAGCAATTCTTTTCCAACCCCTCTCTTGCTCTCGCCCTTCTTCTTTCTCTGGCCAGTGTCCCCCTTCCTTGAAGCGTTGTATGACACCAGTTGCTGTTACTGCCTTCTTTTGCCCCCAGGACAGCCTGGCTACCTCTGACATAACCCAGTAAGGAGCCCCTCCTTCTGCTCCCCTTATTGCTCATTGTCTATGGTCAAGCCAACATCCCCACAGTTTGCTGCCTCCAACCTCTTGTGGCCAGAGGGCTCACTGGCAGCTCAGCTGATGAGCTGGCTCATCTGCATGCAGCCAGTAACTGGGCTGGAAGGAGCTCACGACAGCCCTAAATACCCTCCCTGGCAACCCTCAGACATGGATCAGGCCAGGATCCAAATGGAAAATAAGGGTCTCTGTAGCCATAACCCTGGGGCAGTTGTTGTGCACTACAGTGAAGGATCTCTGGTTGAAGATGTGTCTCAACAAGCAGTCGTCTTTTTCAAGCTGTCCACAGGGGGATGATTTTCCCTGCAATTGTCAGGAACACTGAAGGGGGTGAGGTGAATGGGGCTGGGGTCTCCAGGCCCAGAGGATCTCAATGAGCGTCTAAATGAATCTCAGGGAGTCAGGTCAGAGAGTACCGCTGGCTGGTGGGAAAAGGGGGTTTACACATTGTGCAGGGCTCTACATGAACCACTGCAGCTCACCGGATGCCAGAAATGGGGATATCGCTGCCTGTGGCACCGTGCAGCACATGGATTAAGACAGAAAACCCATCACCACTAAGTCCCCACCCAGGCAGAAGGATTGGAGCAGGGGGGATAACAGAGAGTGCAGGAGCAAATGCCATCCAAGGCGGTGGGTTGCCAAGTGAGAAGAGGGTTCATAAACAGGGACAGGGACAAGGAGGAGCAGGAAAGATCGTGCGTATGAAGGCAGCCTGCAAGACTAAATGTGTTTGCCTGGGAAAGGAGGTGAATGAGAGGGAAAGTGATTGGATTGTATTGAATAATGAATGGGCTAGAGAAGATGGATCAGTAGCTCTTGATTTCCCCATTTTGTAACACGCAGACAAGAGGACCTGACGTGAGTCACCGGAGACCCAGTTAAAGCTTTCTCATTTGATGCGTATCAGGACTGTGGAGCTCATTGCCACCCGAGCTCCCGTGGCCAAGATTTTAACAGCATTTAGCAAGCAAGTGGGCATTTACAACAGAGTTCACAAAAATTAAGCGTCCTCCTAATGGATGTGAACAGCATTTTGGGTGTTTCGTAATTCAGCAATTAAGCCAGTCGCCATAAAAACTAGGATAACATTTCACAAGGGCAGTCTATCCCCTATCTGACTGCCATGTGGTTCTTGCCTCTTCCCTGAAACATTTGTCATGGATTAAACGGAGCTCAGATTTACTTAGTCTGGCACTTCTTTTGTTTCTAGATGCTACGCTATGCAGTTGCAATATAAGATGCAAACTAGGCCTGCGTTTCTGCTGGTGTCAATGACTGCCCTAATTTGACAAATTAGCAGCGAGTTTAGGTATTTCTATCATATTTTTCTAGGAAGGATCTGGGATAGAGAGCAATTAAGAGCACATGGAATTAAGTGGAGTCCTTTTTCTTTCACACCCCAGGGTATAAAGCAAGTAGTTAGCAATGAAGGTGCTATATATGTGCAAAGAATTATTATTGTTGAAGTCCCTGCCTCCCAGAAAGCAATAGGCTTTGGGTCTCTTTGATGTTATCATGACTAAATTAGAAATGAGGTTGTCTCTTTTCTCTTGTATCTGTGGAAATGATTACTGAACTGGCATCCGATGACATACAGTACTGTAGCATTTCTATGCACAAGCGATGAAAGCCCAATTTTCCCCTCGTTTGCACTGATGCAACCTCACTGACTCGGATGGAGCCACACTGCTCACCCCCTCCGTGTAGGCAAGGGGAGAGTGAGGCCGAGGAAGGGCTGTGCGAGCTTTAAACAGCCACATCCCCAAGGTCACTGCGTGTCTCCGCTTTGCCAGTGCCATGCCTGGCAAACCAGGGGCTAAAATTACTTCCAGTGTGAGTGGGTGTGACAGCCCCAAAGTCAATGGGCTTCTGCACTTATTTTTGCCAGCTGTTCACCCCGCCCAGCAGTTACTTTGTTTAACTATTTCCATTATCATTGCCTTTCATCCTCATTAGAAAAATTCAGCCTGGCTGCCCTTCTTGTGGGGCAAAATTCCTCTTACGGGCTCCTCACTTTGGATCGGTGAGCATGTAAAATGCCAGAGGTGACCATGAACACTCTGGCATTCATCTTTCTCTTTTTCTTCATTCTGCATTTCTATCTTTCGTTGAATGTCTTTTACTTACTGACAGCCTTCTGTCTCCCAGCCCTATTTACCCTCTCTGTGTTACAGAAAAGCTCTCCCATAAAATTCCCAACTACACAATCAGAGTATTCATAACAAGCCCTGCAGGATAGGTGAAATCCACTTGTGTTTCTGTGGCACAGGCTGCTGAAGTTTTTATACTAGCTTCTTATCAAATCTGTAACTCCCCCGAGAAGCATATGGACTTTATCCTGCACCTCCTATTCCCCCAGAGCATATACTCCTACCTGCTAGCTGTGAAAAACAGAAAATAAGGATGGTATACAAAAACTTGAGAATGCAATGCCATCCTATCCATGGGTAGGAATTTTTCTGATGTGTGTTTTTGCTAGAAGCAAACAACTATAAATCTCTGATTTAGCTTGTTGTATAAAGTATACATTTTGTCAAATAAAGAATAACACTACCCACCTCCGTCCCCTGGATTTTCTATCCCTTTCTGATTTTTTTCTTCCTATTTCTCAGTTTTCATTCTCCTCCTGAACATGATTTTTTATAGTGGCTGTTTTATTTTTCTCCTCCCACTGCCTCATAACTACATTTCATTCTTAAATTTGCTATTGCTCAGAGAATTTGTCTCTTTCTTCAGGTCTTGTTTACAGCACTAGAGTAGTTGCAGTGCGATTGATCACACTTGAACACTGCATATTTCTGTGGTTTATGGTCGTGTTCATTCAAGTATCATAGATCAAGCACTGGCAATCAAACCACTTTTGATCCAACCTTATTTGCTGATTCCTTCAACCTTACTGTGACCTGTCCGTTTTAACTACTAAATTTCTGAGAACCTGTTCCCAGAGCTTTATTTCGCCCTGAAGGTGTTGCCTAATACATTTCTTTCTCAGTTTAATCTGTTTTTTCATTCTTGGTTTCATTTTTTCTTCATTGTCTCCATCAGTCCCCTTCAGAATTCACTGTTTCTTCTTTTCTTCACTTTTTCTCCACACCATCTCTCATGTCTGCTGTTTTCTCCCCCAGCCCTCACCCCTGCTGACATTTTTTCTCTTCCCTTTACATTTCTGGCCCATAGTCCTCCTGGGTAGGAGCAACCCCCTTGATCCTATCCCACTATATCATTATGGAAAGGCAGTAGAAAAGGATTGATGACTAAGTGCGTTCGTGTGTGTGTGTGTGCACATGCACATGTGCATCTCCTTTCAGATACGGTCATAAGGAAACCTTGGTGGTTGAGACAAAGAGGTCTGGCTCTGACTTTTGCCTTTCAGACAGCCATGAGGAGTCATTTCCAAATGCAGATGCCCCCCAGAATTGCCTTCAGAGTACAGGGTATCAAAGGATCAATCATCAAGAATTTCTGCTGCTTCCTTTTAGATTCAAGCATTGCCCTTTTCCTTAGGCTGAGGGTCACGGGTTTTTGAAGGGCAGCAGCAGAATCATGAAAGAAGACATTTTTCTCTTGCTCATTTTTGAGTGAGAGAGTGAATGTACTGTGATAAATATTTTTCTGTATATAGCTAGAGCTGTCTCAAAGAAGTGGCAAACAGATGGCAGAGGCCCTTTATAGGCAGCTGCAGTTGTCTCTTAAGGTGTCACCATCACAAGAAAAGTGGTTGTAATTGGGAAGCTTCAAGATCAGTAGCGCCCGAAAGGACTCAAGCAGAAAAGAATGTCATCCTGTGTGAAGGTGGGGGGGGTGGGGGGGAGAAAGAAATCAAATATTCAGAGACTAAGGAATGGTGCTTGAGAGGTAAAATAAAGTACAGGGACAAGGTTGAAGCAACTATGAAGTTTTACTGAATGACACGACCGCAGGATGGATGTTTTCCCTGCATTTGGGAGTCCATTCTTGGCCATAGATAGTGGGAGCATTGTAGGCAGGGTGAAGAAACGGTTTAGAGTATTTTGGGGACAGCAAGAGGGGCTGGTGTCCAAAGGAAACAACTGAGTGAAAGACAGAGATCCCTAATGCACTGTGGAAATGCAGCCAGGGGAGAGGAAAGGCCCGGAAGCAGCTATCTCCATGCTCTCATCTCCTCCAACTTGCTTCAGAGGGCACCTGCAGTGTGTGCTTTTGGAATGGGGATTGCTACAGCTTGGTGTAGAAGCCTGTGTCCCAGATATTTTGCAAATAATTTGCCTGCCTGGAGCCCTATCATTTTAGTGTATGCAGCATCAAGAGAAATTGTAACTTGACCTGTAAAGCAAAGGAAGTGGAGACATGTAGCTGCTCCCTCGAGAAATAAAGAGGGCTAGGTTCTGTCGTATCTCCCAGGCTGGGAGGGATTGCACAGGGTGTTGGACCCCTAAGTCTTCCCATCATGGAATTGTTTAAATATCTCCTGCTCCTATGGTGTCTCCAAAAGTAGGAGCTATGTATTCCTTTCAAGGAAGAAAAAATTCGCAGAAAAGTTCAATGGGAGGTTTTGGAGGAAACCAGGGAGGATGCCAGAATCTATAGTGTTGTGCAAGGGTTTGGGGTAATGGCCTGTGAACAGGCTTGGTGTTGGAGATTAATTGGAGCTGAACATTGCACGGTGTCCTCTAGCTGAGACACCTCCATTGAAACTCTACTCAATAGTCTCGAAGAAAACAACTGCCAAGAGCAGAGCAGAGCAGTGCAGCTGTTTTGCTGTCGGGAAAGGGAGCAACAGAGAAACTAATATGTCTACCCTGCCATGCAATGCAAACAGCAGCACAGCACACAGGAAGAGCATCAGATTGACAATTTTCCTAAATTTCAGGTGACCACCTAATCATTGCACCAGTCTTCCCCAATCATTGCTCGACTCTTCCCCTCTTCAGTCATCACTTTGTCCATGTGTTCGCAGGAAAGTATAACTCAGAAAGGCCAAGAACAGCTTTCCAGGAATTAATTCCAGGGGCTGTCTAAGATCACAAGAGAAAGGTGTTTTTCTGTGTGCTGCATCATTACAGCTTGGCCCACATTTACAGGAACAGTGAGGGGGAAAGCATTCAGAGAAAAGCAAGACTGTGAGAAAGAATGCTGTGAGCATGTAAAGGCACCAGGGCCAGGGAGGATTTATACTCTTCTGTGGAAACAGAAGGGATGGGTTGTTTCTGGGAGCAGATTAAGTCGGCTGTGGAGGTAAGCATCTCTGCATACTGGAAACAGAGGGATGGTTGGGGCTGGAAAGGTCTGTGGCAGCTGGAAAGCCGAGTCCTGAGTCCCCTCTTGCCTACTGTTTTCTTCTGGCCAGCTCACATTCCTATTACCACCTCCCCATGCATGCAGTGTGAGTGCTGGAAGGAGATAATTGAGAAATATGGTCTGAAAGGGAGGGTGAGTCAGGAGAAACCCTGGGACTCAGAGGTAGGAGAGACTTTAATAGTTGAGAGAAGCAGGAATATCAGCCGGAGCTGATGGATGGAGACAGACCTCCTCATCCATCTTCTCTGCCTTGTGGAACAAGACAGATTTTCTCCGGCCTAATGCCAGCACCTGCCACCCCTAAAGGCCTTTTCTGCCTTTCCACTGCCTTAGCCCATGGGAAAAAGAAGGGTTTAGGCACACATAGAGAGGGCAGGATCAATCACACAAACCAATCAACCATGGACCTGCAGTAATTTGGAAAGTGTAACTGGTGGTCATGGTTCCACGCAGAAAGTCTAACAAAGGAAAACTGGGGAGAGAAAGAATCAAAGGAGCTGGAGGATAAAATTTTTGTCCCAACTTGCTAATGCCAAGAAATTTATCTATGTAAGCAACTTAAGGCCGACATGGCCACCTCCTACACTGAGGCTCTCTGCTGGTCTGACAGCTGTAAGCACATGAGTTTGTCCTTCTTCTGGAGGTCTGAGGTGCAGTTTTCATGGCAGAGAACCCATGGTTTGGCCAGATTACCTTTGATAAAACAAGGGAACCAAAACTTAATGTTCCTCTCTGACTGTTGCTCTTCAGCAGAGGGTTTCTGAGTATTTCACCTTTTATTACCATTGTGCCATTGCGCCTGTGCCAAAATGCTTCATGTAGGGTGGAAACACCTTTGTGCTAGACACTGTACATACAAAAATACTGTTGTCCTTACATCAAAGAAGTGACAATCTAAGATGACAAATGACATATGAAAGGCAGTAAAGAAGACGACAGCAAACGTGTAGAACTTGTTTCTGCATTGTTGCTTTTGACATCAGTAAGAGGGTATTGCACCTAGCACTGACTTCACCTCCTTCTCCAGGCAGAGCAGATGCCCAGTGCCAGGCAGTGCCAGAAGGAGATACCTGAGTAACTCTAAGCAAGCTAGCTTGGGTATTTCAAGCCCTAATGGCTACTCAAGCATGGTGCTCTGCACAGGCAAATTAACAGTGTATCTGAGAGCTGTCACGATGCAGCGCTTACTCAGGTGTGCTGTTTCCAAGACCCGTGCAAGGTCACATTACATTGTGCCATGGAGACTTACAGTAAGAGCCTCTCTCAGTTCTCAATCTACATCTAATTCCCATGTCCCCATACGGGCATGCCTATGAGGTTGGAGGAGAGGGTTTCCTAAAGCTTGGTAACCACAGGTGGTCCGAAAGGAATGAATGATCACATCTCATTCTGTTCCTATGGGAGGGGTACTATATTTATTGGGGTTCCGAAAGGGAGGTTGGTCCCAGATGTGTCTCCTGGTGCTTGAGAAATCTGGAGCCTGAAGATGCCATCATAGCTGGATTTATCCTTTGCAGTTTTAGCAGGCAGGGCTGAAGGACACAGAGACTAATCTCCATGTGACCTGCAGATCCTGTCCTTTTACATGAGGGCTGAAGCTTGCTGAAGAGGCAATGCTGGAATGCTTTTGCCCATGTGGTATCTGCCCTGGGGATACATGGCCACTTCCGTCTCCAGGGTTGTCACTTACCAGTGAAAATTCATTGAATTCATGACAAAACTGCAGGATTTACCAGCAAAGAAATAGTTTGTTCTGAAAATAAATAAAATCTGATGTGGAGGTGGTAATTTACTCAGACACCCAAGAGATCACTTATTTTGAGTATCTTGTTTAATTCTCACTGAGACTGCTAGTTTTCTGTCATTCTTGATCTTAGTTTTCTTGGGAAAAGGTGTAATATGTTACATGGCTTCTTCCCCATAATAAAAACAAAAGAAAGGACTCAAGGAGAGGAAAGCTCCATGATCACTTCACTGAGCTGCACCACAGCAGGGACAGAGGTTGAACCGACATCCAAACAAATTCTTAAGACCTATATGAAGCCTTGCTCTTCTTTGGGATCCATGTGAAGAATTAAATCTCTGCAACAGATACACAGTCAGTAGCTTTTCCCAAATAACGAACTAATCAGAAATACTAAAAATAGGCTGCATTGGAACATCAGTTCAGCCATTTGGAATGTAGAGCAAACGGCACTGAATGTGTTTAATGAAGTGAAAGAGCTTTGTTTTTCATCACTGAGTTATTGATAAATTGTTGATAGGTGATCAAATGTGGACTTTGCTTCCAAATTTTGTGACTTCATGAACCTGCCAAGACCCTCTTGAGCTACCTTTGTTCCTTTCACTGCTACTGTAGTAGGACTTCCTGCCCTTTTCAGGACCCAAAATAAGAATAACTGTAATGTCTTTTTTCTTTTTTTTCTTTTTTACTTTTTTTTTTTCCCGGATAACAAACATTTAGCCTCTAGGCCAGTGATCAATTTTCAAGAATAAATGTTCATAGTTGTACAAAATCGGACCCTGGGAACTGGGACAGATATGTGAGAGAAGATGACAAGATGGGAGGCAGATCAGTTCACATCTCTACATGCTGTTATGAGAATAACATCAGGGCATTAGATTAGGAGGATGGTGAGAGTGAACGAGGGACAATCTGGTTTTTATTTGTTCTGCAGCAAAATCAGTGGGGAACCAGGGTAGGCCTTACAGTTGAGATTTAATTTTCATGCAGGGAAGGAAGTGATCTGGGACCTCATGGATGTTAGACCAAGGGACATGCAAAAGGAGTAAGGGGAACTGTGGCTCCAATAGGAAAAAATAGGTCTATTATGAGGGTTGAGACAATACTATGAGATCAGACCCTATTGGTTGTCCTTCATGTGTGGACTAAATCTTCCAGCTTGTATGAATTATACTCAGTCCAGAATGACAGGAGAAAAGAGCATTAAACTACCATCACATTCACATGCCCCTGAACTTATGTCACCCAGGACTTCCTCTACATACAGAATGTCTTCAGATAGAATGTATGCAAAATTCTTTGCTGTTTTGTGCTGTTAAATGGGGTGAAACAATTGGAATGAATTTGAGGACTGAGCCCTGTCTGGCTGACGTACGCTAATGATTGCTAGTGATCGTAGTGGGCAGTTTGCTATGCACCTTGAAGCTATCTTTACTTTCCCTTCCAGTTGAGAAGACCCACAGTACCTTTCTTGTGGTCTGCAGGAAATCTCAAATCATATTTGAGATACAGTTTAGACACTTTAAAACAATCTTTTAGCACTGGTTTGCATAATACATACAGTCCTTAACAGTTCCACCTCAATGTTGTTGGTTGGGGAACATCATCCAATCTGTGCTAAGCCACTATAGGAATTAATTAGCTGCCTGAACATTTGTATTCTGATTATAGACTCACAAATTATTCAACTCTATCCTACGAGGAACCAGGTTGTCCTTTAACCTCAACGGCAAACCAGCTGTCCATCAATTACAATGTGCTCATACCTTAGGGTGATGAGAGCAGCAGAAAAGCCTAAATGGGTTGCTAGAAAGTGATACAAATTAAATACAGATGTATTTCATTAGTGTTGGGAGGATTGTCTGCTCTTTAATTGGATGAATCACCCAATGGGTGTGTTCCTGAAGCCAATCAGAGCGTGCCAGTTCAGTAGAGCCACAGTGAGAAATGCTGTGCTGCGTCATTCGGCATTCTCCAGTGAGTGATTAAATCCATGTCATTTTTAATAAATCAAATGTTGTCATGGGGTCAATCCTGTGGGTCATGCTAGGTTATAGTGCAATTTAGCACTGGTTATATCAGGTACTGCTGTGTCATACAGGTTTTTGCTGGGTCACAAGGTCAGACTGGGTTCCTTAGATACCATCTCTTGAACTCACCAGACCTGCTGGAGTACATCAGGGGAATGATGAAAAGGGTTTGCTGCGCAGCCTTCTAGTGCACCTGGTTATGGCCTCTTCTCATGGCTGAAGTACCTCTTCCCTGTAAAATGTGCATTTGTCTCGTTTATTAGTTTAAACAGACAATGTGACTTTCGTGATTTGTCCCGTCCAAAACAACACGTGCGCCAGGCCTGAAACAGTGACTTCTTTTCTTTTCTTTTTTTCAGAACATCATACTATTTCAGTTAATTGTATTGCTGTCTGACTCCATAGTCAGAAAGAGACCCTGCCCTCTGCTAATGTGGCTACACATCGTTGGTTTAAGTTCCCTGTTGTAGGGGAACCTCTCCATAGCCAAAAAATACAATACCTCAATTAGGGGATGTGGCCAAAGGACGAACAGTACAAGTAACAAGACCTCATGTTCCAGGAGTGCCCTGCTTTAGTGGTACTTTATTTTGAGTTATGATTTGGTCAGGTGTATGTTAGTACAGCCCTGAGGTGACTCTAACTTGCATCAGAGACTAAGCCAATCTCTTCTGGTCAGATGGTCAGAAAAATACAAACGCAGCACAAAGCCACCTTTAACCCTGACACCATGCATCCTGTTTCAGATACCACTGAGAAAGCTGGAAATCCACAGCTTCTCTACAGAAGACACTTTGAATGGCAGAAGTTTAAAATGCTGGCATTTTTATGCATAGAAAGACTTTTCTAGGATTTTTTCAAAGATCATTATGACCTCCTGTGAGGTCTGTGTGGATATTTGAGTAGTAACTGATGCTTGCTTTGACAGAGAAGGGACATAAGAATAGTCTCAATAACATTTTTAAACCTCTCAAAATAAATTTGTTTTCCATGACACACATGGCACCTCCAGAATAGAGAGTGGCAGATTGTGGTATGAAAGTTTTACTGGTACCAATCAGGATGACATTCCCAACCCACTAGTGTCATCGCTGGTCAGGTAAACCACTGTTTTCCACTCCTTCATGCATTTCATCACCCAGTGTCCCTGGAGCACAAGAAAATGTTCCCATGCCCATTCTATATGCGGAAACTTTCGGACACAGGAAGGTTAAGGGGTTAGCCAAGTATACACAAAGACTGCGGCAGAGCCAATCTCATCTTTCTCCAAGTCTTAAGTCTGTATCCAGATCACTCCACGATCCTTCCAGAGCACTGTTTACCTGGCCCCGCTATAACACCACCTATACAGGGTATTGCCTGTTTTCCAAGAGTGTATTGCATAGATGATCTCTAAAGCACCATGGAAATGTCATGGGCTGCAATCAGTAACGTATTAGAGCCAATTCAAGCTCTACAGTACTTCTTGCAAGCTCGCAGATTCTTTGAACACAGGAGGTCTCTGCAGGAGCCACATCAGATCTTGCTGGTCTTCTATTGGAGTCAGCGAGTGAACCAGGAAGAAAGTTATTCCCTCTCCAATTGAAATCAAACTCATATTTTCCTCAGCAGAGCTATTTTAAGTCATGCATTATTATCTTTTTTCTCTCCAAAGCAAAGCCTGTTTGATACTCAGAGGTTGTTAGAACCAAAGGGGAAAGGGAGAACACTGGGGTATTGTTCTTGCTGCAATTGGAGACTTACTTGGTACCTAAAAAAGATTTTGTTAAAAAATAAACCAACTCTACAGTGCTTTGAGTGAGAAGAAGAAAACAGCAAAGGAAAAAAGAAAAAGAAAATCCATGCTGTTGAAGTCTTGGGCAGTGTCAGGGAAGTAAGGCCTGAAGTTGACATATAAGGTCAAATCCATAGCTACTACAAGAGAGCATAAACCGCTGATTCTTATATTCAGTGATGATGTGTGTGAGGCTAAGACGCAGATTATCTCATTTAACCTTTGTGATGTAAGAAGGATCCAATACTCAATTCCTGTGTACATCTGCGACAGATGGTGTTTAATAGCAACAACAGTCACTGTGGGTATGCCTTTCCACGTCTCTCTGGATTCCAGCTTTCTCCTCAGGCTTTCCGTGTCAGTTGTAACTCACCTGGAGACATTTTCAGGTGTGTGTTTCTACTGCAAAAGCAAGACATGGAAATGCATCCGCATTAACTTGCCACCACAGCACAGCCACGTGTGCTAAGTGATTCAGGCAGTTTGGCACTTTCACATCATTGCTTGCTTTCTTCCATGCACCAGCACAACAAATCATCTAACCATCATTCATTCATTTCTTTCTCCACCTGCTTGCCTGTGGTTTTTTTTTTTTTTCTTTCTCATTCATGTTCAGCAGGTGCCTTTAATTCCCAAACATGTTCCCAGATCTTTTCCAATGTCAGCTGCGGAGCTAAAAAGGGTTTTTCTGAATTTGATTGATCAGGTTGTCACAAACCTGGCTGGGAGCCATTTGTTGGACACTCATCAGATTGCTGCCGCAGAATCCAGCTGCTGAGTTTCCAATGTGCTTTTAGCCTCTGGAGCGTAAAGAGAGACAAAAGCATCTCCAGGGATGTTCGAGGGCCACAGAGCCTCTATTGACCATCGCTTCCCGAGAGCTTGACCTCCTATGGCAGTTGCCTCTCCCTGCAGGCTCACACAACTTCCCCAGGTAGCTCAAGTGCAGCCTTTCACAGGGATCCTTTCACAGAATCCTGTCATGAGGCATGAGTCTGCTGGCTTACACTTTAATTCATCAGGCACAGCTAGATGTAACACATGTGTGATAAAGATGAACTTTGCACATGATGGCTGAACCCAGCATCTCTCAGAAGATACAGATCATGAGAAAACAACAAACACAATGTCCCCACCCACTGCTCCCTCCCTCTTTGACTCAGTGGGGGATTGCCAGCTCATAATTTGTGTTTTCTCTCAAAAACTATTCACTCCCCTCCCTGCCATCCGTTCTCTGCTGTCTCTTGATGAAGTTTTCCTGCTTTGTTCCTCACCCAAGCCTTTCTTTAATCCTTTCCATCCTTACCCGGCTTCGTTCAGATTTTCATAATGTGCAGAGGGCTCAGCAATCCCACCAACCCTGTTGCTCAGTCTCAGTCATCACCCACCAGGGTTCAAGGACCAACTGCTGTCAATGATGTATGAAGGACACTTCTGCCTAACAGTGAGCAGACATCCACGCGGAAGATACTCGCATAGTTACAGCAGTGTAATAACACCGTGACATCAAGGAGAGCACACAACTCACGCAGAGGTTCCACATCAACATGAGGCTCAGGACCAGCTGTTTAAGAGCTGGCACCCAGGGAAGAGGCATTTAAACCTAGTGCTATCCTAGTAGCATTGCAGGCTCAGTAAGTACAATGACTTTGAAAGAGGTAGAGATATTTATCTCAACAAGTGACTGGGGCCTTCAGCTGCTCATCTGGCAAGTGTTCAGAGCTGCTGGTTCTGGAGGACACCTGCCCACCTGGATCTCCTCCACCCATTCAAGTTCCCTGAGCTCAGAGAAAAAAAACAGGATCAGGACACAGGCTATCTTCTAGCTGTTACATGAGTCAGGGACCCAGTGCATAGCGTAACCTACACATTTTTATAAAGGGAAATAGATGGAAGCCTCACGTTATCTGCGGCTGCAGCTCAGCAGATGCTCCATTTGCACACTACAATTTATGAGCCATGCTGTGGTATGATTTAAAGGGTAGAGGACAGAGTGCTTTGGTTTCATTGGGGACATAGAGGTAAAGGAAGGCTTCCCACGAACGGGGTCTGAATACAGCTGAGCGTAGGAGACAGAGTCTTCCTATGCTGACATGCCCACACACAGACCAATGCACAGATCACCCTCAGAGTAAGGATAACTCGATGGGCTTTTATTATAAATGATCCTTGGCTAACAACATAGATAAAGTAATTTATGGCTCTTCCTGCATTTCTGAATAATCTTTAGTAGGTTGAACTGTCCATAAATCTATTGCTGTTCTTTGGATACAGGTGTGAATCCAAGGACTCTCTGACTCTTAAAATGATGAAGTTTGGCAAGCAGAAATCACTTTTTAAATCAAGGATTCTCTCTTTTCTAATTTAAATACTGCAGGAAGTGGTGACAGTTACAGGAAGTAAGGTCTGATTCTGGTAAACTGGGCTGAAATAACCTGCCATTTTCAGAGCAGGATGAAACACATGGCAATTATAATGCAAGAAGCTTTATGAGGATGTAACTCTTTAAAAGCTGATTAGGAAAAAGAGGGACTTGGCATCCAAGTAGAGAGAGGGATGGCTGCATGGCAGGACTCCTGTTGGTGTATGAGTGTCTGCGCCATGGTGGCATTGTTATCCCCTTCTTGTCCTGACAATATACAGTCAATGGCACTTCAGGAGGTGGGTGGGGGACATCTGGTTAATGAGGAACAGATGGACATCATCGGACGTGCACTATACCTGCTCTTTTGTTCACTGTTCCCTCCCTTGCTCTCTGATTTTTCTCTTCTCCCCTGAAGCTGAGCTCTTCCTTCTCCTTCTTTTTAAATGGGAAGGAATGTTTGTGTGCTCCCGAGAAAGAGCAACGAATTACTTTGGTCAGAGCCAAGCACAATAATGGCAAATGCAGTCAGGAAAAGTCTCAGCTATAGTACGTGCCTTTCTTTGGGATACCTACATGCTCTGCTGGTCCCCACTTATTGTGTCCCTTTCCCACTTCAGTTCCTGGACCCATTGTGACAGTGGGCAACATTGCCACTTTCTCATGTACTATTTCTTTGATATGTCTTGTTTAATGATTTGGACAGGACTTTCTTGAAGGCCATTCTTTGGGACTTGGCAGTTTAGCCCACTGTGAAAAGGTATTTGTTTATCTATCCTGGCTCTCTTTAGCTCATGGGGGTGATTTTTAGCAGTGTGGTGATTAAACCTGGCAACCTGACTTTCCCGTCCATCCTTCCGGTTCCCTCACAGTATATAGGTAGGATTTGTGTCTGTGCTGGGGTGTTCTCATCCAGTTAACAGGTGCCAGTAAAGTGCGTTTGTTGGTCTTCCACAAAAATCTGAAAAGCTGAATACAAACCAGATCCTGAGAGAAATACAAATTCCCAAAGGTTTGTGCATCTCACAGCTCAGAGGAGACAGCACAGTGTTCCTAGATGTGCCTCTACAAAGCAAATCTTCCTAAATCCCTGTGTTCCAACCAACGCTGACAAAATAGCAAAATAATTCCTATCAAGTTCCAATTGGCTTTCATTAATACTGGTGGCTTTCACTGAGATTTTCTCCCTGAGAGACATGACAGAAAAGTCAGTCCCTAAACCCCTTCTCACTCCTCCTGATAACAATTTTACTTCAGTTATGCCTGCTCACAGTTACAGGGTTGAACTGATCCCTCAGTTTAAGTTACACGTTGTGCTTATGTAACATCAGGACAAGGTTTCCCACCTTCCAGCTTCCTCTAACTCACCAAATATTTTACTGTGGGTGAGCAAAGTCTCCTGAATCAGTCCCTTTCAAGGGCAGCAAGCAGAGGTATAGTCAGCAGTCCATCCATGCTACCCTCTTCTGTCTCTCTAATCTGAGAGCTGTTACAGTGTCCAAAAGCAGGACTATTTTTCTGCGTAGGTTTGGTTTGGATAAAAGGCCTCTGTGTCCTTCCTATGGTTTCTACTCCAGCTGCCTTTGAAACACATTATATTTCATATATGGGGCACAAACATAGCATGAATGAGGAAGGACAACTTCAAAGGAGGATGACTTAGCTTGGGCGAGGTGGAAACCAAGTTAATTCACTTGAGTTGATCACTTCAATGAGGAAAATGGACTGAGTCCCCACAGTATTCTCACCATAACACACAAATGCTGAGTTAGCATCCAGATCCATCTTCTGCCAGGATCTTGGCTTTATGGGCAACTCAGAAGTATTATTCAATATACATTCCAGCCAAAACATCATGACTATATCTGATTGTCCTTGGCTTTCCTTCCAATACCTTTTCTGTACTCTCTCTCTCTCTTTCTATCTTTTCCCAAATGAGCCTTTACTCCTCTCTTTTAGCCATGGGGAGTTAATAAGCAAATTTTAACAGAGTGAGTTAGCAATACCTCAGCAGCCTTGCAGAGTCCAAAAGCTACTGATAGGATGGGACAACAAAAGGAAAAGACTGGTCATCCCTCTCCTTTTGCCATTCATCAGAAGCTGAAGCATGCCCATCATAGCTTTATTCTGTATGACCCCCCAGGACTTTATTCCAGCCTGGGACATTTCCTTCATTACAGTAGAAGGGTGAAGATCCTGAGTCCCCGCCAGTGTAACCTCTGAAGTCCAGAGTCTTTACATTACTCCTCTCCCACAAGCTACTGAGCATGGCAACTGAGTCTGGAACTGGCGTTTTCAGGGAGATCCCAGTCTAAGGATCCCATCCAGAAGTCCTCAGGGAGAGAATGAGCTCAGCCATCCCTGGCAGCTCATCTCCAGGCTTCACGGTGCACATACAAACTAGTCTGTCAGGCCAGTCAGTGCTACCACTCCCCACCTGCTTGGATGCCTGTACACTTCTTGTTTCATCTTAGATTCTTTCCTCAGAGACATCTCATATCTATCTCTCCTTGGACACATTTCACAGGGACAATTCTTTATGAAGCCCTCTACCCCCATAAAAGAAGTGTCTGCTCAAGGCCACTAATCATTCAGTCCTCCTGCTGCAAAGGAGTTGGGATGGTCCAGAAGTTTCTTAGCAGCATAACCTCTCTGCTTGATAGCCCCATTCCCTTCAACCCCAGGGTGCAAGTCTTGGCAATAACGCCATCTTTGGTGTTCCACCTCTAAATAGCCTTCCATCTGCTGAAGAGTGAAAATCAGTGTCAGTGCACCTGAACCTGTTCCCTTGCAGGGAGATTTTCTGTGCACTGCCCCAGATTTGTCAAGTCCATTATGAAGAATCCTGTTGTGCAGAACTTCTATTCCAGACACACTGCTTTGTAAGATAAATGCAGGTTGAAAGCGTGCAGCTGCATTCCTAGAGAAAAGGGCTACAATTCCCTAGAGACCCTCGAAGGTCCAAGGTAACTGCAGTCATGACCTCGTTGCCTGCACGAGTCTCATCAGCGCAGTAATGGAATGAACTTGTACAAGCCCCACCAGAGAAGGGACAAAACTAATAATCCCGAGCCTCTCTTCTACAGCAAGTGCATGCCCAGAAATGACCCGGTGTGCCTCTGAAGAAACCTTATGCTTATGCCCAGGGCTAGAGAGGGAAGGAAATGGGATTTACTGGTGGTTTTAAGAGTCAGGAGATCTTTGATTTTTGCTGCAATTTCTTGTGAACTGTAAGCTGACTTTCCATTTTCCACCAGAATGCAGCAACATCCAGTGAAGTGCATCGCTTTTTGGCTCTTAAGATTGCTTCATTGGGATTTCAGGATTCCAATTTTCCTGCTCTGCACACAGCACTCCTCAAATGGGGGGGGACCCACAGTCATACCAAGCCAAGTAAAACACCCCTGGCCTGAGTCAGAGTTCGGTTTCAGTCCTTTTTCTCTGATTCAGTTTCACTGGTAAGATGGAAATAATCATGTGTCACAAATCTTAGAAGAAGCCTGGGTTTCCATCCCAAAATGTTCTCAGAGGCTTACCAGTCATGAAGAACATCGTGACCAGCCAATGGGGCGGATCTGATGGAGCATTCATCCTTTTCTTATGTTTAGACTAGTGTGGAAGTTTCTTTTACTTTAATATACAATGCACCGACAGAAGTCTGTCAATATGTTGCCAGTCTCGGAAAGTCTGTTCTTCTCTACACATGTTCTTCAATCCAACTCCTTTTCTCCTTGTAAGTTCTAGTTATAACACAAATTTCAGCGGCTGGATCCTGTGGTGGGATGAAATTTTACAGTTGCTCCGTAGGTATTTACAGAATGGCCATTATCACGCTGTGTATGTATTTTAGCACTGGCTTGCCAGGCTTTGCAATGACATAGCACTGACTTTCACCTCCAGTCATGCTTGTTTATATACACTCTCCAATCACAGGGCAGGGGGTGTCGGGAAAGGAAAGGTAGGTCAGACAGTTGAGTTAGCTAAGTCTGAATCATAGGATAACTGCAGTATTAAGGTGGGAAGGGACCTCACAACGTCTCTAGTCCAAACTGTTGCTCAAAGCAGGGTCAGCTGTGAGGCCAGGCCAGTTTGCTCAGGGGTTTATCCAGCAATGGCCAGGTTTGATATCATATCCCATACTCAAATGAATGTGGTGTACCACTGAAGAATAGCCATGCCCAAACTTCCAGAGGCTTTTTAAAAATTATTACTTTGGTCTTAGTGGTTTGTACATCACACTTCTGAAACTTACTCCAGCTCCTCACTCTAGCAGTCCTTAGTAGGTACTGATCAAAAACTGAAAATAGCTCATCTTAGATCTCAAATCAATGTAAACTGTAAGCCCTGCTTGGGCCATATACTTGTAAGAAAGCCAAAGGAAGAACTTTGTATGATTTTTTCCTAGGTGGTGCACACGAGTAGAGAAAGCAGTGCTTCTTCTACCTTATCACAGTAACAAGAGAGTAGCCAGAGAGCATAAGGCGTAGGAAAATGTGATCTGGAGTATCAAGCTCCTTGGGAGCTCACTGTGTGCACATTGGAGGCTGTGAACCCATGGGAACGTCTCTGATGCCTCTCTGCACCAGTAGGTGAAATTCCACGCATCCTTTTTCTAGCCCTGGCAGTCAGATGTGCATGGGCCTCTCCTTTGTCCTGTGGGTGAGTGGACTCCTCTCTCTGAGCCACCTCTTACAGGCTTTGTCACACGTAACAAGAACTTATTGGAACTTTCTGTTGGCAAAGGGTTAGGTTGGAGGGATCACCATATCATAGCCCATCTGTGCTGTTCTTAGGGCTCTGGGACCAGGGGCGGGTGTATGAACCCAGTTGTCTCTGGTCAGTGTGGATGCTACTGGATATGGATTTCTGCACCGGGATACAGTGCCCTGTCAGGAGGGAGGAGGAGAAAAATATTCCTCTGAAATCCCATTTTTTGGGCTCCTTTTTCAGGAAATTGTACAACAGCTCTGAGACTATACTACCCTGATCATGCAGCGCGAAGTGGACAGGAAAGTTTTAAGAACAACACCAACCAATTTAACTGTTTCAGATAAATATTTCTTTTCCCTAAATGTGACAAGGGATCATAGTCCCCATGTGCTGAGGATCTACTGTTGCAGATATCGCAGCCGCAAAACTGTGTCAGCCAGGGGCTGCTCAATAGTTCAATGGTCTATTGGACAAACGAGAGGGTGAGAAACACAGGAAAAGGCAATCTGAGACCACGTGAACCTCTGTCAGCCAGTGCCACTGTTCTGGAAAACCCTGGGTTGTAATTAGTAAGTATTTCATAAAGCAGTATCTCCTAATGTGATACATGTTAGATAAAGACACAAAAAAGGCTTTAGGCTCTCCTGCTGTGATACATGTTAGACAAACACACAAAAAGGCTTTAGGCTGGGCTGCTGGATCTCACCCAGTCAGGGCAGTCACACCTGCAGCCAGGGGAGCCTTCCCAAACTCCAGGCTCCCAGGAGAGGCTGTGCCTCCGGGTGCTACTGCGGGGTGATGCTCTAGAAACACCGGCCGTAAGGCTGCAAACAGTTTTGTGCAGGCGCCCCGTAACAGCTTGGGCCTCTTGTATGGTCAGAAGCATCCCTCTTTGCCATAGCAGTGGCTGCACTGGTCGCAGGCATCTTCTCTTCACTGTCACCTCCAGCAATTCCTTGCACCCAGACATACCAGTTACTGTTAATCCCACTTTCCTGGAACTGGCTGCCCAGGAAATGGCTAGGAAATGGGTTATGAGGAAATGCGTTAGAGAGAGATGCTGTACTCCAAACCTAATGCCGTGCAGCCAGAGGAACCCGGTCAAATTACTTTGCAAACGACCCCAAATTTGCTTGCTCATATTCAGTAGTACGCCCCATGGCACAGAGTGTCACTGCGCTGCATATGGTAGATGAGCACTTGGTATTTTGCTGGTTTTGAAATGTGTGTCATTCCCAGGGCTGCTTCTTGGTTTTATAGCTGGCTGATAATCTATATGTTAGGCATGTAATGGTGTACAGTAGCGTGATTGATCCAGGGCTAGATGTGGTGGCACTGTCATCTCTGTCATCTCTCTTTTAAACAGTTCATCAGATGTTTGCAATATGAGTCTCCAATACCAGCTTTATTTACCTGCAGCCATTACTTTGCATTGCAGCCATTTCACTGCAACATGACATCTGGGATTTAATTTCAGGACTTCTCCACTCAGGGGCAAAGGCCTTTCGTCCAGCAAGCTACATGAGCAGTTTCACTGGCTTGGATGGAGAAGGTGGAAGTTTATAACTAATAAAAACGCCAGCAAATCGTATACATGTGGCTGCATTCACAACTTGAGCTGAGCGAAGCGGAGGCAGGGCGAGCTGCTGTAATGTGTCATTTTCTCTGTCCTGCCAGCACATAACTCACACAACTTAAACTATCTTAACTACCGCTGGACTCCCCCGCACTTGTCCCTTGCTGCCCAATAAACAGGGTAGTGATGTGGTGCTCCTAATAGCACCTGTAAGATTGCCCTGTGCTACAATAGTAACCTTCCTAGAGCAGCCAAGAAAAGAAACATAGCTGGGCAGACCAGTAATTGAGAAAGCTGATATATTTCCACCAGGAGAAGGTAGCAATTCATACCCTCTACCTATCATTATCCTTAAGTATTGATTCTCCAGTCACATTTTCTTTGTTAAATGGCTTATTTCATCAAGGAGGGATTCTGCAGTTGCAGTCAAACCGGGACTGAGCGTACTTGTGCATTTGCAGTGAAAAGTATATGTGACCTGAATTTTAGTCTAAGACCTAGAATTTTAGGCTAGACTTCTAAGACTACTCTTTTAATGAAAGCTCAGCATGCTACATCTCCCACTGTTGGTTAACTCCTGCCATTTGAAGGGCCTGTTGTCAGGATGTTGTATCTTACTTTGCAAAAATTATGCGGTGGTTATCAGATGGGCAAGGAGATAGGTTTTAGTAAATATCACATAAAATATTTGTGTGTGCTCATTCAGTTTACTTTAAACAAATTTGCTTCAATTGTGCTCCCACTCCAATTGTCTGCCTTCTGTGACTGTTCCAGCAACTTATTTACTGGCACAGATTTCTCTCAAACAGCAACATTTAAGTGAACATGTTTGTAAAAAGCAAATGTTGAATCTATAACCAAAAAGTATTCACTCTGAGACACTACTATTAATGAGTTAAAGCCACTACCAAATTGTTACTGGAAATTCTGTGTGAGGAAAACTTAGAATTTACGCACAACAACAAGAGCTGCAAAAGTATCTGTTTTTCTGGACATAATTTTGATATGTTCTTGCTTTTGGGGTGCAGTGGAAACTAAAACATTTTCAATTTCCAGTTGATGGCATAGGATAAAAGTCATTTAGTATATGTCTCCAGTCAGAAAAGGACTGAATTTCACAGATCATACACTTAAGCACTGCTTCCAGAAATGGATTAGCAAACAAATCAGAGGTTGAATTGCCTTTGTGTTGTCAAAAAATGTCAATCAACAAAATAAGGGAAATTATTCATTTCCTCCAAGAATTATTTGAAGACAGATGGGATTGAGAGTTAACAGTTTTGTGGGAGTGGATGTCTCCCAGCCTCTTCAAAGGAGAGAAAGGCTTTCTGTTGGTCACGCATGGAATTGCACTTTTACATTGCTTTTCAATCACATCTTTTGTAACATTTGCACTTCGAGCTAGAAGAACACAAAGTGGCCTGGGTTCGCAGTGGAAAAATACAAGACCAAAGTTTTAAAAAACAATTGAAAACAAATCTGAGATCAATTGAAATCCAGACAGAGGGGAAAGAGAGAGAGAATCCAAAAAGCAGAGAGATGGAAATGTTAGTCCAGGCCAAGGAAGCGGTATTGGAAAAAGATATGTCAACAGCTGGAGCTGTGGGGCACTGAGGAAGCCAGCGCCAGCAGGGAAATGTGAGTAATGGTACGGACAGGAGCAAATCCACTTGGAAAATAAAGGAGAGGAATTTGAAAATTTGCCTCAAAATGAATGGGAAACCAAGAGTTTGAGATGAAAAGGCAAAGATGTAATACCAGTTGTGATTACTTGTACGCACAAATTTGGAAAAGCTCTGAGTAAGAACACTTCAAAGGTCAGACCATGCAGTAGAATTGATGATTGTTAGATTTGCTGCTGTGACATACCTAGATAGAGAAGATGAATTAAAGATTCACAGAAATGCCCAAGATATGCCTAGCATATGCAGAATGGTTTTCAAGGAGGGACAGGAAAAATATGGAAAAGTTGAAACATTTTAAATTAAGGGGAACTCTTCTACCTGGGAAGGAGTTAACTGAGAAAAGTTGATACAAATCCAGAAGCTTTCTTAGGCAAGAGAGGCTACAGGTAAGCAAGGAAGTGCAGTCATAAAAGGTATGTGCATTTGAGTACTATTGATATTAAAGTGGCTGTGAGAGCTCACATGATTTTCTTTACTGAAACACATTTTTTGTCTGTGAATGTCAGTTTGTTGAAGCTGACACTCTGCAGGAACATACTTTCTAGTCTCAGCAGAAGAGCTTGCTTAGATATGAGATGGGATCACTAGTCAGAAGGAGAGAAAGAGAAGAGGTGATCAGAAGAACCAAATAATTAATTAACTCATCTAGGATCCAGGAAATCTAGCGTGAAGTCTTTGCTAGGTAAGAAGAATAATTTTGAACCAGTTTCCATCATTTCAATATTAAGCCCATCTGCCAGACCACTAATTCTTCTTTGGCAGGTTTACTTTCTCCCTCTCTCACAAGAAAAAACAATTGAGGAGGTATGGATATGTCACAGTACACACTGAAGATTTATTCTGAAACTTCCAAAATACCCTCATGCTTTGCATCAACGCATGTCTCCACTACTTAAGGAAGAAAGAAGACCCTGAAGCAGCAGTATCCTTGTGAATGGAGGTCTCTGGCTCTGATGCCAGAAGTAACTGAGCTCTATATGATCTTGATCAGATAGTACACAACTACATTTTCATAGGTACTCATTTCTCAGTACCTCATCTGAGATATTTTGCACCTACTGTTCTATTCAGTATTGTTCAAAGGTGCTGAAGACCTACTGCTCCCTTTCAAATCCTACGGCAAAGCAATTAGGTTATTTCAGATTGGATTCCCAGAAATGAAGATGCATAAAATGAATGAACACATGAAAATATTGGCCCTAATATCTCTGTGACTCAGCTTTTCCATCTCTACAATGCAGAAACGATGCTTACTGATTTTGCAAAATGCTCTGAGCTCTACGGATGAAAAGCAGTGTGAATGTTAAGTACGATTATAATTTTTATTAGAAAAAGATTTAAAGGATCCTTTATCCCTGGAGAAGGGATCCCAGCACAGAAGAGGCATCCCTGTCCGAAGAACTGCTTGAAAGTTGAGTAGTTGCTAAGAAACCAGAGTACCTTCATCGCAATGAATACCCCGAGAGGGATGGAGTGGGCAACCATTTCACAAGGCTACCACAAGGTAAAAAAGAAATGGGACCAGACGTCATTAGCAGAAAGGAGATCATTAGATTTCTGCACTACAGTCTGCATGAACCTACAGCAAAAATGGACGAGGACAGTCATGAAGGAGAGATAAGAGGGAGTGACTCTCTTAAGCGCTCTATGAAGAATAAGGAGGCTCTGGGTGCTTGTTAAATGGAACGGCGGTGTCGATGGAGGAGCCTGAGGACACAGCAGATAATGGCTTATTTTCAAAGAGCTGAGCAGAGTACCAGAAGCTAAGGAATTACTGGAAACAGGACTAAAGTAAAAAGTCGGAGTGAGGAGATAGGCCTAAATGATGAGAGGTACCAGGGTCAAGAGAAGTAGTTGTTTTCTTGAGCGACTGAATTATGTCAGATGTTTCCAGGGCTGCAAAGAGAGTAGGAGGAGAGGCATGAGAGAGGCTCAGGAAAGAGGGTGTTAAGTCTAAGTGAGATAAACCAGGGCAATCTGTGATCGAAAGATGAAAAAAGTATATTGTACTTGCCTGGAAAAGGGCTAAGAGGTGAGAACAACATGGGTGTGCTGGGAAGAATACCAGTGTCAGAGGAAGAGGGAGGAAGGGCTAATAGCAGCTTCAGAAACAAGGAAGGAATAGGAACAAGATTATCCATAAGAAAACTGTCCTAAGTCTGCTGCTGAATATGGAGTTGTTTCTGAAAGTATAACCCAAACAATTGAAAATCAGAGACTGGGAAAAGTATCCTGAAGAAGATCTTGAAGTGATGAATGTTGTTTGGTTTTGGATTTAATGCAGATGGTGTTGGACAGAAATGGAGATGAACACAACACTGCAGGTGTTGCCCTGAGAGAGGAAAGGAGGGAGCCAGTCAAACTGCAGATGAGCACTAAGAAGCATGTGGGAAGAATGCTTGAAGGGAATTAAAGGTTTAGGGTAATCCTGGGATGAAGGGACTGGTGCAAATTAAGCAAGATAGCACTGGGTAGGAAGGGAAAAGTTAGGGCAAAGTCCCAGAGATCAGGAAGCTGAGGGTAAGAAACTGCATGCCAATAGCTGGGAAAGAAGGAGAAGAAAGAGGAAGGGGCAGCATGAAGAAAAAGTCACCACAGTTGGAATAATAAAGCAAAGACAGTAACAAGTCTGAAAGACCAGGGGAGATAACAAAATAAGAGAAATTCACGTGCAGAAAATTGCTTCGGGAGTGAAAAGAGAGATGAGCTGTTTAAAAAAAAATAAATGTAGGATCTACTCAAAGTTTCAGAGACGGGAGATGGCACTTCTCTTGGGAGAATGTTTCTTGCTTGTGCTTGGTAGGACATCATCTAGGGAAGCTGCAATAAACAACAGAGACAGCAGTATTGATCTCATTGGGAACCTGCAGAGTGCGGGAAATGCTGGGATTATCCCCGTGGCTGCCTTTTGAGTAGGTCCTGAGGTTGGAGGCAATCCCACTGCTTTCCTCTCTGTAGAAATGCTCTGCACTCTGCAACCTGTGGGCCAGGATGGGAGACCCTCAGCCCTTCAGTGTCACATTGTCCTGCTGCTGTGATGGCACCCATCCCACCACTCGTAGACAGCCCTTTCCCTGCGATTGCCTCCCCTTACAAATTAACGCTCCTGATGAGTGGCTGATTGATTAGGCAAAAGCAATACAGAGACAACACTTTACCAAGCTATTTAGACCAGATCACGAAAGCACAAACCCACTCAATTCTCAGAGCCAGAGAAGCCCAGCAGGACTACAGGGGAGGCTTAATACTCACACTAAAACACCCAGCGTGCAGCAGTTACATTATCTTCTCCTTACCTGCTGTTCCACTTGTGTCACTCTCTCTTCTCGATTCCCTGTGCCGACTTCCAGTCTCCTTCTACATCAAAGTTCAGTTCCTCATTTCATCTTCAAGGCCTCACGTGGCTCCGTCGGAGCTTGCTCCTTCCTTCCTCTGCCACCCTGCTCGGTGCTCACTGGGCACCTCTCCCCCTCCATGTCCCCTCCCCACCTCAATCTCCCTGCAGCAATGACTTTGCTCCTTCTCTCCTGCTCCCCTCTTCCCTCCTTGCACCACACAACCTTACTCACCTCCCTCCTGCCTGCCCTCAGGACTCATTTACTGCAGCTCATCTTCCTGCGTTAATGACTTCCACTTCTCCTATGCCCTTGGCAAGCTTTGCCCCTTTCGACCGTTAACTTTGTTTACTATATTACATCTTTCGAATGAGGAATAATTCAGAGATACCCGGCCAAAGCCAGGAGCAAACAAGGCGTGAGCATACCCTAGCTCAGCTTGTGACCTTTCTCAGGCGCTTCCTTCCCTCGTTCCAGCCTGCACATCTCAGACACGATCTTGTCCCCACTGTTTTCCCACAGATCTCACCACAAGCAGGATCCAGAGCCTCGTAACTGCTGCCGAAAGCCTCTTCTGAGGAGCTGAGCATCCTCACTTGCTAGTGCCCCACAGGCTGGGGTCTTTGTATCGTGAAATCCTGGGGACAAGACTCTGCCTTTTCACCTGCTGGTAAAATGCCATGTACACATGACGCCATGTGGAAATACAAAATAATGCTTAATGCTACGAGCAGACAGCATTAGCAGGGAAAGGCTTTCCCCTCCCACTCACCCTTTGTCTATCTGTTTCTTTCCCATTGTCAAAATTTAGCATCCTCCACTGAGAGACTCGTTTTTGCTCTGATGCTTGGAAGGCATCCAGTCCCAACTCGCTTGCTTTCCCTGCCAGTCTCCACAGGTATTCTGTACACAGGGCTTCCAGCTAGTCAAGAAATGCTCTCTCTTCTCCCCCCCACAGGGGAATCTCCGAGTGCCGGGGTTGTTACAGGATCCTGGTGGTTAGGCAAAGTCATTCATTCTTGCTCTGATGAATTAACTGCCTCTGCTCCGCAGCACACTGTGAAGTGCACTACAGGAAGAGAGGAGCCCTTCAGTTGGAATGGAGGGCAGCCCTGAAGAGGTGTTTACACAATGCATTTGTTATGTCGGGTCACAGAGGAAGTGAGAGGAAAACCCGCACGGTTTTGGTTCTAGCTTAGCCAAGACTCATTTTGGTGTTCACTAGAAGTAGCTCCAGGAGAGACAGTTTGGGCCAGAGGCCAATGCATAGACTGAATTTCATGTTTGAGGTTGACATGACTCTGATGTTGGCTCGGCAAAACCAAGGCCACAGCCTTCTGAGGCTGGGCCGATCAAGAGGGCCAAGAGGACAAGGTCTTGGTGGGCAACATATCTCAGAGGTCAGTTTTGGAGAAACAGACTGATAGACTGACATGTGGCAACAGTGAGTAGAATTAAGTGGACAAGCTGTCCCTGAGGAACAGCTGGCCAGCTGTGCTTTCAGCAGCCACAGCTGTCCCAGCAGGACTCAAAGAGAAGCTGCAAACATCTGCTAAGTAAGATGCATGGTAGCTGACATGAAGTCAGCTAGATGCAGAGATCAGGCAGGAAAAACGTGGAGAACCATTTTCCTGTCCCACAAAACCTTGACATTAAAAAGCTTCTTGTTCTACACTGGGGTGGGACAAAGATGGTTTTTTTAAAGGCTTTCTTTCAGATCAAACTCATGTGTTAGGTGCACTGAAATTGTCAGTAAACCATTCACCTGGGATTTGGGGGATCAGATCAAAGGCTCTGTATCAATCTGAGAAATTTTCATTGAAAAACTCTGACCACTTTCAAGAAAGACTTTTGGCAGTGGCTGTGGCACGGGAAAACAAAAAAAAAAAAGAGATTTACTCATGAAGAGACAAACAGACAGTCAGACTGAAATGCTGCGTTTCTTTGATCCTGGCATGTTTCCTGACTGGCAACTCCAGTTCGAAGGTAAGATAATGAGGTTAAGATCTAAGGTGCAGCACAACATTCATTGCTGCTCATCAGACTGCTATAGCAGTAAATCAGAAACAAAGGAGGGGCCTAGAATTTCAAACCAGTGACTCCAGTGAGGAGGAACTGATAATTTTTTCCAAGAAAAAGTGGGTAAATCTGGAAAGAGTTTGAGTTTTGGCAGTCTTTAGAAGTCAATTTCTTGTTTTAAAGTCTTTAATGCAGGGAAGTTTCAGTTCTGAGACCTCCATGTGTGGGGAAGGGGGGGAGGTACAGTTTGGTGTAAGAAGTTCTGATGGCCACAGAAGGTGGCTAGGTACCTGGCTTGGACATGATTCAAAACCCTGAAACGGCCTTTCAGGTTTTTAACTGAGTGTAACTGGACCAGACCACATTAGAAATAATATTCCCTAGTCTAGTATTGTGAGTAAATTTTATCCCATTATGAATAGCCTCCTTCCCAGGATGCAAGAGTAATGTTATGTGTAGAGTAGCTGAAAACGCTTCAGAGATTAGCCCTAGCACATAGCTCACACCTACAGACTCTTCTGTGATAAATTAGCGTGCTCAATGGATGAAAAAATATTGGTGCAGCAGCACGGCTTGCAGTCAAGCTTCAAAGGGGTTATTATGACTGAGCAGCAGTACCTGCTCCCCCGTATGCCTTCTCTGGTTGTACCATGGGTAGCTTCACACTCCTTCTTCATGGCCCCCCCTTCAACCTCGCCTTTCCAAATCATCCTTACCTTGCTGACCTCCACCCGCCTTTCTTGTAGGCATCGTCCCTAAATCTAGCACACTTTTCCCTTCCACGGTTTTCTTCCTAAAAGCCAGCATAAACTAACAGGTTACACGCGCACATGCAACCGTAAATGTCTCATGATCCTTGCTGCTATAAACCTCCCTCTTCCAAACACCCTGCTGGCACAGTTTGCTTGTTAAATAAGCCCAGTGCTGTGCTTAAGTCTAACTTTTGTTGTAAGCACTTCAGGAGAGGGCCAAGTCACTTTGTTTCCTTGTAAATCAATGGGGTTCCGGCAACCCAGAGGAAACAATAATAAAATTATTAATGTTCTAATAGCAGCCTCTAAAAGCTAACACCACTTGCAAAGCTTGGCATTTGGTTTTTGCTCAGCTGCATAAAAAGGGACCTAAAATCAAATCTGTGCAATATCTACTTTAACACCCAATGTTTGATGTGGATTATGAGTAAAGCAGCAAGTTGGAACAGCAGCAGTTTGTCTGGAGGCATTGAGAGCTGCAGCATAGCTGTGCTAACGCAATTTGATCAGATTCACACTGGCCAGCTACCCTGTTCAGCCCTGTGGGATATAAACTCTGTTTACCAACACTTTCTGAACTCCGGCAAGCTAAGCAAAAAATACACATTATGTTTGTTTCATGTGTATCAAGGCAAACTCCATGTCCTGGCTCTTTTAGCACAGAGGGCACTGCTTTCCTACACCTTTCACAGACCGGTCTGGCTGTTCTTCTGGGTATTTGTCCTACCAGAAATTGCCCCAGAATATTTCCAGGGAGCTAAGAGCTTAGGATTGTTGGAGACCCATACACACAACCCACATAACTCTTCAAATCCTGAATCCCAGCACTTCTGCGAAATGAAAAAAAAAATATTAAGCCATGTTTGGATTCAGCGTTCAGGTTGATGGGACGGGGCTGCCCTTTCTGGGATAGCTGGGGACACCAGTGGCGTCCTCCCCAACTGTCTGTAAGAAGGGGCTTGCTGTACATCAGGTCAGCCCTCCACTCTTCCTGCCCCACCTTCCCTTCAGCTTCTTATTCTTTATTGCTTTAGGAGCATTTGGGAGGCTTCGGGTTGTTTTGCGAGTGAGGTCCGGGTCAGGAGTGCGTTTACCAGGGTTGAGCATCCTAAAGAGGTTCGGCACACTCTCGTGCTCCTCTGCTCCCCGGAGCACAGCGCTGGTTAGCCCTGGCTGGCTGGGGAGACACTCTACGTTGGGCTCCTCCTGAAACACACACAGTGCTGCAGGGTGAGACGTAGCGACCACTAGAGGAAATTGCAAAATTATTAAGTCCTGACCTCTTCCAAGGGGGTTTTCATTTTCTGACCGTATGTGGTACATTTCAGGGCACGAAGGACAGAAAATCTCCACGAGCTCCATGGCCCTGCACGTTGCAGCTCAACCCAAAGTGCTGCAGTCAGCAGGGTGTTCTGCCAAGGAAACCCTTTGCTGAGTTCCCTCCTGGCCATCTCTGGTGGGCTGCCTGGAGGGACAGCAAAAATCCCAGCACAGTTTCTGAATGGAGTGAGGGATAAGGAATATTCCCTGCCTGGGTAAAGCCGCGTCCGCTCTCCAAGGGCAAGTGTGTGCGAGCTCAGTGAGCGCGTAATGGCTGCCATGCTCGTCTGTGGAGCCCCTGCGCTGGGGGATCTTTCTCAGTGTTGCATGAAGGGCTTTGGGTTCCCTGGGGTACAAAAAGTGCTAGAGAAAACCCAGCCCTTCCCTTGTTCTATTTCCTTGCCTAAAATCGACTTCATACTCATCTGCTGGGCTGGAATAGACAAAACAGGTTGTGCATCCCCAGTGGGGCCGCTCACCCCAACTCAGGCGACAGCAACCAGACCCCCAGTTCTCACCCAGAGATCATTAAAGAAAGCGAGTGGTGCCTACCTGTCCAGTCCTTTTCCCAGGGGCAGGGAGGGCAATGAGATGAAAGACCCCGAGGACCGACAGGGCGGGGCTGCAGTTTTCCCGTGGGAAGCAAGCTGAGGAATTCCCACGCTCTGCTATTCCCCATAATTTCTACTGCTAGCTGTCAATTATGTTACAGATTTGACAATTCCTACTGCAGGCTGATGATGTTGTGTGGGAGAACACAGGAGACTTGCTGAGACTGCCAAATCGCTAAATACGTGTGATGGGGGTCTCTCCCTTCCTCCATGTGTCTGAGCCTTGGAGGGGAAGATGGAGGAGAGCTTAAGCAGCACAGAAGAGAGAGGATGGATTGAAAGCTGCCTCTGTCATTAACTTGCTCCATTCTTTGGATTATTTCCCTGGGGTTCTTGGGTATTTTTATTATTAATAACTAATAATAATTTTTATATAACGCTTTGCATCCTGACGGACCCTGAAGCACACCACATACTTCACGAGCTAATTACCAGCTACAAGCCTAATTCCTCTCTTGGTTGTGACCGTATCTGCTGAAGGAGCAGCTCAGAGTCACACTAGATTTACACCAGTTTAACTGAGGACAGCATCCCCCTATAGATCCGACTGGATATGTCAGAAACAAATGCAGTATGGAGTTGGAGATGAAAGATTTGAATTGCCTTTTCTCCTTCTTTGTAATTTAAAAATGACTCACAAAAACCTATTTGAACACAGCATTACGTTTGCAAGATTCTAGATTTGGAGTTTGGGAACAGAATCATAGAACCATAGAATTGTAGAACCATAGAATCACAGAATCACAGAATCACAGAATCATAGAATCACAGAATAGCTTGGGTTGGAAGGGATCTTTAAAGGTCACCTTGTCTGAACACCCCTGCAATGAGCAGGAACATCTTCAGCTAGATCAGGTTGCTCAGAGCCCTGAACAACCTGACCTTGAATGGGCTGGGGCATCTACCACTTCTTTGGGCAACCTGTTCCAGTGTTTCACCACCCTTATTGTAAAAAATTTCTTCCTTATATCTAGTGTAAATCGCTCACCTTTTAATTTAAAACCATTACCCCTTGTCCTATTGTAACAGGCCCTGGTAAAAAGTTTGTTCCCGCCTTTCCTGTAGGCCCTCTTTGAGTACTGAAAGGCCACAATAAGGTCTCCCCGGAGCCTTCTCTTCTCCAGGATGAACAATTCCAACTTTCTCAGCCTGTCTTCATAGGAGAGGTGCTCCAGTCCTCTGATCATCTTTGTGGCCCTCCTCTGGATGCACTCCAACAGCTCGATGTCTTTCCTGTGCCGAGAGTTCCCGAGCTGGATACGTACTCTGGACGGAGCCAAGCCCAAGCTCCCACTGGAGTAGGGGCCCAGCCCACATCTGAACCAAGGCACTGTGTAGCTCATGGCTGTGCAGGCCACTTTTCATGGTGTAAGGGGGGCTGCTTTTCCCTTTTTTCTTGCCTGGTAAATCCGTGCCTGTGCATGGTAACTTCCAATCACCCGTAGAGTGATAGTCTCACCACTGACCCAAAACATGACCTGCTGTACAAGGTGAGCCTGGCTTTCTACTCCGATACATGCTCACAGATCAGCAACACAGTTATATCCGAGGACTAAAATGCAACCCGATAGGATGAGCTGACTTATACATTTTCTGGCCCACGTTTTTTCTCTGCATACTTCTGGGGAGAGACTAACCCAGCTGAGCTCCAGGTCTTTGAGTTCAAGTTTGAGATAGTTCAGTCCTTATGCCCTCATCCGGCTAGGATGTTGTTTACATGCTCTGATTTCTGAGAGTTTGATGTTGTAACCCTGTATGCAAAACCTGTCCTAGTTACAATATTGTTGCCGCGATAGAGAAAAAAAAGAAAAGAGAAGCAACAGCTCTAAATACTGTCTTCAGCCCAGCTACCCCTTTCCCTTCACTCTTACACTAGTATCTCCCTTCCTCTGACATCTGGCTGTGCAGCCATGGATTGGGATTGCCTGTGGTAGCTATGGAGCATCTCTCCTCCTCCCACACCTTATGCACATCATTTCTCTCTCACTGCAGATAATTGCATCACCCTTCCTGCCACTTGGCTCACAGTTGTAGTGTCACATTTGACTCGTTACACACACACACAAATGTTCTTGTTACAAATTGACAGTTTGGGTTGTGGGTTTTTTTAATCCTCTGTAATATCTTGATTTCTCTCTCTTGCCCTTTCTGGTTTGCTTGGACTTCTCTCCACGTCCTGATCAACTTCTGCCTTCACTTTTCCATCCTCCACCCGTGCAGCTCCAGCATGTAATTTGTGCTCCTGGAGTCTAAAACCCAACATCATGCTACAATATCTGAGCACAACTATTTACAAACCCTTCTCTTCATTCTTTTTCTGGTTCCCAGCTCATTTAAAGACCAGTTCTGCCTCTTCTTGCAAGGCAAAGGCAATAACTTTTACTGACTCAGCTGATGTACCTTGAAAACTCTGCAATGGGGCTTGTACATCAGGAAGCTCATGTGTTTTTCCTACCTAGAGTGATAGTGGTCACTCTAACAACTGTAGAAATAGTTTCTAACCTCTCTACTGAGGAATCAGAGATATTGTCAATGCTTTACATGTCCACTGAATCATGCGGCTAAATATCAGTTAGAAAACCAAAATTATTTCATTGACATATATATGAAATCATAACATGCATTTGTTATATACATATATATAAAACTACTTTTCATTTCAGAATGCCAGGACAGAAGGGAAATGTGAGAAATACAGAATTAGGAGGAGCAAAGTTGTCCACAGCTTTAGATAATTTAGATGAGCCTAATACATTTTTCTGTTTTGCACTATTTTCAGAAGAAATTCAGCTCAGGTTTGATTCTGTGAAAGTCTAGAAAATAGAGGCAATTGTTTGCCAGGGGAAATGTTTGTACTGGATGCAGGCAAAAGGGATTTTTTGAATTTTTATTATTGCTGCGTCGAGGTTTTTCATTTGTAACTTGGACAGATGTCTAGCAGTCCCTGAAAGCCAGCCACCCGCAATGTTTCAGCTTGTAAAGCTCAAACGTGCTGGGTTTGTGTTTGCACCAAAACGCGTTCAAAAGCCTTTGCCCAATTTTCCCGTCCAACCTCACTCTCTGCCCGTGACAGGGCACGGGAAATTTCAAGCCGCAGCGAGGATATTTTTGAAAGCTACGGCCCTGTAAAAGGAGGGTGTTTACAAATGAAAATCTTCATATAATCTTAACAAGAGGCTTTGCTACCCCTGCGTCCCCACCCGCGTTGAAGGAACGGGTACAGCCAGCGCCGGGGCAGCGTCTGTCGGCTCCTCAGCAGCCCGCAGCGGCTTTGGGGAGCCGGGTGGGCAGGCGAGGGGGCTGCCGCCTCCCGGGGAAAACGCCAAGCGACCCCCCAAGGCTGAGGAGCAGGCGCGGGGGCCGGCCGTGATGCGGCGCCATCCCCGCTGGCCGCAGCTGCAGCGGCAGGCGGAGCGCTGCAGGGGCACCATGCGGGTAACGCCGGGACGCGGTGCGGTGCTGGGGGGAGGGGGGGTGGGGGAGGAAGGGGAACTTCTACGCTCCCGCACTCTACGGGGAGAATGCTCTACCGGGGGCGGGGGGGGGAGAGGCATCCCAAGCCTCCTCCAGCGGCACACCTGGCTGTCTTCTCCTGGCATTAGCCCCCCTCTCCTTCGCCGGGTGACTCCCAGGGAGGGCTGGAGGGGGGAAAGTGAGGAGTAAGAGTAAGAGCTAGAAAAGGCAGAACAGGAGCCTGGTATTGGCTTGGATGGGAATTCTCTCTCCCGTGCTCACTCACTGTTCGCTCTACCTCTCTCCTTCCCCCTGATCATCTCCCCCTCAGTGCTACCCCATACTGGCTGCTCCCCCTTTTTTCTCCCCCTACCCATCTGTGTCTGCATTTCTTTTTCTATTTATTAACCATCTCCTGACTAAAACGATCTCCCCAGATTTGGTATTATTATGCCATTTTACTGCTGTAGCTTTGGTCATTGCTAATGTGCTGTGATAAAACCCTTCCTTCATGCTCATCAAGGCAGCAATGGTCTGTGAGGCATGGTTTGTACCGGCTTTACTGCAGTAAACTCCCTTTATCATTTGATCCATGGCAACAGCTGCAATAAACGTGATTATTAATAATAAGGTGAGGAGAGCTGGTATAATGGTTCTACCTTGTAGGCAGGGGGGATATTCTTTCATGACTATAAGATGAATTTCTATTTTGCATCAGTTCTTTTACAGGCTTCTTGACTGCAATATCTGAATGATTTCCAGTGCCACATTAAGTGATGGGGCTGGATATCAGTCACATGTGGTTTGTTCTTTTATCCTCTCCCCAGGGAGAGAATTATGTATGCAACATACTGGTTATGTTGCTAGGGTTTTGTTTGGTTGGGTTTTTTTTAACATATGCACTGCTGCATGTTTATGTTGGAGAAGACCACATCAAAGAGGCACATTGCATTCGGACACAAAGGTGGCAAGATTTCTGGTAGTCCTTTGTTCCCATGGGATCTCTGCTATTATCACAGGCTCACCCCCACAGACCACATTTGCTGCCCCACTGAGCTTTACCTTCTAGTGGAAAGTTCCTCTGTCCCTAAGGAGAGATGTGGACTCTTTGGTCTTAAAATGACCTGCCTGAGTCAAGAGCAGGCACTAGCACAGCATCCCCTGCTGCTGTGCAGGGTCAGAGCTGCTGGAACACAACCCGCTCAAGCTCCAAAATGACCATCCTGTTTGGTACAGTGGCTACATTTGCTGGTATAACCCTACACCCTCTAACCAACACCTTTAAATGTTTAAAGTAAGGCACGTGAAATGATGTCCTAATTCTTGTAAGGTGCTATCTATGGAGAGATTCCCCAAGAGGAACCATGAGCACTTTTGAAAAAACAGCCTTTCTTTTGGGAACATCAGCACAGGCGGGTAAAAGCAGATGCCTGCAAGCACTGCTTGTGCTCCCTGCCCCCAAAGCAATGAGTGCTCTCAAGTGCTTCATTCTTTGAAGGGTGGAGAGCAATGAAAATGCCATCAAAGGGCTTTTCCTGTGCTTCCCTGGGCACCTCATGAAATCTCACTCCTTCCTCTTGAAGTCATGTCAGGTTGGGCATTAAAAACTCAGTGTCACTAGTGTCATTTTTTGACAGGGACAGCAGACCTCCTCTCCTGGTTTGCAAGCCTTTGCCAATGTGTGTGAGAAAGACACGCCAACAGTTTGCCACAGAGCTGTGGAATTTGTCTTCCCAGCCTAGAGGTTGGCTCTGGGCCCCATTTCACAACCTGCTACCAAACAACTCAGAAACAGGGTCCTGGAGCAGAAAGAAATGTTTGTGTCTTACCACCCGCCCTTTGTGCGCTGTTTCTCACATTTCTTTCACGGGTAGACAGTAAATATTAGTTTAGTGCACAATGAGGATAACTTCTAAGGCAGGAATTACTAGTGTGAATTTGGGAGAGCTTTCCCATGTGCACAGCCTTTGTGTTTATCTGGGAGAAGATCATATCAAAGATGAGCATATTACGGTTGAACTGGAAGGTGGGGAGAATCATCCGGCCCAAATGATCCAGTGCCTGATCACTTTCATGTTTTTAATATAAATACCCTCAGGATATTTCCCTTAGGCAGGGAAATACCAATTTTGAGTGAAAGAAGAGGGGGGTTGAGTGACTTGCTTAAAATGATTCAGGGAGTGTGTGGCAGAAAGAGGTACTGAATCCTTGGCCAACACCAAGCCATCTTTCTGAGCTTTTAAAGACAACAGCTATATCCAGCTCCCTTTATTTATTTCTCAAGATGCCATTATGCCAAAACCTCTGCTAAATTAGAGAGTGAGGCTGAAGGAAAGCTTTCAGTGGATTGCTTTTTTCCATAAATGGAAATATCACAAATCATTCTGGGAAAACAGTTCTTTCTGTTCTTGTCCCTTTTTGTCTGGTTCTCTCCTTTTGGACATCTTTTCTTCTGCCTCTTGCTCCCAGTTTTCAGATGTACAGTCCTGACCATTTAAAAGTGTTCCTGCCCTGCAGGAAGGGAGTCGCTTTTCATTCTTTGGAACTTACTATTTTGCGATGGCTTGCACTCTGCAGGCAAGCGAGACTTCTGAAAGAGACAGGGCTGCACAAAGCCGCACAAAAATAAACCGTATCACCAGCAGTACTGAGCCAGGTTCTCATCGGGGGTAACTCGGTCTGACTCTCACCGCAGCAGAGCTGACGGCTGCCAGCTGTCCTGGATAGACAGCATGTACCCAAATGATGACCTGGCCGCACTGAAGGAGGTCTCTCTGAGGGCTGAACGCATGGTTAACACAGATTTTCATGCATTTTAGACATTCGGGCCCCTTTTGGCAGTATGGCAGGTTGTGTCTGCTCTTAATGCTATGGCTGGGCAATTTTTGTCTCACTCCAGGCACTGGGGGAAGTGTCCTTTGCACCAGTCCTACCTCCTCCAGACTGCATTTTCCAAAGCTTGAGCAGGCAACAAGCAAACAGTGGGGATCTCATCAAAGGACTCCCAGTAACACCCAGGGGGGACCTGTGTATCTGTGATTTTCCAGGGACCTGGGCATCCCCAGCCTTTCTGTCCAGAGACAAGTCAGAGCCTTCTTTGCAGCCTACACATCCCAAAGCAGGCTGCTCCAAGGATGCCCACACGGATATGCCAGGGAGAGGGAGGTGGCTGTGATGAATGAGAGAGACTGAGAAACAGGAGGAAGATCTGGTGGGTGAGCAGGAGAGGAGAAATCCCGAACTGTGCTGAGAGAGCTGAATTGAGAAGGTGGAAGCATGTGGCTTAAGTTTCTCAGAGAGGTGCGCAGGAGAAGCTCCACACCTGCCTGTTTCAGGGTTCATGGCATGAAATTGCTCAAGTTGGGAAGAGCGGGAAGGGTAAAGGGACACAAATTTAGAGGATACATTGCTCTTAATCCCTTGAGGGCTCTCAGATCCCAAATAATGATTTGCTCAGGCATTCAGGACTATTAACTATAGGATGGCACATGGCTCTTCCCTCCTCAGCTCTGCAAGTCTCGCGTGAAGCATGGGCCAAGGCTGTTGTGTCAGACCTCAGTGGCACGGCTGAGCTGCTCCATCCCTGCTCCTTGCCCATGGCCATGGCCCTTCCACACCGGCACAGGTGCCAGGGGAGGCTGCCACACCACCTCAGCAGGCCGCAGATGTCCGCCAGAGAGTTGCCGAGTGACCTTGGCGCAAGAAGCGATGCTGGGGCCTTCCCGGCACCGAGCGGGTTGCTGAACCACTTGACAAACATCGCCCACCTGTGCCCTGGGTTTGCAGAGCCACCAGCACCCACCCCGTGCCCTCTTTAACACCTCCCCGTACGGCACGAGGCAGAGGAGCGCCCTCACCCCCATTTTGCGGGGCGGGACTCTGAAGCAGAGAGAAGAAGTGGTTCTAACAGCATGCCTGTGGCAGAGCAAAAAACTGAATCTTTCTCTCTCGTATTCCCAGTTAGCACATTAATGACCTAAATTCTGCATCCTTTCCCCATCCATCGCCCAGAGGCGCGAGGAGGCATTGGAGGAGAGGGTGTGGTAGCACAGCCAGCATCCAGAGTCACGGTGCTCTGTGCTGAGCACAGAGAAAGCAGGGGCTGAAGCAGTACCAACGCTGCCCACCCTGCCCTGATGGAGCCCAGCAGGGTTGAGCCAGGGGAGGGGGGTCAGCCTGGCGCAGCGCATCAACCTGTGATGAAGGGAAGCTCCTCAATGCCACAGCATTTTAAGGGAGCCAAGGCTGGACGTCCTGATGGCCAAGCACCCTGCTGAGCCAGATCAACAAGGCCTTTTGGACACTCAGCACCAGGACCAGATTTTCAAAGGGCCGACAGGTCCCCTCATTCTGCCTAAATGGCTGAACCTCTAACTAGCGATCGTCCCACACAAGTCCACATAGGAGACACCCTGCAGAAGATGCAGCATCTTTCCCAAGCAGCTTGATTCTTCACATCAGAAATATTCAAGCCTAAGTACAGCAAGAAACAGAGCAGGCGAGAGGGAGAAGAGAGGAAGCGGGGAAAGGATGGTACAGAAAGAGGGGGTTTCCACAGTCAGTGCCTCTTCCCTCCGTGTCTCATTCCAGCTTGGGGTTCTGGCTGTGCACCAGGAGCCTCGCCAGGATGCATGCAGGCTCTGCCTGGCCCCCAGCATCTATGAACAGGAGGCACTCAATTTTATGGGTCTGCTGGGCAAGGAGCTGAAATCTAAGGCTGGAGACTTCTCTAGTGTTTCAGAGAGCAGTGGTGTCCATGTGCACTGTATAGCAGTGGCCACAGCCAAAGGACCAAGGTGATGAGCTGCTCATCCGTTGCGGGCAGATTGCCCCAGGCAGTCAGAGGCAACAAGGGAAGGGGCGCCCTTCATGCCGTATCTGCCTTCCTCACAGGTATTTAAGTGGGCAGGTAACAGGGTGGGAGCATGGCAGGGGAATTTGCTTGGTTGGAAGCTTTCCTTCCAGAAGAGCCATGGCTGAGAAGCAGACACTCCTTGAACTAGGTAACTGGATTGAGGATGGGCGATTAATAACCTCTTTTTAAAACCTAGAGTTTCAATGTGGGAATAACACTTCAGAGGTACGTGGAGAGGCTTTGTTCCTACTTTATTCTCCTACTACTTACCTCTTACATGCATACACACTCCTCTCTGATGTCTCTAGCCTCTTCATGGAAGCTCTTTGAGCTAGTTGTTAAAGGCAACAGGTATCTCAGAAGCATCAGGCACAAGCTGACTGGATGCAGAAGTCTGACCTAGAGGTCTTTCTACAGCTGCTTTCTACAGCTATTTGCTCAGCACTGCCTCCCCAAGCATCGCAAACCTTGCTCCAGGAAAGCCTGGCCTGAAGAAGAAACTCAGGGGGAATCCTTTGAGCTTTGTCCTTCTTCCAGCCATTCCCAAATACCTGAAAGATGTTTGCAATTCATTTGGAATTAACCTTCCAAGATATGTCTCAGGGCCCTGACATGGTCCCTGCAGGTCTCAGCCTGGGTAGGGTTAGTCTGGAAGAGCTCTGGGTTCCTCACAAGCAACCCTTCCCAGAGGCAACAGCCACAAGCCTGGTGGCTTCATTGTCCTCTCATTGTCCCCATTGTCCCCTGTACACCCAGCTGGTCCAGAGGCTGGGCTCGGGACCTGGGTGGCAGGTGGCTTTCCCAGGTTGACAGAGCATATGTAACTCTCCATACTTGGGCTCCAACCTCTTCTGCTGAGGGATCAGTCCACCTGAGCCACTTTGGTGGCTGACCTCTGCTGAGGAAGCCCATGGCATTCCCATGCCTACCTCATGCAGACACTGCATTCATCCTTTCTGCAGGAGGAATAACAATTTCCATCACTTGTGTATCAATGGCCAGACAGTGCAAGAGTCCTGGGGGAAAACTAAGGGAAGGTGGGAGAAAAAGCTGAGGGGAAGCCCAGGAATAATAATGAAATTGCCTTCCACATGGTCACTCCTGTACAAGCTTGAACAACCTGATCCTTTGAAATACTAGTGAACCAGTTATCATGATGATGATGTGGCTCTCTGGAGTAGTGTTCCTGATTTCAAGAGGAGAGAGACATGAATGATGAAAATAAGAGCCCAGTAGATATCCCAGATGGCAAAAAACTGGAAGATGTTGCTGGTCTCTTGCTGGGATGGCTTTGCTGGTCGTGTAGTGTGTGAAAAAGGGTGTCTCGTGGCTAAAGTTTAGCTGAAGGCTCTGAACCTAAAGCTGAGGCAAAGCTGAGGTTGACCAGCCCATCTGCTCTCACTTATGGCAGAAGACTTTACTCCCCAAGTGCAAAGGGTGTTTTGCTGTTGAGCCACATGCACACACTTGCACCAAGCTTCTTGTAGCTTTAGGCTGTCAGAGGACACAAGAGGAGGCCTGATAAAAGTATGCAAAAACAAGTAGTCTTAAGGGGAAAGTAGATAAAGAGCTTTTCTTCTTCTTCTTGTACCTCACCAGAGCAACGGGATGTATCCTGCCCATGAAATGAGCAGGCAGCAAATTCACAGTTGAGAGAAAGAAACGCTTTTGTACCCAAAAACCCTGATCACTCCACCACATGCACACTGCTGGGATCTACCGAAGCCACGCCGGGTGAAACACAAACACCCACAGTTACGCTGGTCGATGCTGAGGGAAAGGACCCTGAGCCTCAGGCATCGCAGTGTGACTCAGTCTCTGGCTCTGCTTCCCATCCCACCTCCCTTGGAGGTGGGCAGTGCTCTCCTGTCTGTCTGTGGCAGGAGCCATACCTACTGGCCAAAGCCTCTGGTGCTTTCCACCACTGAGCAGAGGGCACCGGGCTAGGTGGGCATCAGGTTGGATCCAGACGGCAAGTCCCATGTTCCTGCGCAAATAAGAGGGAAATCCATGTGCGAGTGTGCAAGGAGAGTACCTGGGCATTTAATGGGCATCCATACAGGAGCGGGCATGCTGCCTGGGAGGAAGGCAGGGTGGGCACAAAGGGCTATGCAGAGGGCAGCTGTTCCTGCGAGGCAGGTTTTGGTGTTCTCATTTGTTCTTTTTTTTCTCTTGTTCCCTAGGGAATTTTAAAGGTCTGTGTAAGCAAATCGATCACTTCCCTGAGGATGCAGATTATGAAGCCGATACAGCAGAATATTTCCTCCGTAAGTCTGCAGGCTCTTCTCCTTGCAATGGCTTGTAGGTGCCAGCGTCGGGTGCCTTTTGCTTTCTGAAGGTGGGACCTGTGAGGCTCAGTGGGCCAGACAGAGGTGATTCCAGAGCCTCACCACCCCACAGAAACAGCTCCATTCTCACTTCCCTGGGGCTCTGCCCATGAGACAGTACAAGTTTTGAACTCACAGTAACAACCAGTGACATTTTTTATTAACAGCAATTAATTACTATATAAATCTAGATTCTTAATTTAAATCTATTGGTGAGGTGCTGAGTGAGCCTAAGGTCAGGACTGGGCTCACTGGGCCAATGTGAATGTGTGTGAGGGTATGTGTGTGCTCCTAAAGAAGAGGAAGCTTTTATTTCATTTCCTTACCCAATACGCCAGTTGCATCAAATTTAAGAAATTAGCTGGATTGTGTCCGAGGAGCACTGAGGAGACAGTTTCTGTCTTCACCTTTCTCTAAACAACACTTGCCTACAGAGGCTGCAGATGTGATCTTCGCTGGTTTGGGGATTTTAGTGATGGGAATGGGAAGTAGGAATAAGGACAGTCAGTGCCCTTTGAAGAAAAGACCTGTGTTCATCCAGAGCCCTCAGGAGAGGTGCTGTACCCCAGGCATATGGTGTCTCCATAAGGAAACCTAACCTGAGCTCCAAGTCCAGCCTGGGAGGTGTGGGTGAAGCTCGCACCACTTCATGCATGGGGACAGGGAAGACAGCCAAGCCAGCAGAGCAGATCCACATCATCCGTCCCTGATCACAAGTCAGCATTTCGACCTGCCCCAGAAGCAGGAGCTTCTTCTTCCTTTAGCACAGCTGAACAGGGATCACTCCTCCTCTTGGGTCCTCACCTTGCTATCCTGCCTGCCCTCCACAAGCCCAACGCCTTTTGACATCACAAGAAGAGATCTTCTCCCTTCAGAAATCTGAGATAAGAGCTTTTGACCTCCCAAGGTTAAGCATCAGAGTTTCTCCAAAGGCTGGGAGTCTTTCAGAATAGCTCCTTGTCATCCGGGCGTGCTCCAAGCCAGATGTGGAGACCCAGCCCTGCGGCAGGGATGAGAGAGATAATTTAGGCTCATTTGTATATGAAAAGTGGCAGATCTTATGCTGCTTCCTCTTGGTTTCTCAAGCAATTCTTCATCCACTGTAAATTGTAAATAACCCAGGGAGATGGCCTCTTTCAGATGTGTTTCTGCAGCATTGGTCTCCCAATGGCTGTGTGGACCCTGAACGGCAGAGGTTCGATGGGGGTTCAATCCGGCTTGGCACCAGCAACTGTGCAGGCTGCCTCTGAGGGCAAGCCAGCTCCTGCAGTTATTTGGGAGCAAGGAAGCTGCTCGCAGCATCAGCTGTGCTTCAGGAAGAAGAGTCGGGGGAAGGGGGCGAACATCTCAAGGAGGATTTGTCTGTTCCCTCCAAAGGAAACAAGATCTGAAGACAAAAATTGGCCCAACACCAGGACCTGACGTACTCCCAAGGGTAACACCCTTTTTTAAGAAAGAGCCAGGTTCAAAGAGGGATATGACAAGTCAATAAAGGACTAGTTGGGTCATTCCTGAGGGAAGTGGGATTTCTGCTGGCTTAGACCTGACTAGCATGGGATCCCACTGAACAGCTTCTTCCCAAAGCTTCTGCCAAACTGGAGTCCCTGGGCACTCCGCATAGGTGATACCTGGTGGTACTGGCAGGAACAGCTAGGAAGTTGTTTATTAGTGTCAAACTAGGCAATTCCCTCTTTCAGAGGACAGGACAATTGTGACCTGGCTAGCAGGGATTAAATTTTCTTTCTGCGAGCCATCTATATACGGTGTCTTAGGCTTTTTAAAATCAAGCACCTGATATCAGAGAGGAAGAAGAAGCATCCTTGTGTTTCTTTGATAGAAGATATTTGAGTTTGTGAATAGGCAGATGATACAAGGGACCATCTGAACACCAACCTGAGTCCCCTTCTCTTTAGAGCAAAAGCTCTGAACTCACAAAGACTGGATAAGATTCTGCCCCTCTCCTGCTGGCATGGTTCTGCTGAAGGGCAGAAAGCAGGGGCTGAGCAAAGCTGCTGTCCTCCCCCATCGCATAATGCCTGCAGCTCCCCACATCAGCTGGCAAATTTGTGTTCTCCAAGATGTGAATTTCAGAATTAAGACCCTGATAAAACTGATGTGTCCAGGGCCAGGCTGCGGGACTGATGGAACCTCCCTCTAGAAACCCACTGAACAGCGAACTTCTGCTTGATGTTTGCTTACTGCCATTTAAGCTTTGTATTGTCAAATCCTGCCTTGCTTTCCAGAAGCTATTAAGATGGTTATTATCACTATCCTGTTCCCTGAAACATAGCCAGGCAGAACTGAAAAGCAAGCAGGAGCAGTTTCTCCCTGCCTTTTGCATTCCCCATGCACAGGCAGTGGGCTAGGGTCCCCCTCAAAGAGCCCACTGCTTGTGCCTGGTAGGACCCTGATGCCAACAGGGCCTTTGAAGCAGGAAGGAAAAAATCCTTCCTGCCCCCTTAGGAAAAATTCCTGTGCTTGCTTCATTCTTGCAGGCAAGGAGGGATTAGCTTTCATCCCCCCTTCCAGATCTTTGCTCCACAAGCAGAATTGCACCAGCCCATCTGATACCTTTCTTTATCAAGCAAGGCTTCATTTCACCCTTCAGCAGCTTATTTTCTCTTGGGAAGAGAGGGGGGAAGGCCTTCCTAGTTAAAAAATATGAATATTGGCAACATCAACTCATGCAGACCATTGGCCCGCAAGCAGCGTGGGTGCGCATGAATGTGTGCATGGGTGCATGTATACACAGTCCTGGCTTTTCGCGAGAGGAGAGAGAGTCCCCCCCAGAAGCTTTGGGGTATGTTTTGCATGCGCGTATGAGCACATACGTGCATCTATGCCATTGCCCTCTGCTGGCTGAGCTCTTCCCGTATCGATCGATGGAGAGCGTGCGTGTGTGGGAGCTGGCACATCCGAACCCATCACTGCCCTCTGGAAGGAGCCCAGTCATTTAATCACTAGGATAAGCCCCGCATTTCGGCATGCAGGGCTGGGACTTTCACTTCTCAGTCCTCACTGCAGCCGCAGAGCAGCCCACAGCACCAGGAGCTCCTTCCCAGTGTCTGTCCCCACACACACACCCCCCCAAAAAAAAAAAAGAAAAAGAAAATATCTCTCTCCTTGAGATGTTCATGCCCTTTTGGGAGGATTCGAGATTGAGCAGCTCTGTGGGAAGCATATGGGTTGCTGCTCTTTGAAGAGCGGGCTTGAGTGGCAGCGCCCTGCAAGAGGAGAAGCCGGATGGTGCCAGGGCTCCTCCTCCAGCCCGTAGTCCCCCCAAAAGCAGAGGAAAAGACAGTGTAAAGGGGGACAGGCAGCACAGGCAGGATCCCAGCTCAGCCCCCTACATCTCCCCGTAAGACGCTTCACAGCAGCATCAGCGGCCGGGACACAGAAGGGCTGCTTCAGACCTCTCTATTTTCTGACACACTTTGTTTCTCTCTCCTTCCCTCTGTCCCCCGATGCCTTTATCCCTCCTTGAATTACCCCCTCCCCAACACATTGCCCTCTGCCTCTCCCTTTCGCCCCCACCCACAAAATGTGCTCGCATCCCCCTGCCCCCTTCCCCTCGCACCGTTTCCATGCCCCTTTTTCCTCTCTCTCACACCCGCACTGTTCTTTCTGCCCCTCTCCCTCTCTCCTCCGCAGGGGCTGTTAGAGCCTCTAGTATATTCCCGATCCTGAGTGTGATTCTGCTTTTCATGGGTGGACTCTGCATTGCAGCCAGCGAGTTCTACAAAACCCGACACAACATCATCCTTAGTGCCGGCATCTTCTTCGTGTCTGCAGGTAAAGGGATGCACAGGGTGTGATGCCCCGGAGATGGGCTCCGGGGGGCGGGGGGGCTGCCCCGTCAGTGTATCCTGATGGAGCACTGTTGCCTAGGCAGGAGTATGTGTGTTTCCTGCCCCTAATGAGCCTTATTTGGGGTGAAAGCAGCCATCCAAGGATGCCTCTCCACCCGGCCTGCTCTCCTGGCTTTCCTGCTGCTTGGGAGCTGCTGGAGGGAGAGGGCTTCCCATCCAGCATCTCTCAGGGACCAGCTGGGAGTCCAGACCAGGGGTGCAGCAGGCACGCAATGAGAGTCTTGCTTGGGTTTCCACAGGAAAGCTGCCCACTGGGAGGGGATGGGTGGCCAGGGACCCTCTTGTCCCCATCTCCTGGGGGCTCAACCCCATGGTCCCCACCACCACCATGCATGACTCTCCTGACATCTGTTTTCCCCTCTCTCCCTCACCGACCGGCTGGCAGGTCTGAGTAATATAATTGGCATCATCGTATACATATCAGCCAACGCTGGAGACCCCTCTAAGAGTGACTCTAAGAAGAACAGCTACTCCTACGGCTGGTCGTTCTACTTTGGGGCCCTGTCCTTTATTATAGCCGAGATGGTGGGAGTGCTGGCCGTCCACATGTTCATAGACCGGCACAAACAGCTGCGCGCCAACGCTCGTGCCACGGACTACCTCCAGTCCTCCGCCATCACCCGCATCCCCAGCTACCGGTACCGCTATCAGAGACGCAGCCGCTCCAGCTCCCGCTCCACCGAGCCTTCACACTCCAGGGATGCCTCTCCCGTCGGGATCAAAGGGTTCAACACCCTCCCATCAACAGAGATCTCGATGTACACCCTGACCAGGGACCCGCTGAAGGCAACCACCACCCCTACCGCCACCTACAACTCCGACAGGGATAACAGTTTCCTGCAGGTTCACAACTGTATCCAGAAAGAGAACAAGGACTCTATCCACACCAACACAGCCAACCGCCGGACCACCCCGGTATGAAGCTGTCGCCAGGAGCCGAAAATGGGGCAGGAGCAGGCAGGAGGAGACGGGGTGGGCTGCGGCGGGGTGGGGAGGGTGGAAGGGGGCAGGGGGCAGCAAGAGGGGTGGGAAGGAGGAAGTGGAAGCGCCCCTTTGGGGGTGTGGGGACCTTCCCAACGCAAAAAAAAAAAAATCACAAAAAACAACAAAACAAACAAAAAAACGACAAAAAAAAAACAACCAACGAACAAGCAGTTAAGCAGACAAACAAGCGAGCGAACAAAAAACCAATCAAATGAAAAGGAAACGTGAGGAAAGAGACAACAGTGAAAAAAAATTCTTAAAAAAAAAAAAAAGAAAAAGAAAAAAGGAAAAAAAAGAAAAACTTTAAAACCAAAAGAGATTTAAAAATAGAAATAAATTTAAAAGAAAATGCATGATTTCCCATGTACCATTATTTTAACATTTAATAAAAACAGACTTAAAAAAAAATAAAAGGGAACCAAGAAATAACAAATGACAATAAATCAAGTGGGAGGAGGAGGAGGCAGCTCTTCGGATTCTGGGGGGTTTTATTCTTTAATTTTACAGTTTGTTTCCCACTTATCTTTAACCCAGATTGGGCTTCTCGGGGGACAGGGGATGAGGGTTTGGCCAGCAGCAACTTTGGTGTTCTTAGGCCGGTTACAGAGGATCCCGGAGTGCCGGGGTCAAACACAACCCACCCTGTTCGCCTGGGATCCATGGGGATCTGCTCCATTCCCCCAGGATCTGTGGGGACCTGCTCCATTTCCCCAGGTTCCATGGGGATCCACTCGTCCCCCGCAGGTCCATAGGAGGTTAAGAGTGACTCCTGTCCCTGGGGAACCGATGCAGTCACCCCTCCACAGTGTCCCCAGGGGGGGTCCCCGCTTCCCAGGCCCTGGAGACCCTGAGGTTAATGGTGACAGTGCAAAAAGCAAAAAGACACATTAAATAACGACTCACACACACACACGGACAAAAAAAAGGTTTCTTAACAAAAAAGTGGCAATTTTTTAATAAAACAACAGCTATAAATAAATGTAAATATAATAAGTGGATTTACTTGCAAGAAAAAACAGATAGTATTTTTTTTCTTTTCATTTTTGTTTTCTCCAGCTTTAAACTGTGAAAAAAAAAAGAAAGGAAGAAAAAAGGCAGAGCGGGGAGTGGGGTGGGAGGCGCAGATAGAGGGGTAGGGGGCTGTCGGGAGGGCACTGGGGCTCCTACCCCTTCGGGATGCTGCTGCTGCGGTGATGGGGAGGACATGGGAGGCCAAAGTGGAGGGCAACGTGCCAATGGCAGGGCCGGCAGTGGTGCACACACGTGTCCCTCCTCACACATGCGTGCCCAGCTGGGCACCCGCTCTCCTCTGAATGCTTCAGAGGCTCCGCCCCCGGCAGCCATGCGACCCCCCCAAATCTACTCGGACCCCCCCTCTTATTTTCTGCCAGTGGAGCTGCAGCCATGTGGGGACATGGCGATGCCCAGCCAGCCCACCCTGATCCAAAGCCGGCTGCCAGCTACTTGGCCTTGACAGATGTAGCCCCCCCTTGCCCCCACCCCACAGAGCCCCCTGCTCCGGGTCTGAGCCCCCTGAGCCCCAGAGGCCATGCTAAGGCAGAGGTGCGAAGCCGTCAGGTGTCTCCACGCCTTCTGGGTTTTGTCCTCGTCCCCCCCTCGCTGGGGGGTCTCATCCACAGTGGCAATGCCCCCCCTCTCCATCCTGCCCCGGGACCCCTGGCCTGGCCACAGCCCCCTCCCTCCCTGCCATGCGGGGGTAACAGGGCACTGGGCGTTCTAGGAACCACTTTTAATTCAGCTCCCCCCATGATGGGGGGATACAGGCGGGAGGGGAGATGGCAGTGGGGGACCGCAGGGGCCGCTGACACCCCCAAGCTGCCAGCCAGCCCGGGGCAAGGACAGGGACCTTTTTTGGGGCTGTTCCCCAAAAGTGGCAGGGCCCTGGGCAGGCGGGAGGCCAAGGGTCCGCCGGACGGGGCTGCTGAGCCCTTCAGCAGCTCAGACCCACTTTCTGACTTTTTTTTTTCTGTCCCCATTCCTGGTGTTCCAGTTTTAGGAGCCGCACAGTCCCCCGCTTTGGGTCCCAGCGGGGTTTCTGCTTAAAATCAGCCTGATCCTGCCTGCACCCCCACTCCCCCCCCACCCCCCCAGCTGCTTGTTAAAGCCCAGGGCAGGGTGGGGAGCAGCAGTGGGAGGTGGTCACCCCCAAAACAGCATCACGGGGCAAGAGGAGGATGCCAGCGGCTTGGCTGGGTATTCAGATCTGCCGGGGGGGG
>JAOQGH010000001.1:55621215-55661787 GCA_025769975.1 Gallinago jamesoni
GGCCACCCCCCCCCCCCCCCCCCACTGCAGAAATCCCTTCCTGTCACTCCCCCAGCCTTTGAAAACAAATTCACAGGGAACACCCCATCACCACCACCCCCCCCGCACTGCCCCCCCAAGGAATAAGTTACAGCCATTTTCCCAGATCCCAGAGGGAAACCCCCTAGAGGGATGGCAGCCTTGGGGTTTCCATTTTCATCCGCCCTTGTCCGCCTGACACTACATGGAGCCGGGGAGCATTCACACGGACGAGCGAGCCCCTGGGGCCGGCAGGAAAGGGAGAAGGAGGGAGCACATCCGGAGAACGTGTGTGGAAGGTGGTGGGGCTGGCGAGGGTGGGGGGCCTTTTTTTTTCCCGAGGGTGTTGCTCATGTCCAGCTCAAACCAGTACAAGAAACCAACCTCCATTTTCTTTATTTCGTGGGGTTTTTTCAGACTGTTAAAAAGAAAAAAAATTTTAAAAAGAGAAAATGACAAAAAAAAAATCCTGGTACATGAAATAAAGATTTTTTTTTTTTATACAACTTGGTCCTCGTTCATGTGGATTTATTGGGGGGGTGGATTTATTTTACCACTGTGCTGGGGGACTACCTGGAAACCCAGCAAGAGAGTCAGCTATTGCGGACAGTTTTGTCCTCTTTGGTGATTCAGCAGAAGGTCTTGCTTCAACTGCTCTTCTCCAGCTGGTCTTCGAGATCAAGAAGGAAGGATGAGGCAAGAGGAGAGGGCTTTGCCGCGCAACTCTTTTTGAAGTAAGTGCAGGTAAACCCAAGCCACACATGGGCTTTCCCCGCTGCCCTCCAAAACATCTGCACTAGCCCCCATTCAGACCCTACTGCCACCCCTCCTGTCCCATTCCTCCCACAGTGGCATCACCACGAGGGACAATGCCGCAGCTCCCTCCTGAAGACAGTGGACGTCGTGGCAGCAAGCTGGGAGCCACCGGCAAGCTCAGAATTCATGCAGGCTCGAGGGCTTAAAAAGGAAAGAGAAAAGAAAGTGGGCCTAGCTTTGTTTTGGGGTCTTGTTCAGGTATTCATGGGATTTCTGGGGATTCCCTCAGTAGCTGGGTTGGCAGTGGCTGCCTGGTGGAAATGCTCAGCACCGGAGCCTGGAGCGGGCGGGTTATTTACAGCCAGAGCTGCAGACCCAGAAACGGGTGAGGTGACAGCAGGGCAGGGAGGTGAGAGCCCCACAAAGGGAACTGGGATCCAGGTGTGTCCCCTCACCTCCCACCCCACCACGGGCAGCAGGGGTACCACCAACACACCAAGATCCTCTCACCTTCTTCTGGCCTCCCGCTTGTCGTGGGACCCTTTGTGGCTTTCTGGAGAAGACCAGAATCCCATTATCACCAGTTCAAAGGGGTGACAGGGAAGAGCAGCCACCTGAGTGACAAAGCCCCTCTGATGTGCGGCCAGGGTCTGACCTATGGTGGGCAAGTGAGACCACGAGCTGAATGAGCCGATGGGACCAGAGGGGTTAATTCAGTGGCGGCAGGGGCACAGCAGGGTGAAGGCACACCTGGCTCCAGCTGTCCTGGCAGACACTAATGGTGGCAGACATGGATGGGTCACAGCACTGCAGGCCCCCTCTGCTACTCAATGCACCTTACACAAGTTGATACCAGTGCTCAGCACCCGGATCCCTCAGCCAGCACCTGCAGGTCCCCACTCTGCCCTTCCCCGGCCCCTGCCTCTAGCCCACCCCCCTCTGTCTCACCCCTCTCCTTTGGGTCCCCAGTAGCACCTTGCACCCACCCTGTGCCTCCCTGGGGTGCCTGTCAGCACGTACGGTTTGTGGGCCAGCCAGTGGGACTGGGGCACCCGGCGCCCCATTTCTGCTGCTCCTCCTCCAGAGACCCTTTCCGAGAACAGCTTCACCGAGAAGGAGGGCAAGAGGAGGGGAGAGACAGCAAAGCGGGACAGGCACCAGCTCCAAGGGACGCTGGGGAGCTCCCAGCCCTGACACACACAGGTCTAGGATGCAGCTGCCTCCCCACCCTGTCTGACTCACAGACCCCAAAACCTTCTCACCCCTTCATATCCCCTTGCCTGGCTCTGAAGCTGCCCCCAGTGATGGATGCCCCCACCCAAGCATGGGTGGGAAGAGCTGGAGAAACTCCCCTGCATCTTCTCCATCTTCCCTGCGATGTTTCTGACCCTATCCTGCTGCAGAGCTTGTCTGCCCCCGTGATGGTGGGGCACTGGGGAGATCTGCCCCCAATTCCCACACGATTCCCTGCCCAAAGCGGAGGGGGTGCATGGCTCAGCCCCTCTACACAACCCCATGACGTGCTCCTTCCTCACAGGGTGCATTTGGTCTTACTTTTTTTCTCTCTGCTTCTCCCCTCCTCCTCCTGGCTCTTACAGGATGGGGCAACAGATGAGGAGAGGTGGGGAAACAGCATTGGCCTGAAATTAGGTGTGGGAATGCTGCTCAGATGGAGCCAGCCTCCATGCCATAATAATTAATACTAATATTCAGCACTTATACAGCACTTTTCATGTTCAAAGCATCTTACAAACATTAACTGATTAATCTGTCGTATTAAGCGATGTCTTAAAGGGGCAGCATTGAAAGCAAAGGGCTTGTGCGTGGGCAGGAGCACTCATTCCCCCCTCTCTCCTAGTGCACATTAACATTCAGGTGGGTGTGAGACCCTAAAATGTCACCCTGTGCCTCTCCTGGTTCTCATTGTCCCCATGGCCCTTGCTTGCCATTCCCAGCGCTGGCTGCGTGCTCCAGCGGACCCAGGGTATAGCAGAGGTGAGCAGGGAACCAGGGTGTTCTCCATCACAGCACTGAGCCACTGAGCTCCTGGGGATGACAGAGATGTGTGACTGAGAGGCCAGTTAAAATTTGGGGGTTAGAAAAGGAGGAGAGCCAGCAGGCCCTTTGCAGCACAGCAGGAGCAAAGATGCAGCAGGCAAAGTCTGATGCCTTCAGCCAGGTCCCCGTTGCACCCCAGCCCCGGGATCTTCCGGGGGCAACAGCCATTCCCTGCTTTCAAGTGGCAGAGGAAAGCAGTGCCCGGCCCTGCATGGGGCTGATTTCTGTCAGTCCCCCCCACCTGCCACCTCCAAATCTGAGGACACGCTCTCAAATGCTGGCCAGGGATGGGTGGAAGGCAGGCAGGGCATCTACCAGGGAGAGTGCTGCCCCACTCAGAGAGAGCAATCCCCTAGGATAGTTCTGGCAAGGGATCCAAGCTCGAGAGAGCACGCTGTGCCCAAGGGATGCCACTCGGCGCTGGCAGCAGTGACAGGTCTTTCCTCACAGCAGGAGGACAGTCCCACACTTTGGGGGACAGTACGGGATGAGGGAGCCCTTTCTGCTGAGTAGTGGCCGGCTCCTGGTGCTGGTGGGTCTGCCATTAACCTATGTTCACCACTCCTCTGCTGCCTCTCTCGTATGGAGCACAGCCAGGGCTGGGTTTTGCTTCAGTGGGAGATACTCTGAGAGGCTCCTCATGTGGGGAAACCCAGATACTTGGCTATTAAATTAACGCTGGGCATTTCACAGCATCATTGATGTGGTTTAAACACCGAGGAGTGGTATTTAGTAATAATGGTTTGGTGAGGTAGGAAATTAAGACCCAGGTATAGAGGCCAGTACTTTTCTCTGCAGATAATTTTTACTGCTAAATGACTACAGAGAGAGGCCAAGCATCAGACACACAAGCCTACTGTCTTGCTTGCATGTGAGGGCTGACAGGGGGGATGAAGAGAGCCACGTATCTCACCTTTCAAAAGCCAAGCACTGAGGCCAGGGATGGAAAGAGGCTCAGGAAGGAGAGCCAATGGAGAAAGGGAGCCTGTGAGAAGGTACAGTCAACCTAATAAAAGCTTCTAGGTGAGCAAGGCTGGCAAAGGGAGGTCTTTGGAAGTCTTTCTGAGGGTAGCGGTGGCTCCAGATGACTTGACATCCCCTCTCCTGGTGCCTTCCACCTGCTGGGGGCTTCTCCCCTCCTCTTCCCAGGCCCTTCTGGACACTCCCTGAAGAAGCAGAAAGAAGAGGCAACAATTTTGGTAGGGAAGGGAGGCAGAGGGAGGGTCAATTTTAAGAATAGCTAAGGACCTATACAGATTAAGGGTATATGAATTAAATGCCACCAGCCTGAGTCTTCTCTCCAAGAGAGGAGAACGAGTCATCCTTCTTGCTATGCTGAGGCATGCAGCTGGTCCCCAGGAGGGCTGCTGCCCAGTATGCTGCTCCTCACCCAGTCAGGGCATTCACAAGAAGTCCTGAACAAACCGAGCAGACCCATATGACATTTTGTGGCTCTGCAGAGCTCCAGAGCAGCCATGCAGCCAAAATTCCCCATGGAGAGGAGAAACTCCCCTCCAGCCCAGGACAAAGGACAGAGACCTGTCCCCAGGACACAGAATGGGTCCTAAACCAGACCTTTCTCTGGGAATCTGTGCCCACAACGGCAGGGCAAACATCTGTGATGTCCCGATGCCCATGGTTCATATTCCATCCTAAAGCCATCAACCACCAGCTGGTAGAGGGGTGCTGAGGATCTGCTGGACATGGAGCTGCAGTAAGGGCCCTACCAGAGAAGCCAGGACCCCGATGGGCCATGCTGCTTCCCTCAAGTGCAGCAGCAGCCCTCTTCTTCCTGGGCTGCAAATCCCAGCTTTGACCTGGCTCCGGCAGAGCCAAGGCAGACATGAAACATTTTGGCAGAGCATTGTCATTTGTGCCAGTTTTACACCGTGGAGAGGAGTAACGTGCGAATGACGCCAAACCCTGCTGGCCTCATTTCGCTTGCCCTTTATTGAAATCCCTGGGCCTTGCACCCTGGGCACGGAGCGACGAGGGTGCAACCAGGGCTCTGATGAGGCATCCTCCGCATTGGTCAGCTCTTGACATTGCGGAAAGTCCGCAGGGAAGGAGCTGGCTGGCCCAGCAATGGCAGCTTCAGCAAAGGGGTCAAGATATACGGGTATGGGCTGAGTCCCAGAAGGACAAAGCGCTGGGCTTGGGAAAAGGTTTTCTCTGCTGCTGCTCCTCCTGCTGCTCCTGATGCCCTCAGGGATGGAGAAAACAAGGGACTTTGCTCTCTAGGGACCCGTCAATCAGAATCTGCCGCCACCGTTTAATTTGCTGAATTTATGCCTGCCAGGAGCGCCGGCCTGGCTGCCCGTTCCTGAGCAGGCAGTGCCATCCCGTGGGATGAGCTCGGCACAGCAGCCGAATCTCAAAGCCGCACTGTGCCAGGAGCTGGAGAAGCGCTGCACAGCTCCCGCAGGAGACGCAGCAGTGGGACCCTCACCTGGTGTCCCACTGGTGCACAGGGGTGGCTGTGGACCACCTCCAGCCTGCCAGGGCTCCTCACTACTTGCTTCCTCTCGTCCCCCTTCTCCTTCCAGCTGGAAAGCTCAGAGGGGACATAACGACATAACTCACCTGAACATGGGGGTTCAGCTCACTCGCACTCAGATCCAGGATCTGAAGATCCACAGGATCCAGCCAGCCCAGGGGCATGATTTTAACACAGGAGGGCAGACACAAAGCTCTAACCCTGAGGTTGGTGTGACCGTGAGGTTCAAGGCAGCATATCCCAGCAAGCTGCCAGATGTCAGCAAGCCTCCCCACCTTTTCTCCCCTAAATTTTGCAGCTCCTCTGACCCCCAGCTGGTTCCAGGCCAAGGATCATCCAGGAGTGTTTCGGAGGGGAAATACTTCACGCGTGCAGAGAAAAGAGCAATCCCACAGAGCAGTTCCCAGGGCAGGGAGCCCCATGGCTGCCCCACATCTCCTGCTGCCCCGGCTGCTCTCCCCACAGGGCCCTTTAGGGAAGTGAGCGGTGCAAGGAAGGTCCCTTCCCAGCCCCAGACCCTTCCCTGCCCCCTCCTGTGGAGGCTACAGCAAAGCCCAGACCCGACCTTGGGAATCAGCTGCGACCTTGGGAAGTTCCTTATCCAGAGGGACAGGCTGCGGACAGGGGAGAGGAGAGAAAGAAAGACCTTGGGCTGCTGCAGTGGGAGCTTTCTGGAGCAAGGCTGGGAGTGCGCATCCTTCCTGGCTGCCTCGGGGTGCCCGACGCCCAATGAGGGACATACGCAGCAGCGCGGCTTTGCCAGAAGGGACAAAAGCACCCGGCTGGCTTCTCCAAAGACAGAAGAGAGCAGATGGCGCTGAAATCTGCTCAAGAGGAGAGGAAGGAATAGCCCCGAGGCTCTGCACTCCCCGTACCCCAACAGACACATTTGTCCCGATCCAAGCGTGTCAGCCAGACCCATCTCTGACCTACCAAAGGGCAGGGAGGGGAATGGCAACTGTGGGCTCACTGAGCTGGTGCGTGTCCCTTTCCCCTGCTCTCTTTTGTGGGGACTTCCCTGAGAGTCCCTGGGAAGGGAACAGCATGTTATACATAGGCAGCATCTGCATTCAACTCTTTATTGCCTCCTTGATAACTAGGTCTTGTGCAACTTGGGTTTGACTCTGCTCCCTAGCAGAAACCGCTTGGACTCTCTTTCTGCCTCCTGATGACCTGCTTAGACCTTTTTGCCTGGCTGGCATAATCAGTAAGCTTTCCAGAGGATGGATCAGCCAGGCAGGAGCACTCGCAGAGCGTGCTTAGCCCCAGAAGATTCTGATTTTTCATGGAGGTTACTGTAACACTGCCGAAGTTGAAGGAAATAACTGTGGGCCCTTCTGTGCTGGGCAAGGGCCCTGGTAAAGAAAGCCCATGTTGCCTGCAGCTCACACACACCAGGATCCTTTTCAGGGCAGTGCTGAATATAACTCAGGCTCCAGAGGGCATGGAGAGAGGCTCCCCAGCTGAAAGTCAAACTGCTAACTCAGTGGCAAGAAGGTACGATGTGCCCTGCACCCTCCATCATCTGTGGCCCCATCCTTTTCCTCACCATTGGTCTGGCTGGGTCTGCGCAGTGTTTCCCAGATGCAGCAGCCATGACCTGCTTCTGCCTCTGTTGACATGGTTTCCCATCACCATGATAGCTTGAATCTAAACCATATTTCTCCTCCAGCGAGTCAGGGAAGCGCTGTCCCTCCCTGCATGTCCCAAAGGTGCCAAGCTCCCACTAGGGGAGGCTTACTGGGGTGGCCTGGAGGGTAAAGGCAGAGTGGGGATTTGCAGCTCAGCCTGTGGCCTCCCAAGCTCGTACCCCAGCCACTGCACCAGCCGTCTTCTTCTGCAGGCTTGGAGCCAGCAGGGACGCTGCCAGCTGCTCTAATTGAGCTTTGTAGAATAAACGCATGGAATTAGCCTGTTGGCTGCTGGGACAAAATCCAGCACTGAGTGCAGATCAAAGGACGCAATCTTGCTGACAGTTTGCAGAGAGACAGCCGAACCCCAGCTCCTTCTACAGCTCTGGAAAGGACAGTGGTCAGCAGCTGAGGATGAGGACAGAGCATGATGCACGCTGCCTCTTCGATGGTACATGTGGTCCAGGCCCTGATGGTCAAAGCTACAGAAGCGTTGGGAGAGATCTGACACGGATGATAAAAACAGCCAAAGCCAGGCAAGAGACAGCACTAATTTGGAGGAAAACAATTTTTGCAAGTGTGCCATAAATTTGTGGCTTCTGCTGGTAGCATGGAAGGAGCAGACAACGCAAGGCCAGGCTCCGAGCCCAGCCTACAGAAGTAACATGATTTAAGAAGGGGAAGCCTGCCCTTGCCAGGTTTCTGTCTGTCCTTGAGGGCGAGATGGTCCAGCCCAGCAGCCGCAGGGAGAGCTCAGCATGGCAGGAGGGGGAAGAGGGAGCAAGCCTCACAGTGAAAACACTATCGGCTACCCAGACTCATCAACTCAGCACATTCCCTTTTGTGGACCTCACTGTATGTACGTGGCTGGTCTGAACACAGGCAGCAAATCTGCCAGGTGCCACCTGCTCCCAGCCCTGCTAGATCGCACAGGCAGCAAATTAAAAATCAGGTTTGCAGCACGTGCACGGTAAAGTTGCTTTATGGCCATTTTTCCAGAGTTCCTGAAAATCCGACCAAGCATTTCCCTGAAAAAGCTGGCAAGCCACTGCCATGCGAGGAGGGCAGGTTTATCGTTCAGCCTCCAGGGTACCCGGGAGAGGGATGAAGGTGCTGGAAAGGAGGCACCTGGCCTGGGAGAACAGCAGACTGCGATGGTGGATAAAAGCGCAATGGGAAAGACGGAATGTGAAGAGGAAGGCCAGGGTAGGATGGAGGGCTTCCCAGCCTGTGAACACCGGCCTGTGGCAGGAGGCAGTTCACATATAGCCAAACGTTGGTTGCAACGAGAGCCCAGGAGCCAGCAGTGAGTTTTGCCGCTTTAGAGATGACGATGATGATTTTGGAAGAAGAGTCTGACTGAAGGGGTGTGTAAACGTCAGGCTTCTCCAGAGCGGGGAAGGCGTTAAGGCTGAAGATTATTTCCCTTGGTTTCTAGGTTTGTCAAGAAGCACAGGGCAGCAGAGACTAAGCATATGGCACAGGCATACGGTATGTTTATTGTTTAGTCAGGAAAAAAGAACCCAACTGGCTCTTTTTGGTGCATTTGTTATAAGAATGAGAAAAGGAAACTACTGGAAAATAGTCTTTTAATGGTAACATTAGTCTTCCAATCCTCAGCTGCCTCTTTGAGTGGAAGTAGAGTCACACAAAGCTGGAAAGTAACCCTTGTCTTAAGGCTTTCCAAGGCATCTTCAGTCAAGGCAGAGGTGGTCTGGGTGACCTGGTGATCTTTCTAGGAAAGGGCCCTGGTGAGTACAGTGCTTGGACTTGCCTTCATTCTTTTAAACCTGGCAAACCTCTGGTGACACTGCCTGCACTGCATATTGTCCATAGTCAATGCAGAGCCAGTGACAGCTCTCCAAAAGCCCCAGGCCACAGTGGAGGCTGATGGCGGTGAAGGTTTTGGACTGGAACAAGCCCCTCTTTCGTGGATCTGCTAACACCAGCACAGGACCCAAAACCAGAGAAGTGGGAGAAAAGAACAGAAAACCAGATGGGAGTAATTTATCCTGGCTGTTCTCATGAGCATCTTCCAGCGAAGAGTGATTAGCCTTATTAACTGATTAAGTGATTAATTAAACTGATGAACTGAAATTATGGATCAAGGATCAAATGATTGCAAGCAAGTGTATTTTGAGTACTTTTTCTGGGATCTCACCTGCCTTTAACGAAACCTGGGGGCTGGGTGGTGAACTGTTTGAGGCAGGGGAGTGTGGGGTCAGTAGGACAGGAGAAGAGGCAGCGGCTGCTGTGCAGCCCCAGAGGCAGGAGGTGCAGCGCCTGGCACAAAGCGGAAAGCAAGACAGACAGACCCACCCCCTACCCTCTCCTAGTAAATTTGACCTAAACATGGCAGTGAATCTCACCTGCCTCAAGACTGGTGGGTTTTTTTTCCTTAGAACCCTTTTTTCCCCTTGATAAGAAACTGGAAGGTTACATCTGTGCCCAGAGGAACATTCACCCTGCACTGGGAGCTCCCTATGCATGCTCTCCCCTCTGACCCTCTCTGTCCCCAGAAAATGTAGTTTTACAGGCTAAGACCAAACTGCAGACAATCTGTCATCTCTGGGAGACAAGTGGCATCATCACATTCTCTTTTAAGCACCTCATACCGGCTCAGGTGCAAAGAGGAAGCCCGTGGAAAGAGCGAGCTTGCAGTCTATTAGTCTGTTTGTCGTTGCTTATCTTCATTCATTCCTCGGTCCGGTTTTCTCTTCAGAAACTCTCGCTCTTTTTGTCACCATCTACTAAGCCACCAGTTCCTCCGAGACTGTTCAGCCCATTGCCCCAGCTGGGGAGGGCAAGGGATGGGTGCTGCTGGGGAAGAGCTGAGATCACACGGAGCCACTGCCAGTGACTGGCGAGGCAGTTCCAGTCCTAACAATGTTTGTCTCCATAAGGGCTGTTTGGGTGAGACAGTTACAAATTGTATTTTATAAACTGTATTTCTATAAGTGGATTTTTTTGCTAGCGGGGGAAAGTGCTTTAATAATCCCACTTCTGATTAATGGCAGGGTGTCTTGGCAAAGCAGAGGCTGCTGAGGCTTCGGTTCTTTCTCAAGTGGTAAATAAAGGAGAAAATGCACACCTCTCTGCCTGGAAAATATTGATCTAGACTCTTCTTAGGTAGAAGGCACCCAGTAAAATTCTCAGAAGGGTTAGTTTTCAGCCTGCGAGCTGAAAAGATCTGCAAACTGAATCCTGCTCTTTTCCAGGTAGAGAAAATTTCCATCACTCTGGCATGTGAACATCTGAGATTTAATGTTTTTTTGCCCTCAATCCCTGAGAAGAAATACTATCCCAATTACAGAGACAGGGATCTGAGGGACACACTGCATTAAATGACTGGTCCACGGGCTCCTAGAGAGGCTGTAGGGCTGAATCCTAACTTCCAGCCCTGGGAGGAAGTCAGACCTCCAGCAGGTCAAGGAAAGCCATCAGGGACAATGCAAACCCTTGAACACCACATTATGAACACAGCAAGGGCAACTGCAATTCCCATTTCTTCGTGTAACTTTACCTCTCAAAGTCAAGTGTTTTGTGACAACCTCTAAAACACGAAATCAGTTGAATGATCATACAGTTACAACCCAAAAAGTCCCTGTAATAAAACCATTGCATAGTTTGGAACATGATTTTATTTCAAAAAGCTGCATGTGAGAGAAAATTAAGAGGCACAGGATTAAGTCATGTTTCCTGTCACAACACGTGGCTTTGCAAGGCTTGTCCAGACCCCTGCCTGCTCGCTATCAAAGTCAGAAATTTCTTATATCTCCATTTTTAGGAATTTACCTATCTAAATACCACAGGAATTTACCTACATGACTTTACAATAACTTCATCTCATGACCGTAAAAAAACCTGGCACAAACAGGTGGGTGACTGCATGCCAGTAGTTGAAGTTTTCCTTTGACTAACGTGAGGATCAGTATCCTTCCAATATGTGATTTTAGGCCAGGTAATGTGAATTCCAAGTTCTTTCAAAGAAAAAACAAAAAAACAAAAAAAAAGAGTATTTTTGATATTGGGCATTCCCTTGTGTGGTCATTAAGCCCAAGTTATCTTCATGCGAGTAGAAAATAAACAGGAGGAGGAAGTTTATTAAGCAATCTATCCCATCCCGCTGCTATTAGGTGAATCAATTACAACACAACCATTCCCAACAGGCATTTGCATGCCATATGCTTAAGTACTTCTGCAAGGAGATGTTCCATATTTCTAGGAAGTTTAATGCTCAATACCACTGGAGAAGATGTTGGGCAGAGAAGAAAGTGATGAAATTCAACAAGGGCAAGCATAGGGTTCTGCAGCTGGGAAGGAATAACCCCCTGCACCGGTCCAGGTTGGGGGCTGACCTGCTGGAGAGCAGCTCTGAGGAAAAAGACGTGGGAGTCCTGGTGGACAACAGGATGACCATGAGCCAGCAATGTGCCCTGTGGCCAAGAAGGCCAATGGCATCCTGGGGTGCATCAGGAAGAGTGTGACCACTCAAGGGCGAGGGAGGTCATCCTGCCCCTCTACTCTGCCCTTGTGAGACCTCATCTGGAGTACTGTGTCCAGTTCTGGGCTTCCCAGTTCAAGAAGGACAGGGAACTGCTGGAGAGGGTACAACAGAGGATTACAAAGATGATTAGGGGCCTGGAGCATGTCACTTATGAGGAGAGGCCAAGGGACTTGTGCCTTTTAAGTCTGGAGAAGAGAAGGCTGAGGGGGAATCTGGTCAATGTCTAGGAATACTTAAAGGGTGAGTGTCAAGAGGAGGGGACCAGTCTCTTTTCAGTGGTGCCCAGTGACAGGACAAGAGGAAATGGGCACAAACTTGAACATAAGAAGTTCCACCTAAGCATGAGGAGGAACTTCTTCACTTTGGGGGTGGCAGAGCACTGGAACAGGCTGCCCAGAGAGGTGGTGGGGTCTCTGACTCTGGAGACATTCAAAACCTGCCTGGACATGTTCCTGTGCAACCTGCTCTAGGTGGACCTGCTTTGGCAGGGAGGTTGGACTGGATGATCTCCAGAGGTCCCTTCCAACCCCGTATCATTCTCAGATTCTGTGACTCCTGACATCTCACCACTGTTTGTTTGAGCTGCTGTACTTTCAGCAGACACAGAAAACAGTGTTTTCTTTCTCTTTGTGACAGCCAGCTGTGACAAACCCGAAAGGGTTTGTCATGTGTCACCCCCGGCTTTCCTATTTAAAAGCCAAACCCAAGCTTTTTAATAGAAACAGGGCAAATTTACTATCATTAATGTCACTCTCTTCCCACTCCTACACGTTTTCGTTATTAAGCGGTAATTAAGAGGGGAGCAAGCTGTCGGGCGAATGACACCCTAACGACAGGAGGCACAGCAAGGCGGGGGACGGGCGTCCTCAGCACGGCCACAGGAAGGGCCGCACTGCAGAGGGAACCCGCCGCCCCACCACGCCGGGCCGCGACACCGCACCGGCGGCCACAGGTGGCTCCCGGCCACGAAAGGAAGCGCTGGCTGCCCCTAGGGTGCCGTGGCCAGAAGGCGGGCCACGGGAGGACCCGTCCCGTCCCGGGCGGGAACTAGCGGACCGTCCACAGGGGGGCGCTGTCGTCCACCCGCCGCGCGCCTTTCTAGCCCGGTCCCTCCTACATATCTATGGCCGGGACGCACCGTCTACGCTGGGAAGGGGGCGTTTTTTACGGCAGCCGCGCTCTGCTCTTTTGCGTCTTTTTTTTTTTTTTTTTCCAGTTTTACGACGGTGGCGCTCAACGGCGCGGCTGTCGCGCGGCGGTGACGCGAAAAGGGTGGGCCGGGGCTGTGTGCGGCCTTTTCGGTCGCCCGCCGTCGCATCCGCCGCCATCGGGACCGTGACGGGGCCGCCCAGGTGAGGGGGATGTCGGGTCTCCTTCCCCCCGGCGTCGGTCCCCAACCCCACCGGCATCGGGACCCCCGGCCCCGCCCTGGCGCTACCACTGGTTCCGGTGGGGGCCGGGTCCCCGCCCCTCCCAGCGGCCACCGGCACACCCCCACTTTCCCCCGTGCCCCCTCACCCCACTCTGGACGCTCCTCTCGGTGCGGGCCCAGCCAGCGGAGGCGGCCTCCCCACCCTCTTCTCACGGTGGTGCCGCGCCTTGGCCTGTGCTGGGGTCAAGGCCGCGGGCCCCCTCCGTGTGGCACCTGAGGGTTTGGGGGTTTATTTTTGCCTTTTCTCCTTTCCAGAAGTTTAGAAAATGGCGAAGTTTGTGACACCCGTGATCCAGGACAACCCCTCTGGCTGGGGCCCCTGTGCCGTGCCCGAGCAGTTCAGGGACATGCCCTACCAGCCTTTCAGTAAAGGAGACCGCCTGGGAAAGGTACCTCAGCCATGCCATGGGGCGTTGGGGTGCTCCTGAGGGAGCCCTCTGTTCCTTCTGGCATCCCACCTCTGCACCCTGCTGCCCGGATTCACTTCTTACCATTATGGCTGCTCTCCTGACACTCTTGGCTAACATGTAGCATGATTGTGAACAATTAGCAGGGCTGACAAGCAGAGGTGGGGGTTGAAAGGGTTAGTTCTGAAGCGTCCACCAGCGTTTGCTTCTGCTGCCTGAGTTTCCTGCCTATAAAGTCAGAGGTGGGGGGAACTGTCAGGTTGATACTCACTTATTTTGGCTCTTTCTTCTTCTCCTTAGGTGGCTGATTGGACGGGAGCCACGTATCAGGATAAAAGATACACAAGTACGTGTTGTCTGGTGGCTGCTTCTGTGACTTACTTCCTACAAAGTTTGCTTCAATCATCATTCCTGCTTTTATGTCTCAACACCTGCCGTGGTGGTTACCTGCTCACCTCAGCAACAGAGAGCTTCTGAAATCAGGAAATGTGCCTCGCCCTTGGGAAAGCTCTGCAGGGCTCTCCCTGCCCTTAGGCCTTACTCCTGATTTTTGTACTGCCTCATGACTGGGGCCTCTCAGGGCGGTTTGGAGCGGGGGAGAAACACGCTGGTGTAAGGCGGGAGTCACAGTTTATGCTTCAGACTTAGGTGAAGGCAGCTGGGGGAGAAAGGGACAAAGTGTTGGGGTTTTGTTTTGTTTTTTTCTAGAAACTTGGTGTCAAGATGCTTTGTTTTATTTCCAGACAAGTACTCATCGCAGTTTGGTGGTGGAAGTCAGTACGCCTATTTCCATGAGGAGGATGAGACTAGCTTCCAGCTGGTGGATACAGCACGAACGCAGAAAACAGCATACCAGAGGAATCGTATGCGATTTGCACAGGTAACCTGTCTTCAGAAACAGACTCAGAGGAGGCCTTCAGCATCACGGAATTACTTTGCAACTAAAATGTTCTCCTTTTTTTTTTTTTTTCCTTCATTTCTGCAGAGGAACCTTCGGAGAGACAAGGACCGTCGGAACATGCTGCAGTTCAGCATGCAGACTCTGCCAAAGAGTGCCAAGCAGAAGGAGAGGTGAGGCTGCAGATATGAGCGTAGCGTACTTGGTCTGGAGTGTGCGAACATACTGTTGATAAACTTGTTAAGTTACTGTAACGGAACTCACGAGAGCAAACAGTCAGCAAAGAAGAATTTCAGGGTATTTTAAGTTCGCTGTTCTGCTGATGTCACAGCTAGTTATAAGCATGGGTATCAAACAGCTATCTTAACAATTTAGAAGTGCTTTTGACTCACCTTTAGAAAGTAAGTGTGACATACTAAAGCAGAGCATACCCCTTCTGAAAGCTGCCTTGCAGTCTTTGGAGGTTAAAATATTTAAAGAATTGCTTGGAGTAAAGAACAGAGCTTTTAATGCCTCGGGCATCTTGATCAACAGACGGCTCAGCAAATGTTCCAACAGCTTGGTGCCTCGCTCCTCTGGTTGTAATTTGGAAGCGCCGGAATGGTTGTGGCACGTAGCAGTCGAGAACTTATTTTCATGGTTTTTTTCTCCTATTTGTTATTATAGAGATCGTTTGCGCCTACAAAAGAAGTTTCAGAAGCAGTTTGGAGTGAGGCAGAAATGGGACCAAAAATCACAGGTAAACTAACAAGCTTTCTGCCCCCTGCGATAGTTTGGTTTCTCTGGCTGCCTTCATGGGGCAGCTCCTCTTGCGCAAGTCCTGATGTGCTCTGTCTCTTTCTCTGTCTGTCCACCCCGCTTTTGGCTGCACAGCAGAAACCTCGTGACTCCTCTGTTGAAGTTCGCAGTGACTGGGAGGTGAAAGAAGAGATGGATTTCCCTCGGCTGATGAAGATGCGCTACCTGGAGGTGTCGGAGCCACAGGACATGTGAGTTCCTAAAGCAGGCTTGCACTTGCTTCCTGAATTGACCAGATTTTTGGAAAGCAGGAGGGCTTGGCCTGGCCCCAGTGCTTTCATAGAGGTACCCAAAGCAAGGGGAGATAATGGAATGCCCAACAAGTCCCTCAGTCTTGTGTGGTCTGTGGGAGTTAAGATGGTCCTCTTAACTCTGCAGAGAGTGCTGTGGAGCCCTAGAATACTATGACAAAGCCTTTGACCGCATTACAACAAGGAACGAGAAGCTACTGAGGAGCATTAAGCGCATCTTCCATACCGTCACTACTACTGATGACCCAGTTATCCGAAAGGTATGTTTACTGGTTTGCAAAACCCAATAGTGTGTTTCTTGGAATGTGCTGTTGTTAGGGAGAAGGGCAGAAAAATTGCAGATCCCTAAGCTTGCAAAGGAAAAGAAGTATTAGCTGGTGGTGTTATTTTTCTTAGTTCCAAGGCAGAGCTAGATTAGTGCGAAACTAGGAATACTGGCCAAGGAAAAGCTGGGAAGGTGAGCAGACCAGTACTTGAGCTATGTTGGGAAAGAAACTTTTACGTCAGACACCTGGTTCCTGAAGTGTTTGCTTTTGAAGATGAGGAGGGCTCAGAGACTTCTCTCTGACCTGGTCACCAATAAGGAGCCATGTCTTTTCCCAACAGAATTCACATTTTGTAATAGGTTTATTACTTTTTCCTTGTTTGGGTGTGGGTGGGACTGGATTGCTGGCTAGGTCTAGCTGTCAGTCGTGTACCTACCTGTCCAGCATCCTCGGCATAGAAATTCATGGTTGGAGTTTGTTAAAATTTCTGTATCTGGCTGGACAAGGGAAGGGGTATCGGTTCTTGTTGCTGCTGAAACCCAGTTTTCTCCTCCTCTTGTATCTGTAGCTGGCAAAGACCCAAGGGAATGTGTTTGCCACAGATGCCATTCTGGCCACACTGATGAGCTGCACTCGTTCTGTCTATTCCTGGGACATCATTGTCCAGAGAGTTGGATCCAAACTTTTCTTTGACAAGAGGGACAATTCTGATTTTGGTAAGGAAAAGAGACCTGAAAGAAATTGCTGTCGTGGTAGCTAAAGAGTCTGGTTTTCTTTATGGGTTTTTGAGTTTATTCGATCTTGGTGTAAAGATTGGAAGAAGCTGATTACTGTGGTAGCTGTGGGGGTAACTTCAGTATTAATGCATTCCTGTGTGGGGTGGGAGACTTGTTGAAGCCAACATATTTACTCCCCCAAATATAACCACTTGCATCTGCTTTTCTTCCTAGACCTCCTGACAGTGAGTGAAACAGCCAATGAACCACCTCAGGAAGAAGGCAACTCCTTTAATTCTCCACGCAACCTTGCCATGGAAGCTACCTACATCAATCATAACTTCTCCCAGCAGTGTCTGAGGATGGTAAGATTGAGCAGTGCTGGGTATCAGGGTCTCAGAGAGTCTCAGGAAGAGACTTCATTAGCGCTGCTGTAATACAGCACAGAAGCAGTTTTTTAGCTGACAGGGGTATATTACACTGATGTTCTTTCCATTTTGAAAGAGGTGCAATTACTTCAGGTGATCAGTGTGACTTCATTGTAGAAAGATTTTACACCTTTATTTCACAAAGAAGAAATTTCACTCCCACTGGTGAAGCAGACAGGCTTCTGAGTACACTTAGTGAAGCTGAAGTGCCAGTAGAAGTGCTGCTTACAGCAAAGTGACCAACATGAGGATGAGGCTTCTCATCACTTGTCTCAGTGTTTCAGTATTTTTGTATATAAGGGAAATCAGCTACTATTGCTGTAACAGTTTTTTTCCAGTAGGGGAGAGCTCACTCATGTGTTTTGTTTTTTTTTTTTCTAACATGCACTTCTGTTTTCTTCTGCAGGGAAAGGAGAAATACAAGTTTCCCAACCCAAACCCCTTTGTGGAGGATGACATGGATAAAAATGAAGTAGCCTCTGTTGCATACAGGTATGTTGATCTCTCTCTGATACCTGGGTTTGGCAAGGGGGCAGGGTGTCAGTGTGATATGGAGGCGAAATGCCCCAGGAGTGTTACTGGTAGAAGCTTTACCATAAGAGGGATTCTTTCACGTAACCACAGTGAACAAATAGAGGAGGAAAGGATTTTGGTGCTTGCATGGATCCAGAAAAGAGTAAGAGTCAGAAATAACCAGCTGGATTGTTTGTTGCCAGATACCGAAGGTGGAAGCTGGGAGATGATATAGATCTCATTGTCCGCTGTGAACATGATGGAGTCATGACAGGAGCAAATGGAGAAGTGTCTTTCATCAACATCAAAACACTGAACGAATGGGATTCCAGGGTGAGGAGGAACAAGATCCCAAAGCTAGCTCTAACTGCTTCACTGCTGCCTGATGTGCCAGGTACAGCAGGCAAGATAAGACAAACATCTGGCGGTGTCCCCCAGGTGGTTACATTCCACCAAAGGCCCATAACTTTGGTGGACAAGCAGTGCTGATGGGATTCTCCCCGATATGCAAGGTAGCAAAGGGTTTTGAACCCTCTTGTCCTGAGGTGTTTGGCATAGAAGCCAGTCTCTTGCCATGCTTCCCTTTTGAACGCTTCCCTTGCAAACTTCCCTTCCTGACCATCGCCACAAATCCTGGCCAATCCCTGCTGTTCGCTTTTCTCCCTTCTTGGTGCAAGGGCTTTACCTGTAAGTTGCTGTTGGCATTCCCTCCTATGGTATCGTAAGGTAGACAAGAGACTTCCCTGTGTGATGTGAAGATGGCTGAAGAGGTGACTGCTACTGGCTTGTTAGGTTGACCCTGGTTTTGGTTCTCCTCTCAGTATTGCAATGGAGTAGACTGGCGCCAGAAGCTTGACTCTCAGAGAGGAGCTGTGATTGCCACAGAGCTGAAAAACAACAGCTACAAATTAGCCCGCTGGACGTGTTGTGCACTGCTGGCTGGATCGGAATATCTTAAACTCGGGTAAGATGAGGTTTTCACAGCAAATGTCTTCCAGGTGTGTTTTCCATGATTTAACCCAGTGTATGTCAAAATGAACCATTCGTAGAACGAGTAATCAAAAAATCACCCCGTGTGTTGAGTGGTGAAGAGGGGAAAGCTTGCAGTGAGCACACCAGTCTTGGTCTAAGGTGCTTCCCCTTAGTATCTGGCTGATGTTTGCCCTGCTGTGACTGACCTTATGAGACCTCACACACAACAGGCAGGTGGCCTCTGTGGCTCTCGGCCTGTCTACTGAGATTGCCAACAAAGGAAATAAAAGGACTGTGCTGCCCATCAGGATTTTGATTGAGATCCTTGGTGCCCTGTTGCTGAGAAATTGAGTGGAAGGGAGGTATCACTACAGTGCTTTTCTGAATTATTTATTGGCTTAAAGTCAGTCGAGTCTGTGCTGCAGATAATGAACAAGAGGCATTAGCTAAGTCGATTCTGCTGGTTCTGCAATCCTAGGTTCTGCTCTCAGGTATGGGACTGATGCATTTGCATGTGTTTAAGTCCAAACTCCCTGCTGTTGCTAATTTTTATCAGTGGGACTAATTCTTCTCTGCCTTTTGTGCCACCCCATCTCATTTGGGGAAGTGATATGTTACTGATTGACGGCTTGTAGCCAGGAGATCCTCTTAGCTTTCATTGTTGGAGTCGTGGGATTTTTCAGCCCAGAACCAGACTCACAACAGTGCTCTTCTTGGTATCGTTCTTCTGCTGGTTTGGCTTAATCCCCTGATGCCCCTCTGGTTTCTTCTTGCCCCCCTAGGTATGTATCCCGTTACCACGTGAAGGACTCTGCCCGCCATGTGATCCTGGGCACCCAGCAGTTCAAGCCAAATGAGTTTGCCAGCCAGATCAACCTGAGCATAGAGAATGCCTGGGGCATCCTGCGGTGCGTCATTGACATCTGCATGAAGCTGGATGAGGGGAAGTATCTCATCCTCAAGGACCCCAACAAGCAGGTGATCCGGATCTACAGCTTGCCTGACGGCACCTTCAGCTCTGATGAAGATGAGGAGGATGAGGAGGAAGAAGAGGAAGAGGAAGGTTCGTAGCATACTCAGTGATTTATGCTTTTAAAGTGATCTGCTGATCTGGATGAAAAGGGTGACCTATGATAAAGACTGGGATCTGGAGGGTGAGATGTGACTAGTGCAGGCACAAGAGAGGAGTGAGGCTGGAGAATGGGTGGTCCCAAGGGTGGGACTCAGTGGTGGAAAAGGTGAGAGTGACATTTGTGACACTGGGAGCACTCAGTTGGAAGCAAAAAGAGGTGAGAGTTGGAAATACCGATGTTGTGCCTCTTTCCTCCTGAGTGAGGACTGATTTTTAGCAGGGGTGGGGAGAGGATCCAGGTCCAGAACACTGAATGGGAAAGTGGAGCTTCTCCAAGGAGCCCTTCATTCCTTGTCCCTAGGATCAAGGGATGGGTGCTGGTTTCTGTTGGTGCTGGGATGGTTTTGCAGGTTTAGAAATGGGAGTGACTGCAGGGTGACACACTTACACTCTGTGGTGGCCTGGCCCAACTGAGGTGACTCAGTGGAGGCTTTCATAAAGCAGTTGAGCCATGGCCACTGGATTGGTCTGGGAGCCCCAGAGCCCCAGCACTGCCCTGGTGGCAGCCACTGCCTCGATTCCCTGCCCCAAACCTGCTTTAAGCCCAGGGAGGTGACCTGCACCGCCAGGGGTGGGAGAACGTTTCACCTGAAGGTATGTCACACAAATACCTTCCAGACTCTTTTTTTTTTTTTTTTTTTTTTTAAGGCTGTTTTTATTATGGAAGTATTAAGTAGTGAGTAATTTCCGCAGGAATGCAAATTGTGTAATCCAGCTGCCTGGGTGGGTTTGGAGTGGAGGCTGGGGTGACATACAGGCACATGGCAGGGCTGAGGGCAGAGAGTTTCCCTGCTTTCCGCTTCCTGCCCCGGGACAGGGTCGAGGTATTGGGACAGGGTCGAGGTATTGGGACAGGGTCGAGGTATTGGGGGGATTTTCGGCTGTTTTTTTGTTCACTAGCCCCGTTCCATTCATTCCCCTTTCTCTTCTCTTCCAGAGGAGGAGAGCTGAGCCCCGTTGGGGGGGGGGGACGCAGGCGGCGGCGCCTCTGGCCTTGCTCTGGATACGTCATAATGGGGCGGAGAAAGCAGAATAAAGTGGCTTGTTCAGTGACGCTGTGTGCTGTGTGTTCGGGCCGGGGGCGGGGCTGTTAGATAATTCCGGGCTGGTACCTTTAAGGGCCCCGCCCCGGGGGTGCGTGGTGCGCGCGCAGCGGCGGCGTCACGTGACGCGCGGGGTAGTGGTGCGAGCCTCCCCCCGCCTCCCCCCACCTCTCCCTCTCCGGCGCGCGGCCCCGCCCACCCCCTCCTCCCCCCCCCCACCGGCGCGTGCGGCGCGGGAGGAGCGGCGCCGCGGGCTCCATGGTGCAGGTGCGGCAGTTGGCGGGACGGGGCTGGCCGGCCGTTGGAGGCCCCGTGCGCCAGGTGCGCCGCGCGTCACGTGCGCCGCCTCGCGGGTGGCGGCCACGCCTCGCGCACCATTGGGCGGAGGCGGAGGGGGGGGGGGGGGTGCATGGGAGCAAAGGCCGGTCCCTATTGGCAGGGGAGCGAGGGCAGCGCGAGCCATCCCATCTTACATTGGCTGATGGGCTTGCGCCTTCCTTTCCTATTGGCTGTCGGGGCGCAGAGGCGCTGCTGGGGGCACGCCGTCATTACGCCGCAGGTGCTGCCCAGTCTTCCCGCCCGCTGGCCCCAACCCTGTCTGCTATTGGCTGGGTGTCCTGTGTACCTATTGGCTGGACGACCTGGAACTCCCTTCGCTATTGGCTGGCAGGGAGCAGGGCCCCGCCCCAACACCTCCACCTCAGCTTGGAGCCCTGGGGGGCGTCGGTGGCCTCGGGCCTGGGCCTGGACCGTGGCATTGGGGTGGCCCGGCCTGAGCAGGCCCAAGGCCAGCCGGGCGGGGTGTCTCTTGCAGGGAGGCTGTTGGGTGACGCCTCCTTGATCCTCTGTCCCACAGGAGCAGCTGTCCCAGCCTTGCCATGGCCCCAGTGGTCTGCGGGATACTCCTGGGCCTGGCCTTGTATGCTGGCAGCCTGTATGCGGCAAGCAGTGCTGCTTTCCTCTACCACGACTACTGCGTCATCGGGGCCGGCCCTTCAGGCTTGCAGGTGGCTTATTTCCTCCAGCAAGCTGGCCGGGATTATGTTGTCTTCGAGCGGAGCCATGCTCCCGGCAGCTTCTTTGCCCTCTACCCTCGACACCGCAAGCTCATCAGCATCAACAAGCGGTACACAGGCAAATCCAACAGTGAGTTCAATCTCCGCCATGACTGGAACTCACTCCTCAGCCATGACCGCCGGCTGCTTTTCCGACACTACTCCCATGACTTCTTCCCCAACGCCGACGTAATGGTGCGTTACCTGGAGGACTTTGCTTCCCTGCTGAAGCTGCAGGTTCAGTACAACACGGCCATTGTCCATGTGACGTTGGAGAGAGATGAACAGGCCTGGAACGGCCACTACTTCCTTCTGACAGACCAGGACAGGCAGAACTACAAGTGCAGGTAATGGGTGAACCTGGGGCTAGCCACACTGCTCTCCAAAGGTGTCTTTGAAGTCATGAAATCGCAGAATTAGGTTGTAAGAGACCTATAAAGGTCATCTTATCTAAGCCCCCTGCCTAAAGCAGGGCCGGTGACAGGTTTCACAGAGGCTTGCCCTGTTGAGGCATGAGTATCTCTACGGATGGAGATTTCTCAGCCTCTTACAGCCTTAACCACTGTCATGGGGGAAAAATATTTTGCAGGGATCAGTGGAGTGGGTGGGTGGGTGGAATAACTGCTCCTGGGAAGGCGCTGCCTTTCACAAGCAATGTTATGCCTTGGACAGCTGAGGAGCTGGCAGGGCAGACACAAACTGGCTGTGATTGCCAACACCCCAGGTTCCATCCTTGATAGCTAAGCTTGAAATTGGTTTTGGTTTATCACTAGATAATTGCGATCTGTGAGGCAAAAACTTAGTCATACTTGTTGTAACTGCTGCTGCCGTTATTACAAACTCAGGTGAGTCAGTGCAGCAACACCTCTCCTCTGGTAACCCACGTGTACTTGGAAGAACCAGTATGTAAAAGTATGTCCCAGATGACTGAAGCCCTGTGTTAGCACAGAGCTTACAGAGGGGAAGCAGAGAAAAGTGGAGCTGTTGCAGTAGAGGGAGCCAACTGTGAGAAGTAATTCTCAAGGCTGCTGGTCCTTGAATTCCCCTTCCCCTTGTTGTACTTACACGTGTATAGCCCATACCACCACTGAGCTACATTCCTAAAAAGCATCTAGAAGGTACTCGTGTGAGCATATGGAATACATTTCTCACCTCTTCTGAGAACCTCAGCTCTATGACAGCAGGTCGCACTGGCTGTCGCTTGGAGGTGCGCTGGCTGGCAAGCTCAAAGGGGACAGAAGGCAATCCCAGACGCCCACACATCGCGAATGAGTTGCTTTCAGGAACTGCGTGAGCAAGGCTGGGACGGCAGGCAGTGCTGCTAGCCTTGGCTGCCTGGTGCTTCTGCCTAAGTCACAAAAAATTTCCCTAACATTCAAATAAAAAGTTGTTACAGAGAGATATGAAAAATATTACTGTACTTAATTTCAGTGTTAGTGTTGTTGATAACATGTTTTTATGCCTAAGAGTTACATTTTAAAATCTTGAAACCATTTTCTCTCCCTCTTAAAAATAACTTTTGTTCCGCTGTATTAAAAAGCAACACTTTTAAATAATTTTCATGCAGGATATAATCAACCTGTGAAACACTTTAGTATTATAATATATGTCGTCAGTGACTGCATATGAGCAGCACTTGCACACTCACAAACAACTGGGGGAGACTTACAAAACAAGTGGAGCTTATATGTACAGCACCTGCACTGACTTTTGCTGTATATAACTATGTTCCTCTTCATTTTCACTGGCCTGAGGATAGGGAAGATGGGAGCGGGCCATTAGGTGAAGCTGGGGTGAGGTTTCTGGTAAAACCATGACCTGTGCAGCTGATCCAGTGTGGCTGAAGGGGACACGACACAGCCATCTTCCACAGTAGGAGGAAGGAGGAGTGATGAGATGGAGTGATGGCCCCATTCCCGTAATTCTTGCATTCCCTAGTGTTATCCCTCTTTTTGCAGCTCTTTATTGGTCGCCACTGGGACATGGGTCCCCAACGTGGTCAACTTCCCTGGCTCAGAATATGTTGAGGGTTATGAGACTGTGTCCATCAACCCGGAGGATTTTGCTGGCCAAACCGTGTTGATCTTGGGCCGAGGGAACTCGGCCTTTGAGACAGCAGAGAACATTCTGGGCGTCACAAACTTCATCCACATGGTGAGCCGGTCCCGTGTGCGCCTCTCGTGGGCCACCCACTACGTCGGGGATCTGAGGTAGGAAACCACTCCTCTTCCTCTTTCTAACACATCCAGAGTAAGAACAAGGAGAAGCACTTCTTGCCCAGGCGACAAATCAGGCTGTGACAGGAGGTGCTGTCTTCCTGGGGGTCACAGAGGGAACATGAGGCCTTCTATCTTTAGGTTCTGTCTTGGTTTAAAGCAGTCCAGGTTGCAGTTGCTGGACACAGGAGCTTGGTGAGAGTTCTTCAAGGTCTGTGTGAAATAGAAAAATGTCCCCTTGGAAACTGTTTCATTAAAAATTGCTGGCTCCCAAGTTGTTCCCTTGCTTGCAGTCACAGAGGAGAGCTGAGAGGTTGACTATAACCCACAAAAGCAATGAGGCTGTGTTACCTGTGCTGTTTTTGTGAGCCCTGAGGCTCTGGGGATAACCTTTGCATTGAAGGGGAGCGTGGGATGCCTCATGAAGGTGTCCCATTTTCAGCAGCTGAGACAGAACCATGGATCCCACCTCTCCTCCCTTCTATTCGCTCTTCTTACGTTCTCCGTTTTTTCTGTAGAGCAATTAACAATGGCCTACTGGATACCTACCAGCTGAAATCTCTGGATGGGCTTCTGGAAGGCGACCTGGAAGATCTGGCTATCGTCAAGGACAAGAAAGGGAAGCTGCACATCACGCTCCGGTTCTACCTGGAGAACAGGAACACCAGCGCAGGCATCGACTCCATCACCCTCCCACAGGACGAACTGGATAATTTTGCTACCCGTGCACCTTATGACCGTGTCATCCGCTGCCTGGGCTGGAAGTTTGACTTCTCTATCTACAACAGGTGAGGGAGAACCAGGATTGGTAGGGAAGTGGGTGTTTAGAGCAAGAGGCTATGAAGGGCCTGACGAAGAAGGAAAGGGAATGGTAGGTCTTCTCTTGGCAGCATTGCCTGGACCTCCATGTGCTCTGAGCTACCTGGAGGTGCACAGTCCATTCTTGACCCTGCAACTACGGTACTGTTCCAGTGGGGACACGTGTGCTACTACCCTCTGACCAACAGCCTATAGGGCTGAACAAACAGCAGTGTTGTGACCTGAGTGACAGAGAAAACCTTGGTGCCTTTGGAACTTAACGTCCTGACCTGCCAGATCATATGCAGAAGGCTAGCAATGTTTTGTGGTTTGGGAGTTTTTTTGGAATGAGGATGGTACAGGTATAGATCACTACAGAAAGGTTTTGTTTGCTCTTTTTTCCCCTGAGGATGCAAACTTCATTCTGCCTTGGTTTGTCTCCTAGTACATCCTGCAGTTGAAAATGGTACTGTTAACTTCACTGTCTTCCAGAATTCACTATCAGTGGCTCAGGCTGGAATTTGATCTTGTGCTGAGTTGAGATAAGCACCTTTGTCTTCTGGAAGATCCTCACTGTAGTAGTAAATCCCACTGAAGACAGTGGGAACATGAAGCAATTCTTGCAGTGGCTGCCATATGTGACTTAGCAGGAACCCTTCTTATATTTCCACCCCTGCCCTTCCTGACAGCCTGCTCTTCTCTTTTTGCACATCAGATCCCTTAGAATGATGCCAGGAAAAGGGAATAAAAAGAAGTATCCTCAGATCAAACCTACTTATGAGTCCAGAGGCACCCGGGGGCTTTTTATTCTCGGCACGGCTAGCCACTCTGTTGACTTCAGAAAATCTGCAGGGGGCTTTATCCATGGATTCCGGTATACAAGTGAGTACTAGGGGGTACAGAAAGGGCAGAGGTGGGAATTGTTCCTCACTTGGAAGGAACAATTCATAGCTTACTGCTGGAAAGAGATCACCCTTAGTCTTGGACCAGCAGTAAGAAGGACAAAACGCAGCCAAGCTGCAGCTGTGTTGTCTGAAGTAGAGGAAAAGTGACTTGGGGTCATATCTGAAGTTTTTAGTTGTCTGTCTTTGTTTTGTCTTCTGTCTCTCTTGCCCATTGTCTCTTATTTATGTAACATAATAGATTTCTGCCTGCCAGATGCTCTGCCTCGTGACAGGCTGTGGGTGAGAGGTCTGTGCTGTGGAGTTAAAACCAAGCAGCTTTGGGCAGTAGAGAGAATTTCCATCTTTATGTATGTGTGTGCCCATTCTTATAATTAAAGGACTGCTCAGAAGTAATGAAACATCCCCAAGGACCCCCCACTCCCTCACCAACCACTTAGCATCCAACCACCAGTTTTCAGAGGGCATCTCCACTGCAGTTACCAGCGATTGGGGTGGGAGATCCTGAGCACAGATGAGCTCTAAAGTTTATTTATTGTGTCCTACCAGAATCTGTCTGTGTCACAGCAGAGTGATCGCATTTCTTAAAAGCATAAGCTTGGATTTTTAAATAAGCTGTCTTTGTTTCTCTCAATATCTTAGCTCGTGCAGTCCACCGCCTATTAGAAAACCGTCATCATGGTATTCCCTGGCCATCCATAGTCTACCCTATTACACAGCTGACCAATTCCATCATCAAGCGGGTGAACGAGGCCTCAGGCCTCTACCAGATGTTCAGTGTCCTGGCTGACATCATCCTCCTGAGAGAGTGAGTGAGTAATTATTCCCAGCACTGCACTCCATAGTTTCATTCCTTTTTTTTTAACTATTGCTTCCCATGGCGCCACCACACAAATCGCTTCATTGCCGCCTAAGGACACTACTGTCACATGGGTAGCCACCCCAAAGCCTGTACCACTGCCACGGCTGGTGCCACTATGCCCAGTTCCACCAGTTACTTCTCTCTTGAAGGGCTGAAATGGTCCAGACCTTCCTGCTGGGCTTAGAGGTATAGTACCTTTTCACTGTGCCTGGGGAAAAGCTTTCCTTGAACAGTACTAATGTAGAGAGGAATCCCATAGTCTGGGAAAATAACTGGGTCTTGCAACAGTATCTGCAGTATATGCTTCATAAGCTCTGGGTCAAGTCCACCACAGATCTGTAATGACTAAAAATAATTACTATCTGATGGCTCTTCGGCCTTAGCCTCAATCAGCTGGGGGGGTGTTGGTGGAAAAGTCTTGACAGTTGTGGTTGCAATTTGTAGGAATGCCACAGCATTTGAATACCTGGAAGAATACCCAGTTGGAGTCCTGGCTGAGCTGGAAACACAGACGGGGAGAAAGGCTCCCAATGGGCTGTTTGTTATCATCATGGAGTATGGGAGGAATTTCTCTGGGGCTGACAAGGATGTCTTCTACTACAACCGAGCTGTGGGAGAGGCACAGCATGCCTGGCAGTCCAACTTTTTGCACCCTGTTATCTACTACTACAAACACCTCCCAACAGGTAAGCTTTCCTGCCTCTCTCTGCTAATTATCTGATACGAGCAAAACTGAGGGGGATGAAGATACTTAGATCCAAGGCTGGGAGTGAGCCTGAAAGCATCACACATCCTTCTCTTTAACTTCCTTCATGTCTGTCCTCTGGGGCACCTGGGAGAAAAAGCTGGGAGTTTGGCAAGAAGTTTCCATCGATCAGACCGATACAGGGTGTGAGGTGAGGGGTTTGTACCAGAGACCTCACACTTCAGAACAGGAACAAACAGGTATGCTGGGAACTTCACCATTCTGAAAAAGAATAATGTCTTTTTTCCCTTTGACGGGCACCCTGCAAGTATTTTGCAGAGTCCCGGCAGATGAGGCTGGGCTGTTCAGGGTTATCACTGAAAGAAAACTGGTCTCTGGCCTGCCAGGGTTTGAGAGGTCACACAGTGATAGAGGCAGCCAGAGGCAAGGGTTTGAAGATGAGTGTTATATCCAGCAAACAAGACAAGCTCAGAATAGATTTCCTTGGGAAATGAGTGTGCTGAATCTTCATCTCCACAAACCTAGGGTCAGGGTCCGGCCTGCCTTGCACAGAAAGAAGTGTGATGGGTAGCAGCATTAAAGCATGAATGCAACTCAGCCTGTCTGGCAGTCCCTGCCCAGGGGAAATGGGAGTGAAATGACAGGAAGTACTGCGGGCAAGGACAAGGGGCAGCTGTGCAGTGGCAGGACTGCTGAGGACAAAGCTAGCAGAGGGGATTGCAAATGAAAGTAAGGTAGGGATTAAAAAGGTCAGGACAAAAGCTGGAACAGCTGTCATAGCTGCTTTCCACTACCCAAGCTCTTCTTAATGCCATTTTGATTCTGAAAAATTCCCTTAATGTTCTCCTGGCAGAGCATGAGATGAGACTTCGCCCCCCAGACTGGCCTCTCCCCCGCCCAGATGCCGTCCATCACATTGTGGAGGACTTTCTGACAGACTGGACAGCCCCCAATGCTCACATCCTGCCGCTGAGGCGGTTTTTGGAGAACTGCCTCAGCACTGACCTGCGCAATTTCTTTGCAGGTAATTTGAGCACAGGGTTGAGGTGGAAGGAGGAGCGATGTGAGGAACAGGCAACAGAAGCCATCTATTCTGCAAATAGCTGAGATCTCCCTGTGGCGAGCTGGTGATCTCACCGTCAGTCACACCTCTTTGATACACTCCCCAGACGGTAAAAAGTGCTGGTGCCACATGTGTATTCCCAAATAGCCTTTGGTCTTGCTCACCAGCAGAAAGAGACTGCCCTTGGCACACAGGGATTTGGGGAAAGGTGTATGAGGTTTGGTTCAGTCCCTTTTCTACCTGCAGCTTTCCTTCCTTCTCTATTATCCGAACATTCCTCTCTGCCCTTGGGTACCAGATTTTTTTTCATTTACTGATGCTGGGATTGCTTTCCCATGGCAAATGGGAATACTGGGATGTGAGAGCTGGTCTGAAGACTGGTATGGGAACCGCCTGCAGGAACCCAGTGTGGCACAGAGGGGAGAAATCCTGTGGTAGGAAGAAGATGCCAGAGGGCTGCAAGCTCACATCTGGCTCCTTTTCCTCTGAGTGCAGACTGGAGATCCCACCCTGCGTCTCCTGAGCTCTGCAGCACTGAGTCAATTGCCCTGCTGCCGGCTGGGAAACTCCAGTCATCTCCCCTTATCCTCTCTGCCTGTTATTCTGAATGAGTTCTCAAAAGTTAGCAAGAGTTATTTGCTGCCAAATCTGATTTTTGATCCTTTTTTTTTTTTTTTTACCTGCAGAGTCCTGTTTCCTCTTTGCCTTCACCCGTCAGAAGCTGCCTCCCTTCTGCGGGCAGGGGTACCTCAGAATGCAAGGGCTCGTGGGGAGCGAGGGGCTCCGGCGCCACGCGGTGGAAGCCGGCCTGCTGGAGGATTACACTCCCAATGACTTTTCAGGCAACAGAGCCCCTGACAGCCCTGAGGGGTCACAGGACCAGCTGCTGCGAGATCACGTGATACCCATTCGTCCACTGCAGCATCTTGTTAATGGCAAGGACGAACTTTAAACCTTTCTCGCTCCACGCTGAAACCCACCGGTGCTGTCGTGACAATATTGTAACACAGATCCACAGCAGGATTCTGCCCTTTCCTGTGCACCTTGTCCATCCACATGCCTTCCACTGATCATGAGTTGCCAAAGACCTGCTCGAATCTTGCTGTTACAAAGAGGACCAACGTGCTCTGCAGGATAAGCGAGGGGCCAGAGTCCAGTGACGCCGAGGCTCCCGCCTTGCCCTTGCAGAGTTCACACTTTCTGGAAGATGGTGGTTGTTTATCTCCCAGAACAACATCTGCAGCGACAGCCAGGGGTCAATGAGGAGAGTATGCAGGAGCGCCTGGGTAACTTAAAAACGCCACGTCCCCCTTGTGAGGTGACCCGCTGGCACCCTGTGTCAGACGGTGCCAGCTCTCTGGTCCCTGGACGCCGTACCCTGCCAACACTGAAGATTTGTTTGTGTGACGAATCCCGAAGCAGTACTCCAGGCAAACTTCCTGGTAGTTTTCCTGCATATGGATTAGGGCAGTTGCTGGAGTGGAGAGAGGTGGTCTTTTTTTTTTAAGTTACCATGTAGGTCAGATAATTTGTCATTTTCCAGAGAGCACTACAAGAGACCCTTCCCTCTACAGAATGGGGGAATGGAATGCCTGGGACACAGAGACTTTCACTGACCTCGGCTCCGCTGTCCTCATGTTTTCCTACTCCCGCACCAAGCAGACTGAAACATTAGCCCCTGTCTTTTATAAAGCATGACCAATATTTCTCCTATTTGCACTATGTTCCATCAAGACAGTTTTGGGTGGACTTAGATGTTGTTCAAATGCTTTGTCTCCTTTTTCTTTTATTTCCCTCCAGTCACCTTGAGATGCAAAGGCTGGTTGTTGACTGAGAGGCTGTCTGTCTCCCTCTGTCCCCTGCCTACATTTGTCTGTCACCTCCCTGCAGGCTCCTTCTACGACCCTCGAGTAGCAAAGCAAGGGCAGTTTGGAGCTCGACCTTGTGATGCCCCTGTGGTTTCTAGGAAATAGAGGAAGGGCAAGGGGGAACCAGCTTTTACTTCCACCCACGTTTTCCAACCCCTTTGCAACTAGAGGAACAGACCCCTCTGCACTCATGCTTCCCTATACCTCAGGTGTGGTGGGGGGAAGTGCATCTACAGCTGCCTGCAACTCTCCCCATCGTTTGCATCCAGCTGCTGTTTCTGTAAAGCCCCAGTTCCTGCCAGGAGAGGCTGGGGAGCAGGAGAGGTGAACGAGGTGACAAACGAGGTTTTGCTCTGCTTTGAAAAGTGCCCTTTCACAGAATCACAGAATGGTTAGAGTTGGAAGGGACCTTAGAGATCATCAAGTTCCAACCCCCCTGCCATGGGCAGGGATGCCTCTCACCAGACCAGGTTCCTGAGAGCCCCATCCAGCCTGGCCTTGGACACTTCCAGGGATGGGGCATCCACAGCTTCTCTGGGCAACCTGTTGCAGTGTCTCACCACCCTCATACTAAAGATTTCTTTGGGTGATACTGGGGAAGCTGCTGCTGCTGGAAGATCTTAACATGTTGGCATGCAGGTGGAAAGGGGGGAACGGACCCCTTCTCACTTGGTGTCAATCCAAGCAGCCTTCTGTGGGCTTTGCGTCCCCGTGGCCCAGCTCCAAGGCCAGTCTGGGAATAGTACTCAGGGCCCAGAGTTGTACAGGTGGTGCCACTACTTGCTGCGCCCTTGGCACCATGGGCTTCTTATCTGGGGGTTGTCCAGGGAAGGAAGACAGCCTCTGACCCGGTGGGGGTCAGCACGTTCTCCAGAGCCTGAGGCTCTACGCGCACAGTGTACGTGCTGCTTTAAGTGGGAGTTTCCGGGGTTCTCACCCACGGCCTGTGTGTCTCCCGGGGTGGGAGGTTTTTCGTGCTGCGTGGATGGAGCCGGGTTCCGGCCCGCCCTGTGCAGCTGGGCCACCGTCATCCTTCCAGCCCCGCGGAGCGGGAGAGCGGCGGCTCCGAACCGTTTCCATCCGGGCGCTGTGGTGACAGCCGCCGCGGGATGGGGTGGGGAAGGGGGACAAACATAAGGAGGATGAGCCGCGCCATTTTGTAGCCACGCGTGGGAGGGAGCGGGGTCTGCGGGTTGACCCCGGTGCCTGCCCGGGGCAGTCCGCAGGGCTGCGTCCTTCCAGCGAGGCTTACAGAAGCGGGGGCTGCCCTGGGCCCAGCCACGGGCGAGCGGGACGGAACAGGGCCCACCCCACGTGCGGAGAGCGCGCCACGCCACGGGCCGCGCGGGGGCGCCGCCGCCAATCAGCGCGCAGGGCTCGCCCCGCGTGACACAGCTCCGCTGACTCCCCCATGGGCCGGTGGGAAGTGGCTTGAAGGACGGCGCCAGCGACCAATCAGAGGTCAGCGCTTGAGGGCAAAGCCCAATCGGCTGAGAGGGGGTGGGCCCGTTGCGTCGTTCGCAGGCTTCCTGCGGAGGTGGCCAATCAGCGCTCTGGTGGGTGGGGCGCGAAGCGGAAGTCTTGTCGGGCGTGGGTCACCTCCGGGCTCGGGAAGGTGCGCGGTGGGGGGCTATGGTTCAGGAAGAGGGGGAGCCCCTCAGTGGTTTGAGGCGTCCTGGGGTTGGGGAGGAGCTTCCCTATGGTGCCGGGGTTCCGTCCTATGGGGCTGCAAGGGGGAGTCCGGCCCCTGTGGCTGGGGGGGCATGTTCTGCTTTGTGAGGCCTCAGGGGCAGTGGGCCCCCCGTGTGCTTGGGGGGAATCCTTCCTCACCGGGTTGGGGTGTTGAGAGCGGAACCGTATGGCTGGGGACCCTGTTCCACTAATGGTAGCTGCTTGGATCCTGTGGCTGAAGGAGGTTTGCCTCATGGTACCAGGCCCTGCCCTACGGGGTGGGAAGGAACAAGCCGAGGGGGAAGGCTCTGCTCTGTAGGGCAGGGGATACTGCCCCGTAGAATTAAAGCTGTATCTGGGGGAGCTCCGTGGCAAGTGGGACTCCCCCCAGCTGTGGGGCTGAAGCTGCAGTGGGGTGTCATGGGCTGGGCATAGGGGCAATAAGTGCTCCAGTGCAGTGCCCCAGGTGTTTCTGCCTAAAACACCTCTGGGCTCAGGAGCTGCCCTGCTGAGGGGACTCTGCTGCTGGGGTGCACACACACCTCATACCTCCTCCTCTCCCCAGATGGCCCAGAGGCTGGTGCTCCGGCGGCTGCTGTCCCTCACTGTCAGGGCACTGCCCCTGCAGGGACAGCGGATGGTCTCTGGTCCCCTGGCACCGTGTGTCCCCCTGGCACCCTATGGCAAAGCCTTTGGCACCTCAGCAGGCTGCAGGAGCACCTTCAACGTGCAGGACGGCAGTGACTTCCAGGACCGGGTAGTAAACAGCCCCAAACCCGTTGTGGTGGACTTCCATGCGCAGTAAGTCCCCTTCATGGCTTTTGTGCCCCTCACTGCTGTTACACATGCAGGTGTGTCCCTGCTGCTTCCCTCACATGGTGACGCTCTGGGCGCACTGGGGACATGGGTATGCCCAAGGGATTCTGGACCTGCAGAGTTGTCAACTGCCCAGCCTCATTTTCTGGTGTTAAAAAGTGCTTCTGACCCTGAGGCGTGATCCATAGAGGTTTCACCGCTGTGGGTGTAGCTACACCCTGCAGGAGTATAAAAACAAAAGTGCTAAGAACTTCCCTGGGGCAGCATAGCTGCACCTCCCAAGTGCTTGGGTGTCACCCTGCTCCAGCGTTGCATCATCCTGCAAAAGACACATCAAGAAAAAGCTCTGAGATCGGCCTTTTTTAGCTTTATGGATTAAACATTTTCTTACAAACACTAAATGATATTAGCAGCCATGGAAGAACACTGCACTTGACGTATGCCTGCACCATCATTTTGTGGTTTTCCATTTTTCTCACTCTGCATGGTCTCCGGGCTGGGCTTTTGACAGCAGATGCCTTTATATATTAATAACAGCTGCATGATACCAGTGGTAGCATTTGTCATCAATGAAAATGTTGTCATCCTCTTGCCAGTAAAAATATTTCTAGATGTTATCTGCTGGATTAATGATACTGATTATCTTTGTTTTCTCAAGTGTTTTCATAGTCCTGCAGTGATGTCACATGAACCTGTTGTGGCTGGTTCTGGGCAAACAGAACTGAAAATGTCTGCTCTAATTAAACCAAACTGATAAACCCAAATGAACATTAACTTGGATCATCCAGGAAATAGAGGACAAATAATTGAAAGCCTGAAACCTGATACGGGAGGAGGATGAGGAGGACACAAGTTTACCAGAGCTTAAATTTTAAAAGAAAAAGGCACACAGAGCTTTAACTCCTGTTTTCCTTGAATTGAATACATTTGTGCCATCCCAACTGGTGCAGTTAGAGGATGCAGGGAGTGTTTTCTGTGTACAGGGCCTCACAAACTCTGCTGTTGGCTGCACCTGCATTTGGAATTGGTAGTCTCTCTTTGAACAGATGAGTTCTGAGTTTTGCAGCTAAAGGGAAATATCTGTAAACCCTGTGATGAGCGCAGAGGGGAAGTCTTCGTTCTGATGATTGGCATAAACGGATTTGAGTGTGGGCTGTGACCCCCACACCCAGTGGCAGCGCTTGCTCTGTGGCAGCTTTGCAGTCAGTGAGGTCACAGCTATGCATGTACTCACCAGCGAGGAGACAAAGCAGCGTCAGGATGAATGGCTGAAAAGAGGGGGCAGGAGCGCCACCAAAGCTGGCAGAGCAGACTGTGGTGTGATTGAAATGACATCAAAAAGACCATCAATGCTGACTGGTGACCTTTTCTTCCACTCAGCCCCACCACCACACACACAGAGAAAAAAGACCCCTTGACAGCTGCTTTGTGAGAGAAACTTTTTTCTAAGCTGTGGTTCGGGAATGGTGTTTCCAGGCTGGCTCTCAAATGGAATGATGATGGCTGTAAAGGCACTGGCACACCAGCAAGACTTCCGTGGCCACTGCTACACTTGCTTCCTCTAAAGTTCGATCTCTTCTTTCTCCATCAGGTGGTGTGGCCCCTGCAAGATCCTGGGCCCCAGGTTAGAGAAGATGGTGGCCAAGCAGGAGGGGAAGGTGCTGATGGCCAAAGTGGACATTGATGATCACACAGACCTTGCTATTGAGTATGAGGTAGGAGGCAGAAGAGCATGGGCTTTCCTTTGCTGACACTGCAGAGAAGGTCCCTTCCTGGGGAGAGGTGTGCCCGCATGGCAGCAGCGTTGATGGGGAGGGGAAGCCCAGTGCCTGCAGGTTCCTAATCCCTAGGGTACTCATTAGTAGGTGGATTTTGCTGCTTGGCTCTCCTCCAGCTCTTCTGCTCATGTTCAGCATCGCCGCCTCTAATTCTACAGAAATGTGTCCTTTAAACCTTGCAGGCATTTATCGATGTAAATGCTTGCCTGCCCTTGAGGAGCCTGCAGCATACACAGCGTTCTACTGCATGCATGGGCTGCTCAGGTGCAGGGCAGGAACGTGAAGTAACAAGCCCCAGTCTGTTCTGCTCTTGGATGGGGTTCTTCATGCAGCCAGCCTGTACTCTTTCCCTTCTTTGTTCAGGATTTCTTGCTGGGTGATAACATCCTGTCTTTAAGCCACAGTGCAAGGAGACACCATGGGTTTTGTTTGGACAGGTGGAAGCCAGGTCAGAGAACACACATAGGCAACGGGAGCATGCCTCCTGCTCTTGGTAAGCACAGGCTTACACCAGTGCTTCACACACCAGTTGCGTGTGTTCCCTGTGCTGCCTTGCTCCCAGGAAGAAGCTGAGTGACTGGAGAAGGCCGCAGCTTTGGCTTACGTGATTTATTTATCTTTTCCCTGTGTCAGTGATTAAGTAGTTTAAGAAATGCAAAAATCCCTCTGACAACTGTGGTCACCCCCGTTGTCTCTCCTTGTAAACAACAATGTGGTCTGTGGAGCCAGGACATCCTGCTGTCGTGTTGTACAGGGAAGAGAGTACTTAATTTTCACTTGCGTGTCACGCAGATGGAGCTGCTCCCCCTCCACAGATGAAGTCCTGCTCCCAGGGTGGAGACTAGCACAGGAAGCTCCTCAAGTTGCCCAGCAAGCTCCTGTGAACCATCTCCTGAGCAAGCTGTTGGTTTATTGAGCCTGGAGGAGACGCTCTGTGCTGTTCCCATACCCTGCCGAGCCGGAAGGAGAAGGAAGTGGAAACTGCTTGTTCCCTCCCACTCTTTCCCAAAGAGACCTTTCTGCCTGTGCTGTGGTGGCGTGTCCATCCAGCTGGTGCCCACAAACGTGACTTACAGCTTCCACAAGCTGAGCATGAGGGCCTCCAGCACTCTCTTTGATGGTGGCACACCCCAGGCCAAGGAGGGTGGCTGCTGGCTCATGAGCAGGGCTGTGTGTTCCAAGCCCAAGGGCTGCGTAGCTTGAGGGTGCTGGTGAGAAGAAGTTGAAGAGCATGAGGTTGTTTCTGCGGCAGTCAGAAAGTGCATAAAACATAATAGATGCAGGCAAGGCTCTGGTAGCACCCACCTAAGGAGAAGAAAATAGACATGATTATTTTCGAGTAACATGGTCTAGTGGAAGGTGTTCCTGCTCATGGCAGTGGGGCTGGAACTAGATGGTCTTTTAAGATCCCTTCCAAACCAAACCGTTCTATGATTATTAGCTTAACTCTTGTATTGTTCCAAGCCTTCCAGTAGATCAAATTAGCTGGCATTACAAGAGGATAATCTCAGATGACTGGAAAATGGCGAGTGGTATGTGCATGTGAATAAAGGTATTCAAAAAGAGGCTGAAAGTTCTCAGGTTGTGCAGGTTTGATGACACGCTGCATGTGCTCTCCCACCAGGTGGTGAGTGAGCAGCTGCACAGCTGCTGAATACATGCATTTGTCTGCAGGGTCTGCCTGTCTTGCAGCCCCGGTGGGCATGGATTCAGGCAGGATTGAGGCTGGAGGCGAGGGCCAGCTTCCAGCAATTCATTCTGGAGCCTTCTATGCAAACAAAGTTTTTGGTTTGCAGGAGGTCCTGGGGATCATTGCTCCACTCTTTGAGTGATGCAAATGGGTCATGACCGTTATCCCCGTGGCTAAAACCCCATCACTAGACAGTGTCTGTGAGTAGGGTAGTTGCAAATCGGTAGGGGTAAAGGAGAAATTTTTGCTTTGATCCTCATAGTTTGGGGCATCCTTTTCAAGGCAGAAGTTTGTTTCATGTGCTAAGCATGCACTTGGTTTTGCTTCATCTTCTGGGAAGTTGCCATTTCATGAGATGTGAGCGTAAGTGCTGATGGGAAGACACCCAGTCAAGATCAAAGAGGGACCAAAGGTAGCATTTGGGAGAGACCAGGAAAACCAAAGGTGATATTTGGGAGGGATCGGGAAAGATATTTTTTTTTTAAAGCCATTCCACTGGGAATCAGATGGCTACAGGCTGAGAGAGTTTTTGTTTCAGGGGGGTTTGGCATCCATGCCATCCCCCCACGACGCCTCCACTAGATGCCAGGAAGTCTCCTTCCATCCGTATTTATTCCCCTGCCCACAAATGCTTGTCGCCGGCTTGCACAACATCCTCTGCAGGCGCCGGGGGCAGGGGGGAGGCAGGGTGAGGGGGAGAGACCCCCTGGAAGAGCTGAGGAATGCTGGTGCATTCCTTCACACGAACTGCTGTCTGCCCTTGGCTCCTGGCCCTTCCAGTTTAGCATGAAGTGGGGACGCATTTCCTGCAACTGGAAATGTCCCCAGCGCCCTTCCTCGTCCGGTTATGCCCAACACAAAAGTTCTTTCTCTGGAGAATTCTCCTTTTATCTAACACCTTTCATCTCTGGTTGTGGCCTTTTGCCGCTGCTCCAGCCCGCTCCTGACCTCTTGCCCTGGGAGCAGAAAGGGAAAAGCAATACTTTTGTTCAATCTGCCATCTTTTAAAATTCTTTAGATTCATCTCTTGCCTTGGCCCGTTGCCTGCGCACATGGCCATTGGGAAAGGGCAGCTCCGTCTCCAGCCACTGCGGGTGGGCAGCCCGGGAGAGCTGCTGGATACAGGGCTGGTCCTTCATCAGCGGAGCTTGGTCCTCTGTTACGCCTCATTCCAAAGCCTGAGTGAAATCCTTCCCCCTGCTCCGTTCTGTGGCAGCTGACCTTGTATAAAAACCCCAGTTTCAGATGGGAGAGAATTTCCTCAGTACGGGTACTGCCAGGAATAGCCTGGATGACCACGTCTGTTTATTTATCTGTGTGGTCAGTGCTGATCAAAAGCAGCCTGACTTTTTCTCTATAAATACTTTTGGAGGAGGAGGAGGAGGATTTGTTTAGGTTCAGTGCAGATGGAGCACAACAAAAAGGGAGGACAAAAAAAGAGACCCGTAACTGCCTTCTACAAATTCCCATGGCTTCTCAAGCAGTGAAACAAAGTACTTGCTGTGTTAAAGGGCTGCCCTTGGGGCAGCAAGCAGGAAGGAAGCTCTCAAAAGCATCATGTTTTCTGGGCAGAGGCAAGTTGTTCAGTGCCCCTGGTTCTCATCCAGCTCTGCAGTGCCAGCCCTGGACCTGCCACGCGTTCTTGGGGTTTGCTCACCACTGTGGAAAGGCAATGAAATGGAGGGATTGAGGCTGCATGAAGCTCGTGGGCGTGCTAGTCAGCAGGTAGAGAGCCCCATAACTTGGTTTTATCTGCTCCTCTGTAGTGCTTTGAAGAGTCTCCCTTTTCTTACCTGGCCCATAATGGCCTGACACCAGCTGTTGCTGGTTAGGCATGCTGGTTTTTGTGGATGGAGCTGGGGTAACTCTGCTCGTTATTAACCCACTCTAAAAGTTAGAGGGAGGCTCGGCAGAGCTTTTCCCTTCTTGAGGAGGGGGAGAGAGGAGTTGAGTACCATGCTGGTACCATCCTTTCTCACCCCTACAATCACAAGGGAGCGCCTTGACTGCACCATCGCCAGCGCTGGGGCCTGAGCCCCTCCGGATCTGCTCCCACCAGTCACTAGGAGGAGCTGGAGATCACGAATTGCAGCAGCCCCGGCGCTCCCATCCCTTCAGCTGAGACTGCACAAGCCCTGGAGGACCGACAGACTGCGGGGAGCCACGCCGGACTGGCCGGCCTGGACCAGGCGGGAAGGGAAGCACAAACTGTCCCTTTCATCTCAGGCTCCCGATGGGAGAAAAGCCAGCCCTCTGGCGGGTTTCCCGGGAAAGGATTTGCAGATCCTCGATGGCAGCACGGGCAGGGAGGCAGCAGGCAAGAAGAACAAGACATGTTCTGGGGAGGAGGCTTTGCAGAGATAAAAGGTGCCGAAGCTGTGCTGTCAGAAACACGACCAGATCTCTCCCCAGCCACAGCTCTCCAAGCTCTGGTTGCTCCTTCTCGTGATCATGTCCCCAAGATCTCTTCTGCTACTGGTCAGCCAGCAAGCCCCTGGGGAGCATTGTCATTTCCACTGCTGTTTTCTGGATAATTCCCAGAAAACTTTGTTCTGAGCTAAAAAAAAACCAGCGCTCACAGCTGCCTGCTGGCTCTGGTCAGAGGGACTTTTTCACTCCTTACTTAATCGTTAGGGATCTGCAGTGGACAGCCAGCTAAACCACTGAAAACAGGAGCAGAAAAGGAAAGATGGGTTGGAGGGGGTTGTCATTACTGGAGGATGGAGCAGAAAATCTGCCTATGGAGCGATGGGGGGAACCTTTCTCCAGCTCCGGTCTTGTCTAGAGAAGAACACCGGTCCAGTTTCATACCACCCTGGCCATAAAATGTCCAAAAGTCACTGTGTCTGAGAGGTGTCCTGATAAAAAACTGGGTTTGTTTGCTTATGATAAGAAAAAAGAGAAGGAGAAGAGGAATTTGTACTGGAGGGAGGGGAAAAAGCTTTACTGCTTGTTTTATATTAGCTTTGGGGTTGTCTTTAAAATTTTGGGTCTTATTTAAACTGGAAAAGCTGCTCAGCCTTGACTTAAGCCAGACAATGTAAGTCAGTGCAGAGGCGAGGCCAAAGGAAAAGGAGGAACATGGAGCTTGGTTGGCCTGTGTTTTGCAAGGGGATGTGCTACCCTTGAGCACTGTGCTCAGCTCCTATGTAGCCGCTCCTTCTGTTGAGCTCCATCTGGGGCCTAGGTGCAGCTGGACTCCCCACAGCCTCCCCTCACCGCTGTCTCCCTGTTTCTCTTGCCCCCAGGTGTCAGCAGTGCCGACTGTGCTGGCGATGAAGAACGGAGATGTCGTGGATAAGTTTGTGGGGATAAAGGATGAGGATCAGCTGGAGGCATTCCTCAAGAGACTCATTGGAGCCTGAAGTAAAAGGGTGGTTGTACCTCTGCCTCTGGACATGTCCATGCTCTGCGTTCCTTGCCTGGGAGAGCTGAGGGGCACAAGAACTGCCTGCCTTGTACAACCTGGTGTTTTTTTCCTGGTTTGGGTTGTTGGTTTTTTTTTTGAGATGGACAGTGTTGTAACCCTTTCCTCCCACTCCCCCTTCTCTCAAGCAACAGTAGTTGTAAAATGTGCTGAGGAGCAGGGCTGCTTATTCTCAAAATGGGGAATGCAGCTGGAATTAGGAGCCTGTGTTTATCAGCCAAGAGCTGACGTGCAGAGCTGCTGCTGCTGAGTTAAGAGGAGGAATGTTTTTCTCTTGGCCTAGCATCTGATAGCACAGAGCAGAGGGCAGCTGCTCCCTGCAAGATGTGGGTACATACCTGCCCTGGGTGGGTTTGTTTAAAGATGAGAATGCCTCTGCCTTGTCTGTGAAACCTGTCTCTTTGTCCTCCGTATCGCTGGAACGGGTACAACTCCTGCACAAATCTATGGGCTCCTGTCATAATTTTATAAGAGAAAATAGAGAGAAGTATTTTATGGATCTCCTTTTGTAGGTCTGTAATAAAGAGAACTTTATTGGTCACCGCTGCCTAGCTGAAGAATGGAGCTTAATTCTCAGAAATCACAGGGAAGTCCCTTGTCTGTCCAGAGAGGTGAGAGGGAGCATCGGCAGCACAGTGGCTGGTTTCTAACGATGGGTTGGGTGAGCTTAGGCTACAGCTTGATCGCTACTGAAAAGTAATGTGCCGAAAAACAAACAAGTGGATTACTTCCACGGGGCTTTTGGTACTGCTGGATCAGGGATGCCAGAAGGACTCCCTGCCTCTGTGCAGAGGAGCCTGAGCTCTGCTTGCTGCCCCCATGCTTTTCTCACTCCTTTCCTGCCCAAGGAGCCTGAGAGCCTGCATGAATGATTAAATCTGCTCACACAGGTGAGCCCTGCCAAAAGGCAGTCTTCTGACTTTAATTGCCCTGACCTTTAGACTAAGGGAGGCAATTGCCTGCCCGTATCGTGAGCAGCCCTCAGCCCTTCCCAATCTCTTCCTCCTCCTCTCTATATACACCTGTTTCCAGTCAACCTGGCTTCTAAGTGCTCCCGGCCTCCTCGGGCGCTTGTAGGCAGAGCACAGCACCAGGGCTGATGCCTACTGTAACACTTAATTCGAGTTTGCTTATCTAAGCTGCATGAGAACATTGTAAGTGCTTAATAACCATGTATAAGCTGATCGCTTTTTTTTTTTTTTTTTTTTTTTTTTTTACCTTCCCAGCTTCTGTTTCCTTCAATCACTCTTAACTCTGCTTTGGATCTGCTCCATTTCACCTCCCTGGCATAGGTTTTTACGAGCGGTGAGGCAAAGGGGTTTTTTCTGCACCTTTGCAATAACGATTTATGAGCTTTGAAGGAGCAAGGGAGTGGCGATGCGAGTCCTGCTGCAAGT
>JAOQGH010000001.1:55661887-55761938 GCA_025769975.1 Gallinago jamesoni
TTTTTCTGCACCTTTGCAATAACGATTTATGAGCTTTGAAGGAGCAAGGGAGTGGCGATGCGAGTCCTGCTGCAAGTGCTGTTCCCACCTGTTTCCATCATCCTGGGGCCTGGGCAACAGCATGAGATGGTGCTGGGTCCCCTGAGATGGGTACCTCCCCATCCAGGCTGGGCTGATCTCACCACCGGCAGGCTGCTAGAGGTGATGTCACTTGGATGTAATTTGGTAAAAGAACTGTTGGCCAGTTGCAATCAGTTAAAAGAAAACCCGACATTTTATTTGGGAGACCACAGAAGCTATGCGCCTCATATCCTGCTCAGGTTTCAGGCCGGGCAATTTGCCCTGCAGTTCTGATGTTCCTGCTCTGTAAACACTTCTAGTAAAGACTGTCTCCATTTTCCTGCATGAGCAGGAAAAGTAAGGGAACAGCGTCACGTACCCGACAAATAGTCCACTTTCATGCTTCACCATCCTGCAGAACAGGAAAAAACACAGTGACTTTGCATTGTGTAATTAAGGGGCAGTATAAATTAGCTATTTTATCACTTCCTTCTAAGGAAAAGTGGAGCTAAGGTGCCATTCAGCTATTAAAGCACCAACATGCTTTAGAGTGCGTCATGTGAAAGCCTCAACTGTTTCTTTGAGATAAATGGTTAAAACCCACACACAGGTGCCCTGTGGAAATCCTTCAGAAAGAGCGCAATGGGTGGAGAGAAGGAGAGGTTTGGGGGCACCTTGAGATTCCCCAAGCGCTTTGCACAGTTTTCACTGCAGGACAGGACTCACAGCACAAGGGTATTTTTCTGTGTCAGGATCTTAATTCAGCTCCTTGTTTGCTGACTGCTGGGAGAGGCTTCAGGGGTTCCCCCAGCTGCTGGTAATAACAGAGGAGGTGCAAATGGGAAGCACTTACCAGCAGCGTATTTATGTAGCAGTTAAAAGAAGGGCTGCACAGCAATTCTTCATGCCACCTGAACATGATGTTGGTCTTTCCGGAGGGAAGACAGCTGAAGCCATAGGTAATTCCTCAGCAGTAGCTGTTTTTAACATGGCAGCTGGAAAAATGTTTCCTCTCTGCTCACTCCGGCAAGGATACATTTGGTCTTTCCTTTTGGAGTTAAAATAGACCGAATGCTCCTCTGGGCTGTTAAGGATTTGCTGTCTCCCACCCAAGACTGCCTACAACAACTTCCTCATCTTCTCACGATCCTGGTTGCTGATTTAAGAGGATAGAGCAGTCAGTGCCTTCCCAGGGGGAGCAAAGCTGAGCTAAAACCACTTCTCCCTCCCCAGGTACATTCTGAACCCAACACCACAATCCCACCCCTCAAAAGTCAGGCATGGTGCTCTGTCCTCACTGTCTTGTCCAAGGCCACTGATCCCAGGTAAGTGGAAGTTTTCCATTTGTTTCTGTTGGCTTTTCACTTGCATCAAGCCCTAACACAGCTGCTCCTTTCCCCAAGATGTTTGTGTCTGCCTTCTAGACTCCATCTTAACCTCTAGCTGCTCCAGACAGAGCACTGGAACAGGCTGCCCACAGAGGTTGTGGAGTCTCGTTCTCTGGAGACATCCCAAACCCACATGGATGTGTTCCTGTCCATCCTGCTCTAGATGAACCTGCTTTGGCAGAGGGGTTGGACTAGATGATCTCTGAAGGTCCCTTCCAGCCCCTGCCACCCTGTGATTCTGTGCCGTGGCAAATGCCTGCAAGGAGGGAGAATGGTGCTACCTTCTCTGTAGGGGTGCTACGCCCCAAGCAGCTTCAAGAGCTGGTGGAGGAGGGAAAATTCAGGTTGCTTAGTTTGCAGCACACAAGGGGTTGTATATATGTGGTTCCCTACAGCTCTGAAGGGGACAGCTTTGGCCATGTTTGCCTCCAATCAGGTCTGGCCTCAGCAGCCCAGCCACCCAGCACTGACAGTAAATCCTTTATCAACATATTATATGATTCCTCCTGTCCAAAGAACAAAACAAAGACTAGTTCCATGTCAACAGGGAAACAAATGCCACTAGGCAGGGCCCTCTGCCCTAACAGTTTTTTCATCAATTTGTGCTTCCCCCCCCCCCCCCCGCCCTTTTTTTCCAACTAAGTAATTATAGGATTCAGGCAGAATCGGCAATTAAATTCTCCAGCCCTGCCAGGCTGTTAGCAGCAATGTTAAGCTCGGTGTTGTTCAAAAGCGTTGCTGAATTGCGTTAAGTGCTTGCTGTGAGTTTCTGTTTCCTGCATGTTAAAGAACAGCTTGTAGTGCTGCAATATCTAAGCAATAAAAAGATAAAATTCCCGTAGGCTTGACTTCCAGAGCAAAACAAAACCAGATCACCTGTTACACAGCCCTGTCCTCGTTACCTGCCCCTGCAACCCACCCAGGCTCAAGTCCATCACCGCACAGGGGTGCCTTCCTGCCGCCCTTCTCAAGGACACAGGATGCACTTGTGAGGTTAGTGGTTTCTCCACCTCTGCAGCTTTGTCACTTCAGCAGCACTTTCCCTCTTAAATCCTTTCTCAGGCAAACACCCAAGGCTGCAACTCATGGCAAGAGTGGTAGGCATAGGCTGGGCTGCTGTGCCTGGTTGCTTTTTGCATTGACATGCATCCAGGGAAGGATGGAGGCAGGAGCAGCAGTGGAACCCCCAAATTTCTTTCTTATGTCCAGAGGAGCCAAATGGTGGAAACTGGAGGCCTTCCAGGGAGAGCTTGAAAATGTGGCACCCCATGTCCCAGTGGGGATAGAGCAAGGAGAAACCCTGTGGCTGCCATTCTGGTGGCAAGAGGTCCCTGCTGGGCAGTGAGATGGGGAGGCTGGTCCTGGGAGGAGAGGCCAGAGGGAGAGGGCAATAGGGCAGCACCCAGCTTCCCGTCTGCCCACATCAACTTCCCGGCCCTCATAATCCAAATAGTCGCAATAAAAATGCATTAAAATTGACTGTATTTTCTCCATGGCCTGCACCTTCTGTGAAGTAATGTCCCTGCACACACACACACATATATATACACGTGTGTTTATCCACTCACATACTCTTGTTCTCTCTTGTGGAGACTGCCAGGAGCTTCTTGGTCTCACGGATGTCCCCAGCAGCTGTGGCTGGTGACAGAAGAGGACAGGAGCCAGCCTGCTTGTTCTCCCACTCAGGGGAAGGCTGAGCTCCCTTCCTTAGCACATGCTACTCATCCCTCTGTTGCTGAAGGCTCCATCACTCCTATGAGCGGAGGAGTGGTTGAGCAATACTGAAAAACAGGAAATCTTTGCAGCGAGAGTCCCCAGAAACATCCACTTCAAGTTGTCCAGAGGGTAGAAAATGCACCAGAGAATTCGGTGTTTTCTGGAGACGATGGTGACCTCTGGGGCCACACCGGTCCCACGCAGCTGGCAGCGAGAGGGTGGTTGTCCCAGCCAGCTCGGCACGTGTGGCTTCACCGCCTCGGGGAGGGAAAGGAGCTGCATCCCCTGAGGTTGCTTCCTTGCTCCATCATGAGGCAATAAACCATCCCTGCCGGGCCAGTAGCCCTGGGCGCAGGGACTGCGTGGCTCCTGCCCTCGCAGGTGGCCTTGCCCGCAGGGCCGTGCCACGCCGCAGCCAGCAGGCACCGAGCGCCCGGGGTCTAGCTGCGATGGGGATGGAGCACCGTACTGCACGCAAGCTCTAGCACGCCCGCCGGTATTTATATAACATCGTTTTGCTTTCATCTGGCTTTTTGAGTAAATTGTCAAAGCCCTTTCTGTTCACCAGGAACCTTTTTTTTTTTTCTTTTTTGAGTGCAAGTTTCGTGTTTCAAAGGTCGGTCAGTTTTGAGTGATGCTGAAAAACCCCATTTGCAATGGCTTTTCTTTTCTTTTTTGTTCCGTGCCGGTATTGTTCGGGCAGAAGTGGTTGTTTTCTTTTCGTCCTGGCATAGCTCAGGAGTGAGTGCATGGTCTGAGCTCAAAACTTGCTAAAAATACTCACCCATGAGGAGAGATCCAGCATGGCAGTGTTCAGACCCAGAGATTAACGCCTTGGAAAGGCGCTGCGGTCTGAAAAAGAAGCTGGTGGCAGCGCCGTGCCAACCCTTTGGGCACCATAAGCCCTGGAGCCGCAACACGTGGCAGGCAGAGAGGATCTGCAAAGCGCTGCGGGTCTCTCCGGGCCACCCAGACCCAGGTACGGGGGGAAGTGCACGTGGTGCCTGCAGAACCAGCCTTGGGGAACTGCTGCCTGTGGGGACAATATCGGGTGACTCAGAAAGTCATAAAGAAAAGCACTTCATGTTGCTTGGAGAAGCAAGGATGAGCCTGCCCTCACCAGAGGTTGGTCTTCGTAACCACATCCTCTTGTTGGAGGGTGAGACAGGCGGCTTTGGGGGAAGGGAGGATAGCAGGGACTGAGCAGAGCAGAGATCAGGCATATGACAAATTGCAGGAAGGCAAGTGGCAGCTCCTTTTTGTCCCTCCACCGGCTGATTGCAGGAAGCTCCCCAGGTGATGGCTTTAGCAGCTGCTGGGACAGGAGACCTGATTGTTTTGCGCTCGTGTTTACAGCCGTGCCAGTTTTTGGCAGGAAGCTACAAGACAAAATCCTTGCATTCTTCTCTCTTGCTCGCTGGGTTTGCTCTCAAGGGGCTGATCCTTCAGCGTAGCTCTTTCAGCTTAGCTCACCACCTGAGGAGGTCCAGCTTCCCCTTCCCAGCCAGGCTGGATCCCATGGGCTTTGCTCTAAGATCCTGGCAGGCGCATGGAGACTTTTCATAGAGCTTGGGAAATATGAAAGGTTGCTGCTAAACGATGTGGTTTCCCAGCACACCAACCCCCTTGTACCTGCCTGGGCCATGTTTAGTTCCCGTTCCTCTTTCCCTAGCCCTGGGCTCCAGTTCTGTTCTCGGTTTTCTTGGTGACACTCAGAGGAAGCACATTTGGGGTTTTCTTAATCTGTCTGACATGGCACAGGAAGGCAGAAGCCGGTAGCACCCTTGAGATCAAAGGATGTGGGAACATGAGGGACCTGTCACTGCTGGTCTCACTGGAGCTTGCAGCATGGAAACTGGCAGCGTGTGGCCGTGTCTGCAAGCAAACTCCTTAGGTTGCTGTCATCTCCCTGTTCTGCTGCTCCCTGCGATGCTGTGCCTCCCCGTGACACCGTGCCCAGCCCACGCAGCTGGCGGTGTGTGGCCGAGCCAAGGGCATGGTTTCCAGCCTCGTCCTCTTCAGCCTGCAACCAGGGGCATGGTGGCTAAGCTCTGCCAGCGTTAAAACCCAAGCCTCGGTCCCCTGCCTCCTTTCCCTTCCCTCTGTGGGGTTTTATACCGAGGCCAGGAATTAAGGTCACGTCCCCTCCGAGCAATCAACTGGCTGCGGCATTTCCGGCGAGGGCGGCTGCATGTTGGAGGCTGCCGGCAGCAAATCCACCACCACCACCACCACCACGGGGCTGATGGGGCAGGCAGGTCAGCGTGTCACTGGCTCTGCTATGGGGACATCAGCCAGGGTTTTGCATGGATGAGGCGTTCCCGGTGTTGTAATCTCACCTGGAGAGCCGCCGTTCAGCCCCTCCCACGCTTTGCCTGCACCCATGATCTCATGGGGTTTGGCAAGCGCCGGCTGGGCACAGCCAGCCCACGTCGGAGGGAGCTGCAGGGAAGGCGCAGAGCCCTGGGTGATTCAGCCGGGGAGCCTTTCCCCCAGCTGAGCCAGGCTTTATCCCAGCGCCTCCGTGCCCTGCTGCAGGGGGGGAATTATATCTACAAATTGCCAGAGTCCCCACAAACTGGGTCTCCTCATCACTGCTGCCCCTTTGTGTGTCCCCCCCCCACCTCCAGCCCAGCATCCCAGCCAAAGCCGGCTCCTGCCATGGCCGCTTCCTCTCCGCGCTGCTGTGCACAAACAGCTGCAGTGTGTCGGCCCGCAGGCTGCGCCGCCCTCACAAATGACCCCGCTTCCGAGAGCAGGGACTGAGCTGCCAAGGTACAGAGGGGAGGGCAGCAGGGGGTCCAGCCACACCAGGGGGGGGGGGGGGGGGACACCCCCCACCACGCATCTCATCGGGGTCTCCCACCGACATCGTGTCTCCCGCTGTCTTCTCTCGCCACGGTGGCGCCCAGGGTGTTTAAACCCATAACCTCTGTGCTGCAGAAAGGGTGTCCCCGGGCAAGAGGCTGGGGGTGATGGGGGGGGGGGGGGGTGTGACCTGGCAGCGCTGTTGGCACTTTGGGAAACCGTGGCCCGAACGCTTGGAAAAAGGGGCCATGGAGGTTGGGCGCCTGCAAACAGTGCCCACACAGAGATGAAGGAGGGGCAGCCCCCGACCCTCACCTGTAGGCACCTCTCTCAGCAGCCCCTCGAGCTCACTCTGGGGACTCTAGGAAATAAAATGCCACCTAATGGGGCCATTCTCCTGCCCCATTTTTTCCCCAGCCACTGCTGGCTCTGCCCTCTCCTGCACCAGGACAGGGGGATGGGACAGGAAGGCCCTCGTTATTCAGGGCTTGCTAATTAGACGGGAATGTTATCTCCCGCCCAGATGTCAGCTCTGACCTCCCTTTAACCTTCTTCTGGAAATCAAAACAGACGCAGCTCTGTTTGTTCTAAAATAATAAAAATAAGCATTTGGGGTGAAGCAGGAAAACCTGGCCCGGGGGTACGGCTGGGGAGGGAGAAGGGCACGCGACCAGATAAGCCTGGTGAGATATACCAGGCTGCAGAGCCAGGAGGGACGGGTCACCCTGGGCAGAGCACAAAATCCCATGGCATATGGTGGTTGCACACGTATTTAGGGCCCTATAACCTATGCCCAGCAGTGTTGGTGGCGCAGACGTGGCTTCCCATCACATCCCAGCTGGGCCCCATCGGTCCAGAGGTGGAACTAATAAGGAGGGTGAGCTGAGTTTGTATTTTACCTCCCTGCTTTGCTTGGGGAATGACCAAAGGGTCTCCGGAGATGTTGTTGATCCCTGGACAAGCTCTGTGTTTCAAACTTGACCTGACTGGCTTTTGATCATGCCACCCTACACAGTCCCCAAATTTTCTGACTGAAGGGAGCTGGGAGACATGAACAGCTAGTGACTCCTGAACTTGGTTTGTAGTAAAAACTTGTTTTATTGCATGTCTACAATAATTTTCTATAGCTGGGGAGCAAACTTTGCCCAGCTCTGAACTAGGCCAGGCCTTTGAGTGCCTCATCCTACGTTAACCCATATTTACATCTCTGTTCCCTACAGCAGGCTGCAGCGCTCTGCTTCCTCTTTTTTGTAAGCCCACAGCTCTGGCACAGAGCTGAACACCCAGAAGGTCTTTACCCAGCACTCCTTGTCCTGTGTCAGACAACCAGGCACCCTGGGCTCCAGCACCAAAGCTCCTTATGACAGAGGCTCGATGGCAGTTCTTGCTGCAGAATGAGGAGCGGGTGTCACCAGCCGAAAACTGGCACTCTTGGGCTTTCTCATTCTGCTGCAGCCTCTGTGGCTTGGGGCAACCGCTGGTCCAGCCTTGGTCCTACCCAGCCCAGTCCATCTACACCCCAGGAACCGGAGTGTGGCCTGCACTGAAGTTCCCCAAGCCCTCTCTCCAGGGACTCCTCCTGATGGAGTTTTCAGCTGTATAAGGTGGACTAGGGGGAGCTGAGCTGTACACTCAGCCAGCAGTGCAGAGATGGCTTGTCCCTGCCTTCTACCTCCCTCCCTGTCATGTCCAAGATCCATTTGTCAGCCTTCTACCTGATATCTCATATCCTTCCAGTGCATTTCTCCCACCCAACAGCCTGGAGCTCACCTCAGCTTTCCCCATTTCCCATCTTTTATGAAGACTTCAGAGGGATCGCTCATCACGCCGCAATCCTGGCATTGCAAAAGGCCCCGCTGATTTGCAGTCACACGTCATTTCGCTTACAGGACAGCAAGCAGGTAGAAGTGTTGAGGTCTTCCTTCTCACTCACCTCCTTTCCTATCAATCACCCGCTGGCCCACTGAGTAATGGGTGTTCTTGATGATGCTCGGAAGGTTGTGCCTCACAGTTATGACATCATGGTGGTGATGCACTGCCCTCGGGCAACATCACCGGTGCAGAACATGATTTCTGTTGTCTTCCAGTCCTAGCTACTGCCTGGTACACCCTCTCTCCTCGAGCTTCAGGATTACTGAAGCAGAGTCATAACTGAGAGGTGAGTAACTGAGAAGCTACCTGACCAGATTTAGACCTGACTGTCAACATCTTCTCCAATAACAGGCAGAAGGAGGATCTGTGACGGTGAAGGTGTGGAGCCACTGAAGGAGAAGGTCTGTGCACAGATGTCCCTGGGCACACACACGGGCAGCATTCACACAGCATACCTGCAACACACCTCTGCTCACAGAAGTCAGTGCAGCCCCCCAGACTTGCGTGAATTTGCACTCATTTTTATGACCTAAGCTTCTGAGCCAGTATTTACATGATAGGCGGACGCACCAACCCCCCTGGGTGACGCTGTGTACAGGCACTAACAAAGGCTGGCACTGTGTGTGCACACCCCAACAAACACACTCGCAAAGATGTGTCCTTTCCCAAGTAGGCAGAGACACTTGCTCTCCTCCAGGAAGTGAAACGGAAAACTCCTCAGACTGCTTCAGGATGGTCCTTTGCACTCGCAAGAGGGACATTAACAAACTGGAGTGACTCCAGCAGAAAAGCCTGAAGATGGCCAGGGGGCTGGAGCATCTGACGCATGGACAGGGGCTGAGGGATCTGCATTGGTTTGCAAAGAGAGGATGTGGCTTGGAAGGGTGATTATCTAGCCACTGTCTCCTACTACCCAAATGGCGGTTATGCAGAAAGTAGAATGAGATTGTCAGAGGTTCTCAGTGAAAGGACAAGAGGTAAGACCAGAGATTGTGGATTTTCTGTCCTCAGAGGTTTTCAAAACCCAGCTGCATATGGATCTGGACACCCCGATCCAACCTTAAGGCCGATTCTGCTCCAAGCAGGCAGTTGAACTAGAGACCTCCAAAGTTACCTCCTACACTACATGATGCTGTGATTTTGGTAATCCTACATGTTTGGCAATAGATGTTCCTTAATTCAGATGCTGATTGCAAGCACTTGCACCTGGGATGCTGTAACGACCCCTGTGACCAGCCATGCAACTGGAGTAATGGTAGCACTGGAAAGGAGGCAGCAGGAGTGTGAAGATCAGAGGGGAACAGGACTTGTTCCTTCGGTTGCTGCTCAGACTCAGGTTGGCTTCATGCAGTTGTCAAGCGTCAACCCTGACCCTTGTGAGGCTGAGGAGGAACATGATGTTCCTCCCTTGTAGGTTAAGCTAACCCATGTCACTCATCCTGAGGAAAGGGTGCACAGCTTCTCTTTCTTGAACCACAGGCAATATGCAAAGAGGTAAAGGGTGGCTGTTGTGGTCAGCTCAGGAGATGGGGGGATCACCTGAAATCACTCCCACCTGTGAACCACTCCCACAGCTCCTGCCCTCCCTGGCTCTGAAAATAACATGGCTTGAGAACTATAAAAACTCAGTACGTGGTGGGGAAGATGATTACATCTGGATGCTCTGTGCAAACCTGGGTGTCTGAGAGCTGGTAAGGCTACATGGTAGCATCTAGCCCCCTCAACCCTGCATTTCTGCAACTTGAGTGTAGCCATAATGACAAGTATATTATAGAGGAAGCTCTTGGCGCCTGTTTCCTCTCTTATGAAACAGAGATAACTGCCTCCTGGAGCACTAAGTATGACTGGTTTTGGTAAAGATTGCCGAGGGCTGGCGGTCAGCGCGTGCTTTGTCCTCAAGAAGGCCAGCCTTCCGCAGCTCCCAAGGGGCATGGCTAATCCCTGGCTGCTGCTCCTTCCCGAAACACACCAGTGTTCACAGAAGGAGGTGGGTGCTGTGACATTTCTTTTATTTTTTTTTTCCCTCCCATTTGGATAAATAGAGTCACACTGGGGTGATGTCCTATGGGCTGGCAACAGGCCTGAAAACAGAGTTACAGCCTGAATCCCTGCTTGCTTTCCCCCTCCTCCCCATCCCAGCCACTATATGCATGTGGCTTAACTTTTCATGTCCTTGGTTTAATGAACTTGTGTCAGGAATTTTATGTGCATAGCAAGCTTATCTGGTGACAGTGACTTTCTTAGCATGTTTATGTTCAGTTTTATTTGTAAGCAGTTTCCAGCCCAGTTCAGCTGTGTGGATTGGATGGTGTTGAAATGTGTAAGAATCTAATGCACACACTGGCAGCCAAGCCAGAGATACTGGGGGGGGCTCCCAAGCACATCCAGAGGCAAAAGGATCTGCAACGGAGTTTGTACACCAGATTTGACAGCTGCAGCCTTTCACACACTCACTAGTGTCCGAGCAGCAACACTGGAGAGGGTGGGTTGTTTATTTTTCCTTTCTTTCGTTTCTTTTTTTTTTCTTCTGGTTCTCAGTAGTACCACAACCAGATGGGAATAGGTTTCCCATGTTGGATGCGGGGGGACTCTCCAACCCACTGCTCCCAGATACCCACAGCATTACAAATGCAGACGTTTCTGCTTCACCACAGCCCCAGCTAGTAGGAGGTATGGGGGAGAAGGGGAGGGGTGCTGGGTCATTTTCTAGTTGGAAATTTAAACAGCTGGATTCAGCGAGGGTTCCCAGGGTTTTTCCCAGGAAAGAGGTCAGTGGCTTGTGCAGGCAGATAGCCTGGGAGCAAACATCAGGAGTGCCCCTTGAGGCTCCACCTCCACAGCTCTCTGTCGAGCGGAGCGCTCTTGCCCATATAAGGCTGTGGTTGTCGCAGTGAAAAAGAGCCATAAATAGTTGTGTGATCATTACCTGCCTCGCTCTGTGCAAGACTGGGCACCTTCCCAAGTCAGGCTCTTCCTGCTTGCAGCTTCCAGGGCTCCCCTCCCCACTCCAGCTCCAGGAAGGCAGCGTTTCCCATGTCTCTGCTCATGGATTCGCAAGCCCAGGCCACAAGGTCCGATTTCTCCAGGTGCTCTGCCCTGCACGTACTCCTTGCCTTGGACGGTTCAAGGCGCAGAAAGCCTCCTGCCTGAGAATATCCTCTTGCTTTACAAAGTGTTGTGGGAGGAGGAGGCCTGTGGCTCGCATCTCTATGTGCCTTCCTTCAGCAGCTCATGGGCCAAAAGTTTCCTTAGTCTAAAGGGTAGCACTTTCATTCTTCAACTGAGGGTGTATGTACAGGGGAAGATGTAGGAGGACACAGAAAAACCATACAGCAGGGCAAAACAAGACACTAGCAGAGTCTCTAAACAGCCCTACGCAAGATGTTTCTGCTTCCTGCCTTTCCAGGACGTGAGATCCTACTGGAGGGGATGCACCCGGGCAGGGGACTGCACAACAGGGAAGGAGCTGTGCTGACCAGTATCTAGGCAGGGATCACACCACCTTGCTGAGCTCGGCCCTAATCCTGTAGCATGGATGTGGCACTTCTCTTGCAGGGTCCCCTGCACCCCACACAGCCCCATGCTGGGGACTTGGGGCATGCAGTGGGGGAGACCTAGCTGTGCCATGCAGTACCTCCTGTTGGTGTCGAGGAAAGAGGCTCTCTCCTTCAGGGTCTTATGCTCCGCATGTGAGCCTTCAAATGGCCACCTTCTCCCATTTTTTCTCTATATGAAAATGGTCTTTGGCTATATCGACCTTTATGAGATGCAGCGCGTTCCTCTAGGGAATGCCTTAAATGCAGAGGAGACCTCGCTGTCTCTTAGAGGAGAAGCTTATCATGGTGAGGAAGATGCTGTGGGCTGAGCAGCAGCAAGGTCCTAGACCAGCAGTCAGGAGACCTGGTGTATCCGTCAGACAATTATTTGCCTGTTTCCTGATGTGGCTGACTTTCATTCCATCCCCCCTTCTCAATTTTTCTTGAAGTAATGAAGCAATTCATTGTCAGTGCATATTTTAAACACTGACTCTCTTGGTTCCTGTCTTAGACCCAGCACACACTTCCCAAAAGTTTCCTGTGGGCCCCAGCTACAGCACTTTAAACATTTTCCATCATACGTGAAACAGCTCTGTGCTGCCATGGGGTCCGTGGTTCCCTGACTTGCCTGGTCACCCAGGGCAGTATCCTGTGCCCACCTCCTGCCTGGGACCTGCTGCAGGCATTGGGGACAGTCTCAGCCTTTCTTCACTTCTGATTGCTCTCTCACACGGAGCTTGTCTGGTCTGTTTAAACTTTAAAGCTCTTTGGGGAAAGCAACAGGAGCTGATCTTGGCTTGAGAATCAGTCTGTGCTACTGCAAGGCAGCGAGAAAGGAGGACTGTGGTTTGATACGCAGGAATAAAGATCTTCGTTGGGTATCTTCACGAGACTATCCTCACTCTCTTCCAGAGAGGAGAGGTAAGGTTGCTCCCAATGAGAACTGCTATGCTTGGGAAGCTGCCACTGAGAATTACGAGTTTTCCCCTAGGCAGTCTTTTTCCAGATCTGCTGGCGGGCCGGGAGACACAGACCCTGTTGGGACTATAGCTTGAGCTGCTCTTTCCCCAGTCACGCATAAACACTGCTTCCCTGCTTTCTGGGCAACTTCTTGGATGCAAAGGCAACCTTCAGGGAATGTAGATGTAGCCCCTCATCTATGCTTGAATGTTGGGGTGTCTTCTACATTGTGAAGGTCTTGGGCAAACAGCACTATCACAGATGACAACCGAAGCGTGACACTGACTAGAGACTGAATCATAACACGCTTCTTCCGATACTGTGGGTTAAAGTGCCTCACTCCACCTTTCTCCAGAAATTCAACAGAGAACAAGATTAGAGAACAGCAGTGTGAAAGGTTTCATGCCAATGTAGGCTGTAAAACCTTTATCAATAAGACAGCAGTTTTCCTTACAGTAGTTTTCTGTCATTGGGATTGCCTCTAAAAGAGGCAGAAGGGCTACCCCGAGCCCCTGGATTTCTTCCTTCCCTTGCCAGGAGGCTGAGGGAGGAAGAGGGGTACCAGTGCCAGGGTGGCTGGCGCTCCCCTGCGGGGCAGCTCGGTGCCAAGAGGTGAGGTCACTGCCATCAGGACGAAGCACAGCCTTGCCAGGGAGGAGGGCAGAGGCCTCTCCCTTCCCAGCTGTTGTGTGTCTCCGGGTCTCAGTGCATGCTGAGCTAGGACTACAGCAAACAAAAAGATGTCCAGCGGCCCAAGCAGGGCCCTTTTTTTTTTTTTTTTTAAAGCAAACTTTGCTTTCCAAATGGAGTGAATGGAGAGGGTCTGGAGGAATTACAGCTCGCAGCCCCTCTCACTTTCTTCCATTTCCTCCTCCTGCGGGAGTGAGGGTAGCACTCATTTCAGGCCACACAAACCCAGATCAGATTCTTTCCCATCCCCAGGGATTTACAGACAGAGTCACTTCCAGGGGACCATAATATAGATTTTCAGTTTTAAAGGGACTTTATAGTGATCTGAAAAGACCTTGGGCTCCTGTATCCTGAAGAGGCACAAAAAAAGAGGCATCTTTAAGTGCTTCTAATTATACCTTTTCTTTTTCCTCCTGCTTTACATATTTTCCTGCTTGGGTGTTGTCTTTTTTTCCTTTCTAATTAGAAGACTAATTTTAGAAATTAGTCTTGTCCACTCTGGAAAGCTAATAGAAAATTAGTAAAAACGTAGTAGCATGAAAATGAAAGTAAGCCTGGGGAAAGGTAATTGTTTATAACTGAGGGGTTTTGTTAAGTCCTGTGCCTAATTAACACACTACAAAGGGGAGCCTTTGTTAAAACTTCCACACCCTGCTTTCTCAATTAAGGTACAAGAGAGACCATAATAAAATGAGCTTGGAGACAACTGGTATGTCCCCTAGCAAAGCCAAATTTAGCATTCCTTAAATAAAAAAAAAAAAGCCCAACATACACATACCATCTTTTCCTGCATGTAATTCTTTTTTTTCTCTATGTAACGCAAAGCTCTTTCTCATAGACTCCTAGTGGGAACAAAAAAATGATGATCCTCATTACTGGTATGTCATTAGCCCACAGGAAAAAGGGTCTGGGGATAATTATTTTCAGGGTTATGATGGCTGCTAGAAGAAACTTTGCAGGAAAGCTGAATCATCAGGTGAGCATCTTGTTTTCATCTTTTTGTGTTTCGTTATCCCACATCTAAGGGGTGGCTTATGAAAATTCAAAAGGCTTTTATATATGTACATTCCTATATAAAGAGTCAAAAAATTATAGGCCTCTGTGCTGTCTTGCAATCAGCCACAAACTTATGTACAGGTGTGTGTTTCAAGTTCAGTGTCAGATGCAGCTGTAATCAGGAGAACGCTAGAGTAGCCAGAGGCTTCAGGATGCTGTTACTCCATGTGTAAACAGACAAGACAAGGAAGGAGTGGACAGGATTTACTATGGGTTGAATGCCTTGACCCACGAGGTAGAACAAAGCAGAGCTATCTTATTTTCTGCTTTAGATCTGTATCACACTTGGGTAACTCAAAGTGAAATATTCTCATCTGCAAAAAAACTTTGGACTTCTTTTTTTCCCCTGAGCCAGTGACAGAAGGCAGCAGTGCTTGCAGGACTCCTTACACTCCAGCCTAACACAAGTTGCTACCTCACATAGAGTAATTTCACAAGAAGCCTCTGAGCACCTCTGTCCTGTGGATTTGATTCCCCAAACAACACCTTCCTGTCTCTTGGTAGCTGAGAAATATTGCAGAGCAGGTGCTAGTCTGCAGTCGGGCAGCTCAGCAGCCTGCTACTCCTCAGTGAGGTATTGATTTGTGACAGAAATTTTGCATTATGCAAACACACAGGATGCCCAGTGAGTTGCTTTCTTTGTTTCAGAATAATCCCAGGAAACGATGCTCTGATAAATGGGAAAGAAGGTAATCGTGTTAAATGGAGCTCATCTGCACCTTGGCTAAAAGGTGGTTTCCCAAAGTGATGGCACCTCATGTTTATCTGTTGGTATTTTCTCACATCCTACAAAGCCTCAGTAAGTCCCAGCCGACTTTCTGCCTTCTGTGCCAGCGCTATCACTTCAGTCTTCTGGTCCATCCACCTGTCCTGAACAGGGGCATGAGAATAAGGGCCAACGTATGGATCTTCTTCGGGCCCCGTTTCCAGCACTGCTTCACGTTTCCGACAGCAGAGCAGATTGGCAAAGCTTTACAGAACAGACAACGCTGACAGTGGGAGGCCGGAGGAGTTGGGAGAGTTGAGGAGGCTCTCAAGGGAGCAGGAAAAAAAGTCCCAAATGTGGGAGGGAATCTTGGCAGAAATGAAAAGGGGGTTGTTGAGCAAAGCATGCACTGGCTCCAGAGGCACAGAGCTTGCAATATGTTACGCTGAGAATCTGTGGGTGTGTTTATAAGACCTGCCACTGACTTGCAAGCACAAAGGATGCAGCCTCCTCTTATCAGAAAAACGTGGGCTTCGGTTTTGCAGAAGAGGGGAAACGAATGCTTCTGTCACTTCATATTGAGTCTTCCTGGTTGCAGCCCAAAAGATCAGTCCCAAAGTTTGGCTTTGACCGGACTGGCTTTGGTTTCTGGCAGACAAAAGTGGTGTCTATAATTGTGGCAGGCTATAAACGAGTTAGTTCCCCTGCAGTTCCCACAACAAAGCTACAATGAGAATCTGGATGACTTTCTACAGCACTGGAAAAATCCCTTGTTTCTAGCATCTCTCGGGCATACTAGAATATTTCAAGCTAGTTTCATTTTGTCCTCAGCCAGATCCCTGGAATGAGAACCACAGGGCCACTTCATTTGAGCAAATATTTGGCCTTGATTACTATTGCAGGCTGAGCCCAAAAACAAACAGCAAACATGAGGTAAGCTGAAAGGCACCATTAGCGGAACAAAAGCTCACATAGTAACCTCTGGAAAGGCAGCAAGCTGAAAGTAGGAGGGCTCTCGTGTTTTTGTAGGGAGGGGAAAAAAAAGGAAGACTAAATTCCTGCTATAGGAAAATGCTTGGGAAGAAGAGAGTAGTGAACATCCAGTTAGATGTTTAGAGGCCCATTAAAGGTGACTGCGGCTGAAAAGCAACTAAAACAATGAGGAAAAAAAAAAGTGAACTAGCTAAACGCTATCACCTTTATGTATTCTCTGACTCTCCTGTTTACATAGTCACCCTGCATTTCTTGGGTTCCGTGAAAACATGGCCCCGTCTCAGACCTAGGGAAGGAAAAGAGAAGCAAAGGTGGCATAAAGTTCTCCACAGCTCCACCTTATCAGTGAGAATTAAACAGCATTTAGATGGATTTGTCAATCTCATTAAACTACTTTTTCCTTATCAGGTAGCATGTTTGCTACCTGAGCGTCACAAGCATGACAGCTGCAGGGTGACAGAGGGACTGGGAAGGGATGTTATTCTCCTTTCAGCTTACCCTCTGCTGAGTAAGAAGAATGCCCCCAAGCCCTCCTAAACTCAGGAATTCAAAGCATTTCTTACCCCCTCTGAGAAAGGGAGAAGGAAAAGGAGGTATTTGAGATGTTAATAAAGGATCCTTAGCAATTGTTGAACCAGGGAGCTGTGAGGCCAGGCCAGACAAGCCTGAAATTACATGCATTGGACTGGCTGAATTATCACTGGAGGAGCTAAGCTGTATCAGATTGTGTGAAAATGTTTTCTGTGTCAACGATTTGCTGTGCTTATTTAAGGCAGGTAACAGGATGTGTTCTGCTTGCATTTTGAACAAGTCTGGGTAGGCCCAAGGCAGAAAACTCATGTTCTAAATCTTGGGTTTGGGGCGAAGATACTTTTGCTGGATGGCTTGTATTCCCATTGGCCCTTTTGTATAATGGTGTTGGATGCCAGCTTTTTCCAAATTTAAAATTGATTAGAAAATAGCGAGCAACAAGAGAAGAGGGCTAGAGAAAACAAGGTTAGAAAGGGAATATACTGAAGTACAAATTGCCTGTTTAGCATTGTGCTTGCATTTAGATGGTAGAGATAATTACATTAGAATTCTTTGGAGGTAAAGAGCTCTGGGCCTTTATTCTAAGTATGTCAGATCAGGAATGTGGTGTCTCTAACCATGCATAATACAGTTGTGGTCCTATCTCGGGGTTTGGAGGAACTCTCAAGCTCCAAGAAGAGTTTTCCTCTGCCCAAGACAGAAGTTTTCATTTAGGTGTGTTTCTGAGGATAATTTTGTGACTTCAATCAAAGCACATCTGTTTGATAACATGTTTCCCCAATAGAGGTCCCTTCTACAAGATGATGTCACTCCCATTTTACAAAAAAAAAAAGGAGGAACTCTGGCACAAGATAAATATACTTATTGTGCTACATAACCAATGGGTAGAGATTTATGCCTCTGAATGGTATCCCAGCTGAACAAAGATGTTGCAAATGCTTTGTGTTCCAGCTGCAGATCTTGTCATTGCTGTGTTAAGTGAGTAAAAACATGTTCCTCTTATACTGAAGTTGAAGGAAGAACCAAAACGAGGGAGCAGGAGTTCAGCAGGTTGTTCATGTGGGACTGTGTGGGTGGAGGGCTGGGGAGAGGTGAAAGTACAGTAACTGTTTTAAATGCTAGAGTATGGCAGCTCCTCCCCAGTCTTGGGGTGCAGGTAGAGTGCCCTCTTAAATTTTCTCCATCAGCAAAGTCCATTTGAAAGACTCCTGTCCCAGTGTCTCAGTTTAATGCATTCAGTTGTGCTGATGCATCTCTCTGTGGGCCTATAAACTAGATCAGTGAACTGATATTTTTTTCTTAACCTTCTTTTTTAACTCCACTTCAGTGATCCAGTTTACAATATGGCTTTTGAAACACCTGCATCAGCACCACTGGAGCAGTGGCAAGCTGTGACACAGCACTAGAAATGAACAGCTAGGAGGGGGATAGACCAACTTAAACCAACTTTGCTGATGAAGAGGGTGTCACACCCCAACCTATGAAAATAAGTCATTTAAGCCGTACCTTTTCCACAGCCCTGTCAGAAGTTGGGTAGTCATGCTAAGGGTAACATCATTCTGTTAGAAAAGGGCTACTCTCCTCCAAAGATCTGCTACTGGCTGCTTCTGAGAGAGGTTACTGAGCCACATTTCCCTTACTGTGCTCCAGTGCAGCTCTTTTATGTCAGCTGCCCCCAATAGGATTTGGATGAACAGAGCTAGAACTTGGGCTTAAAAGTTTAGTCACTAAATTGGTAAGCTCTGACCCCCCCAGTGGAAACGTCACTTGCTTTCACTCTTTCCACATCTTAGGTTTCTGGTTTTCCACCTTCTGCACTCTCACAGTTTGGATTTGGCATTTGTTATGAGAGCAGAATGATAAAGAATTGGTATAAAGGGGAAAAGAAGTTATGTGCTAAGAGATGTTGCCTAAATTGCAGACAAATTTCAGGTTGTTCAGAGGACATAGGCGTGAACTCCATAGACTTGTGGCTTTCTTCTACAGACCCACCTCCAAAGAGCCATTTACTTCTGTTACAGTACGTGAAAACCCATCAAGTTCTCATCAGCAATTATAGCTGCTGCTTTGTATGGGTGTATATATTAAAGTTACTGCAGAGCTACTTTTTTTGAGAAATTCTAATTATGAATCTGCACTGAAACTACTGATGTTTCAGGCTTTTGCAAAAGCAGAGCTCACACTTCTTAGCAATACCAGATTGTGACATTCTCCAGATCTGTACACATGTGGTTCCTGTCTACAGCCACTGCGGTTAGCATTTAGCAACGTGACTTCTCCAATTAAGTAAACACCTTGTGTCTCTGTCACTCTTCTTGTTTCACTCTCTCAAGCTTGTCAGTGAGAAACTAGTTTTGGAAGATGTTTCTTCTGCCTCGCAAAGCATTGGAAGTCATTCACCAAAATTTAGCCACTTTACTTGTTTGTCAGATATAGAAAACAAATGTGCCTGCATTTATTGTTGATCACGGAAGTGCAGGCTTCTCTCAGGGTTTGCTGTTTGCCAATAAATTTAAGCCCAATTGTCTTGGAGTAGTGTAGAAGAAAAACACTGAAGTTCAGCAAAGTGGGCATTTGTTTGGTCTGGAGTTAAGACGGGCAAATTGAGGAGGCATATCTGGATGCTCACTGCTTAGTAGATTATTATTTTTTTCTTCCCTCTAGAAATACTACAATACCATTAATTTACTCCCAGTAAACTTGTAAATCTGCTGTTGAGATGATGTTTTTCAGAATTCAATGACCATTACAAGTTTGTTCTTCCAAAGGATGCTGGCTTGCAAACATTGATGGAAAATGTTAGTGAAGTTTATCAGAAGGATTCAAATAAACATCCTGTAAATTTGTAGAAAGTAACAGATGCATAAAATTAATATGGTAGCTTTTTTTTTTTAGTCACACTTGTTTCTCTCTGAGGTGTGTCTCCTTTCCTCGGTAACTTCCTGCCACCAGATCAACACAAAAAGCTGTAGCGCTTATTTTCAAAGTAATTAAGCTATGGGAAACAGACATTTCAAATCTGACTTGCCTCAACTACCCCACATCTACAAATCTGACCATGAGGGAAATGCACAGAGTTTTCAAAAGAAGTTGGATACGCTTTTTGTTATGGAAAAGGAGTGTGTAAACCTACAGCAATCTTTGTTCTGAACTTAGTTTTGATGCTTTACTGTTGAGGTCATCATGAAAGTTTTGATATTAATTAAACAGAAGTGGAGCCAAGTTCTCAAATTGAAAAAAAAAAAAAAAGGAAAAAAATGTCAAACCTTAAGAAGACAGTCTAGCCTGACCTTGGACTTAAATCTTAGCATTAGGAAGAGCACAGTAAATATTAAAGTATGAGAGTCAGAAAAGAATAAAAAAATGTAAAATGCCCAGTATCATACGATCTTCAGAAAAAACTTTGTGGCACCCTTTTTATATCTGCATCTCATGCTTGCAGTTATTATCTTCTATTCCCCCTTCATTCTGCCTTTTGTATTTCCTTTCCCAGCTGTTATTTTTCTCCTTTAAAAGCTTTATTTAGACTTAATACTGACTGCTTTCCTTCACTTACCTTTCCTTTCTTAGTGACTTGGCTGACAAAGCAACCACTCGTATTCTTAAAAAGCTTTTGATAGTTACCTCCACTATTTTCATTCTGCTTCATTTTGGTGGGAGACTTTAAAACTCTGTTGTTCAACAGGTAAATATCCTTTCCATATGTTGGTCACATTTTTTCATGGATCAAAATGAATCACTGGATGCTGCAGATTGTTTCACCATCTAAGGTATCTGGTTATGCAGGTACTTTTGGTTGTCACAATCCCAGCTTCCTTTCATTTTCTGCCTTAATATTCTAATGAAGACCTGTCCTCTATGTTCCCTTCTCACTGCCAAATTAAATTCTTGTTTATATTTTGTACCTGTATGTACATTTTTCATCTCTGCCTTTAACAATGACATCTCTGTATCCCTGATACTCAGCTGTAAACCTTTCAGTAATTTCTCCCACTGCCTTTTGTGTCTTGTGATACAAAGGTCTAGCATTGTTTCCAGACTGCTGTAGTGAATCTTTTTAAACATAAAGTGTTTCACTTCAACAAGAGATGCTTACTCGAGACACTTCTTTGCTAACTTCTCTCTTCATTCAAGCCTCCTTCATTCACCTCTTCCACTTGTAATGTTCAGATTGACATCAGTAAAACCGCACCTTGCATTTTGTCACTGACACCTACATCTGCAAATCTGTCCTCCTCGCAGAAAGTAGGAAGCCCTAAAGGGAGGGAGCCTTGTACTTCTGCATGCTTGTAAAATGTGCAATAAACCTCATCTGCATAGCTGGGTCTGACATACGGCCTTATATATCCTGTACTCTTCTTCTTCAGGACTGTTGTCTTGTGTCTTGCCTAATACCTCCTCCTTTTACTCATTCTGAAGCTCAGCCTTGAGGAACGCTGTAGTAAACGCAAAGAGGTAGAATTACATCCTCTCTATCTTTTCACACCTCTACTGTTTTGGCATGCCTGTATTAATTTGTTTCAAGCTTCCTTTAACATACGGACCGCCTGTTCCGAACACCTCAGTAGCACCATGGGCTGCTTATGCTGATGCTTTTCCACTCCTCAGCTGTCCCTTTATCGGATGACACCAAATTCCGGCTTACATCCTTCTATTGTGGTTATTTTGCACTATAAGACAACAGGGCTGGGAGGGGACTTCTTGAACCAGTGGGGGACCCCCCGCTCCTCCTCCCCACCCCCGTTTCCAAGGACTTCCCCTCCGAGGAACACGGCCGAAAACCCATGGCCCTGCTCCCGGAGGCTGACCCCTCTATCTTCCCTTCTCCCAGCCCCCGGAGGGTGGCGGGGAAGGGTCGGCACGCTGGTGTTTGAGGCCGGCAAACCCCAGGCCCCGCCGAGCGCCAGCCAGGCCGCCGGTGCCCGGGCGGCGCGGGGCATTGTGGGGGGGGGCTGGCCTGGCATGGCCTGGCGCGGGGGGTTGTGGGAGCGGCTTTCGCCCTGCTCCAACTGGGGGGTAAGAAGGGAAAGGAGGGAGCAACCGGGGAAGACCGTGACGGGGCCGCTCGCCCCTCCCGAGCCCCTTCGGCGGCTGCTACCAGCCTTGCCCCTAACGTTCCGCCCGAGCGGCCGCGAGGCCGAGCCGGGCCGCCCCACCGGTAGGGCTGGGCTCCGCGCGCGCGCTCAGGCGTTGCTAACGGGTGCCGCCTCCTTTCGTCAACGGCTCACCGCTTCCTCAACGGCTCGGCCTCCGCCCTGCGGCCCGCTCCTCATTGGCGGCGGCAGCCGTCAGTTCTCCCCGGCCGGCACCCGCCATTGGCTGGAGGTGCCCGGGACGGGAGGGGGGGCGGGGTTGCCGGCCGGCGGAGGCTCCTCCCGGCCGAGCCGCCTGGCAGTGCCGGTGAGCGAGAGGCGGTTGCGGTGCCTGCGGGAGGAACCGGCAGCCTGAGGACGGCACTCTCTCGCCCTCGAGAAGCGCAGCCGCTGCGGCGTTTCCCTCCCTCCGCCGTAGCTGGGCTCAGGTGAAGCCGAGCGGGTGGGCGCGGGTGGCCTTGGTCTGTCCCTTGTCTGTCCCTTGTCGTCCGTCCGTTTTCCCCCCAGCGCTTCTTCCCCCTCGGCAGGTTTCGCGCCTCTTTGTCCGGGCGGGAGGGTGCCCACTCTCCCGCTCTTCTCCTCCACCTTCCCCCGGGCTTAGGTGCCGACCTGCCGTGCCTGGGGTGCTCCCCGTAACCCCCTTCCCCACCTCTTTCCCCCCACTCCCACCCCCCCCACCCCCCTTCTCCGGGGGCGTGTGGGCCGTAGGGTTGCATTATGCCCAGGGAGTTGCCTCTCTCCTCCCTCCACGCCCTGCTCACTGGCCTTCCCCCAGCTGGGGTGGCCGGATTCGCGCTCTTTTTCACCCCGACCGCCCTCTCTGTCCCGCTCCCTCCGGTGCGTCTCCCTCCCTCCTTCCTTCCCGCCACCTCCGCTGCTCCCTCGCCTTCCAGTGTCCGTCCTTCGGAAGTAACGGGCAGGGGCAAATGGGACCGTTTGGCAGCTGTCAGGGCTGTAGCCTGAGTCACGGGCTGACAATCCTCCTTGCAGACATTGCACTGGGCTTGGCTTCCGCCCTCAGATCTCGACTTCCTCGTTCGAGTTTGGGCTGTGCAGTGAAGCCAGGAGAGAGGGAGGAGGGAGGGACAGGGCAAGATGAAGCTTGCAGGGGGAAAAAAAAAATACATAAAAAATTCTTACAGATAGCTCATGCTTTCAGGCATCACCTCCAAGCGAGCAGGAAAAGTTCTCCGGCTTTTAGCGGTACCCTTACCAGCCTGGCTCCAGTGGGTGTGGAAAGTAACAAGTTTCGTAGCCCCCGAGGGTGGTGAGTGCCCAGTGGGCTTAATAAGGATTGCTCCTAATTTGCCTAAAAGAGGGTGAAATTAATTTTAAAGTAATATCATACTTTTGGTAGTAAAGAGGATTTTTTCAGTAGTAAACTGTATTGGTTGGGAAGCTCTTCATGCAGTGGCTGTTAAATTTACTCTTTCCCCTCCCTATGGTTGCTTGGTTCCCCCCCCCCCCCCCCCCGAAACACTGTGCTCTTCATCTTTCTTCTTCCATAGGTTTTTCTTCTGTATCCTATGTTGTGGTGTCCTGAGCTGCACTCCATCGGAGTGGACTAGGAACCTAAGCTTTTTTCTAAGTGAGCAGGTCTGTCCTAAGCAGGGTAATCTCTTGAGTGCCGCGTAAGAAATTTGCGCTTCAAACTTGAAGAGATATCACAGTAGATGGACTTTGGCCTGCAGACTACGATTTCTGTGCCTCTGCCCTACACTATAAAGAAATATAAGCTAATTTGCACGGAGACTGTTGAACCATAGCTTGAAAGATTAAATTACCTGTCCTTAACTCATATACGTTTCCTGTCCATGAGCCTAGATACAGTAAAGCTTTAACTCCAAAGTAACAGCACTCTAATCAGTTACTGCTTGTGTAAAGATGCTTTTGAAATTAGTCACTAGGTAAAAATGTGACTAGGTTCACTTATCCGTGGCATTCCAGTAAAAATGGCAAATCAGGGTACAGATATGTATTGACTCATAGATGCACTGTCTGCAACTGTAGCGCTCTCTCCCAAAGTTTAAATGCGATAAGCAAATATTTTTGTTAACTAGAAAGTTGTAATGAGGGGGAAGCAATTGATAAATGTTAAGCAGAGCTGCCTTTAGCACAAAAGAGTTTTGAAGTTGTTAATCACAATTGTCAAAAGTGTATAAACACAAGATTGTGCTCCTAATCTGACCTTGTGAAAATAGCTAGAGTGAAATCATGCAACAGTTCCATGAAGCTCCACATCAGGTGGAACTGTTCAAATTGATGTGCTCACCTTCTTGATAGCTTTATTTGTTGCAATTATTCATAGTGTGTGCGCTGTCTTTCTGGAGGTGGACAGGCAAAATTTTCTGTAACTGTAATTAGTTAGAAACATGGGTCTGAACTTCTCATATTTGCTGGCCTGGAACCTCAAAGTGAGTATGACCAGCACCGAGCTGGTGAGTTATGTGGTTCTTTTTGTAATACGATGTCATCTATCGGACACTTGACTTACATAGCCAAGATCTGATTTTGAAAGTTCTCTGGAGAAGACTTCAACCTCTGCTGGGTAGCGTGTGGCTGTTTCTGTATAAACAGGAAGACTAAATAGCCAGGTCCCGTCTGGTGTAGAAACTGAAGGCCTTTTATTGGACTTTGTTTGCATAGATTGTTAGGCTATTCCTACCATGGTTCTGGGGTTATTTTTTTTCTTTCAAGTTATTCTTGTAAGAAAAAAAAATTGCCAGGGTGATATTTTCATCTGAAGATAAAAAGAAAGAATAAGCTTTTTTGTTGTTTTTGTTATTTCCTCTAGGTGGATTTTGTTATGCTTCAGAACGTTTTATGAAGACAAATAGGTTGTGAGCGCTACACCGCAATCTTTTAAGTGAATGAGTAATAATAATTAAAAAAAAAAAAAAAGAATAAAATTAATTGTCCAGTAAAGTTGTAGGAAAGACAGTTGAAGCATTTCTCACTTAGGAGGCTGAAATAATCTGTGTTGTCCGGCACATTATTTTGGTATTATGAAAAATGTTGGAGAATGTTCAAACTGTGTAGTGGGTGGTAGCTCTAATACTAATATTTGAGTTGAAAACTGTCTGGTGGAGTCAGGTGCCACAGTTGCTTAAATCTCTTTGCAATACTACTTGGCATTGCAAATATTTCTAATACAAAGGATAAGACTTAAAGTTACCGCTGCAACAAACCATCTTGAAAACATGAACCATTATTATCTTGGCAGGTCTTTAGAAACGATGTTCTAAATGTTTATAATAACTAATAATTCACAGGTTAGTCCTCTGTCAGAGTGTTTATATGCAGGTACAAGGGAGTGTGTGTATATTGGTTTGGCTGCTAAATACATGAAAATGTACTTCAGTTGTACTGAGATTAAAGTAATCTGCACCAAAAAATTCAGGTGGTGTTCTGTTAATGTCCAGGATACTGAACAGATGAGACATGACACATACCATAAGTATTGTGATTTCTGAGCTCATTCAGCTGAATTTTCTGCTTCCACCTCCATCTCTAGGCCTGTGTCTTGCCCAGATTTATATCGCTTATGAAGTGCTGTGACTATAATAGGGTGAGTTTATAAGTGGGCCCACTGGAGGTGCAGGAACCCATCTGGTTAATGCAAGGGGAAGTCAAAGTTAAGGTTGTTTTATCCCACACCCCTGTGTACTACATCTGTTTTCTTGTGTGGTAACTTCAGGTTATTGGGTAATGTGCTGAAGTTAACTGATGACTAAAGTGTGTTTTAGAGGCCATAAATTAGTGTCCAAAACTTTAATCCTGACGGTGTGATTTAATATGGTTTTGTTTGTGACTCCATAATGCGTTCAGTGCCCTCTAACATCCATTTTAATCTTTGATTTCTTGTATAAGTATCTTATTAGCCTTTGTTTTCTTAGTTTATAATTGAGGCATAGCTGTTTGCGTGTTAAGTAGAGAAACTGTGTGTCTGATGTTAAGTCTTCTGTGGGTTGGAAGAAAACTATAATAGCATAAAATTGCCTACAGCGGCATTGTTCTTGCTGGCAGTTGCTCTAGCCTAATGGTGGCTTGGTGACCTTGTACCTGAAATTTATTTTCTGTTAAGCACGCTATGGTTCTAATTGAGTTTCCTAGTGTAGAAAGTGATGGAAACTAGCAGCCTGATTTAAATAGAGTATGATGAGACAAAAATACAAATGCAACTTCTACCCTGGAAGGTAATGCAAATGAGTGTTGTCCAACTAAATGAAATGCATCAATTTACAATTTCATCTTAATTACTTTTTATCCACTTCACTTTTTGTTTTCTTTAGAGGCTGTGAGAACTTGTTCTGAGTGCTTGAAGTAATAATCTCAATGCTGATTTGTCTCGCAATCCTGGGCTACATTAATGGTTTAACTTCTTCTGACCTCACTCCAACCCAGCCATATTCAGTGTAGTTGACTAGTTTTACTTAATGGGCCTTCGGCCAATTACTTTACAGCACAATATGTTGCCTTTCTGAGCATCCTAAAAAGTCTAAAGAAAGAGTAGTGTCTACAATTTCCCAGTGATGGAACTGAGATTGATGTCATTGTACAATACTTCAGGAGCTAGTACTGCTAAGTCATATCCTTTTTAAATGTGGCCAAATGAAAATTGTAAAATTGATCTAGCATGCTTGTCTGCTGCAAATGTTCTTATAGAAGTGTTACAAATGTATTGCTGTTGAATGCAGAGAGGTATAATGAAATATAACTCTGCGTACTGTGGTTTGGCTCCATGACCTCATAATGAAATTTATGCCTCTAGAGTTTTGTACATAGGGTTTGGGTTCTGCTTGTCTTCATGACTAGAAATTTAAATTTCTTCTAATGCATGTATGCTGACTCTACTGAGAGTAGTAAATAAAACCACATGGATGAGTGATTTCAGTAAACTCAAGCTAATAACTGATATGAGGGAAACGTAACTTGGAAATCTGTATCATAAAGTCTGTTTAACTGATGAATACTTCTATTCATCAAGAACTACCATTTTAATGAGTATCGGCAGGAAATCCATTGTGATATATGCTTCAACACAGAACTAGAGTTGTGATTTGAATGAAAGCAAAGTAGGCATTCAAACTTGCAAGAAAAGAGTTTTAGAGCAATTTTAAGCTCAACTTTGACAGTACTGTGCAATCAGATTATTTTTTTTTCCTGTTGGGCAGCTTCCTGTTTAAAATGTAAGATTTCAAGCATGCTCTTGTAATAGTTTACTTCCTTTTTATTGTTTGTAGTGGTGAGAGTACATTAATCTGTGTTTTTCTTTTTAAGGTCAAGACTTCACCAGTTCACTTGAATTTAAAGTCTTTTAGTCAACCTTGGAGGTGCAGTAGCTTTGACTTTGGTTAAAGTCGGTTGGGGCCAACACTCAGTTCAGTTAGTTTTACTGATATGCTCAGAGTTAATTTAAATATACAAGAAAATATACACTGAATTGAACTTGCAACAAGATTTCAATGAAAATAGTTTTCATCTGCTTCTGTCTCGTCTCTGAACGTGACTTAAAACAACTGTTGTATCAGTTTGTAGGTAAATTTTTAGTCAGTAAGCTCTTTTTGTAAGGGACTGTTACACAGGAGGTCTGCTTTCCATTAGTGCAAGAGATTTCAGTCTTGCTGTGTTCTGAATCAATAAAATGAATTTGTACTTGCACTTTTCCCAAAATAATTTATATTCATGAATGATGTTTCTATTTCTTAAATTGATAGTCTGTCAGAGGACTTAAGCATACTCAAATACAAGGTGCTTAAATGTAATAAGTTGGCAACACATACTGAATGTAAATCTGAAGTCAAACCGGTGAACTGGAAGAGAAGGTTCCTGGCTAAGCACTTGGAGCTAGTTTGTGAGGTACATTGACTTTTGACAGCTTGGATTTCTTTATGTAGATAAAGAGAAATACTCTCTGGCTTCTGTTTTGGCCATGTCACCCATAGTTTAGGTCTTTGGGGGGGTGGGTGCCTGTGTTTTTCACTGTATTCAATTAGTGAAACAGATCAGAAGGGATGGATTTCAGATGAAGATATCCAGAAACAGGCAATTTAATTCATAAATATAATATATTCTGTTCTCCACAGATGTTGTTCAGATGTCTTTATTACTGTTGTTCAGAGATAAAGATGTTTTTCTCTCTCTTTTGACGTCAAGTAAAATGTATTCAGACTTTACAGAACTGTTTAAATAAATGGATATGGGAATATGGATACAGGTATACGGTAGACAACAATAATTAAGTAATTGGACTTGAATGACTTAAAACTGTCATCGTTCAAATGGGGAATTTTCTTTTGTAGGGGAGCATAAGTACGAAATAAGCTTTCTCCACAGGCATGAAAGCTCTTTAAATGTGACTTAGGGTTTTTGAACCAGTTCACTTAGCTTTTATCATCTGGGTTATATTGCAGTGCGAATGTTTATAGCAGATACTAAAGTCTTTGACCTTTCACTACGCAGCAAATTATTCTGAATTGTTTTAATGGCCCTTCCCAAGTCAAAGTTTTGTGTAGATGAACTTGAGCTTGCAGTTCAATGCAGTACATGATGGGAAATTTAAAATGAGAGCACACAAATGTGATGAGGAAAATGTATTAGTTATATTTTTTCTTTGAAAAAGGGATTGCCAATTTATTAGCAAAGTGGTATAACTTCTAAAAATTATGTACCTACATATCGTCTGCTTAGCACTGACACATACATGTGCACCGTCAGTTTATCTTCTTTTACACAGTGGGAGTTAAATGTTTTACATAGCAAATTCTGATTTTTTTTTTTTCCCTAATGGGCAGAACTACTAGATTTTAGTTCTTTAATGCCTTAAAAGCTTGCAGTAATGGTTTGGCTCCTCCTTGTGTAGATAAGGAGAAGAATATCATAGAATGGTTTGGGTTGGAAGGAACCTTAAAGGTTGAGTTCCAACCCCCCTGCCATGGGCAGGGACACCTCCCACTAGCCCAGGTTGCTCAAAGCCCCATCCAGCCCGGCCTTAAACACTTCCAGGGATGGGGCATCCACAGCTTCTCTGGGCAACCCGTTCCAGTCTCACTGTCACAGCACTGTAGTGTATGTAGTTGTAGAGAATTGTTAATTATGGTGGAAACATATGAAGCACTTCTGCTACTCTATGATCACTGTTTCCTCATGTTGTGTTTCTATCCTGTTATGCCAGAAAACAAAACTTTGTTGGAAATTTCCAGATTTTATTTGCTGCCTCTTACTGAGACCGTGCAATGTCATAGTATGTCAGTCTCATGTCAAAAGGGGATAATTTTCTTTTTTTCCAAAAAGTCTTTTCCTGTAATGACAGAATAGAGAAAAATTTATATGCCATATAGCCATGATTGTAAGAGTTCAGACTAGGTTCCTACTTCAAGTGCCCTTTCTTTTACTCATTTCATATTGAAAGGTGAGTCATTTCTTCTCCTTTAATACAAAATCAGTGCTTCAAGACATCTAGACAGAAGGGCAAGGTTAGGGGAATTCTAAAATATGAGATGCCTAATGCTGTTCCTTTTTAGAGATTGATAGATTTGGCATTTAGGGAAGAAAGCACAGGTCAGGAAAGGAACAAGCTAACTAGAAAACGAGCATGAGGCTGAGGTGTACAGACCAGGCAAGCGTTACTTGTGTGCTTTGCTGCTTTCTCCAGAACATTGGTTGTAATAGATAGCTAAGTAAAGAGCCATGAAGCTGTGCAAGACCCTGAGCGCAATAAGGAAATGTCGCAATTGGAGCATTTCAGAGTTTTTTCATACCATCTTGAACTTGATATTTATGGTCTGTGAGGTTGTTTTCAACCTCCTTATGCATCCTGGAGCTTAAGACTATGTAGCTTTTCCTTCAGTGTAGGAATTGCTGCTGTTCTAATGTCCAGAGAGAGTCATTCTCTTCTGCCTCCCACCTCCAAGATCACCCTCATAAACAGAGGTAGGTCCTCTACAGCTAGAATAGTTAAGAGTCAAACTTGAACCCTGTAAAGGTGGTGGACTTCTGCCAGGGTTTTTGCCTGCTATCTCCAAAGCTGCTGTTAATGGTGGAGCAGAACTATTTAAAACAAGATTAACAATATGAGATACAGCAGAAGGCTGTTTGTACATGGTCATAGTTTGGCACAGTAGGTTGAGCTGTGAATGTCTAGAGAAATGTGGTTCCCTGCTGCAATATAAAAATAACCTTTTATAAAATGGTTTGCCAGACATATTTGCACTGTTTCTTGGTTCTTTCCAATATGAGCTGGAAGAAAAATAGTATTATTGATGCTGAGATTAAAGCAAGTTCTCAGTTAACTTAAAGAAAAATAATTGCTCCTGTAAGATGACTTTGTTAGCCATGGATATACTAAATATTTGTGTCTAAAAGACTGAAGCAGAACTGTATTATTTTTTTCCCCTTTATTTGGGTATGATTGTTTTACTCCTTATTCCCTCTTGTGATGACGTGGGACCTGGAGGTGACAAAGGTGATTGATAGGGAGTGCTGATTGATATAGAACTGCCTATTGGAAGAGCTGCCTTACACTTCAGTGCCCCAGAGAGTTCTTGGCATATATCTTTTTAGCCTTAAATCAGAATATTGGGGAAGGGCTAAAAAGTGACCCTGAGATAACTTTTAACTTTTTTCTTTTCAGCCTGAAAAAGACTGAAACTTGTCAAGCTCTTCCACCCTCTCTCATGCAATGTCTGTAGGGAATTCTGCATGTCGGATCAGAACTTTTGCAGTCCATTATGCCTCCTGAAAACAAGTCTTCCAGCAAAACAGCTTGAACAGCAGGGATGGGCTGCAGTTTTCTGAACTACAGCTGTCTCCTTAAGTGGGATTACTTTGCTGAGTGGTCACGAAGAATGTATTCTCCCCCTGGAATGTTTTCCTTGTGGGCACAGTGTCTCTGGAAGAGGAGTTCTCTCCTCTGCTGAGAAGGCATGTACTGTACGCGCACTAATGAGAAACAACAGTTGCAGAAAGTGTATTATGCAGGATTGTAAACTCTGAATATTTATTCAAAGTGAATGGGGTTGGGTGGCAGCCAGCCTAGCTTTGTCATGCTAAAGACTGGACTGGAAATCAACAGAAGGCTACCCTCCCCCTCCCTAAACCAGTGTTTGGTGCGCTTAAACAATGTGCGCAGGCTTCATAGAACTGATTAACTTCATTGGTGCAATGTACATCGTAGTGTGTCTTTGTGTCTCACTGAACTGAAAAGGTGCAATTAAAAAAGGGGCAAGCCTACTCTCTGTAGCATTTACTTAGGGAAGCTGTGCCTGGCCATATTTGCTCATAACCGACAGTGGTTAATTTCTTTATGGTATGCAGCGTGGTTGCCCAAGATTGTTTTTGTGCTTGTATAGCCCGTGGTGAAGCCTGAGCTATCCTGTTTTTACTTCTTATACCCCAAACTAGCTTTTTCAGATGGGCATTCATTTATGTTACAACTACATGTTCTGTGCTTGTAGTTTCTGTTCTCCTGATCTTGCCATTCATTTCAATCCAGTGGAGAGAAAAGGTGACTACTAAGTGGCATGTAAGGACAACGTCTTGCTTGTATATGGCTTTGTGGCCTTTGCAATTTGCCATGGAAAGTTGCAGCTTCACAGAGCAAACCTCCTATGTCAGCTGTTACAGTAGAATATGCAAGTGCTGCTTCACACATACCAGAAAGTGGTGCTTGACAGCTGAAGAGCTGGACTCACAGAGGCTGAGAAACATTTATTCCACGTTCGTTGGTCTGAGGATACATGTCAGGTACCTTTAGGTCACCTGAAAGATATGGAATTTCCTTCAACTTCTGTCCTACGTGCAGCCTGGTCAGTAGATCAGTTCTGTGTAATAAGGATGTAATTTATACATCAGATAAGTAGATTCTTCCTTGCTTCTTGGAGCCCTTTTCATACAGAGAAGGCACTTTAGTGCTCTCCCTTGAGTTTAACTTACAGTAATAAACACGGTAGCTGGCAAGTCTGGGCAGCACTACAGTCAAACTGAATATGCAACAATAATTGCCAGCAATCTGCATTCCAGTTGTGAAATAAATCTTTCAACAATGCATTGTGTGCGTCAGACTGTGACTAGAGAGGAAAGCAGTGAGCTACAGTAAGCCTAATAGCAATCATTATGAATCCCAAATAAAGCTGAACTAGAAGAAATGAGTTTGTGTGGCAACGTGACATTCTGAACAAAAAGGCTAAGTGTAGCTGAATGCCTTCAGCTCGGGGGGCTATCAGTGAGGGAGTATTAATTGCAAACTAGTGTATTTGCCTCATGTATTCTCTAGTGGGATAACTGAAATTTGTCCTCCTTGAGTTTGGTTTGAAGCATCAGACACTGGTATGTCACAATATACTGAACTTGAGAAACAAGCAGATACAACCAGTCCATCAGTTCAGCTTCCTGCCAGCTTTTTCCCCTTCCCTTCCTCTCCCCCTGCCCCTCTGCAAGTCATTTCTCACCCTTAGTGATTCAGACTTCAGTTTCTATATAAGTACATACTTGTAAGTATACTTACAAATTGGAGCAGTTTGTTTTAACAGACTTCACAGTTTTCTTTCCCATAAACATCTTGGCACGTGGAGCTCTGAAGTGTCAGCCTAGTATGTCCTAAGCAGATGAGATCTGAGCAGTTTCTTACTGAATACAGGGGAATTACAGGAGGTTTTTTTGCTGGGTTAGGTTTTGATTTTTAATGTTGTCAGTTCATGGTCATTGTAGGCACTCTAGCCACTAAGTTTACTTACTGTGTTTTCTAGCTGCGCTTAATACAACTGTTTCTGTTGATTTGAAGAACTGTATTCAACTGGCTGGGGAAAGTGAAATAGTTGAGTTTGCAAAAATCATGCAAGTATTAGCTGTTCAGATTGTATCCTTAACAAGGAATCCCCTCTCATATGAATGCTACTGACCAAACTTAGTTTGAATCATTAGCTGCTTCTCAAAGTCAAATTATTTCTTAACTGCTGTGTATTAGCAAAGAATCAAGTTTCTTCACCGAGGACTATTTAATTGTAACTGATGGGACTGTAAGTGGCTAGTAGGGCTGTAATTTTCTAGTGTAAAAGTCTTGTCTTGCCTGCAGAAATGGTGTACATTCCTTTTACTCTGTGAAAGGGCCTTTTGTTTTATGTGCCATTCTCTCACAACCTGATGAAGGTAAGCCCATTTGGAAAATGGCCTGAGAATTGTGTTCCTGAAATACTTCTAAAATGTGAGCTGTATAAACAAAGGGAAATGAACTTGTTTTAGTCTAAATGCATTTCATATTTACTCTTCATTTGTCACCCTGATCTTAAAGGTAGTTCCTCTTTAACACTGCTAGTATAAAGACCACCAAGCAAACCATGTAGGGGGATTATTTCATGTGAAATCACAGAAAGTTTTTATCACAGTGTCTTACTGGGGGATCTGAAGCAGAAGAAGTAAATCTTCTAGTAATTTTCCACATACGTTCCTTTTCATGCAGCTTCTTATAGCAAAGTTCTGAAATGGTGATCTGAATCAGCAAGTACATAGTACATGTATCTGGCTATTTTATATTCTCTGTAGCCCAATATTTCACAAATTTATCATAATTCATTAAAATAGGGGTATGGTTTGTGGAGAAAGCAGCATATTCCAATGTAGTAATGCATCTTTGCTAATAATGAAGCTGAAGCCTGAAAAGAACAGTGTAAGGATCCCTACTTTAATGGTGGTTTGGATAACTCAAACTAGAAGTGCTTTCCTTGCCTAGCTAGTGCTTTAATACTTGTTAGTGAGTGTTAATCATTAACTGTTGCCATTAATGCTCTTCTGAATATATTAGTTTTATTTCTATTTCAGCCATTACCTCGATAGTTTAGCATAGCCTAAGCTCATCTTATTGAGCAGTGGCTCAGTCCCAGAAACAATTCTGTGGCTGCTGACAGAGTAAACATTGGGGGGGGAATAATACAAATAGTTCTGGAAAATTAAATTGCAAGCGGATAATGTTCTTTGCTTTTAGCAGTTGCAAAACACTTCAATCAAAAGGAAGGGACCTTATAGCAGAGGCAGCTTTTAGACCTTTCTAAGCCAGACAAGTTGCTTGTTTCTAGGTTTTTGGGAAGCACTTGATGTTTTAAGTAGGGAGAGGAGTGTGTAAAGTGTCTCATAATTCAAGCCTTAAGGCTATGGAATTGTAGGAGTCTAAGGCAAACTTCTGTCCATATGACTGTATTCAAATGAGAGTTTTGGGTAATTCTGCCTAGTTCAAAGGGAATGCGTGGCATCTTAACTTAAAGCCAGTGTTTAATTTTGTTCACCTCAAAAGAATCTGCAGGGAAATATGTATGTAAGGGGTTCTTGAATTTATTTTTGTTTAAAGTTTGACTACATATATATCGATGTCTTAGTCCTGTCCTATTTATGACTGTAGAAATTGGTTTGCCTTTGTCTGTAACTGTGTGGTATCTTTGTGGCAGCTATGTAGTTAGTTAAGTGGCAAAAGAATGTCTTTTAGCATTGAAATAATGGAAAACAAGCAATCTTTGACCAGCCTGTTCCTCAGACTGCTACAAACTACAATAAGAGAGCATACTGGGTTAACAGGGAAGTGACTGTAATATTTAATTTTTGGAAACAATACTAGGAAGGAGGCATTTAAACTCAAAACAAGGATGGTCTGTCTTCCTTCTGTATTTTTTGGTCTTCTTACCGATACACTGATGTTGCATCAAAAAGAATATTGCTAACGGTATTCTCATCTGACAGTTGCACTATAGCCATGTAAAGATAAATGTCTTTGCCCCACATAATTATCTGCACCCAAAATGCAAACTACTAGGCAAACAAATTGCTTCCTAATTTGTTCCTAAAATGGTAATGACTTGCATTTGTTGTGAGTTACTGTAAGGCTGCAAGAACTTACTGCACTTACTTCCTTGGCCACTTAAGGGGTTTTTAGAAATGCCCAGTAAAATGCAGCATAAGCTGGGAAGAGAAGTTCCATCCCATAGGCTCCAAAACTTGCTGAATCTGATTCCTCTGGTACTGTTCTTGTGGAGAAGGCAAATTAATGGTTGGTTTGTGGTCTTGCTAGTTTAGAGGCTCTGTGGGTTACAAGTCAGCCTCGAGAATAGCACTAATGTCATGTTATCTTAACGTGTTCCTCCAGTTTTTTAGTTCTAGTACCTGATGATACTGTTCTGAAGCGTATGAAAACTAGTTTTAAATGGTGATAAGAAGACTGCTGCTGTCATACAATAGGGTAATTTTCAAGTCTGTTTAAAGTTGAGGTGTGGACCATCTTTGAATCTCCTCACTATTTGGTAGTACTGGCATAAAAGAGTGTTTGGTGAGATTTTAGAATAGCTGTGTTAGACTATTTCTCTTCTTACTGTGCAAGTTGTTTGTAGTACTGGGGATAAAAAAGGATAGATGCTATTGAATGATTCTTTACTGCCTGGAGAATGCAGCCTTGCTGTATGCAAGATAACTTGGGGCTCTCCTCCTGTGAGGAATTTGATTAACCTCTGTGTAGCTATCTTTCCTTAGTCCTCTTCAGATCTAGAACTGGCTGGGGATACCCCATGAAAGTTTTCTTGTGGTCTTATGTATTTCTTATCCAAAAAAGAATTAGTCTTTATCGCAGAATAAATCTCCAAGGCGTATTGAATGCATGTACTCTAACAGTAAGGAAGTGAGGAATAAGTTTCAGTGTAATGTAGGGCACTTTAGATGGCTGGTTACTTAGGATTCCTCAGGAAATGATGAAACTGAATTTAGCTGAAGCATACTGCCTCTGTGTCCTGCCTGATTATAGCCAAAAAAGGCAACTGGTTAGATTCTGGGAGTTGCATAGGCAGGAAACTGTGTAATGGAGGGTAGAGCACAGCTGTTGCCTTGCCAAACCTGATACAACTCAGAACACAATTGAATATTTATTTCTTTTTCCCCTCCTTCCCTCCACTCCCCTTTTTTTTTTTTTTTTTTTTAACTCTTTGACCACAACCTGCAGATGATACTCTGCTATGTCCTGGAATCTCAATATCTTTTGTTGAATTGTTACTCTTCTCTATTGCCTACATAATTGCTCAGGCTAGATGCTCTAGGGTGGTCTTTAAGCTGTCTTGACAGCTCATGTTTTTCATGGCAGCCTCTTGATTGCTGCATCTTATCTCTGCAACAAATCTCTTTGTTGTGTACCCATTAAAATCTGGATTTTCAATAAAAATATGAAAAGCCAGGGAGGAGGAATTGCTCTGAGAATCAGCGTTGTGGTGATTAAGGTGGAAGTGTCAGTGACCCTGTGGGGAATGAAACATGAGGTGAAGGGTGGGATAACTGCTTGGCTTATCCCGTAGGGCTTAAGACAAAGATTTTTAAGCTTGAACTAAAGGAAACCGTTATTTATAGAGTAATTTTCTCTTTGTTTGCTAAAGAATTTTTGACTGTGAATATACAGCTATCCATATAGTCTCTGGCACAAAGTTGCTTACCACCTACAGCGATACATTTGTTGAAAGGAATTTCCCTACGTGCTTACAAATGACTGGTGTGGGCATTTGTGCCCGTCATTATTATAGCTGATGTTTTTCTGGCTTCATTCACTGCTTGTTAATGCTGGGACTCAACATCTATTGTTGTTCTCATGCATATTTTGGGAGTTGAACTGCTTCTGTCCTGCTCTCAGTACCTTTTTGTCTGTGATATCTCTAGTCAGACTTCACCTATTTGATTTGCAGGCTGGCTTTTAAATATGGGTATGTTCTGTAGAAAAGTTATCCCTGTAGATCCTGACAGTCCTCCATAACATGAATATTGATGTTTTCATTTCCTGCTCTTTTGGTGGTAAAGAGCTCTAGCTTCTATCCAAGTTATGAAAAACATATATTGAGGACACTGGTATCTTTGTGCAGAAGGATCCAAGAAGTAATGTTTATGGGACCTTGTAAAGAGGCTGCTGTTACATGGTTAATGAGCCTTGACGCATGCGGTTCATTCTTCTGATTGAAAAGATTTCTGAATGGCAGCAATAAAATTGCTGCCTTATAAACTGGAAAATGCATGCTGGCAGTGTTCTGGTTTGATGAAACACTAAATCTAAGGTGCCATTTTCTGACCCTAAATCTTCCTTTTGTAGGGATGGTACTCTCTACCCAACCACAGCTTTATAAAAGAATCTCAATAGAGAATTTTTGGCTGTAAGATTTCCTGACCACAGATTTATTCTGTTAGTTTCTTGGAGGTATTTTCTACTGAACGTTATATAGAAAAAAAGATACAAACTGGTAGGCTGGGTGTTGCTGCTAAGCTAGTGATGGGAAGTATCTAATGTTGATCTTGACTGGTGTCATCAAGTTATCAATGATGTCTAGTCCGGTATATGGAATTTCTAAGAAGTTGTGATTTTTTGATTCGTAGCTTATCAAAACAAGGAGTTAGGAAATAAGTGTTGACTAAACAGTTATGATTATATTTCTGAGCTAGTATCTCTACTGAGTAGAGAAGTGATCTTGACCTGAACATTACTGACATAGTAGCTGATACTAAGACTATTGGCATATTTTATAAATTGTTTGATGTTTGCCACTTTGGTGTGCTTTCTCTTTTCTTCCAAATAATGGCTTCCAAATGCTTACTGGTCAATGTTTTGTTGTAGGTTGTTTTTTTTTTTTTTTAAACTAGTTGCTGGTTTGTTATGGCAAGCAAAACCTTGACCTTATTGGAAGTTTGACAACTTACCAGAGCTTGCTAACATGAAACTAAAGGAGGGGGAGGCATGCTCTAATGACCAGAGTCTCAGAGTACTTAGCATTTGCCTGTTTGCCTCTAGGAATTTGGAAGGCAACCTGAGGTTTTAAAAATATCTTTCCTTTTTTTTTTTCCCTTTTTTCTCTGTTTTTACAGGTCCCGAATACTAAAGCACAATGTCGCAACGAGATGCAGATAAGTACCTTTATGTGGACAAAAACATTATTAATAACCCCCTGACTCAGGCTGACTGGGCAGCTAAGAAGCTGGTATGGGTTCCATCAGAGAAGAATGGGTTTGAGGCAGCTAGCCTGAAGGAAGAAGTAGGAGATGAGGCCATCGTGGAACTGGCAGAGAATGGGAAGAAAGTGAAAGTAAATAAGGATGACATCCAGAAGATGAACCCCCCCAAATTCTCTAAAGTGGAAGATATGGCAGAGCTGACATGCCTAAATGAGGCGTCTGTGCTTCACAACTTGAAGGAGAGATACTACTCAGGACTGATCTATGTAAGTAAACTTTTCTATTGGGGTAAGAGTCCTTGATTACATAGTGTCTGAACTTACTGTAATCACTTTAGTTCTGAAATGTGCATGTTAACCTTCCATTACCCCTATATGAAACTCTTATGTGACTTAGCTTCTTCACTCTACTTAAAATTTTTTCACTAAACTATGCCAATTCCTCTCAAGTTAATGTTGAAGCTTTCAAGGAATGCTGTGGTAAATCTGTCTTTACATTTTAATGTCTTTGTTTGTAGGATGTTTTGAATGCCATTTAACTTTCTCTTAGCAAGAAGTGAGAGCAGATGGAAAGTGGTAAACAGGGAGCCTGGTCTGTACTGAACCAAATAATAATAAAAACACAGTCCTAATATACCTAACATCTGAATTGCATTTTCCCACGTCTGGAGCTTCAGCGGGAAAGAAGGCTAATGCCAAGCTTTTTGTGTTACAAAAATTCTGGATCTCTGAGTGTCTTACTGAGAAGGCACATGTGGGCCTGCATGTGCTTACAGATAGGAAATGCTTCTTTTTCATTCCACCCCAAAATGGACAAGAGCAGAGATTCCTGTTTCTTATTGCTGTGGAAATGACAAAGCTATCATTTATGGGACCATTTATGGTCATACCCAATGAAACATGCAGCAACTACTTCACTGAATAACAAAAACAATAAATAGGGAAGGTGGGGAAGGAGAATTTGGAACCTTTACCTGGTTCTTCAGTTCCCTTCTGATTTTTCCTCTTCATGTGGCCTGTGTTTAGCCAGCAGATGTTGGTTGTGATAGCCTCTGCTTTATTAATACTCTGCAGGCATAGAATGAATGATTAAAATTGGCAGTAATGTAAAATTTGAGTGCAGTGACTGGTTAAAATAGGAATTAGTGTTTCTCAATTTATTTATTCTCAGACTAGCCTCTTCTTACAGAATTAAAATGGGACTGCTTGAGATGGAATGCTGAGGGGTGCAGAAATGCTGGATGTTCAATGTTTTTAGGCACTATCAAATCTTCACAGTAGATTAGAATATGTATTAAAATGTATTAAAGAATGAATTTCATATCTAAACACATATATTAATACAGTCCTTTAAGAAAGCTGATCTAGATTTCTTCTCTTTCCCCATTTTTGTGTTGCCAAAAACCCAAAAGCTGCCTCTCTTGTCATATGGAGAAGCCAACACAAATAAAAACTGTCTGCAATATCTGTTTGTATGTTTTGGGGGTTATTTTTTTTTTTGAATCCTTGCTGCTACTTCATGCTTGAAGGGATATAGACTATTATGTAGCCATCTTATGCGGCAAGCTATAGATGACCTCTTCTGCCCTAACAGGGACTGGTGGTATCTAAGACACCACATAGCAGGAATTCACCCTAGCTATCCGTCTTGGGTAGAAACCTTTGAGGACTGTTGCATTCTAATTTAAGGAACATGATGAACACAAGCTAGAAACTCTGGCCCTGGCTAGTGCCAGGCAGCTCCTCTGGAGTGGCACAAAGGCGTATAGACAACTGTTGCAGAAACTGTCAGAGAACATCTGAAGGATGCAAAGCTGATATAAATTTAGTGTGACATCCACCATCTAATGTCAAAATTTTGAGACGTGATATGGTTGGAGGGTGCTGCAGTTAATTATTCTGTGTGGTCAATAACTCCTTTAACTATTGATCAAAACCTACTCTCAGAGGGAAGAATCTTGGTGTTGAGATCAGATATGGTGTTGAGATCAAATAGGATGTGCAAGATCTTGTGTAACATTTTTAGAACAGGAAACATTGCTAGATTTCATAATAAGTTGTTGACAATAATTCAACAGCATATCAAAGACTGTTGCACACTGTGCAATGGGCTGTTTCACATATCTTGCAAGATATCCTATGAAAATTCAGACATAATCTGTGACTGTAGTAAATTGAGTTCTTCCAACTGGATTGTAAGAAGTATAAAAAAGTTTAAATAAAATTCCCACGCCCTTCACCCAAGTAAATGCAGCATAATAATGCTCTGTTATGAAGTCTTGGTCTTGACAAAACCATGTTTCTGTGCACTTGTGAAATGGACTGATCTCACCTGTCAGCATTTCTCAGGAAGTCAGAAGATTAATGAGAAGGGCTTAAAATACTTTCATTGGAGGGCTCTTAGTTGATCATTAATTCTCTTGAAGAAAGAGAATATATGTAATGTATCTCTAGCACAAATGTCTCTGGAAAGGTCATAGCATAATTTAATTCTGCTCTTGTCCTCTCTCTTTTTTTTTTTTTTTTTTTTGCCAGCAGAGCTGTGTGTTCTTGTGGCTTTTTTCTCTTCTCTTCTCTTCTCTCTCTTTTTTTTTTTTAGCTTTATTTTTCTGTCTACCCATCCTATAAAAGGAAGGGGAAAATCTTATAGCTGGTGCAGACAAATTTTGAGCAGGGAGTGTCAAACATTTCAAGCACTAAGAGCTTGAGTCTGACACCAATTTACTGTTTCCATGTGCTGATTGGTTCTGCACTGAGGTGACTTGCTGATAGACTGGATTTTGTATTAACCCTTTCTATTCTGAACGGTTTATCAGATCATTTTCAGCTTCTATGCTGCTTAGTTGAACTGCCTTGTTTGTGTTCAGCATCAAACTCAAAACTCAACCTTACAAGTTCCAGTTATTTCATTGAAGTTAACAGTTTCTGGAAAATAAACTTTCTGATGCTGTCAGCTTTGTGCCATGCTGCAGATGGTTCTTTCAGCTCTTCCAAGCTAGTCTAGTAGTTAGGGCAAATTGGAACTAGTTTTATTTTTCTGTGTGTCAGTTGAAATGGCTAGTGAAAGGTAATGCTAGAATTATATTTTGAGATTGTAATGTCTGAAACAAAGTACAGATTTCCAGATCAGCTGTGCTTATAATAGATTAGCCTTTCAATTGGAGCCTTGGGTTCAATTAAGGGATTTATGCATATTAGTCTTTATTGGTGCTTTAGTAAGATGAAGATGACTCTTGTATTTTCTGTGGTAGGTCTGGCACCTTCTGCTCAATATAATTCAACTTGCATCCTATGTAAAATTCTGTCATTCTGCTTGACCAGCAGTTGTGACATGGTGGTCTCGCTCAGCTGCCTATCCCAGCCATGATTAGTTGCCTGTCTTTATTAGACAAAAATATCACCTCACGCATCTGTCTGAGATCATTATATTGCAAGGAAACTTCCCTTAGATATTTCTCCTGGCACCCAGAATGTTGGAAGAAGGTGATAGCTTCTTCCGGCATACCTGCTTCATGGCTTCATCACTCTAACTTAAATTAATGTCTTCCGTTTTCTAAACTGCCTCTCATCTGTAAGAGTATTCAGTCCAGCTTTCAAACCTTTATGACATTCTTACTTGAAAACTGACAACTCTAATTTGTCAGCAAACATGGCCATAAAAAGTCACACAAATATAGACAAGAAAAATACGTTCCTTGTGGAATATTACCACACTGTTTGCTACCACTTTTCTTTTGCTCCCAAAAGCAGCAAACAGGCATTTAGCTCTATTAACATTTTCAAAGGAGAAGGAGGTTTGGTCTGTGGAATGAGTTGTTTTGTTGTGGGGTAAAGGAGGGACTGTATAGGGCACCTTCGTTTGATGACTGTGTGCATGTTGCTGCTGCCATGGGATTTGAGACAAGGTAGTAGCTAATGCAGGCAGCTGGAACTGGCAGCCTAGAGGGTTTTTCTTTACTTATTTTCCAAAACTCTGATAAAATCGCAGCTTTTCTTCTAACAGTTCAGTTGACTCCAATATCAGTTATTTCTGTGCCAATATAAGGAAATGGTGTGTCGCCTGTACTATGAACATGCTCCTCTTGAGTTGACTCCTAACTTTTGGTCCTACTCTGTTTTCCAATAGTGTAATCAAAGTCAGGAGAGCGTGACCCAGTCATTCAGCTACTATTCTGTGCTGTACAAGTACTATCTGATATGACGGAGAGCTAAGGCTGAGGCAAAAGGAACTAGCATTCCCAAATTTGTTTCTGAAAGTCCTTAAATTGTTCCTTTCTATGATTCAAGCACTACCTCAAACCTAACCTGACTAGAATGTCACACTGAAGCTTTGCTTCCTGGAATTTTAGAAGTTCTGCACTTAAAAGGATTTTAGTCAAGTTTCATAGTTTCCCACTTTAGAAAGAGATTTAGTATTTTCTGTAAGCTATTCAAATATTCCTCAAATATTTTTAAAAAGAAAATAAAAAGTCTGAAAACATTTCCTGATAGAGTATCTTTTCCATAATCCAGGTATAATCTAAATACCTATAAAAATTTTGCTTTTGGGGGGACATAGGGTAAAAGTTGTATCTGAATCTGCTGCATGTAAGAGTGGGCAATTACTTAATGTTAAGCCAGCACGTAGAAAATTTGGATATAAGGCCATAAACTGTGTAGTAGATGCTATTTTCACCCTTCTGATCCCGGTAGTCTAATCCTTACCTTTAGCTAAAGAGGCTAAATCTGATTAAGTACTCTCTGTGCTCACTGTGGAGAACTCTTTACTGCTCTGAAGCGCTCTTCATTGAACAAACAATAGAAGAGGTAGTAGCAATAGCAATAAAATGTGCCAAATGTACTCTTTTCTGGTAGCACTGCAAGTTGCTGTAGAGAGCTGCTCATCTCCAGATGTTTTGAACAGCTGCCTCTAAAATTGACAGAGAACTAGGGTAGCTCTAAACCCCAGGAGCAAGGCTTGGGATGCTATTCTTAGAATATCGAGGAAATATCTAAGAAGCTCCTCCTATTCCCTTTGCAAGTAAAATGTTTGTTATGGCGTTATTTTTAGTTATTTAGATCTTAATGCGTTTGTTTTCCTTTTAGAAGCTTGATATTTTCATTAAACTATTTTGATAGTTGTCTTACATTAGAACTGTAAAATTTAAGCCAGTGGAAGCTAACTAAGAAATCAAGGTTTGCTGTCACAGATCAATGAAGTAACCATTTGACATGAATTAGAACTAAACTTTGGCAAATTTTGCTGACTTCTTGAGCATGGAACACTTCAGAATTGTGTTCTTTATTGACTAGGTCAGAACTAGTTCAGAACATAATACACTAAGGACCTTACAGTTTTGAATCTAGTTCTAGTTATAATCACTACATTATAAATCATGTAAGTATTCAGGCTGGAAGGGTCTTTAGGAGGCCGTTTAATCCGACTTCCCGTTCAGAGCATGGTCAACACAGAATCTGGCCTAGTCCAGTGGCCTTGAAAACCCTTAAGAAATACACTGGTCTTACTTTTCTTTTAGTATCTATTTCGGCTTGAAATTTATTATGTTGTAGTTGATCAATTACTGGATAACAAACATAATAAACAGACAGAACATAATAAAATGCATATTTCTAGAAGCTGAGCACCCACCTTATATAATGAAATGGATGCTTGACTTGAATATAGGAACTTTGAAATGAAGAAAAGCCAGTCTTAATGGACTATTAATTAGCTAGAGAGCAGGCCAGTTTGTTGTCATTATGACTAATGTGTCAGTTGATTTTCTGTGTGTACTTGGAAAGGTTGAGTACTAGTCAAGTTGATATGATTTCAGCTATTGCTCATATTCTAATACTCCTTAGTGGGAAGCATCCCACACGGCGTCACTGGAAGAAGCACTTAAAAAAGGACTGTTTTTTTGTTTGTTTTTCCAGTAAATACATTGGTAAAAGGTGCAAGTATACAAAATTGTTAATTTCTGTCTTTATTTGCTGGGATGTTTTCTTTCCAGACCTACTCAGGCCTCTTTTGTGTGGTAATCAATCCTTACAAGAACCTGCCCATATACTCAGAAGAAATAGTGGAGATGTACAAAGGCAAAAAGAGACATGAGATGCCCCCTCATATCTATGCCATCACAGACACAGCCTACAGGAGTATGATGCAAGGTGAGTGCTGACTGAGATAATGACTCTTGTTGAAATCACAAATCAAAGTTGCAGTCAGAACACAGTAGGAGAACAACTCTTCACTTCTATCAAAAGGCATTGTTGCCCCCTCTATCCTTGCTTACAGACACCTGATACCTACTTGGTACCAGTTTTTGTGTTCAGGTGAATGGCTTTCTCCTGCTCTAGTGGACTGAAGAACCTTACAAACAGTCTGGCAAGAGCTAAACTTGACAATAAAGAACAGGCTGGTGTGAATGCGCAGAATTCAGAAAAGCAGGCAAGGGGAACTTTGGTGAACTTTCCCTCTCGGTGATGAGCCTGTGGAATGATACCTGTAGGTGGGCAAGTATGTGTATTGGTTAATGGAGGCTTTTAACAGAAGTATTTAAAATCCAGTTGTACAGTCTGGTTGGGTGAAACAAGCTCAGTATAACCTGCACTTCGAAGTGTGACAGTCAGTGGTAGTTTTATTGATCATTACTTGTTTGGTTACATTTATTCAGTTAAGAATAAAACTTACTATCAGACAATATTAAATACATTTGTTAGCTTTTCATAGAATAAACAGAAGCAACCAGATTGACCTATCCCTCCCCCCGTATATACATATGAGAAGTAAAGAACCACATATATTACCTGCTGCTTGTTTGTCACTTGAGGATTTTTAAATACGGAGCTCTGAATATCCTGTGTATATCTCCCCTTCTGAAAGGTCTTTCACAGAGTCAGTGCTTGTGTTTGGGATGCTTGGAGAATGTTCAGATATGGAGGTATTTTGTGCTTTTCTTCTTGTTTGTAGTTGGTTTATATGGAGAGGCATGCTTCGCAAGGTTAAAGGATATAATGGACAGTTTGATTTGGCATGGCTTGTATGAATTTGCTTACTCCTTTGTTTTCTGATGACTAGCAATGATTAAGATGTTTGTCTCTCCTAGGTGTTGTCATTAGCCTCATTTTTTTGAACAAAGGCCAGATATAATAAAATCATGCTTTAAAATTCTAATTAGAATCAGTTCTGCTTTCCCCCTGCCCTCACTACGACTTGCACCTCCAAGTATAGGAAGACTATAGCAATGTAGCTGCCCAGAGTTGAAAGGGAGCAAGAAAAACTCCTTCTGCTTACCTGTGTTAGAGGCTTTAGGCAAATTTTATGTGTGGAGAATGCCAAGAAAGGTTTCTGAAGTGTGGTGCCATGCAGAGCACATGTGAGAGCTAATATGATGGACTGATTAAGCTGTATTTGTAAAAAGCCTTGGGTCAGGAGGAGTGAGCCATGCAGACATGCTGCAGTGGACTGGTAGCACACTACTGATGGCATTTTGTTGAAGATGTGGCAACTCTTCAAAAAATAGCTATACTCTCATGTATTACTCTGAAAGGAATGCTGTATCCAGAGGAAAAAACCTGTGAACCCGGACCTTTATAGGATGTCACTTCCCTCAGACAAAGACTGGATCTGCCATGGACAAGGACAGATACACTGCCTATACTATACATGGCTGTCCATAAACCTCTTATCACTGTTTCACTTCCTTTATTACTTCCTTCTCTGCTTTGCCCACTCTTTGTCAGCTCAAGTACCAACATATATTTTTCTTAAGCTCTTGACTTAAGCCTACTGGAGTTACTGTTCCTTAAATAGATATCTTTTCTATGTAGAATCAGAAACAGTTTCTTTGATGTTGTTTTAAAGAGAATGAAGAAGTCCTTTTTCCTCTGTAGACAACAGTTAAACCATCTGGAACTGCATGTGCCATGCATCTTGTCCTTCCTCCCTGCCAGGTATATCAGTGTGTGGCAGTGGATATCCAGACAACTGCAATTCTCCAACCGGGGACAGGTGACCTTCACTGGTCTGACAGTGGTTCAGAACTAGTGATTAACTAAAAGGGTATTTTATTTCCTTTTGAAAAGAGATGGTGTCTCCATCAGACCACTAATCAAGTGATGTCTAAAACTCAGAAATCCAGAAGTAGAATTGCTTTGGTGTACAGAGGCAGCCCTGCCTCTGTTTTCCTAGCACTGGAAAGTTGCTATGAGCTCTACTGGAGTGTTTATTCTTCCCAGAACAACTCTAGCTATGCAATATTCTCAGCAGAAGTGACAATCCAGAGGTTTACCCCAGCTCTTCTTTGCCTGGTTTGAGATTTCTCGTTGCTGACTTTTTGGAACACATGTTGCATGTGAATATAATTTCCAGTTAGCTTTTGAACTAGCCTGCTTTGACTCTTCAGCTAGGTTTGGAAAGATTTTTTTGTGTGTCTTGCTTCACATATGCGTATGTGTGCTAGTAAGAACCCTAGAGATCATTTTAGGGTTATTTGCTGCCTTATTTCCTAATTGCAAAGGGTAACAATAGCATTTTGGTGTCTGCTACTGGGAGTGAAGGTGAATGGGCTGTTGCAGTGTCTCTCTAGGGCAATGGAAAGCAACATTCCTATTCTACTTTCTCAGTTTTGCTTAGCAGTGAGGGAGGCTTGGCGCTGCAGCCAGCGGTATGGCAGGAATCTGTACAGAGAATAAAAGATGAAAGGGTCCGATGCTCCACATGAGCCAGAGGCATTTAGGATTAAGCTGCCTTCTCTAGGTTACTTTCAGAGCCCTGAAGACCGGGTGAAGGATAGCATGCTGTTGACTCTGACTTCTGTCAGCACAGGTTATAGTTATCTCTTAAGCTGACAGAGCGGAAAAGCCTTGCACATTAATTGATTTGGACTCTGAATTTTTTCTGGTTTTCAGTCAATTTATGGTATTCTAATAAGCAGGCCATTCAAGGGAATGTTCATCAGGAAAGGAATTGGGAAGGAAGAGGAAGATGAGAGCTTTATTACAGCCTCTGCTAATTCAGAAACTATTTAACCCTTTTCAGGCATCTATGCTCATGCACTATGGGTGAGCTTGGTCCTCATTTTGTCTCTACCCTGGTTACGCCATTCACAAAAGAATATATCATGTGGCATTTATATATTCCAAGAGGTTAAATTGCTTTTTGTTAAGTTTCACTAGAAGAACTTCCTTGAAGCAATAAGATGATGGAGAATGTGTTCAGAGTGGGGTTGGTGGTTTTTTCCTGCTTTCTCCGACCCAAGATATTAAAACTCAGAAATAAGATGCAAACATCATTTTGCTGCACGGTTCTTAGAGAGACTTCTCTGTGCTTCAAGAGCAGAACTCTGAAAAAAGTTTAACATTTTTTTGTTTATCAAGGAAAACAACCATTTGTTTTAATGTTTCTATTCCCTGGGTAACCTGGATGCCAGAAGCCTCAGGTCTGACTGCTTTCAGAAGAATTACTCTTCTGGTGCTGATGATTGAAGCACAGTGCCTGCAAGTGGAGTGGTGTCTTGAGCAAACAAATCATTATTCTAATGCAGCAGATGTATACTGAAGGGTTACATTCTTTACCTCAATTCTTAGTCTCCAGGGGATCTATTTAGAAAAAAGCATGTATTAAAGCTGTTAAATAGCACCTGTTTGTCTATTTGGAACACATATCGGGAATTTTCTATGTCAAATACTGAGAAAATCTAGAGATTTCATTGGTGCCTGGAGCATGATGGCTGTTTTAATGCCTGTGCCCGAAACTTCTCTAATAGTTTAGTATTAGTTGAAACTTCTCTAATAGTTAAGTATTAGTAGTTTCAGTATGGCTATTCTGGTTTGCAAAGCTGAACCTGCTCAACTAAGAGATTCGTAGGAGTGGGGAATAGACAGCGCATCGCTAATGAATGTACTCAATCTCCTTTCTCATCTGTTTTTTCCATGTATTAGTGTAAGGCTCCTAACAGTTCACTGAACAAAACTTAAACTTTGGTGTTTAAAAGAAAAAATTCTGAAGCATATTAACTTCATGATTCTTATTGGCCTCATTACATTAAGGGAGGAAACAGTGCTAGCTATTGTAGGACAAATGGCTTTCTGTTGCAGACATTCACATGCACCTCAGGTCCAGTTGTCATTTTCACAAGCGATAGTCCGCTAGGTCAGCTTCTATAGAACATGACCTTGAAGTATTGTATTTGTGATTCTTAGATGTTTACGTATTTCTTAAGTTTCCAAGCTAGTAGAACTCTTGTTTCAACTTCCTTAGTCTCAAGTCTTCTTTCTTAGTTTGCTTCTTAGCATCGGTTTGGCATGCAGCACTGTCCCAAAGTGCATCTTTGTTTTCTACAACATATTCTGTGTGTGCTTACCAGTTCAGGGATACTTGATCGGCAGGACTGTTCAGATTATGTAGAGGCACAGATGCAACTCTTTCAAGTTGCATGTAAAGGTCAAGTTCTGTTCCCACTATACCCAGAAGAATATAGCCTGTGGTTTCACTAGTTTGTTTCCAAGATTTGTCCAAATTTCTGACGCAAAGGGCAGCATTCAGTTTGGATGCTAATTATGGAGGATTCTTGTTTTGATGGTGTTTGTATACAAATGGCAAGAAAAGATGTACATAGTTTCTGATTTTCTTAAGAAGTGTTTTACATGCTTTGAATTGCTTAAGATTTCTAAATACAGCTCTCAAAATCTGTGTCTTGAAATGTGGTTTTCAATAGAACAAGGAGCTAAAAAAGAATCTGTTGCCTGCTTGTTTTTCAGTAGTTACCACACCCTTTTTGCTTCATTCCTGTAAACCAGAGCAGGAGCTCTCCGGCAGTAACTTATGTAGTGGTTCAGGCCTTGCTGTCAGTCTCCCTGCAGTTCATTGTTTTAGTATCATGAGCTGCCTGAGCTTTTGCAGGCACTATACCAGTTTTTTCTTTCCTGTCAGAACTTCATAAACATTTGTGTAACCTAAAATTACAGCCTAACTTGTTTTCCTGTTTTGCTATCTCCAGATTCAGTTTAGGAATGCTAGAGAAAGGGGTATGGGCTCTAGTCCAAAAATGGCTTGGGTAAATAAATATTTGCATTTGACCCAGTAGGATATAGTTCATTTTTTTGAAATGGAACTTACTTTTCTTCTTGTAACTGTCTTCAAACTTCAGATAATGCAAAGCTGAATCTTGGCACTGCAATGTTCCTGCCAACTCAAGTCATTTTTCTCATTTTTTACATCTTGAAGTTCTGTTGTTGAGAGCTGTCTTGAATATGCTATGTTTGTCCTTAATTTGATTTCTTTCTTTCAGTTTTTTGGGTTTTTTTTTTGTACTTTATGATAGGTTATTAGCATTTTGAAACTTCTCTGTAATGCATTCCTTAAATGATAATGCAAAAGGAGGCTCTCGGGTTCTGTTCTGGTGTTCCCCTGCAGTGTTTTTGATCCTACACAAAGCGGAGTGTAGGTTAAAGCACCACAGCAAACCTGATTAGATTTTTATGCCAGTGGGGTTGTTCTGAGTAGCAGAGTGTGTCAGGTGCCTGGGGCTTGTGCTGTGTTCAAGCCCTGAGGGAAGGACATGGGTTGTAAGATGATGTTGAGATCAGAAGAGAAGTTTGAGGAGGGACTGGGGAACTGAAACTACTGCATGGTTGAAGCACTTAAATGCATTTAAGACTAATTCTTGCTTTAGGTCAACACTCTAACTTGGTCAGCTAGCCAGTTGCCTAAGCTGGGCTACAGGCCGTCATCACGATGCTAGGGGAGCAGTATGGTAACGGAAACCTAGAGGGCCAGACTGCTCAATTCTGCCAGACGCTTGGTGGTTAGGAGGTGGGTGGTACCATCTAGCTATGGTTAAGCTTTTAGCCTTAATGAGTCAGCTATAGGCAGGGGACTGCAAGCCAAGCCTTTGCCTTTCAGCTATGCTTCCTCTTAGCTGGAGAGATGATGTCACCATTGTGTGAATGCTATATTACTTCTCCTTTTATGGAGATGAACAGGCTTGAAACTGGAGTCACTCATGCAGAGGAAGTGGGTGATAAAGGCCTGCTAGGGTGTTCTGTAACAGATGTGGAGTTTAAATTGCTCAACATCCCAGCCTTTTTCTTCTCCCATCCCCAAAACACCTAAAAACAAAATTCAGGAGTTTGGAGCTCTATTAATTTTTCAATTATGTCAACATATTTAATGAGAGAAGTTCAGCATTCATTCAGATTCATTGTTTTGCAGTGGAATATTTGGCTGAGGACTTCTGACTTTCTGACTGTCTCTCTTGTGAAAACATATTTTGGGTTAATTTAAAGTTTTTAATGTATGCTGATGGTCCTGGAAGCAGTCTAAAATGTGGTCTTTTATTTTTGAACTGAAGAAGATCAAGAATGAGTTAGATATTATGTCTTTTTAATATAGTAAACCTAATCTACTGATGTTATTATACCATACTGCTGTATAGCTTAAATTTGAAGGATGTTTTACTTCCTGAATTTCTGGATGCTTGAGGCTTCTGCTTCTTATGATCACTTGATTACTATGGTGATGAGAGCTAAAGAAGGGCCTAGATAAAAAGCTTTCCTTGCCAGCTGGTCTGAAATATAGAACTGTTGCTATAATTAACTAATGCGTTGTTATTCTGGATTGTTTTTAATAAGTGACTCTGTTTAGGATTGAAAAGCAGATGCAGATTTCTTTTAATCAGGCATTTCTTGATTGTGTTACTATAAGCAACTGAGTTTATGGTACCCAGCACATTCTCTTTTGCTGAGTAGGTTGCTTGCACAACTGACAATGGAGTGAAGGCAAGTGCTGACTGAAGTTGTGCAGTACGCCCATGTTGCATGATCCTTTAAAAAAAAAAAATAATAAAGAGGGGTGGAGGTGGCCTCTTGTCTGGGCAGCCGAATTCTGATTCGTGATGGCACAAGTCAGTATTGTATGGAGGGCATTAAAAGCAATTCTTAATTGGAAGTGTATCTAAGACTTGCACTTCTGTATGCGTTAGCTCTTTGGCCCTTTGGTCGGCTCCAGTTTCCTGTTGCTCAACACATTATTCGAGTTGTCTGTCTGTACACAATTAGAAGAATTCCAGCTATCCCAATGACTGCTGCTTTGCAGTCCTGGGAAAGAATTTCTCCCGGATTGCAAACAGGAATGTTGCCTTTTATGGCAGTGTCTGCACGCTGCCGGTGACTTGCCCACACTCGCAGGTATGTTCCTGCTGGCTTAAAGCAGAGGTGACTAATGCAGCTGCAGCGGGCCACCAGGAAAGTATGTTGGGGGAGGAAGATCTTGTGCCGACAGGATTTTGAACACCGCCTGTGACTTTTCCTGCCTGAGCACCTTTCAACACCTTGCTCTGTGTTGAGGTGTGGAAAAATCCCATGCTTGCCCCTTCGGGACTTCCTCAGGTCACTCCAGGGAGCTTTTGCTACTTTGCCTCTTTGCAATGAGGCTCGAAAAGAGCTTCTCAACTAAGTGCAACAAAACTTCTCATGGTCAAAAAGCGTTCAGTGCCAAAGAGCTTCTCAGTATTATCTGATGTTGGTCATCTTTTTCTCTTGGGCAGTTGGTTTATCTGTCTGCTTACCAATGTTGGTTTTTTTTCTGGATTAAGGATCCTCTCTTGGAGGGAAGGGGAAGGGAAGCACTTTTCAAGGGCTTAGGGCTTCATTGCCTGTATGAGGAGCCCGAGCTCATAATTCCAACACTAGAGTTGGCTACTAGGAGTAAGGACCACCTTCCTTAGATTTATCTTTTTTTTTTTTTTTTTTTCCCCTTTCTCTCAAATTAGCTTCTTAGAAGAACCTCTGTAGTACGTGAATGTGGATATAACCTTTTCCTGGAGAAGGGGGCTGTTTGTTTATAGTCAAGGTTTTGAAAGTCAGATGTTATTCAGAGGCACAATCTTTTCCTTTGGTATAGCTCCTCTGTGATAGAGTTGCACCCAGATGTCGCATACATTTCCTTAGGCAATCCATAAATGAGTCATTAGTTATTCCCCTGATCCACCCTCAAAGTGCCCAGTCACGCAGAGAGCTGGTGTGTACCCGCTGAGCCCTTGACCCACTGGGAACCTTGGACTGATGGGGCCTTTGGAGGTGGCTAACATCTAGTCTTTGCCTGTCCCTCAGCAAAAGGGGTGCGTAGCTAAAAGGCAATGAGTGAAATTCAGCACTTGAAAAAATGGATATACAATGCTAACAAAGCTGCATTATCTAGTTTTGAATGCTTAAGAATTTGCTGGGGCAAAACAATTTGAGTGATGATTTTCTTCTGCTTGCTTTCTTCCAGTTTTAGGACCGACTAGCTCTTCCTGAGAACACTATTAACAGGGATAAAACAGATTATTTTCCTCTCAGTTTTTGTGCTCATCTGCATACAGTCAGTTTCCAGTAAAGAAGCTTAAGAACAGGAATTGCCTATCTATAGTGTGTAAATCTAATGTTTCCATTACTGGTGTCAGAATAATTTAAGAAAAGATAGAATCTCAAATTTGGTAGGTTTGCCTGCTTTCCTTATTCCATGAAAACGTGTCCAAAGGCTAGACATACTTCTCTCTTTATAAAAAGAATTTATAGGAGACTTTGAAGGTTACTAATTGCTGAAATAGTTTTAGAGCAATCCAGTGAATCTTATGCTCTTATGGATTCCTGAGCCCTGCCTTCTCTCTCTTTAGAGGTTAAACTTCAGTTCAGTGCAAAATTGGGGCTAAGTGTGGAAAAAGAAAAGAATGGCAGTAACTGGATGAAATCTAACTGCTGTTTTACTGAGGTTCTCAGACTGGATGATCTGATACTCCTCTGGACTTGACCTTAAGAAAAAAACCCAAAACCCCAAAAATCAAATAAAACCAAAAAGAACCTGCATTAATGGGGATTTTTACTTTGGTGGCACAGTCTGTTCTGTGAGTGCCCCAGTAGCTCTTGTGGACTGTCTGTGAAGGACTTGCTGTGCCCAAGTCTGTTCCCTATCTAGGCAGATCTTGCTGTCTGTGTGATGACTACAAGCTACTGAGGCTGCTGGGGTGTAGGCACAGGCACTCTCCAGTCTGTCCAGTGTCCCCAGGTTGTTCCTGGTGGCAAGGGGGAAGAACGGGATGCAGACTGGAGGCTCACAGGGTGGATGTGTGGCTGAGAGGTGAAACCAAGGCAGAAGCAGGGGCGCATGTTCACACAACATGCTGGGGGGGCAGTAGGATGAAGGCATGGTGGAAGGACTACTCAGGATTGCATATGAAGAAGTGGAATTGTAGGTGAATCCTGAAAGGAGGCTGGAGATGTGGGAGAGGATAGTGTGGATAGGCTGGGTGAAGTTAAGTTCTGTAGCTGGAAAGATGTTATCATCCACAGCTGGGAATTGAACACAGGGATTAGTATGTCTACTGGTATGTCAACATGAAAAAGAAAAGGTTTCTACTGTTACCTGCTGCTCCATTAATACAATAGGGAATGGTGACACAAAAAAATCAGCTGTGTGGGACTTAGGCTGACACTCAGTGTTGTAGTTTTCAAGTCCATTCTGTACAAAATAAATAACTAAAATTTTTCACTAAGCTTCCAGTGTTTCTTTTAGGGGTGAAAGCCTCTGTTTGATAGGAGGTTTTGGCACTTTGGGATTTGTAATGGTTCTTGTCACACTTTGCCCTTCTCTCTGCCATTTCCACTGCTCTGCTGATAACTTTTGTAAGTATGAACCCAGTGTTATGACAGGGGAGAGGGCTGAAGTACAATAGATTTACATCAAACTATCACTCTGTGATAAAGAAGCATTCAGTGAGTGTTCTGTATTGTTTGCAAACAATATTCTTTCTGGATGAAGAAAACTAAATTGCAGTGGTGCCATTATACTTTGGCAGATGGTGGGAGGTTGGCATCTATTGCCAAAAAAGGGTGTACCTGGCCATATTTCTGAAGTACTAGTTCCTGGTTTTCTCTTTGGTGTTGATTTCATAATGTCACAGAAATTGAATTTTAGAGTCTCAGTCTAACTACTTTTTAAAAAATTTTATTCTAGATCGAGAGGATCAGTCCATCCTTTGCACGTGAGTATTACAGTTGTCAGCGTGGCTGGATGTCAAAGTCTGTGTTAAAAATCTTGGCTGGAGGACTGTCTTAATTGTAGATGCTGGGGGGGGGAGGGGAGCTCAGTAAATTAGGTGATAGTACAGACTCAATGAAGATCCCACTACACTTCCTCCAATATATATATAATCCTTTCTGCAGATCAATTTTCCTAAGAATTGGAGGAAGAAGGGAGGTTTTGAAACAGCCCCTATGCTCAAACTCCTAAAGAAATACAGCTTTGTTGATGGAAAAAGCTTGGAGGAGTCCTTCAGACTTCATGCAGCTTTAGTGTTTAAGTGCATTATACTGATGGGGCTGATACAGTAACAGATACTCTTGATACAGCAGTTTCTGTTCTAGACACAGCAAAATTTGTTGGCCCTCAATTCTGCTTAAGGAATTGGAATGTTTCTTCTTGCAGTCAGGAGGCTTCTTTTTGAAAGACTCACTTCATTACCTTTCACCCCTAGCTCTACAGCAGCCTCCGGATTATTCCTCAGCTACTTGGTAGTCTTTGTATCCAAGTGTCTAGAAAGCATAATTCTTTATTGCCTTCCCTCTGTGCACATGTACAGAAACTGCACCCAGTGGCAAACTGGCTGAGGGCTAGCCTGCAGTCTAGCTACACTGCTATCGTTTGCCAGTACAACTTGATTTTTCTTGGTTTTGATGGAAGTGCCATAATGCAGTTAAGGAGCTTAGTAGCCCTTTTGGGGTTAGAATATGGCTCCTTATGTCTTATTTGTGAATGAATTGCAGATTTTTTTTTTACAGAGGTGAATCAGGAGCTGGTAAGACAGAGAACACCAAGAAGGTCATTCAGTATCTGGCTCATGTTGCTTCCTCACACAAGTCTAAAAAAGACCAGGTAAGACCTAGGTTTAATGATGCTTTATTTCTGTGCTGACTTTGGATGGAAAATATATGTTGGCTGATGTTGGTAAAAGCCATGTTGCTTAATAAAAGTGTAGGTACTAACATTTATCAGCAGACTGAGGAGGACAGTGAAGTATGAAACAATATACATTTGTCAAAAATTGCAAGCCAGGGAACGTTGTTCTAAATCATAATTCCTTTGAATTCAGTGGGACTATAGTGCGATAAACTCATCTGCAACCTCTTGGATTCGTGGGCAAGTGCATGGGCAAGAGACTCCATAGGTGAAGCATCATCCATACTGATGTTTTTACGCATACATATGGCTTATAACTAGTCCAGGCAGTGTAAAACCTGTATAGATTAGGTCTGGCTATTTTATATATATATATATATATATATATATATATATTACTGTCTCAAAATTGAAATGATAGGCTAGTGGACATCAGCTGAAAACTTTAAAATTGTAGGAAAACATTAAAAGGGTGGAAACAGCCAAGTATTAGCAGCACATGAAAGGAGGGTGGTGGTGATGGTGGGAGGACTTTCAAGATGTCTCACTTTTATTTTTTTCCCCCTCCCTCTCCCCGATGGACTATTGCCGAATTCGTCAGTTGTATCCTCGTAGGTGAGCTGCACGTTTACTGCACGTTCTGCACCAGGAATGCGTTTTCTGTCCCATTGTGTGATTTTTTTGAGCAGCTTTTCACTCCACACCAATATCACTTTCTGCAGCTAAAACAAATCCATAGACAATTCACAATTTTATTTTATTTTTGTGTGGTGCACAGTGATCTTTTTTGTGAGGATGTTCAATTAGAGACTAAAGTAATATCAAGAATACTTGTGTTCTGTGCTCAATACTAGTTTGTATTTAAGGTTTTTCTTGCAGGATTTTCCCAGATATACCATTCGAGAAGTATATCCCCAGGGCAATAGCACTGGACCAGGCTTTCCTAGAATCATAAGCATCAAGTGTGTGTGAGGTGTTCCTAAGTGAGATAAATATATGTAGGTGTTTAGCTTTCTGTTCCCTGCAGTGAGATGTGTCTGCAGGTTGCAAAGAGAGGCTGGGGGGAAGGCTGCCCTGCAGATAGAGCGTTCTAGGCCTGGGAGCTTGTTAGCCAGAGCTGAATGCATTGGAAATGTTCACTGGTGAGCTGTGTAATGAAAGCCAGATGCCAAATGTGACCACTGTATCTCTGCATAAGAGCTTTCCCATAGTAGCTTAACGTATGTGTACAGAGTGTATGAATAAAAAGGCATTTCTACACACAGGCATACTATGTGTGCACACACACATAGTAATAAGTAACTTCTAGAATCCAACCGAAAAAAAAAACCTATGTGCCAAACGTTCAGACATATGAAGGCTTTTTCCATGGTCTGTCAGTAGCTGTATTTAGAAACATTCTCCTTTTTTCTAAGTGTGGAAAATAGAATCATGGGGTTGCGTTAAGTATTCTTCCACTGCTTATCCTCAAGCAAAATTTCAACCTCCAAAGCAGTCTGCTTAGGAGAATAAAACAGTCCTAAGTTGGACTTGTTGGTGATTTGCCCAAGTTTGATGGTTGGGTTTGGTTTATTTTCTGTAAGTTTTGATTCTTCTGAAAAGTTCTGGAGCTCACATTTTGCTCCATTTTAGTGACTAAACAGTAGCACTGACCTCACCAGAGAGGATTTTGAACTGGAGTCTTTGAATGTTAATTGGTAATGAGTGCTCTATGCAAGAATACTTTACAAACCTTAAACTTGGAACTAGATTATAAGGGTTAATGAAGATGAATATGTTAAATTTTTTGAGGATCTCAGGTATACTGGTCATGACAGATTTATTCTTTAGAGTTCAATATGATAGTGTCAAACCTCTATGTTGCAAGACTAGGCACAGAACTTAATGATAATATAGAAAGTAGTGGTGCTTTGTCTACTAGAAAAATTTCTTTACTGTCTACTATTAGAAGTTTTAGATGTAAACCCCTGTCTTTCCAAGTATCAGAGCTAAATCGAATTTATAAAGCGTATTCTTCAACTCTAGCTCCCTTATTTTGGAGGTAGTGGCAGCTTCTACTGATCCCAGTGCATTAGTATATTCAACTAAATAGCTTCTGGCTGTGTGGTGTGACTACTAAGCACATGAAGGCTGCTTTGGGGGACTACTGAATCTAATTATATAAACACTTTGTTCCATTTAATGAAACTTTATTTATGGAAGTTGAACTTAGTGTTTTCCCATGTTTAGTCTCTGTTTCTCTGCTGACTTTTAAGATCATGCAGTAGTTTTTTCAAGATGCAGATCTTTGCAGCTAATCAGAAATTCATGGGTAATAGTTGCTAACTCTTAAATATCTGTAATGAAGATTAGGTTATTGATGATCTTTTTCCCTTCCCCATCCAGCCCACTGTTGTTGGGACTAGGTTATGTGAGAATCTCTTGCATCAGGGAAGAATACAGAAACAAATCCCTAGAACGTAAAAACCAAAACAACAAAAAAACCCACCAAAACAACAAAAAACCCCAAACACCCTTCCCCATCTTTTGGTGTTTTAAATTGCACGCTGTTAAAGCTAGCTGTGGTTTCTAGATGCCTTTCTCCATAATTTCTGAAGAATAAATGAGTGGCAAAACTTCTACTTTGCATAGAAATAATCCCCAAAAGTGTATTAGATGCAAAAAATGCAGAGTACAAGATAGATGTCAAGGATTTTAGTTGCTTTAAACTGGTGTTGTAACCTGAGACCTGTAGAAGGAGAGTACTGAAGAGTGTGCGCTGCCCAACCATGGGCTAACAGATCCAGTGGCTGTTACTGCTTCTGTTTTCATGAGGACTGTTGTACGTACTTCAAATGCATGCCAAGCGTTAAACAAAATTGTTTCAGGTAAAGGAACAGCAGTTACAGGTGTCAGAAAATTGGCAGTGTCTTAATGATAGGCATCTTAGAATTTGTAGAAAGCTTGTGACGGACAGCTCTGTGTTGCAGTGTTTTTGCTGTGTGAAATTACCCATTATATAATATCAATGAAATCTCTGCCTTCAGTAAAAGGTGACTGTCAAAATTTAAGGTAAAAAAACCCCAACAAACCCCACCCAAAACTTCTTTAAAATTTTAAAGATAAAAGGATTGTGTTTATTTATAAAGACAGTGTACAGTGCATGCCAGTGAGGAATGAATACATTGCAGTAATTTCAACCACTTAATCTTACATGCCATTGCCATGGCATGCTGAGAACTTGCCCTTTCCACTGTATCATGGTGCTAAGGCAAGTCATGAGAGCTGACTTGACCAAGTAACTTGTTAGCTTTTTACTTTCCCCCAAGCTCTATATTGCTGTGTTGCTGAGCTGGCATTCTCTATGCATATTGCTGCCTTGGTGGTTCAAGAGGCCCAATTGCCTCTAAACTACAGTTTACCAACACTTACTTGACACTAATGACACTTTCTTCCTGAAAAAACAAGGAGGTCTGTAGTATGGATTTCTATAAACTTTTGATCTTTGTGTAGCTAGGTGTGACTTTATTTTTATTTTTTAGCCAAATAATTAAAATAGACATGATATCAAAGCCTGACTTCTATTTAGAGGGGAAAAAAATAGATAAAAAAAACCTCTTCCCTCCTTGTTCCACAGTTGAGTTGAAACACTGTTTCTTGCATCTCTCACTTGGGTAGTAGCAAATTAGAGTCCCAAATACAGGCCTAGGACTTCACTGCAGGATGGGGAAGAGAAATGAGGTGAGGGAAGAGTGAGACAACTTCAGTACATGTGCCAGAACTGGGGGGGAAATGTGACTGGTGCACAGTTCCAAGGATTGAATCCTAGTTTCAGGATTTTCTTCTTACAAAAACACCCACTGGCTCTGTTGTAAGAGAGCAGATGTCCCATCTCAGGTACCTGTCCCAGGCCTAATTCTCTCATTATGTATACTTGACAGTAAATGAAAGTATTTGGAGCAACTGTATATTCTCTGTATGTGCAGTTCTGCAGGGACTGAGGGTCTTCTTTGGCCTTGAACTTTACAAGCATGAAACAAGGTGATTGTGGAAGTAAGAAATAAAGACTTGCAGTGCTTTGTACAGTTTCTCATGTACCTTCCTCTTTTTTTTTTTTTCTGCATGTATTTTTAGAGAGATTTTGTAAGGACTAATCTGTTTTATGATGCACTTGGAGAATGAATGGGAACAATTTTCCTTTGAAAATACCCTTAAATAATTTGCCCATAACTTCTAGTTCTCGTGAATCAAACTTTATTTCCATCCGTTATGCACAGGAAGTCTTGAGTACTTTCTGATAACTGCTAAAAAGAGAAACATTAATCTAAACTCCCATTTTCTGTCTCTAGAAACTCTTTTTGTAATGTTGAAATATATAGAACGCCATGCTTTTTGCACAGAGGACAAATAATTTTTAAAAACAGCCAGGGATATATCTAGAGCCTGCAGTGAAAGGTGTATATGCTCTGGTGGTCTAGTACTTGGCAGGGATAAAGGTTCTGAATTTTCTTTTTCTGCAGCTCCAACGTTTTGTCTTCCTTGAGCGGAGGAGTGTGTGAATACGGCAACAGAATGCAAGCGCTCCTGCAGTTTGTGGGATACCACTAATTCTTTTTTTTTGTGTGCCTCCTTACAAAGGAGGTTTTTGTTTGTTTGCATTTTGGAAGATGTAGACTCTTAGTGAAAGCTTTTTGATTTGTTTGTAATTTTTTTAAACATCAGACCTTTTCAGACTAGCTTCTTAACCTACTATTAGCAGAATTCCAGCCCAGATGGCGAGACACTACTGGGATGAGGGCCTGATCGTGGATGGTACAGTGTTTTGCTTTGATCCTGGGAAGTCTGTGGTGTGTTATGGCCAAGTGACTTTCTTGTTAACAGAAAGACAGCACTGGGATGCCCTTGTGCTGAGGAAGGAAATAAGGCACATTTGTGAACATTTCTGTTTTACCCAGGTAACTAATGAGTCTCCTTTGAAGGTTTAAGGGATGATGTCCTAAGGTTTAATACGGCTTCTTTGCAACAGATGCCAAGCTAGTGTGAATTGAAACTTCAGCGCTGGTTTGACCCAAAATTAATGCAGCAAACCACTACGTACTTTATTAATTTCTGATTTCTCTCCAGGGAGAACTGGAGAGACAGTTGCTCCAGGCTAATCCCATCCTGGAGGCCTTTGGAAATGCCAAGACAGTAAAGAATGACAACTCCTCAAGATTTGTGAGTATTACTATCCAGCATGGGTGCCAGTATTCTACACTTTCCAGAGAGAAGACTTGGTCTACTTTTGGGTAAATTGCAGATAGGGATAGGACAACTGTCTGTAAGTGACTTCCCACAAATTAATCTGAGATGTGAATTTAATTAGGTCGATTATCTAGAATAGACTTTATAGGTCTCTGGAATGAAGGAACCTGACTCTGTGCCAGGATCTATGATGATTTTAAATTTATCACAGTCAATTTTGTCTTGGAGAGCAAATACTGATCCTTATTTTACTTGCTCTGGAGAGCAATGAGCAGTATCTCAGAGGCAGATAAGGGAACTAGAGCTGGAACTAAATGAAAATGGTTGAAGCTAAAATTGAGGGAGGCAGAACTGTCCAGATCATATAGCACATGAAACTGAAAGGACCCTGGTTGTGGGAAATCTAGGCTGAAACGTAATGAATTTGAATTGTAGGCTGTCTGAACGTCAGAAATGTCTGAAAGTGTTCAGTGTCGTGTTTAAATCGCTGCTGTGATCAGCAGGCATTGCTTATTGGCTGACCTTCTGTTTTGACTAAAACCGGCCTGACCTGTTTTGAATTTCCTTTCCTGGATTAAAAAGGGAAGATTTACCTTTGCTGTGTTTACTGCTGTTACCACATAGAATGAATACTAATTTTAATGATATTATCTTCCTCTTAGGGCAAGTTCATCAGAATCAATTTTGATGTCAACGGCTACATTGTTGGAGCCAATATCGAGACCTGTATCCTTTGACGTAAAAGAATTTAAAGGCTACAGAAGTAGCAATAATGGTAACTAGCAATCTCTTCACAACTCTTTCTGTTTGTCAGGTCGAGAAAGTGGTAGGAAGCACTTCAACAGTAATCTTGCTAGCATAAATTTTAGCCTCCTGTTTCTTCATGTAGTATTTTGTGACCTTTGTGATCGTGGTGGAAATATTTTCTTAATTCTAATCTTACAAGGTTGAAATGAAAGCATAAACTGTGGTAAGATGAATAGCTTTGGGATTTCATAAGCCATTCTCACTGCTGCCCAAGGCATGCAGGGATGGATGGCCACTGTTTTTCTGTGTTTTTTTATCAGTTAAGTCTCTCTTATTATAACCATCATTTAGAGGCTGGCAGAACTGAGACCAGAAGCTTAGTGGGTTGTTGACTGATAATGATTGCTAAATCAATACCCCTGTTAATTGGCATGAGGAGAGCATCAGGTAGTGCGAGTTTTTTCTCCTGCCACAAAATAGGAAGTGATTTGTATGTCCTGCCATATGCCTTGACTCTCTGAAGATCTGCTGGAGAAGTCACGTGCAATTCGTCAAGCCAAAGAGGAGAGGACCTTCCACATCTTTTACTACCTACTGTCTGGGGCAGGCGAGCATTTGAAGAGTAAGTATGACTTTGTTGTAGTTACGGGATTACAGCAACAGAGGGTTCAAAACGCCTATAGGCTAGGACCTGTTCCTTCATAGTTTCTAGGCTCTGCCTTTTAGATACGGTCGCCCCTCCTCCAATTCTTCCCTGCACTCATACCTCCCTCTGCCCTCCCCCTGCTCTTCTCAGTTCCTGAAAACTTGCTTCTCTGGTTCCTTCATGCACTTGTCTCCTTGCCAGCAGTGACTCTACGCCCTTCCTTATCTAGATCACTGTCCCATGTTTAGTCTCATCTCTCATAATGTAAACGGTCCTACTGTGATATGCTCGGCATTTAACTGAATGGAGCAAAGCTACTGGCTCATAAGCAGCTCTGTAGGTCTAGGATCCTAGTGCACGTAGCTCAGCCTAGTAATCAGGGTCCGTGTTGTGCAAGAGCTGCAAATTAATCTGGAGGAAAGACAGGAGAGGATTTTTCTCATAGTTGCTACTGTTTCAAGAGCTATATATTAACTTTCCTTCACCTGACTCGAAACAAATGAGGTGTCTGAAATTAAAGAAAATTTACTTTCAAGTTAATCCCTGCTTCTTATAGATTTAGGGCATAATGATGATTGACACTGCTTTGGCGTAGTGCAGAGGAGGAATAGAAATAAATAAGGCAGAAAAACTCCAGTTTTATCTAAAATACATTAAATACTCAGCTTGCAGTAAAACTGGGCTTAATCCAAAATCCTTCCAGCACCTGCTAGCACATGGAAGTCAGAAATTTGATCCCAGTGGTAGTTTACTGTCTATTTAAGAAAAAGAAAAAGGCAAAAGGAGGAAAAAAAAAAAAGAGAGAAAAAGCCATAGTAACTTCTTTCTCAATTCTTTCCTAAGCTGATCTGCTGCTGGAGCCTTACAACAAGTATCGCTTCCTTTCCAATGGGCATGTTACGATCCCGGGTCAGCAAGACAAAGATATGTTTCTGGAGACCATGGAGGCAATGAAGATCATGGGCATCCCAGATGAGGAGCAGATAGGTATGAATCCTCTGAAGGGCTTGAAAATGCAAGGAAAGGAACAGATTGTATTTCTCTGAAGCTTTTTTGTTCTGGGGTTCTTTGTTTGGTGTTTTTGTTGGTTTTGTTTTGTTTAGTGTCCACTCCCTTCTTATTCTCCCCCAAGTGAACAGTGTGCAAATAATAACTGGCTTTGGAGTGACGCGCCTCAGGATCTACCAGCACAGTTGCAGTTCATATCATTAAGGTTAGAAGTCAAGCAGCTAATGAAAACACACTTCTGCTTGCTGTTTTTGTTCCTAATCCGAGGGCCGTATACGCAGTTTATGAATAACACATCCAAGATGCAAGAATCCCCTTGTTCTCTTGTGCAGTGTGTGGCTTGTGTGCTCCCCCTATCCCTAAGCAGTGGCTTTAAACTATCTAATCCAACCACTGCTGGATTAGTACTTTGAGAATAGCCTCGCCGTACTGTCTTTCTTCCCATTTTAACACTGAACTGCTGATCAGAAATTAATATTGTCTGATTCTGGGAGCGCAGTACCATGACAGTGAGGCTAGAATTGTATGCAGCCGATATAAAGTGCAGTGATACAGCAGAGAGCTCTGGTCAATACGTCTCATTCATGATCTGCCTCACCGTTTGGGAAACAGTGTTTTGCAAATTCTCAGTGTATAAGGTATTCTGAAACTAGGACTTTTTTCCTCTACATTGAAGCAAGATTCTGTGGTGGTTTGAGGTCCCCACCTCCTCTGCTGGAGACTGCAGCTCTTGTGGCTTTAGGGAGTATGTGCCTGTGCCTTAACTATTGCTCTTCGCAATCCAGCCTGCTATAAATCAACACTGTTGTTATCCACAGTTTAATACACTTATTGATATCCTGAATCATCTAAGACTGAAACTGCTGTAAGTAGGTGAAATTTGCCTAAACTGAATAAAAGAACTGGCAGCCTAATTTATTGTCAGGATGTCCTGCTATGCCCAGGTTTTTTGAGTTGGAGTTTTTAATGTATATGCCAGGGCATGTCTCTGCTGTCACTTAAAGCTACTAGGGCAAAGATAGCTTTAGTGTTTTGCACTTGCTGTTCAGAGGGTGAAGTGCTTTAATGTTCCTTATAGGCTTAGAAGAATAATATATGCAGTAGCTGGCTGGATGGTAGGCTCACTTAGTTTTGATGTAAACTCTAAACACTAACTATCGTCACTTATGAGACTTCAAACTAAGCTGTCTGTCCAAGTGTCAGAAATCCAGATTCAGGTGTCAAACCACTAGGAACATACTTATTTCTTTTCTGTTAGTCCTGATGTAGCATATGTGGAGCCTTTGTTTACTCTGCTGTCAAAAGGATATTGTTTTAAAACAAACGTTTCTGTAAATGGTAGAAATTGAGGGACATAAAAGTCTTTGACACAAGATCTCCTTGGGAAGTGACTGGCAGTTCAATTTGCTTAAGGCAGCTAGAAGCTGTTATGCAATGAGCTTTGATTGATAGATGGTGAAAATTGAATTGATGCTATGGCTTTGAAAAATGTCTTCCCTGTTATAGCTTTTGACGCTGCTTTTGTGATTGTGCCTCATTTGAAGAGTATGAATATGTCATTAGCAATGGGTGGGGTGCTTCAGCATGTAATTAGTAATAGTTATGGTACAGGCACTTTCACCCACAGCCTGCTGCCCTTCATGCATTAGAATGTGTGTCTGTATTGACTACAGACCTTTGGCTGGGGAGCTGAAAGTGACACGTGGTTAAAGGAACAAAATCTTCCTTCTCGTAATTGCTTTGTACTCTTAATAACTGTCTTTTTTCTGTGTTTAACAGTAGTCATTGAGGAAAAATAGTGAATTTTGGCCCCCTAACAGAGAACAAATGTTTTCTCAAAAACCATAGATGTTGGAGGGTGGTACGTTACCCTCAATCCTGTCTCCCACTTTACTATAGTGACATTGAGAATGGGTGAATTTCCAGGCTGATGAATTTCTAGTCTTGTGTAGGAGGGACAGGGAATGTCCTGTGTCCTGAGTGAAAGCCATATAGAGGAATTATCTGTGGTATTTTTTTCCAAATTCCAGAAAGATCTTTGGGGTGTTGAGAAGGGCCTCTTAACCATGTCAGGAAAGGTAACTGGGTCATATAAGGGCTTTTGGTGGTGTGTGACACTAAGCTATTATTATTACTTTAAAAGGTCTGCTGAAGGTTATCTCAGGTGTTCTTCAACTTGGCAACATAGTCTTCAAGAAGGAGCGCAATACAGACCAAGCCTCTATGCCAGACAACACAGGTAACTAATCTCCGTTTCCCACCCCAAAGAAAAATGCAGAAAAAAGCCTACAGGAATGTCTTGCAAGTAGAAGAATGTATTACAGTATGTAGAGAATGCTAGAGTCCTGTTTTTCTGTAAGGTGAATTATTTGTCAAAGGAGCTGACCTGCTCCTTTGTACAAATACACACTGTTTCACCAGGCATGGGTTTGCAGCCACCCATGGACAGGAATGTGACACTGTCCTTGTGACAGGGCTTGGAAGGAAGTACACGTGATAACCAAATGAAAAGGATTACTCTACTGGAATATGTAGCGTGTGTGTATTTTAAACAAGCTAGGAAAGATTGCTCCTACAAACCTATATAATCAGACTTTAAGGAATGTTCTTTCCTAACTTTGTAGGTAGACTTGCCACTGTAGGAGTAGTAAGGTGGATAGTTCTGTGGTGGATATAAAGTATGTGCACGTATTTTGATTGCGTTACCCATTGTTGCATGTATAAATAGTACCATTTCATGTTTCACGTGACAGAAGGCTTAGCTCTTAGTTCTTCTTTATAAATGTACTGCAGAAATATGAGAGGCTCCTAATTTGTCTTAAAGTTTTTATATTGTTGGCTATTATTATTCCAGAAAATATGCTCTAAATAGCATTTTGGGGAGGAGAGTAAACCGTTTGGCTTTTAGATCTTGAATCTGAAATACAGAGTTACCTCAAAGACTAATCAGTAGATGAAGACAGAACAATTAGCATAATTATGAAGTCTGTTACTTGATGTATATTTAAATTGATCACAGACTATGGACTTTCTAAAGCTTTCCTGTTATGGCTTAGTGGTATGAGAGTATTGCTTCAAATTTACTCTCATGGCTTCTGGAGAAACTCAATAACCTGTAGTATCGGTTGCCAGAGTTTGGGGGAAGGGATTTTTTGGTTTTGAAGGTACCTTTCCTTATCTCATTAACCAGTTCTTCATTTCACGTTTTTTACAAGCTGTTTCATTACTGTCTTGGGAAGGCATTTGCAGGAATGTTTTTCTTTTTCTCTTGTTTGCTGTGGGAAAAACAACAGAACATTAATCTCTTTCTTGTTTCCTCTTACTGTCTTTAGCTGCTCAGAAGGTGTCTCACCTTTTGGGGATCAATGTGACTGATTTCACTAGAGGTATCCTGACTCCTCGCATCAAAGTTGGGCGAGATTATGTCCAGAAAGCTCAGACCAAAGAGCAGGTATGCATTCTCTAAAAATTAATGAGTACTTTAGTCTTTAATCTTGCCACCCCAAAGCTAGCAAGCATGGTAGAGGTTTCTGTAGGGTTTAATAAGGATCTTTATGGCTGCAATGTTTGGCAACCGTACTTGAATAATGTAGCATACATACTGCTTCTAGTATTTACTAACTTGGTCTGTATAAGGTTAGAAATCACCCTGCCCCTACAGGTTTTGTCATATGGTCAAAGAAAAAAAAAACAAAAGAGAGAGAATGCAACTCCTCTGATTTTGGTGACTGCCTGTCCCAAGGGAGTAAGTTCCTTTAGTGCTATGTGCAAGGATGACATTTTCAAGTTGCTGTAATTTAGAAAGCATCAGTTCTCAGTTGGTCAGCTTCTGAGGTTGAAGAATTTGCTGTGCACCCTTGAAACTGGTAGTAAATTTTGTAATTTGTAACACTCTAAATGAAACCTGATTTAGGAGCTGTTGTCCTCCTGAATGGAGCTAAGGTCCTGTGTTCATGCACTGCATGGCTTCTTTATGAACATTGTCCTTATTCTCAGTCTAAATAAACATGTCCCCATAACATGAAAGGGAATGGGAAGAGAGTGAAGTCTAGAAAGTCACAGGCTGCCTTCCCATTTTGATAGTTAATTTCTAACTATACAGAGTATTTTTGTGTCAATCACAGGTAGGATAGTGGATGGGAGGAGGGGATTTGGCTTCACAAGTCCTAAATTACAGAAGAATTTAAAGGCTTTTCATTGGGCCTATGAAACATGCTATGTTACTATGGTCTTTGGAGATGACTGGCCATCACTTTTTCTTTCTGGAATACCACGCATTGGTTTCTCCAACAGGCAGGATCCTGAAATTTGGCTTTGATGCACTTATTTAATAAGCCAAATTCATCGCTTTTTTATGGAATGTTGCCATGCCATCTACTTTTTATTGGGAATAATCTCTGAAATTGCCTTGTGGACAGAAAAAATCTCAGACTACAGTTGGCCATTAGATGACAAAATGGTGTAATCTGTGCCTTGCTTTGGATTATAATATAAATCCTGATTTTTGCCTTTTTTCTATTTAGGCTGACTTTGCCATTGAAGCACTGGCTAAAGCCACTTATGAACGTATGTTCCGGTGGCTGGTTATGCGAATCAACAAGGCGTTGGATAAGACCAAGCGACAGGGTGCATCCTTCATTGGAATCCTTGACATTGCTGGCTTTGAAATTTTTGAGGTAAGGAGAAGTCAGGTCCTTGCACTCTGCACAGTTTACCATCGAGCAAAGCCCGCTGAAGGAAATCACTTCAAAACTGGAAAAAATAATATACTTCTGGAAAGGATATGTATTCCACATTTGTTATTTGAGAAGGCTTCTGATGTGAACTGTCAGATAGCTTATTCCTAAAAAGGAATAATGTTCATTTTTTATGAACATTCTTTAGTAGGTTTTTTTTTTCAGTGTTTTTATTTTCTTTTGGTTTTAGGTTCATTCTTTAGTATTTTATGTATTCTGTGAATGTTTTATCTCATTGCTGTATATTCTGGTGCTTGCATCCTTTTAAGCATCTGCATCAGAATTATTTAATTTCACAGTTCTAGGTTTTCTTGTTTCTTTATAGCTCACAGCTTAAGAGTTTACTAACCTGTAAAAGAAGTCTTAAAAATGTCATGTAGAGTTAAGGATCACTACTGGACTTAAAATTTTATGTCCTGTTAATCAAATATCAGTATCAAAATAGTTAAAGAATCGTCCACTGAAACGTGTTGGCATCATTAAAAATTGTCAGAAATGGTTTCTTATTCCTCCTGATGAGTTTTGGAAAAGGCAAAGGTGGGTTAGACCAAATCATTGCCAACCATACATTTTGACCTATGCATGTTCCTTTCTGCAAGAAAGATGAAAATCAGGGATCAAAAGTGTGGTTTCACATACAGCTGAACTGATTTAACAGCTTAGGAATTACTGAAACATAGAGGAATTAAAACATACAATTCTTTTCAGCAGCTGCATTTTATTTAGCATGGTCTAACATGAAAATGCACCATTGGTTATTAACCTTGTCCTTACAGTTCAAAGAAAGCTGGAGACATTGAAGAAATTTTCCTCACTTTCCTTGCTCTGATTTTTATATATGAGGACTAAAAAGGGACTTTCCAGTCTCTGTGCTTTTAGGAATTTGTCTTCAGGCTTCTGTTGCTTCCTCTTCCTATGAAGAAGGCTTGCCAGCTCTGAGTTTGTGAGAAAACCAGGGTCTTTTCTGTTCCCGGGTTAAGTAGCTGCAGTAATTCTTCTGATGTTTACAACTAAACATTCTTTCACAATGTCTGAGGAACAGTGTTTATGAACTTCCCTAGGGATTGCAGTAGTGATGCAGTGACAGGAAAGGCAGTTCATAAGCAAATGGAGTTATTGACAAAGGGTTGTCCACCCCACACAGAACACTAGCTTAAAGTCCTCAACAATAAATGTGATCTTTTGTGCTAAGACAATAGTAGTCTTAAAAAGTAACTGTTCAAACGTATTTCTTTTTTCTTCATTAGCTGAACTCCTTTGAGCAATTGTGTATTAACTACACAAATGAAAAGTTGCAGCAGCTTTTTAACCACACCATGTTCATTTTGGAGCAAGAGGAGTACCAGAGGGAGGGCATAGAGTGGAATTTCATTGACTTTGGCCTGGATCTGCAGCCCTGCATTGACCTCATAGAGAAGCCGGTAAGCTGGTTCTTCTACTGTCAAGCAGCAAGAAATGGCTGCACTAATTTTGTCATTGAGAGCATAACTTTTATCTTTAGTAACTAGCTTTCCAGCTTTTGCGGTCCTCTGCTGACACTGTGGTATGCTTAGAAGCAGAAGTGAACAGTTTCTTCTTTGTCTGGAAGTATGTCTGTTAGTATTGGTTCCGTAGGAAATACTGTGTGAAAATGGCCACTCTCACAAAATTGTCTTTGCTTGTGTAGATCTGCATGATGCTAGATGTATGTCTGGCTTAGCATAAGTAGTGTGAACCTTACTTAACTATAAGTGTGATGAGAATCTGTGAATCTCTGTTGCTTTTATTCTGATCTAATGAAATGTGTGAATCTTTAAATTTCATAGGTGTTCAATAGTAAGGAACTATTAGGAATAGTAAGAAATAGTAAGTTTGTGAAATGTTCTGCTATGGTTTTCTACATTTAGACACCTGGATATTTGGAGAACAGTGTGATAGTGTTCCTTCTTAAAAAAGATTATTTTTTTTTCCACATGAAACAACTTAGACAAATGTCATGGAAGAGATCTTCTCATAAAAATTTTCAGAATTTGGATGAGGATCTTGAAGAATTATTAACAATTTCTACTAATATGGAAGTAGTTGAACCGATACCACATAATAGGTGAATGTGATGGGGATCAGGCTTATGTATTCCTTTTTTCCTAGCCATCTAAAGGTGTTAATTATTGGTGTAGGCATGTATTTAATTGTGTTTTGATGTTTCCCTTCTTTAAGGCTGGGCCTCCTGGTATACTGGCCCTGCTGGATGAAGAATGCTGGTTCCCAAAAGCAACAGACAAAAGCTTTGTGGAAAAAGTTGTACAAGAACAAGGCACCCACCCCAAATTTCAGAAGCCAAAGCAGCTGAAAGACAAAGCTGACTTCTGTATCATACATTATGCTGGCAAGGTAAAGAATTAGTAGCTAAAATGAGAACATTTGGAACGTCTGCTGTATTTTCTAATGCATAACCACTGCTTCTTAGTAAAGGCTACTTAGCAAAATGGCTGCCTGTGGGAAAGTAGTGGAAGATTTCATAAAGGAGTTCCATTGCTGTGGACCTTACAGGGCCTAAGGGGTTTTGCCTGCAAGTTATATAGTTGAAGACATGTCAAACCGTGACTTGGTGTACCAGCATCGAGACTTTGTCACCAAAAATGATGGTTTTCTGTGTCACAGTCTGGGTGGTGCAAACTAAAATTGCAAATCCATTCCCTTTACTGACAGAACAGAACTTGGAGCTATCTGTTAGTGTTTGACATTTATAGGTATGCCTGCTTAGATGGCAAACCCAAGAATGATTAGGTATTCTCTTGTTGATTGTGCAAACCTCAGTGCTACTGTTGTAGATTGCAGGATCTTCTTGCATCTTTTGCTGCAGAAAATCCCCTCCCCCCAAGTTTCTTGACATGTTTATCTTCTACAGGTGGATTATAAAGCAGATGAATGGCTGATGAAGAACATGGATCCGCTGAATGATAACATTGCTACTCTTCTCCACCAGTCATCAGATAAATTTGTGTCTGAGCTGTGGAAAGATGGTATGTAATTAAACTTAATCTCATTTGTTTTCACTTGCTTTATGTGGAGAAGTTTGTTTGATCATCAAAAGTCTGATGAGCTGTGTTGCTTTTTTTCCCTGAAGACTGTCACCAAGATGAGCATTACCTGGAACATCCTTTGCTTAGATCATGGTATTGCATTAAAAGTTCACTGTAACTCAAGAGAAAGTTTCACTTGGGTTATTTTAATCTTGATGCATATATAGCAATTATTTTGCAAAACCAAGAATGTCAGGATAAAATAGGAATGTACCATTTTGTCCCAGCAGCTTGCATAGCTGCAACACTCAAACACAAGATCTGAGGTTGAATCTATGTTTTCAATCCTGCAACTAGTGTGTTCTTTCTGCAGTGTTGTTCAGTATTTTACTCTATCTTCTCTGGGTTTATCTGCTTTTGAGTCTTACTGTTGCTGTCACTTTCTGTGGTGGGTTTTCTTTGACGTCTCTGTCTGTTGCAGAGATGCAGAACGTTCAGAGAGCCTATTTCTATCAACACTTTCCTATTCTTCATCTAGAACCAGGTGACTGAGAAACCCAGCTGTCGTGTCATGTGTGTAATGCATCCTAGAGTCATGCAAGAATTGCTTCTGTTAACTTCTCTTTGTCCCTTTGTCATACCTGCTTGTCTTTCTTGTTCATTTCCTCTGCTTTGTGCTAGTAGCTCCTCACAGACTTTAAAACAAAAACAAAACTCTCACCTTGCAAGTGGATACAAGAAAAATATGGATATATTCAGGTGCTAAAGGTTGCTCTTGCAAGACTTGCATAGGAATGGCTAAAAGCAAATCCCTATCAACTGTTTGAACGTAGGCTGTATTTCTTGCAAGATTTAGGAGAAAGATTTCTGAGACTGCATTTAAACTGAAATCCAGTTTAATGTTGATTCTAGTATTGGGATTTGACTTCAGCTGCTGATCATTTAAGTGAAAGTTAGTTTGGCAAAGGAACATGTACTGCATGAAAAATGGCTGTCAGGAACTTGTGCCTCAAAGGCCTTTGCTGTGTGACACTCCTTTTGGACTTAATGTCAACTGAATCATAGCTGATCAGCTCTCGTTTATTGTTCTTAGCTGGATCGTCTGTTGCAAGTGACTGTCCTTTTTGCTATCTTGATGTAGATTGCAGGGCTTAAGATTTTTAAGCAGCTGCAATCTGGGACACTCTTCTGTGGATTTCCCTGTGATGTCATCTAGTAACATAAACTTCTTTTCTTTCTGATGAGACAACCTTGAGCCTAACAGCTACTCTAGAAGTGAGCAGTTCTGAACTAGTATTAGCTGTAAATCAGAGTATCCTTTCTTCTTTTGTAGGGGTTTCTCTTAACAGTTGTTTGGGTTTTTTTTAAATGAGAAGCCAATTAAGCACAAGCTGATATATTTTCTATAAGTGAAGATCAGGAGCCTGAGCGTAGGCATCAGCCAACCACTAAAGATAAAGTGAAATAATAGCTTGAATCCCTTAATAAAAATTTACCAGGGGTATGAATATTTATAGTGATACAGTTGGTTTTGTTTGGGTGGGTGATTTTTTTTATCTCCACGTAGAAGGGCAATGGAAAAAAGTAATGCTTTAATTTCTTCTTGCTCCTACTCTCTAGCTGGCTTCTGTTGAAAAAAGGGATCTGTGGGGTCCACCCATCAAGGTGCTAGCTTCATCAGTGCTTGGATGTCACAGTGGCATAGTGGAGAAACTGTTGCAGCAGGAAGTTCTGGCTTTCTCCGAGTTGTATTGTTCATGTCTGTGTCATAGAACACTTGTACTCCAAAAATAATTCAAACAGTGATATTTTGAGGTTTGGTTTCTGTCATGCCACTTAAACATGCCTTTTACCATGTCTGCTCAGTTTATAAGTAGATATGGCTTTTCCAATCACCAGTCATGGCAGCTCTGCCTATAATACAAGAGTGAAGCTGGGCTTTTTCTCTAACTGTGGTACCTTCTGGATCAGAGTTAACTAATAGTTGACTCTGCTGGGCTAACAGCTAGAACTCTTGGTTTGGTTTTTTTCGTTGTAACTTAAGCAAGTAGAAGCATCTGAAACTCACTTCTAGATTGCTCTTCCAGAACTGCCATCCAGAGCATCAGTAGAATGTTTGGGAGTGAGTTTGACTCCATCACTCAAACTTCCTGTAGTGAGCTGTTGCTTTTCTTTCCTTCCTGCTCCTATCCCTGCACAAATTCTATATAGGAGTCGACATCTGTGTAGAGATGAAGCAAAAAGGATCCTGCAGCTCCTCTCATTTTTCCTGTTTCACCCAGATGTTCTTTGTACGTTCCAAGGCCTCCTTTGTGACAGAATTTTAACACTCCTCCTTCTGCTCTTTCTAGTTGACCGCATTGTTGGGCTGGATCAAGTAGCTGGTATGTCAGATACGGCATTGCCAGGGGCCTTTAAAACCAGGAAGGGTATGTTTCGAACAGTGGGACAGCTCTATAAAGAACAGCTGGCTAAACTGATGGCTACCTTGAGGAACACCAACCCCAACTTTGTCCGTTGCATTATTCCCAACCATGAGAAAAAGGTAAAGACAGTTATAACAACAGAGCCCATGCATTGTCATGTGGGCTTCTGGGGTCATGGGGCTGGGCTGCTAACTTTTGTCAGGTTTTGTAAGAGGACATAAAGAGGTTCTGTTTTCTCAGGCTATCTTTTTAATGTCATCCTAAATAACTGTATACTTACCACAAATTTGGAGACTGATCTTTGCAGTTCTTAAGGTGGCATAAAAGCTTTCGATTGCTTCTAACTGGTAAAGAGAGAACTGGCTGCTTTACAAAACAGAAGGGGAGCCAAGGGGGTAAGCCCCTTTTGTAAAAACTTTGTGATATTTATGAAAGATGCTTTTTCCTCACTAGGCTGGAAAACTAGATCCCCACTTGGTCCTTGACCAGCTTCGCTGTAATGGAGTGCTAGAGGGAATCCGTATTTGTCGTCAAGGTTTCCCCAACAGAGTTGTGTTCCAGGAATTCAGACAAAGGTAAGGTCTAGAAAAGAGTCTGCAGCAGCCTTTATCCTGGCAAAGTTAAGACATTAAGTGCAAAAACTGAAGTATTTTATTGCAACTAGATTGCCACTGTTTTCAAAGGCAGCAACAGAGAAGATCTCTCTGTTGGTATTTGCTGTCACAAAGCCTCCGAAAAGCATCTTTAACTTCTCTAGTAAGCATGTAGTTAAGGTGAGGTGTAGAGGACCCCATCTAGGACTGCTGCTTCATATTCTTTTGTCTAGAGATGCAATTTTTTTGTTCTTCTTGTTAGAAGAACAAGACAATGAAATGTCAAACTACTGATTTTTTTGTTTGTTGTTGTTTTCAAATATTCTTGTGTCTACTCCTTTCTCTTTCCAGATATGAAATCTTAACTCCAAATGCAATTCCCAAAGGATTTATGGATGGAAAGCAGGCTTGTGTGCTGATGGTAAGACATCCTAGAAACTCCACTTAAACAGAATAAACTTCATGGGTGTGGTGTGGAAATCCAAGTTGTGCATGTTAAAAATATCTTGCACTCACAGACCAAAATTCCAAAGTCAAATGTTTTGTCTGAGAAAAGGAGGGTGCAGAAAGCTGTCTCTTGGCTTTGCAGATGGAGGCTTTTGACTAGCATGAGGTTCAATAATTCTAGGCAAAGAGGGTCTTTCTGTTTCTGCAGATGCATACACTTTGATATGCCAGCGGTATTCATGGAATCAAAATGTTTAGAAGCATTAATGTTATCTTTAGCACATGCTTAAAGTATGAGCTTCAACAAACTTTTTTTAATGGCCAGCTGACGACAAATGCTTTCAGTGAAGGCTCCAATTAATTTCTGCAGAATTGCCTGCTACAAAGGGAAAGTTTTGGCTCTGTAGCTTGAAGACAAGGGGAGACTGAATTGAATTTGCTTGTAAAGGATTCATGTTTTTTTCTGTGTTAAAGGCATATACCTTATTCATCTTAACCAAGTATCAGTGGTGACAGCAAATCCTTTAGAAGATGGCAAAGTTGGTTGGGGTGCCTTTTTCTGAACAAGATTAGGACTGAGAAAAAGTAAATAGGAAGGATCAACAGATGTGTTTCCTTTAGGAAAGGAAGATGGCACTTGGGACTAGGCATATGTTGCTCACAATGTCCTTGTAGTTCTGGATACTTGTGGTGTTATATTAATGCTTTCTATCATAGTGTCAGTCTCTGATTACCTCCATTTCATGCTGTGCTTGGCTGAGCTCCAACTCCTCTAATTGGGACAAAATCTTATTGGGAACTAGCAACTTTGTTTGGCCTGAGTGGCTCAATTGTAGGGAAGGGGTACCTTACAGCCACAAGACACAAATATATTTTGTGATGTTTCACATGAAGTAATCTTTGCAGGAGATTAATTCTTCTCTCTCTTATTTCAGATCAAAGCATTGGAGCTGGATTCCAACCTTTATCGAATTGGACAGAGTAAAGTGTTTTTCAGAGCTGGAGTCCTTGCTCATCTTGAAGAAGAGAGAGACCTGAAGATCACAGATGTCATTATTGGCTTCCAAGCATGCTGCAGAGGCTACCTGGCCAGAAAGTAAGGACCATATTTCATAAAGTACATTATAAACTTATGAGTTTGTAATAATTTTAAACCTCTCTATATAAAAAATAATGTAAGATATCATTTTAAACCTATATATTACAATAATAATATATTATAATAATTTTAAACCTATAGAGCAGTAAGCAATACTATAGCAATATTATAGAGGAAGCAAAGTTTTTGAAGAGCTGTAAACTGCAAATGTGAAAATGAAAAGCTCTTAGTATTGTATTGATCCAGGAGGTGTAAGATTTCTCTTAAGCTATTTGGTAGGACCGCAAATGGTACAGTACTAAAACCAAAAATAGTATCTGTCAGATTGGCAGGAAAACACACCTGTTTCAGATCTCCCATTTTTTTAACTGAAAATAGTGAGGCTTTTCAGATTATAAGATAACAGGGAAAAAATTTATTAATTAGGAAAATGAATAAAGGAGAGGATAATCATTCTTACCTGAGCGAAAATACCCTTTAAGAGATAGAGGAATAAAATTGGAAATTTTGCTGGGTTTTTAGGAGGGAACCTTCTGAAGTAAAAATACAGCGCTATTTAAGAAAGGGCTTGGTGGAGAGAATTGCATGACATGGTGGGTTCCTTTGTCTGACCTCTGCTTACCTTGCAGAGCCTTTGCCAAACGCCAGCAGCAATTGACAGCCATGAAAGTGCTTCAGAGGAACTGTGCTGCCTATTTGAAACTGCGGAACTGGCAGTGGTGGAGGTTGTTCACCAAGGTAATATTTTTCCCCTGTGCAATTTTTACAGCTTCGTTGCAATTTCAGTTTCTCAGGTTGAACCAGAGCACTAAAGCTACTTTTTCTACAGTTGGGTGGGCTTGCAACTATGCCTTGATTCATTTAGGCAGAGAATATCATACCGTATTTTATAGCTATGCAGTATGGCTGCATAAACCAAGTGCAAGGCTATATCCAAGCAATGTGGAAAAGCAGAAGTCATCTTTTAGTGCTTTATGCCTAAAAGGATCTCAGCTTTGGTGGTATGATACTTAACAGGGTCACTTACTATGTGGCTAGTCAATTGAGCTAGACAAAAAAATGTCAATACAGAGATAGCTTGCCACCTCTTTCTCCAGGGTGGTAACAGCAAAGGAAAAGCACTGACGTCTGATCTTGTTGTTAGACTTGTAGATATTTTACCTTCATCAAGACAATGAAAATGTGAAGAAATGGTCTCTTTCCTCAATGTATGGGATCTCTTTAGCCATGAGACTTTGCAACTAAATGATAGTTGAGAGCAGAGTTTAAACTTCTCTTTCCAGTGAAATGAATTCTAAGGGGTTTTGATGGTGGAGCACAGAGATTGGTGTTGTTTGCTTTTGTTTACATTGACCCTACCTGTCAGTGAATTTCCCCACCATATGGCAGCTTTTTTATTCTCCTGCAATTAGCCCTTGAGGGTCTGGAATTTACCCAATTCTTTCCTGATGTATCCCATCCTGGAGGAAAAGTTGGGCAGGCAGAAAGTGTGTTATTGGCAGAGCAGATGATATCTAGTCCTCTATGATCCTCCTGGTGTTCACAACACAACAAATGGTCAGACCTTCAAATATGGCACTTACCTAAAATGTTGTTTTAGTCAGTGCTTATCGGGTCCAAGAGACCTTCTTCATGTTTTCCTTATACACATCTCATTCCCGTGGTTTCCCGTTCAGGTGAAGCCCCTTCTGCAAGTAAGCAGACAGGAAGAGGAGATGATGGCCAAGGAAGAAGAACTAATAAAGGTCAAGGAGAAGCAGCTGGCTGCAGAAAACAGACTGAGTGAGATGGAGACCTTCCAGGCCCAAGTGAGTTTGCAAATCTCATGTGTAAAACTAATTCTCTCTCCACTTGTCCAACTGCTTGAGAACTCCTCCTTTGCTTTATTGGTCTGATGGATAAGCTGCAGGATTCCAGCTTGTTGAAATACATGATTTGGCTGCCATCTTGTTCAATTTCCTTTGCCCTTCTTCGCAGCTCAGTTCATCTAGCAGGTCATTTTGTGCAGTGATCACCTGTTGCCCTTCTGTAGCCATTATGTGAAGAAAAGTCTCCTTTGGCTGAGTATTATGGGAAGCTGATTGAATTCAGCCTTGTCGTTAATGGAATCCTTTTTGTTTGGAATACAGAAGGTGGCAGCAGGATTGTTTTTCTGTAGGGCAGATAATAATTATTTGTGTTACTTTTGTAAGGGAAAACTAGACAATCTCCTTATTTCAAAGGGATATGCTCTTGAGAAATTTGTTAAGGCTAACATGATATGTAGTTGCAGTGCATGGTTTGTGAAGGACAACAAACACTTAAAAACTATGTTTTGGTATTTAGGGTTAGATTAGCAGCAGAAGACTGCTGCAATGATGAAAACTATAGCTGTGGAACATAGGAGCACATAACTTCACTTAACAGATTGCTAAGTGCTTTGGTAGGTGGGAGCTTCTCTTATTTCTGGCTTTGTGTCCAATGTAGCTAATGGCAGAGAAGATGCAGCTGCAGGAACAGTTGCAAGCAGAAACTGAACTCTGTGCTGAAGCTGAGGAGATAAGAGCCCGCCTGACAGCCAAGAAACAAGAATTGGAGGAGATATGTCATGACCTGGAAGCGAGGGTGGAGGAAGAGGAAGAACGGTGTCAGCATCTGCAGGCTGAAAAGAAGAAAATGCAGCAGAACATCCAGGTAATGCCTTAGAAATGCTGTTCTCTTGTCAGTAAAAAGGATAGTAAGGGTTAGAGTAGTTCTTTTGACTCAGCTTTTAGGGAAACAGGAGAGAGAGACCAAAAAAAAGGAAAAAGCATAGAAAAATCTATATGTGGAAATAGCAATAGAACACAGCGATTCTGGTGCTGAGCCTGAGGCATTCAGTCAGTCATCTGGAATGAGCTGTTCTATTCTTGAAGATGGAGATGATGGCCACTTGTTAAATAATTAGACAAGTCTTTGCTTAAGCCAGGTATTTTAGGTATCGTAGCATTCTTCTCTGCAAAATAGCATTAATTAGTCTGCTAGAAAACTTGTTTGTTAAAATACAGCATGGTGTATTAAGTCATGGCAGAGATGTCACTTCTGCAAAGTACTAGTAGTACCCTGAAGAAAGACTAAAGAAACCTTCCAAGTTCTAGTATTGCTACTGAGCTACCTTGGTTAGTGAGCAACACTGACAAATGCCTTGCTTTTCTGTGGGTGTTGTGAAGGAACTAGAGGAGCAGCTTGAAGAAGAGGAAAGTGCAAGGCAGAAATTGCAGCTAGAAAAAGTGACCACAGAGGCCAAATTGAAGAAACTAGAAGAAGATGTGATGGTTCTGGAAGATCAGAATGTCAAATTAGCCAAGGTAAGACTCCTGCAACTTGGTAAGCAGTCCAGAGAAGCACAGGTGTTTCTTCTGGAGCCACCCACCAAAGGTTGACCTTTCCCATATTATGGGGAAACTTAAGAATTAATTCAATCTTGTCTTTGACAGCTCTGACCTGAATTTTTGAAATTCACTGCCTGGTTGCTCTTCACAAGTCAGTATTGCATGATACTTAAATAGCCTTGACTAAATAATGATCCATGAGCAAGCATTTTCTGATACATTGTTATGCCAAACAGTATCAAGTTATTTCATAAACAGTGTTCCCTTTCAGCTTTGAAAGGGATATCAAATAAAAATCTTAAAGTAGCCATTTATTTGAATACTATTTGTAAAGTTTCCTAAAAGCAGGAGTAGGCTGCTCATGACATTGACGTCTTTAAGCACAGTCAACTCTGTAAAAAACAAACAAACAACTGTAATTCCAATAACTGCTTTGACACTGCCTCATCAATTCTGCAGGAGAAGAAACTGCTGGAAGACAGAATGTCTGAATTTACAACGAACCTGACAGAGGAAGAAGAGAAATCTAAGAGTTTAGCCAAACTTAAGAATAAGCATGAGGCCATGATTACAGACCTTGAAGGTAGGTTGGGGTTGGTTTGGTTTTTTTAAAGGTACATCCTGCAAAGGACTTGCCTGTTTAGTTTTAGGTGGCTTTTTGTTAAAATTTGTTGAACTTCAGTTTCATTTCTAGAGTTTTAGTCCTCTCCAGTTTCTGAGGGGTTAAAAATTAGTCTATAGTGTGTATGCTATTGATTGGCTTGATAGAGCTGTTCAGTCGCTGGCTGAAGGTTATGTGCCTTGTCAGCTGAGCCCTTGATCTAAATAAAAATCCTCTCCAAAGCAGCAGGCCAATGGAGAAGAGAGGCTGGTTCTCTTTCTTCTCCTACTGTGGAAGTGTCTCCACTTTTCTACTTCCAGCAGCATCAGTCTGTCAGGGTTAGTGCTGTTTCTGGTATCCTGTTTGCACAAGTTCTTCAGCATTCAGGCTAGAGGCACTTCATCTGGAAACTGCCCAGGGTAACACAGCAGGAGCCAGCCTATTTAGCTTCAGTAAAGGGAGGGCAGACCTTGCGTTCAGCATCACCTAATGAATGCTTGTGCTTGTGCCTGTGTGGTGTGGGTGTCAGGAGAGACTGGCGTTGTGCTGGCCTTGATTATTACAGTGAAAAAGGGGGAAACGGAGGTTTGGCTGTGATAAAGGGATATCACAGGTTTCCCTGTGATAAAGGGAAATTGCCCAGATATGTTTTGAGGGCAAAATATGGGGACAGTTGGATGTGTAGGTCCTGACAGAGTAAAGCACTCCAGCTACAGTTTGGACAGTTGTATTATTAGAAAAGAAACTATTGCTTAAATAGCTTTGTTTTCTCTGCTTGTACAATGTTCTTTTATGTCTTGTCTGTGTAACTTAATATGTCCCCATCTCTGTCAGAACGGCTGCGGCGTGAAGAAAAACAGAGGCAAGAACTGGAAAAGACTCGTCGAAAGCTTGAAGGGGACTCCAGTGATCTGCATGACCAGATTGCTGAGCTGCAGGCTCAGATTGCAGAACTCAAAATGCAGCTGGCCAAGAAGGAAGAGGAGCTGCAGGCAGCCTTAGCTAGGTGAGAATCTGACCCTGCAGGGTTCAAGGCCCACCAGGTTGGGAAGTATTCCTTATCTTGTTTCACTTTGGAATAGGGACTAAATGGTATCTGTGGCCGTTATATTTCAGCCTATGCACTGTTAAGATCCGCGACTTTGGCATCAGAGTTCTTTGGCTGCTGCTCACTGCCACATTCTCTGTACAGAGCTAGACTATGAATATAATGTGCACTGCACGTGTTTCACTGGAGCAGTAAGATTTCAGAGGGAGTTAAAAAGTAGTGGCAACACACTGTCTCTCTTGTAGTTGCTGTATTCATATATTCAGTAAAGTGCACAGTTTCCAATGCAAAATGGTGCTTTCTCTTCTGCTTTCTTCTGTTGTCAGTCTCTCTCTGTCTCCTTCTTTAAGGTAAGTAATTGTGTTCTCTCAAGTATTGGAAAATAGAACTTAGAATTTGTAGATGATACAAGGATCAAAGTCTGAATTTAATATTGTAGAGCTGACCAATACCAGCTTTTTTTCTTGGTTATTCTTGGTAGGACAGGTGTTTTAATTTACATACAGTTAATCAGCTCTGACCAGAATCCTATGTTGAACACAGGGTGGAAGAAGAGGCAGCTCAGAAGAATATGGCCCTGAAGAAGATCAGGGAGCTTGAATCCCAGATCACTGAGCTGCAGGAAGACCTGGAGTCAGAGAGAGCATTCAGGAATAAAGCTGAAAAACAGAAGCGGGATCTGGGAGAAGAGCTGGAAGCATTGAAAACAGAGCTAGAAGACACACTAGATTCTACAGCTGCTCAACAAGAACTCAGGTATCTGCAACCTGTCGCGGTCTTGTCGTCTTTGGTTTTGACTTTTTTAATAAATGCTGCCATGTCCAGTCTCTTACCAAAGCAAGTCTTTGCCTTTATCTGGGTAGGTTTGTTAGCAGCCTTACTCTCTACAGAAGGAGGTAGTGTGTGAGCTGTAGTAAAGACTGCATTACCTCACCTGATGTAAGAAAGTTAATTTGCTCCCTAAACACAGTGTTAGTGATACCCCTGAAACATTCATACTTTCAGGCTACTACTTCTTAGGCTGAAAGTAATGCTGCCAGCTTGCACTTCAGAGGGGTGCAATACTGAGTTTTAGCTTCTGAAACTGTCTTTATAGCGTGTAGGGCCAGACCTTGGCATTTTTCTACATTAGAGATGCTGTTGGTGGATATACACATCTGTTTGATTTTCTCCTTGGCATCTAAATGGAATTTGTGAATTTTGCAGGTCAAAGAGAGAACAAGAAGTAACGGTTTTGAAGAAGACTCTTGAAGATGAGGCAAAGACTCATGAGGCTCAAATCCAAGAGATGAGGCAGAAACATTCACAAGCTATTGAAGAGCTGGCAGAACAGTTAGAGCAAACCAAACGGGTATGTGGAACAGAAACCAAAAGGCCAAAGCAGTCAGCCGCCCTGAAATGATAGCTGCTCTGTGATTATGTCTTAAAGTTGCAGAAAAACATGAAGTGTTCATGATACTAGGCTTCCAATACATGTGCTCTTCTTCCAGTGGTAGATCACTTTTCACTATGAATCATATATGAAGTTGTTTTAAATAGTTGCACTCGTTCTTTTTTCCCATCAGGCATGTTATACTGCATAGCCAAGACGTTCTGTTCACTGCAAGGCTTGTCTTGTACAACCTTTAATTTGGAAATCTAATGGTGTATTGTTGTCTCATCTGATTGTTAGATTGTTTCCTGCTTATCTGTGACAGGCTGTTCAAATTGGGGGTTTTTTGAGTAAGCAGTCTACGATTTAGCCACTAAACTTGTAACATTAGCTTGTCTGTTGGGGGGGAAAAAGGAAGGGACCTGCCTTATCTAAAGTCTGAGGGGTTTTGCTGGTTTTATTTTCCCTCTTCAGGTGAAAGCAAATCTTGAAAAGGCAAAACAAGCTTTGGAAAGTGAGAAGGCTGAACTGTCCAATGAGGTGAAGGTTCTTCTGCAAGGTAAAGGGGATGCTGAGCACAAGCGGAAAAAAGTAGATGCTCAGCTCCAAGAGCTGCAGGTGAAATTTACAGAAGGTGAAAGAGTGAAGACCGAGCTGGCTGAGAGGGTTAACAAATTGCAGGTGAGTGGCATGGGTTTTCGTTAGCTTCTGATTCAGCCCAAGACTAGAAAGAAAAGGATGTAGGATAGTACCACCCCATATCTAGTTCAGAAATCTTGTACCTCCCAAGGATAAAGTTCCTACAGAAAGCAAATCCATAGTTTGCTTCCCAAGGAAAATGCAAACTCCTTAACTCATTGCCAGGGCGGGACATTTATACTGCTGTCACTTATCATGAGCAGACCTGAGAAAGTGAATTAATTAACCAGTTGCCATTTGAGTTTTGTAAGCCTTAAAGTATTAGCCTCTCTGCTCCCCTTCTACGTGCATCAGTTTGTACAGAACAGATCTGTAAACACTCGGCTGCATATAAACCTAGAGTGGCGTAAACACACTGATGATTGTGTAACTAATTTGGAAGACTCTCTTGAATCTTTGTAATGTGGTTGATGGTGATATGGGGTTGCTCAAGGATAATGTAGAAATGTAGGGTTTTTTCCTGCTTTCTTCAAGCAAAGCAACAGCAAATCCCTTTGATTCACATGGAGCATTGTCTTCTGCCACCTTCTTTATGGAGGGTTGTCATTAAAAGTTGAGCAGTGCCAGTGTATGCACTATCTTTTGGGGTGCAAAAATGTAATTTTGAGACTCTATATCCAGTCCTGAAGCAAATACTATAACATATAAGAGAGTTAGTTTAATAGATGCTTTTAAAATTTTTGCCAGTCTGTCTAAAATCTCATCTAGGCCTTAAAAAAAACAACCACAAAACAACGAAAACCAGAAGTCTGTTGCAACAGAGGTGATCCCAAGTAAAAATCTCTTTTTGACTTCTTGTATTTCATCCCTGGGACTCTGGAAATGATGCATTCATTCCATTGAGAAATTATACACATACCTTACTTTTGAGAGGTGCCTCGGCTTTCACTTTTGGGTATCATAGATGCTTATCTGCTCCTGGCTTTTTTTTTTTTTTGCTGATGCATTTAATAACTGATACTCTGATCTCTCCTTCAGGTCGAGTTGGACAATGTCACTGGTCTTTTGAACCAGTCTGACAGCAAATCAATCAAATTAGCAAAGGACTTCTCTGCTCTGGAATCACAGCTTCAGGACACACAGGTGAGAGCTTTGGAAGCCAAGGCGTGTGTGTGTGGTGCAGCCAGTGTCCGTTAAAAATTCTTGAAGTGGGAAATCACTTTGGACACCATTAATTACTGGATATAGAACACTTCAAAGAATTGGATCTGGCTGGTTTTTTTTGCTAAAGGGTTATATTGTGTGGTACTGAGAGTATTTCTACAGAAACAAGCTGTTTATCTTCCTTCCGCTTCCTCAGTGTGTGGACCATTTGGAACTTTCCCTGTCTTAGATTTAGAAGTCTTCCTGTATCACCTTTCTACTTGAGAGCTTTTTAATGCTAAAACCGCACTGGAATGCTATGTTCTTCTTTGAGATCTTCATAGTTAGTATTTGACAGGAGTTTTGCGTGCATGTGTGTATGATTTCTGGTAAATTTGTAAAGTTAAGCAGAAAATTTTATTTCCTAGTGGGTGTTGGGGAAGTGATATATTCAAATAATTTAGTATTTTTTCAGGAAAAAATAATGCTTAGTCTTACACTTTGTGATAAAATAACCATTTACAGTTAGTAGAATATAGCTGTTTTAGTAAAGCATGGAGTACCAAGCAGAAGGTCGTGAGGGAAAGGAAGAGCGCACCAAACCTCAGATACTGAGTAACCTTGAACAGTCATTGATATTCTGTCTACTTATTCCTCTTTTTAAAAAATAGACTCAAAGATAGTGCCCAATAAAAAAAAAAAAATGCACTAGTTTGAAGACTGGTGTTATTAGTGTCTACAGATCCTTCAGCTCAAGCACTGGCAGCATAAGTCAATAAATGTGGTTGGTAGATGACCAGTGTCTTAAAATTCTGCTAAGACCAACATTGGTTTTAACTATGTGAAGTTACTTTTGCCTGTTGTCCGTTTCTTTGATACTTGAATATGAGGAAGTCATGTCAGTAAAGTGCAGCCACACTGTTGTTGGGAAAGTTTTTAATGCTTTGTGTGCTGCTCAGAGGACTCCAGAAAAGACTATGGATGGCTTGAATAGTGAAGTAGTATACTTTAATTGTTAGAACGTACAAGAGAACAGAAACCTTCTCAATATTTTGTTTCTATACTGACTCACTGGAAGACAATTATAAATTCTGTCTTCAGTTGTCTTATCTGTGAAACAAGTTGCATATTTAAACTCAACCTCAAAAGTACTCGTTCTGGAGAGAGTGGGTGAGGATTGTGAGCCTTTAAAGACAAGGAGTGGTGCTGAATGCCACTGGCGTCTTTGCTTTATAGGAGCTGCTGCAGGAGGAGACTCGTGTAAAACTTAGCCTCAGCACTAAGCTGAAGCAAATGGAGGATGAGAAGAACAGTCTCAAAGAGCAACTGGAAGAAGAAGAGGAGGCAAAGAGAAATCTGGAGAAACAGATCTCTGTTCTTCAGCAACAGGTACAGAGCCTTCATCCCATAAACCAAGGACTTTTGAGAGGAAGAATAAGTGCAGGACTGTCTCAAATGAAGTAAAATCTAAATGCAGAATTGATCTTTAGTAATGGAACCTTTCCTGGGAAAGAGTGATCCAGGTGACTTTGGTGAGAGAGGAAATGAAGAGGTCTTTGGTAATTATACAAACACCTTGTAGATTTCTATCCAGGAATTCCTTTGGGAATTCAGTCATATTGTATTCTTTGAGGGGGGAGTAATACCTTCAGAAATGAGCAGACTTGTTTCTTCAACTACTGGTGCCAGTAAACTACATATAGTGTTATCTGTGGCATGGCTTCACGTGTGCTCTTTTCTGTCCTTCAGGCAATAGATGCAAAGAAGAAGATGGATGATGGTCTGGGCTGCCTTGAGTCAGCAGAGGAAGCCAGGAAGAAGCTGCAGAAGGACTTGGAGGGGTTGAGCCAGCGTTATGAAGAGAAGACAGCTGCATATGACAAGCTGGAAAAAACGAAGACCCGCCTGCAGCAAGAGCTGGATGACCTCACTGTGGACCTGGATCATCAGCGGCAGATTGTTTCCAACCTAGAGAAGAAGCAGAAAAAGTTTGATCAGGTATGACTGCGGTCCCTGGGCATTCAGTAGGTGCATCTTATTGACAGGTCTGCCTTAAGAATATCTAAGCAATGTTGCTTGGAGAATGCCTATTTATTTCTGAACTAAGATATAGTGTATAGAGTGGAGAACTAAGCTTTCATAGTAGAAAATTAATTTTGTTCTACGCATAAGAAATTTAGTGACGTTCCTTTTCCCAAAGGGATAACACTTACATTAAGATTAGGATCAAAGTGTTGACTGCAGATCATCGTTGAGAGAAAGCTGGAAATAATAGGTTGGAGGCCCAGGAAATAAGAAGTTTGTTCATTTGAGGTCATAACAGTTATTAAAGGTGGGATGGCATGCTTCGTTCTTTGAAGCTGCCTTTTCTTGGTTCCTTCTATCCATGGCAGAACAATATTAAGTAACAATAAGATGCATGTTTACCTTGTTAGAAAATTGTCAGTAACCTCTCAGACTACTGATACTGTGCTTTTTTAGCTGCTGGCAGAGGAGAAGAACATTTCTGCCAAGTATGCAGAAGAACGGGACCGTGCTGAGGCAGAAGCTCGTGAGAAGGAGACTAAGGCCCTCTCCCTGGCCAGAGCCCTGGAAGAAGCCATAGAGCAGAAAGCCGAGCTGGAACGAATCAATAAGCAGTTCCGCACAGAGATGGAAGACCTGATGAGTTCGAAGGATGATGTTGGGAAAAGTGTAAGTACAAAATTAAAATATCTGGGCAGGAAATGTCACGCAAGTGATACTGTTAGTTTAATACTGCAAAAATTGCATGCTAATGTGAACACAGAAAAATGTAAAAGAGAATACTGGATACATTGCAAGTTTGTGAATGTTATGTTTGTAAGTGAGATTCTTTGGAAGAGCCTGGAAATGACCCAAATGAGGTAGTAGCAATCTGAAAATTAACTGGTGTCATTGATTGTGGCAGAGATGAAGGTATGATGTGAGCCTGATATGTAAAATATAAAGATTAGCCAGGCCATGGAAGACAGTAACTTCAATATTTCAAGACAAAAAATGTTACAATAAGCAGAAAGGAAAAGAAAAATTTCAGAGGATAAAAAGTAGTTTCTTGAATTATGTCAGAACCAGAGGTGTCCAGGGTAGGTTAGGTCAGAGCTAACAAATGCTTTCTTTTTCTCCCCACCACCACACATACATGAGCAGAACTAGTAGGTAATCGTGATTCACATTGTTAGCTTGCAGGTATGTGAGCAGCTGGCTTTGAGAGGTATCTCTGCCCTAATACAAGAGACAAATGTAGTATTCTGAGACTTCTTTGCTCGTAGGATAGATGGAGTTGTTTGCTCTCTTTGAGGAAACCTCACATGTGGTACTGTGCTGTAGGTCCATGAACTGGAGAAGGCTAAGCGAGCCCTGGAGCAGCAGGTGGAGGAGATGAAGACACAGCTGGAAGAGCTGGAGGATGAACTGCAGGCCACAGAGGATGCCAAACTGCGGCTAGAAGTGAACCAACAGGCCATGAAGGCACAGTTTGACCGGGACCTCCAGGGACGTGATGAACAGAATGAAGAGAAGAAGAAACAGCTGATTAGACAAGTAAGAATTGCTCTGTAAATCCTGAAAGTGTTCCCTACACAAAGGCACTTGTGTCCAAAAACAGTTAGACAGTGCCAATCCACGGATTCTTGTTAATGGTACTTCTCCAGGCAGCGCTGCAAAGCTGTGAGAGACTTTCCCCCTTGCATGTGTGTTTGTTCAAACAGCCTTTGCCCATCAAAGGAACCCATGTAGCTTTATTAATGAGGAATGTTAGCCCCATCCCCCTGCCAGGAAGAATGAAAGCAAGTCACATGCTTGCACTTAGGTACAGTTTGAAAGGGGGGGTGCAAAAAATAGGTGTTGGGAAATCGAAGGAGCTGAAACGCTGATGCCTATATTTCTCCATACAGGTGCGGGAGATGGAGGTGGAATTGGAAGACGAACGAAAACAGCGCTCCATTGCAGTGGCTGCCAGGAAGAAGTTAGAGATGGACCTGAAGGATTTGGAAAGCCATATAGACACTGCTAACAAGAATCGTGAAGAAGCCATCAAACAGCTCCGCAAACTGCAGGTAAGAAGCTGCAACTGTTTTAGTTGTCAATGTAGAGCATTTACCCAGGTAAATGGGATACAAGATTTCACCTCATGAGAACCATGCATCATTGTCACAACAGCAGCAGAGCCTTGTAGCAATTTACTGCAAAAGATGTATTGGCATTTCAAACATCCTTCTACCCCCCATCTGCCTGTTTAACTCCCTGGGAGACAAGCTGTAGGGAAAGTCCACTCTAATGCTTGCCTCGTGTCAGTGTTTTTGGAAAGGATTATGGAACTGCAAAGCTTAGAGGGGCTTAAATATCATTTAGGCCTTCTCCTGCCCCAAGACAGTTCTGTTACGTTTTTATAATTCCTACAGGCATTTGTCTGATCTGTTCTTAGGAAAAACACTAAATCCTCCCTAGACTGTCCATTCCATTACTTCACTAGAAAGCTTCCTGTACCTTCCCTTTCCCACCTCCTTGTATCTGACAAGATTATTTTTTTTCCTGCAATTTAAACAGTCCTGTTTGCTTCCATTATTGCTTCTCCTTAATACTTGTTAAATGGACAAAGGATGATTCCTTTTGTTTTTACAGCAACATTTTTGGTAGCTGAAGATAAATTCCTGTTTCTATTTTCTCTCCGTATTTCCCATAAGACAGACAAACTCAATTTATTACTGTAGATGCTCTGAAATTCATACTTTATTTTGTTCTCCCTTTTCAGGCACAGATGAAGGATTACATGCGGGAACTGGAGGACACACGTACTTCCAGAGAAGAGATCTTGGTACAGGCCAAAGAAAATGAGAAGAAGCTGAAGAGCATGGAGGCAGAGATGATCCAGTTGCAGGAGGTAATGGAACATGCATACAAGTCAAGGGTTTGTTTGTTTTCTTTGGACGGAAACTAAGTATAGCAGTCTAAACTCGAGTGGTTATTTCCTTTCTTTTGTACTTTTTGCTCTGCTCAAATATGAAGTCTACTTCAAAATGCCGAATTTGGCCCTTTTTTGACAGCTGTGACAGGAGTGTGCAAAACAAAGGAAATTGTGGGGTGGGTGGGGAACAGACCATGTCTTGCAATTAAGTCTGGATCTAGCTAAAGACCATATCACCCGCTACCAGTAACTGCTTTTTCCTATACTGCATTAATTGGTAGCTTCCCATTGGATCACTGACCGTCTCGTTTTCATTCCAGGAACTTGCAGCAGCCGAGCGTGCCAAGCGCCAGGCCCAGCAAGAAAGGGATGAGCTGGCTGATGAGATCGCCAACAACAGTGGTAAAGGGTGAGTAATGTTCCCTGTTTAAGGGTGGAGGACCTGGTTTGAGAAAATACTTTGCAGGCTGTTATTTTTATGTAGACTGCAGCAGGCCCTGTATCCCCTTTGCTCTTGAAAATCTGAGCTTATTTTGTAAAATTAGCAGTGAATTTTCCCCAAGGCATTAATGCGACCAACACTAATGATTCTGTGTACTGTAGAGTACTGGCCATGGAGGAGAAGAGACGCCTGGAGGCCCGGATAGCTCAGCTGGAGGAGGAGTTAGAAGAAGAACAGGGCAACACAGAGATAATCAATGACCGACTGAAGAAGGCAAATCTCCAGGTACCTTTTCAGGCTGCACATGCCAGTAGGGGTTCTCTAGTCTGTACACATTGTCAAACTGCAGTCAGAGTTAATGCCAGCTGCTGCTTTGTGCAACCCACGGGTCCACAGAAGTCTGTAGATGCAAGAAAGATGAAACATGTGAATACCACAATACAGAAAAATAGGGTAGGCAGTCAGAGGTGATGTTAATTCACTGGTTTTGATCATTTAGATCATTGGGTAGCTGGAACAATCTCCCAAGTTTATTTAAAAAAAAACACAAAACAAAAAAAAAAACACAAAACCAAAACAAAACCCAAAAAGCTCCCAGTCCTTTTTTTCTGTATAAAGGAATTATGAGAAAGATGATCTGTAGCCTGCTGCTCTGACTTGGCATGCAGAACAGTGCCACAATGTGTTTGGAAAATGACTTTTCTGCCAGTTCTATGTTTCTTCAAATGGACTAACCATATGGAATTTGTTAGGCTGCTATAGAAACCATGATCCTAATCTGCCTGTTCTCTGCCATATTTTATCTGCCCAACTTTGAGAGTCAAGCATGTTGTTTTCTTAGCTCTCCAAAGCCAAGGAGCTAAGCGGATGGTTTTCCGAATGGCTTGTTCACTCTGGTGGATGAAAGCGTAATTCCCTCCTTGGTTGACTGTCAGCCAGAGCCCTGCTTTGGAAGTGGCCTGAGTTCTTGTCCTTTCACCTTTCAATGGCAGTATTTTTAAGCTGCTTCTTTGTAGTGGAAGTAGACAGCAAATAAATGATAAATTAGTAAAGCACATGTATTGGATCCACTTGGCTCAGGATTTTTGTAATTCACTAAGACTGATGATTACTGTGTTAAGTCCCAAACCATGGTTTTCACCCCAGAGAGCATTGTATGTGATTGACAAATTTAGCCCTAAGAGGATGTTGATAAACCTGTTATTCAAGGAATCACTTTGAAAATCTGGGTAAACTAAGATATTTTGAGAAGTGTCCTGCCTTACAGACAGCTCCCTCTGTATCAGTTATTCCAGGTATTCAGCTCACCTGGACGGTCCTTTTTCTTTACATGTCAGCATGTGCTTGAGAAATAAGTCAGCCTTTCAGGCTGCGGTGCTCGATATGCTGAGTCCTCCTTCCCTCTGCAGATTGATCAGATGAATGCTGACCTGAATGCTGAGCGTAGCAACGCGCAGAAGAATGAGAATGCTCGCCAGCAGATGGAGCGCCAGAACAAGGAGCTGAAGCTTAAACTGCAGGAGATGGAGAGTGCAGTGAAGTCCAAGTACAAGGCTAACATCACGGCCTTGGAAGCAAAGATAGCACAGCTGGAAGAGCAGTTGGATATGGAGACAAAGTATGTCCTAGTAGAAACACTGTCTGTTTTATAAGCCTCCACCCACTCTGGCATTTTAAGTTGTTCTGAATAAATTCTGATTTGTGTGAGTGAGGGCTTCAACCTAGGTATACTGGCTGGTATAGATACAGGATTTCCAAACCTCCCTTTTTTTTCCGACTATAGAGACTTCTAACTTTTTCCAGATTTAACCACTTAACCATACTTCTAGGAGTGTTGAGAAGTATGGATATGGTACACTTGCTGTGACTCTGTAGCTTCAGTAAGGGTCATATCCGTGTGACATCAGTGCCTTTTGGTCATTTCTGGGAAACATTGCCTCCCATCCCCTTTTCTTCTAAGTTAGGAGGACTTTTGCTATCTTCCTAGTTCCTAACTTGACCAAGTCAGGTTGTCTTTTTGGGGACAATGGGAGAAAAGTTCTTGTCTGACATGACTGTATTTCTGTGTAGGGAGCGCCAGGCTGCCAGCAAGCAGGTGCGCCGTGCGGAGAAGAAGCTGAAAGATATCTTGCTGCAGGTGGATGATGAGAGGCGTAATGCTGAGCAATTCAAAGATCAGGTGTGTATAGTTGCCTGCAGCAGTAGTGAGTCTGCTGGTGGGATGACTCCCCTTCTGTGACCAAGGCATCATCTGCATGTAAGGGAACTCTAGCGTTAACCTTCCTATGGATTTATCTTCTTTTTCCCTTACTGTGATAATTAAAAGATGACACAGATGAAAATATGATGCTTTCAAGGACAAGCTTGGATCTTCAGAAAGGGAAGAGGGGGCCTTTGGAAACTCTCTGCTTTTTGCTGCTCTGACCACTATGCTGTAACTCTGGGGAATCATTGGTATTTTTTTTCTTCTTTTTTTTTTTCCCCTCCCCCCCCTACACACTCAGGCGGACAAGGCAAACTTGCGCTTGAAGCAGCTGAAACGCCAGCTTGAGGAAGCAGAAGAGGAGGCTCAGCGAGCCAACGCATCCCGTAGGAAGCTCCAGCGCGAGCTGGAGGATGCCACTGAAACAGCTGATGCAATGAATAGAGAAGTCAGTTCCCTGAAGAGCAAACTCAGGTAAGGCAGAGCATTTTGTGCAATACCCTGGCTGTACAGTCCAGTGTAGTCTTGCTGGAACTGCTCCCCATGGCAGCTGCCCACAGCAGACAGCGTGGCTGGGTGCTTCCTTACCTCTTTCCAAAGCCTGTGCTGTCTGGTGAGTTCAGAGGAACCTGATCTTGCTGACGTGCTGTCCGTCCCTCCCTAGGCGCGGGGACCTGCCGTTTGTCGTGACACGTCGAATTGTCAGGAAGGGTACAGGAGAGTGCTCCGATGAGGAAGTGGACGGCAAGGCAGATGCTGGTGATGCCAAAGCTACTGAATAAGTCCTCCCATTTGACCCAGGTTACATGTGATGGAGTGACCCATCCACCCTTCCCTCTTCCATTGGACTCTCAGCAAACCCTCTCCTCCTAAATTGGCTGGGGATCTGCAGAGCAAGCCCAGCTCTGTGTATCTGGAGCCATTGGCCATCTGTGTTCCTAGTTTCCTCCTCTTTCCAGTTTCCTAATCCTCTTTGTATTTAATGCCAAAGAGTTGGGGCTCTGAAATCTAACCAGCAGTGTGGCCACTACAGAGGCCTATAGAACTGTCTGTGCCATGTCTGCTGGTGAATCCTTACACAGTTTGGAGGGAGTGGGGTTAGGGAAAGGTTATTTTTGCTGTAAATCTCCTTTGTCTTTGATTCTAGCTGCAGGGAAGCTCCTTTCTGTATTCTTTCCCCTCCCTCTTTGTTTGCTTTTGGCAATCACGTTCAGTAACCTCAGACTTCTGCCTCTTTTAATCTGCCCACCCATGCGGTTTGGGAGCAGTTTCAGGAAAAACAGTGTGCTTTGGCCATGGCAATTTGCCCTTTCTTTCATATGTTTCCAGGGAGGGGTGAAGAGGGAAGCTCCTCTTGGGACCAGTTACCTGGAGGACTTGCCAAAGTTGTCTTTTTTTTTTGTCTTTTTTTTTTTCTTCCTCTTCTTATTTTTACTGTCTGGACAGATCTCTGAAGTGCAATGATGTCCTGTTAATGTCTCTCCCTCTGAGCGGTTTCATCTAAGGTAGCGTGGACCAGTAGTTAAAGACAGGCTAGGGAAGCAGAATAATGTCCTTGTGCTTGTCTGAGAATCTCTGGGGGACCAAATATATTTAATGGTAATAAGAATCTAGGGGAACTTAATAGGGTAGTGGGCAGAGGGTGGGGATAAGGGGAGGGAAATCCTTCTTTTATTGACATGTCCAAGCCTCTTGCACCTGCTCTGTAACCAGGGGTTGGGATTAGTTATTGTGCACCATTGACTAAGAGTATATTAAAAAAACCTTTAATCTGCACAGATATATGTAAGGCCTTTGTATCTCTCATAATAAGTAATTAAGAAAAAAATAAAGGTCTTTATCACTGCCTTTCTATTGGGACCATGGTTATATATAGATAGTCTTTACTTTTCTACACCGTACACTGGTTGCTGGATTTACCTGTATTCTTAACCATATTGTATATGCTGCATTTAGACCTACTTATGAGCGAAGTAAAAATAATTAAATATGAAGCGCCATACTGTATGCCTGAAGTGCTCTAAATGCAGGAGCCTCATGTCCCAGTTGCTGTCACAAAAAAAAGTTAATTTTTTTTTATATAATAAAAGTGCCTTAGCATGTGCCTCAGCTGTGTGTCACCACTACAGTCAGTAATGGTTTACTGGTGCTCCACTGATGTTACCAATAAAGATTATCCATGTGCTGCAGTCTATGTGCGTGTGTTGCTGTTCCCTCCTTCCTTAGGTGCAGCCTAGGGATATAGGATCATATGCGTTGCCTCCAAAGGTGGTGGCTGTGGTGTCGGAGCATCAGCCTGTCCCACCAGCAGCACTGCAGACCTCCCCTGACACCGTGAGTGATTCTCCATAGCTGAAATCGGGTGTTATGGTACCCTCGGTATGTCACAGGGGCTGATTTCAGAGGAAGAGAATGCACCTTGTTTGTGTGTTCTCAGAGAGTTAACTCAAAACACGGGGCCATGAATTTGAGCAGAGCTAATTCTGTTCTTGGCCTGTGGATGGCATTTCTGAGTCGGTTTGCTTGCACAGTTGTTCATTACACTCTTCTTCACTTTCATTTCCAGTCTCTGGAGTCCCTGGAAAGTGAGGTTAGCGGAGGAGGTGATAGATGTCTAGAAGTCTCTTTTATTGATGGATTGTCAAAATTGCCTTTCGCTCATCTCCCAGCTTGTTCCCAGAAAATCTACTTTTTGTTACATTTATGCTAAAAATTGAAAAACTTGTGGCTGTGTCTATCTCTGGTCCCTGGCCCCTTAAAGTGCTGTAGGTGTTCATGTGTTCTGGTGCTACAGCCATGGCATAAAAAGCTACTGTTTGACACAAACACGGGATAATTGTAACCTCGTCCCTTTCATCCTGTGCTGGCAGAGTTTTAAACCTTGATGAGAAAGTCTAAGTTAGAAGCTGGGGCTGGGTCAGACCCTGGGTGGAAGCGCTGGGGAAGGAAGCGCTGGTGTTCCACCAGGAGGGCTGCGCTGCAGCTGGCAAGTGCTGCTGGCAAACACTGAGCAGGGAGGGTGCAGCTTACAGTAAATTCCTTCTCAGGGGAGCACGTGTGTCTACTCGAAGGGTGGGATTTCTGTCTAAAATGGTGAGAGGGGAAAAACTCTTCTTGTTGAGAAGCTTAAGTGGAGGTAGAAGTTTAAAAAAAGAAAAAGCGGAGGGGGATGTGGAGAAGGAGGAGGTGTGAAGATTGACCACGTGCTGCTGCACCTGTGCGTCTACTCACATTAAGGGGTCAGTGAGAACATGAACAACTTTTGGCGTTATGTTACACAGGCTGCAGCTTTTGAAAACCTGAATAGGGGTTAATGTGTGAAGGGATGGAGGCGTGTTGGTGGTGTGTGGAATGCAGGTGCTGGTGTCTTTTGTATACACTTTAAAGCAGGGCTGGAGTTACTCTCGTCGGGCAGCTCATTCGTGCAGATGCTTCGGTCTTTTTCCGAAGTATTTTGCAGAAACACGTAAGGTATCTTTGTGAAGAGCGTGCCCTTTAAATTAGATTAACTTTGATTTCCCATCATAGGCTTATCTTGAAATGACACCGGCTGGCCAGGCACCACTGTGACACAGCACAGACCTGCCCCGAGACCCGTGCTGACACCAAGCTGACCCTTTTAAGCTTGGGCTGCCTTTTGTGCCCTTTGCATTGCGGTGTGCGAACCACTGCTCAGATGCTGCTCTGTCCTACGCGAAATGGAAAAGAGACTTGTGTGGTTTTTTTACACAGGCGCAGTACTTTCTTTCAACTTTCCACTTCTTTGAGCGTCCCGGTGGAAAGGCCAAAATTAGTCTCCCACAACATTTTCTGCTTTGCAGAGCGCATCCTTGAGCTAGCAAGTTCTCGTGGCTCCGGGTCAGTTGCTCTTCTGTGGATCTACAGAGCTGCTTAAATGGCTCACGTGGGTTTTCCTGAGATTTTGGGGATGGTCCGAGTAGGTGAGTGGTTACAAAGGCTTTAATAAGCGAGAGGGGAAAAGAGGTTGAACTGGGAGCTGATCTGCAGTCCTTGTGTGCCAGTTGTTCCTGGAAGTCAGTGCTGGAGCTTTGTTGCCCGTGTGATCCAACCTCAGGGCTGATCCCAGTAGGCATTGGAAGGGTCTGAAAGAGAGGGGGCAGTTAATTTCAAATATTCCTGTCCCTGCACCGGCCTGTTGTGCTGCCGTGAAGAGTCTGTAAAACCAGATCATTAAATATAATTAAAAAAAAAAAAAAAAAAATTAATGCAGGTTACAGCGTGACCCTGGCAGGCTGTTGTAACAGCAGAACTGAGGGGCAGAGCAATCAGCCCTGTCACAGCGTCTGGGAGATGGAGGTAAAATCACTATCAGGGAGAGCAGCTGAGCGCTGGGCTTGTTCCTGCTCTAGCTTCCCCCAGGGTAGAGTGAAGACACTGGCCATCAGAGCCAGTTCCAGCTGGGTTCCCAGGCTGCAGCAGCAGCGACTTGCCAAGTTTAGGGTTTAGCCCTCTTCCATTTCCTCCCCAAACTGTCTCAAGTACCACTTTAATGTAAACGGAGAATTGCTTTGTCAAAAGCAGATGAAATGGCTGCGGGGCTGGGATGCCTCAGTGACAGGAGAGAGGGAGGGAGCTGCGGTGGAAAACTGCAGCCTTCCCTGCCTGGAGGGAGACGTGGGTGAGGGACACCTCGGAGCAGCGGTTTGAGTGACCTGGAACTAAAATGCAGGCCGCTGCAGCCCAGCTAGAGACCAGTGAGCAACAAGCCCCAGGGGGGTATAAAGCATTAATTGTTGGCCTGTGCCGCCCAGGAGCATCCATCCCTGCGGATGCACAGCCTGGCTCCTGGCACTCGGAGCGGGGAGGGAGCTCCAGAGCCGGGAGCCTCATGCCCCAGCCCAGTCCTGAGAGCTCCCCAGCCTGTTCTGGAGATGCCTTGTCCTGACCCTGCTGGCAAGATCCCATCTGTGTTGCCTTTCCTGAAGAGTCTGGATCTCCACTTTGCCAGGGACAGGTCCTTTTAAACTTTGTCTCCAAGCACAGCCAGAGACAATGTTCCCAGTTCCAGGACAGATAGCTAATACTAGTAGATAACTGTTTGTTGGCTGTCTGGACCTATTTATTTCCTTCCTCTGATGCCAGCAGTGGGAGTGAAAGCAGAAGGAAAAGGAGGAAAAACAAAACAAATTAAAAAACAACAACAAAAACCCCACAAAATCCTTCTAGTCCCTAAATTTGTGACTCTCCTGTCCTTGCTACCTTTCTGAGCCAGCGTGGCTGAGTGAAACAGCTGAGCAGCAGTGCAGCAAGAGGAAAGGAAAAACAGGAAACATCTCGAGCAATGGTGGTCTGGCACACGAGAGGAGACATGCTGGACCCCCTCCTCAAGTCAGCTCCCTGCAGTGGGGCAGCCTCCCTCACTGAGACTGGGGAGGGCTGCCCTCCAGGGCTTTCAATTCAGGAAAATTATGTGCAGAGGACTCTTAAAAGTCAACTGGGTGAAAGTACGCTCGCTTTTTGGACTGGGCCATCACTGGGTTGCTCACGAGGAGCGTTTAAGGCAGGCTGAGGACATGCACAAGCAGCAGAAATCTGTGGGACCTGGTGCATGTGTGCCCCATGGGGAGGTCTACCCTGGAGGTTTCGCTATTGCTCAGCTCCCACAGCCCTAAGGAAGGAGGAGGCAGGAAATGGAGAACTGATGAAGATGGAGTGGCTGGCCTCGCAATGCTGTGTTACTCATAATGTGGTTGTGTGCTGCTAATTAATCTGGAATTATACTGTGAATGGCTTCATTCACTACACCCTTAATTGACTTTCGAAGGAAATTGTGTGGAATCTCATGTAAAAGGATGTTATGTAGGGTGTATCACTCAGCTTTCTTAAGCTCACTTTTAGGAGAGCAGCCATCACTCAAAAGCCCTGACCTCATGTAAGGCCAGGCTGAAGTGAGGCTTTGTGGCCGGAACAAGTCCTAGCAGGGATAAAGTACTAGTGGAGGGGCCTGGTGCTGATGGTCAGCTGAGAGAGTTGCCTAGAAGCAGCGAGATGCTGAACCCTATCACCAAGAGCTGGGCTGACCCATAAGGCAGCCTGCACCAGCTTTGTGGGTGAAACGATGATTTGATGGGGAAAGAAAGGAGGGGGGGAACCCAAAATGAACCACCCAATCCTTGGAGCTGATATCAAAGAAATTTGCTTCCTGCTTTTTATTCCTGCTGTATCCAGGGAAACATCTCCATGTGTTGCCTTATAAAGAAATGGCATCACACCAGAGCCAAGCCCACCTTTCACTTTTCCTCCTCCAAACTCCTGGCACCAAGTGCTCCTGGTGCAGCAGGAAGGGAAGCATCCTTCCTCCTAGCCGAGGCTCTTCTCTCCCAGACCCGTTTCCCCAATTCTGAGCTGTCCCTGAGGCTAGAGAGGACTCTGGCAGAATCTCCCAGCCCTGCAGGCTGCTGGATGGATGCAGCCTCCCCAGTGGCCACCAGGCATGCGTCAAAATCTTATTTCATTTCCTTCTCAGCACTTCCCCACTGAGGGCTGAGAGGGGCACAGTGTGCCGCGCTGGGGCTGCCAAATTCATCCTGGGTCAGAGCCGGCTGTTTCAGACCCTGTCTCTGCCTTCCAAAGCCTCCCCCGCAGCCAGTGCCAGGAGCTTCACCTCTGGAGGAGAGACCAGCCGCAGTCTCAGGCAAGGCTCTGGGCTTGCTTAAGAAATGTTAATGATGTCGCTAGAAACTGCACCAGGCTTTGAAGCAGAGGTATCAGCACAGCCAAAAAAAAAAAAAGTTTTTAACGAGGTAACACACAGCCCGATTTGCTGTGGAGGCTTTTGATCCCTTCTGCTGTGGATGTAATTTTGTGCCGCACAGCTCATAGACTGCTGGCACGTTGTTTTTGGAAGCATCAGGCACCCAACTGTCTCGGCCTGATGTGTCCTCGTGGGCAAGGTACAGATAAAGCTCTTGATCAGCTTTTGCTTGAAGCCCGGCTCACCGTTTCCCTCTCACCTGGGAAGTTTCTGGGAGAGGACTTCAAAGATGTGGCTTCTGCTCCAGTGAGAATCCGTGGTTAAGAAATGGCAGAGGGACCCCACGCGAGGAAAGGTGCTGGGTTTGTGCTGTCCATGTTCACTCAGGTCCTTGCTGCGAAGCTGAAGGGAGTTTATCTGCATGAACAACCCCCCGCACACCCCCATCATCTGCCAAGGGAAGTGCTCACCTCTCTGCTGCAGCCAGGGAGTTTGGTCAGAGGAGAGACAACCAGTGCAGCCAGCAGCCCCGTGGTTCCACGGGAGGGTAAGGCATGGCATGGCTACAGCCTAGGAGGAAATCTACACCAAGAGTAAAACCTCCCCTACCCCAGAGGTTGTTTGCCTACACCGCTTCCACAAGCAGAAAGTGAGAAAAACAGAGATGTTTGAGTAGAAAAGTCAGCAGAGCAGCTGGGAACAAAGGCCTGAATTTGCAGAGCCCGTGTCCCCGCTGCCACTGATAGAAGTGTCAGGACAGGGGTGGGACCAGCACAGCTGTTCCAGCGGCCAAGGATGCAGTGCCACACACGGCATGGCCGGCAGGCCTGGTCCTCCCCTCCTAGGGCCCACCACAGCACCCTGCTTCGGGATGGGTTGGCCAATGACGAGATGACAGATGCTCTCCCCCACCTCTCGTTCCAAGGAGAGGATGAAGAGAAATAAAGCGATTCATGAGAAAAAAAATCCTAAACTATATGAAATATTAATAATAGAATAAAAAGGAAATAATGAAATAGATACACTATATATAAATACATATACAAAACTGTATGAAACTCCTGGGGAGATGTGACCAGCAGGCACTAGGAAAGTCCCAGACTGGTCTCAGTGAATGGGAACTGGATTCCGGAACACTCTGAGGGGGATCAAAGGTAGACAACCTCATAGGGTCCTCCTCATTGAAGAGGAGTCAACTTGATCCCTCAAGTGTTTCTACTGACCATGGCAGATGGGACGGACCAATACAACTGACTAACTGTTGGTCAGTTTGGGTTACCTGTCTACCCCTTCCCACAGGTGTGACCCCTCCATAGGGTAAAGAACCAAGTCAGCTGTCCCTGGCAGCAAGGGTAAGCAACAGCCTCTCTTACCGAACAGTGAAGCTCTGTTGCACCCCAAACCAGGACAGACAGCCCTGGTGTAGCTTTAGGGGGAGACTGATGACAAGCAAAGTCTGGCACCACATCCCCAGAAAGGGACCCGACTTGTTTAATTTGGGCAGTGGATGCTTGAGGGTTAGGGAGAAACTCATAGAGGGAGACAGAGCCAATTGCAGCTTCTCTGTGGCTCCTCTCTCATAACCCGGGAGCAAAGAGGTATGTGATGGAGAGAGGAGGTGGGTGCCCTCTGCATGGACACGGGGGGAGCTGCATCCAGGATCATTGTGCAGGATTGTCTGGAAGCAGCCTCTCTCCAAAGACAGATTTCTAGGGCTTAGTCCCCTGGGCAGACAGAGAAACCGTTCCCTGCTTTGCTGTCCTGGCTCCAGCAGTGCAATTCCCCAAAATCTTCCCTCAGCATCCCACCCCCGGCACCCCTGCAAGCTGTGCTATGGGGTGCCTGCTCTCCATCGGGCTGCAGTACCTCTGGCTGGCCCAGCAGGAGAGGCTGCCTCATGACATCGCCATGAACTATTAAAAGCAGCAAGATGATTAAAATAAACTGTCACGGGATGTTCATACCAAACAAAAAGCGCAAGCTGGGCTCCTTCATTTCCTAACAAAATTAATCTGTATTTGCAGGCAAGGGAGATGCCCCGGAGCCGGGAGGAGGTCAGGCAATGCTGGCAGGACACTCCCCAGCCCCACTTCTCCACCGGCAAGCGTTGTGTGGGCAGGGTGATTCCAGTTTCCCCCATCGAACAAAGCCTTCCCTGGCCCCTGAAGCAATGGATGGAGAGCACAGGAGAGCGAGGGGTGCCTGGGTGGGTGCCCACGGGGCACCTCTCGGCTGCAGTCTGGGGTGCAGGGTTGAGCTCTGTGCTGGTGTCTCTGGGGTAGGTGTATTTAGGAGGTAGGACACCCTCCTGCCTGGCTCTCGCAGAGTCAGGTGTACACACTGCAAAGGGTGTGACACAACTTTGGCCATGCTTCCCGGCATTCCCTGGAGCAGGCCTAGCATGGGTGCCTGACTGGGTTCCCCCCAGCACCGACGGCCCCACGGGCCATGCCTGCACCCCGCTCAGGCACTTTCTATGGGCTCAAGTTGAGCTTTGAACAGCCCCTTCCCACCCACCAAGGCACAGAGCGCTCCCTGTGAACCGCAGTGGGCTGGTAGGACTTTCACCCACTCCAAAGCCAACCTGAAGAACCCACAGCTCCCTTCTGCACTCAGTTTCCTCCAGGAAAAGGTTATAGATTCCCTGACATCCCTCCAGATGGTCCCAGAGACCCTCCTGGCTGCCCAACAGGGCCCCTGCCTCTATGGGGGCAGGTAACCCCCTATTACTAAAAACGAGGCACTTAAGCTCTTGTTTAGGCTGGGGGTAAAGGCTTGATTGCAACCACCCGAGTTCCTTCACCAGGATGATCACAGACAACCTGTTCCCAGGGCTACCATCCTTGTGTCGCTCATTGCGTGGCTGAAACCAAGGACCCCTCTGCACCCAAGGCAGGCTGAGCCCCCATGTTTAAGTCGCCGGGTAAGAGCAGACCAAGCAGCAGCGACGGGTCGCACAGACAGGAAAAAATTGCTTTGACATAATTTGTTCTCTTTACCTGCTTAGCTTTCGGGTGCTGCCTTTTCTTGGCCCTGGTTGCAAGCAGCACAGCACTTCTCGCTACCCCAGGCAGCTGCTGCACAAGGATAGACACTGCTCTCATGTGGTTTTGATGCTACCGCTTTCTGGTTTTGCTGAGCAGTTAATAAATAAAATATTTACTGTCTTTTTTTTTTTTCCCTCTCCTCTCTGAACTACCCAGCAAATGATGCCAGAGCCAGTCATAGCACAACATTTCACAGAAAATAAGAAGTGCTTGTGTGGGATGGGGCCTGAATAGTAGAGCCCGGAGAGCTGCTCAATTGATAGGCGGGGATGTGCTGGAATTTGTAAGAAGCTGAAGGTAGCCATGACCATAAAAGGACAAATGTTACAAAGCAAGGGCCCCTGCCTTAAAGAGGTGTTAATGAGTGTG
>JAOQGH010000001.1:55762038-55953423 GCA_025769975.1 Gallinago jamesoni
GATGTGTATATAAAGGAATAGTTGTTCACAATAAATCGACATTTTGGCTTGCATCAAGCTGTGTCCCGTCTCTCAATTGCAGCATGCTTGTAGCAATTTCTGCTCTGCAACTTGAACTTCTGTCCTCTTAAAAAAAAAAAAAAGAGACAAAACTTTTTTTGGAGAAAGGCTAGTGGTAAAACCATAAATCCTGCCTTTAGCAGTGTATGCACACTGCATCGCACCAGTGTATGCAGCTTGGGCATAGGCTTATGCAGAAGCTGTTGGCTAAAATTTGGCTATGTGGATCTGGTAGGGTCCTACTGCTAAATTACAGCCTTAGAGAATGACACGGAAATTGTGGATGGAGAACACTGGCTGTGATCAATGGACTGGGATGCATTTTAAAAAATAAGCAGCTCAGAAAACTAATGAAGAATGGTTTCAGGTGAAGAAATTTCTCCTGGGTTGAAAACTGGAGGAAGGGGATGAATTATCACTGATCCAGCAGGTGAAAAGGGGTCACCTTATTTATTTCCCAAGCACAGCAAGACACCGTGTGTACTTACCTGTGTTGATTATGAGCCCCGCTGAGCTTGATTATAATCTGCTCTCCCGGGTGGGCGTGCTGTGCTCGGCGGCACGGAGGAAGTGCAGAAGGAATTTGCCTGCGTCGGGATGAAATGTGATTACCGGCTGCCACGCTGCAGCCGGAGCTTGTTTCTGGGGGTCAGGGATCCCATGCCTCTCAGCCAGCCTATGGGTGCTCAAGCACGTGGGGGGAGTTTATTGCAGCCGGTAATTTACTTTTTATTTTTTGGACTTGTTTCTGACTGGTTGGGTGCTGTGGCACCTGAGCTGGCGTTTCATCACAGCGCAGAGCCGATGGGCAGCACAAGGTGATCTTCAAAACCAAAGCAATGGCTTGATAAGAGCTTTACATTAAATGGAGAGGGCCGCTGTAAACTAATTCTAAAGCAGGTGCCCTGCAGAAGTAGAGGAGCTGAAAATTGCTTTAACAGTGGTTTTAGCTGGAGCTTGAGCAATTTATGGAAGGGATTACCTGGCGTGGTGTTGGTGCTAGCAAGTGTCTGGGCTCAGTGACGCAGGGCAGACTTTCCCATCTCAGAATAGACGTCTCCTACCTAAAGATTAAGTCTGAGCATTTACGAAGGAAAGGTGGAGCAGTTGCTCCTGCTCTTTTTGACAATGAGCTGCCTTGGGCCATGCAAGAAGGCCCTGGAAAGGTTTACTCCTGCCTGCAGAACCTAGAGGTTCCTCCAAGACCTCAGCACCCATCTTGGTTTGTGTTTCAGGAGCCGTCATGTCGTGACTTGGTGTTTTTCCAATGGCAACAGTTAGAAAACCAGGGGATGGAGTGTGTATTTAACAAACAGTCTGATCTCTGCCGCTGGGGACGGGGCGAGCCATGGGCAGCACGAGCAGGGATTTTTGGGTGCACTGCAGAGGCTTTGGTGGGTGCTGGGGAAGGAGAGGGCTGGAGCAGAGGCAGGGGCAGCAAGCCCTTTGTTTGTAGTCTCACCCTCCCGGTAGCTCTTCGACGAGATTTTGGCAGCAGAGGGGTGAGTTCATGCCTGTCTCCTTCTACTGGCTCCCAAGGGAAAGTTTGCGCTGCAGGAAAGGGGAAGAAAAGAAAAACCACTAAAGCAGAGAGCTGAGGGATGCAAGGGGTGAAGCCATCTCCCAGGGGCTGGACTGCTGGAGCAGAGGCAGGGATGTTGGCAAGGGGGTCGCAGCGAGGGCAGACATCCCCCCATGCATCCGGGCTTGGGTTTCCATCGCTCCAGGCCAGCGGGGAGCTACAGAGGAGGGTGCAGGTCAAGGATGTGCCCCCAAATCCTCAGCGACCTTCTAACAGCAGGAGCCCAGGGGCTCCCTTGGGATCCAGCGTCCAGCACACCGCATGGGGGGGACGGGCGGCAGAGCACCCTCCTCCAGGCGGGATGGATGAGCAGCTGGAGGAGACAGAGGCCCTGGGAGGGGCACTGGTGAGGGGCGAACAGCCTGCGTGCATGAAGCAACCCCCTGCAAGGAGCAGAAAGGGGCAGCGTTGAGGCTTTCTTAGAGCCTTACATCTTTGTGTATACGTGTGGGCATTTGTATGGGAGTGCATACATGTACATATAAGCTCCTATGCAGGTGCAGACAGACGCATGTGTGTGACTGTGCATGAAGCAGAATGTGGGTGTTACCCAGGGTAAAGTCCATTACACAGATATTGCAATTAACCTCTAAATGCGCACTGCAAACGGAGGAAACTCAGTGTTGAGGTTAAACACAAAGAGTATTTGGTAAGGGCATTAAGATAAGCGAGGTACAGCTGAGGCACCCAAAGGGGCTGATGGCGCGAGAATGAGAATCAAGGGGAGGAAAAAAAATACTGTGTCTTTAAAAATGAGTGTAAGCGAGTCCAGGAGATGAAACTAAATTGACTCCTCCAGAATGACATGGTTACAGCCTGGTACCGCAATTACATTTATTTAGGTGCCCTACCTGTGCATTCCCACTGCTGAAGAACACAGATTGCTTCCAGCTTTCCCCTCTGCTCTAAATTGCCTGAATTTATAGCATGTACTTGGGAGACTGCAGCAATTTCCCCATTCCATATTTAACCTGTGTTACCCAAAGCACCTCAACTCCATCTGAGTGCAACTCCTGTGAAGGTAAGTGGTATTAATAAAGTCTGAGGCCAACCTCTGGAGGGAGTGGGGCCACCACGGTGATAGTAATCCTGAACCCATTTCTGGGTCGGCTGGCCCCTACAGGGTAGGGCTGGTGTCCCCAGCCAGCCCCAGTGTCACTTGGGCAGGGATTCCACCAAGGTTTTATCATCGGCTTCGCAGGGTTGTGGATATCCCCTTCTGAATTTTGCCTGAGCTGGTAACGTTTTATTTTGAATTCGTAGGCCTGCCCACCTTCCAAATGTCTGTTCAAGCAGGCTGGGATGGGAGAAGGGGCTGCAAAACATGACTAAATATGGCTGTGTTTCTGATTGCTACAGACCACGGGATTAGCGGCCCCTTCTTGCCAGCAGCCACAGCTGAAGTTCCCAAGGTTTGAGGAACACCAAGAAGAGCCCTCCCCCTCTTTTTTTCTTCTTTTTTTTTTTCTACTTTTTGTTTTCCACAGAGAAATCTGCAACCTATTGTCTGGGCTAGCAAACTTGGCACCCTCCAGCTGCCTATAAAATTGCATTAGGCGTTTATATTTCCTGTAGTGGATTATGTGTTGTCTGAATTTTGGATGATTCCGGGAGAGAGAGTTAGCCTTTTTTTTTTTTTTTTTTCAGTGGGGGCTACAAATTGCATTTGAAATAATGTTATTTTCTTGGAGACAAGAGAGCACTGGTGATTGGCAGAGCGAGCAGACATGGTCCGAACCAGATGTAGGCAGCTTCCCCTGCCTCCAACTCGCCCCACGGCTCTGGCCGTGCACCTTGATTCAGCCCAGCACCCGAGTATTCACCTTGTCCAGAAATGTGTCAATAACCACATCAATCACAATGGTGTTTCTCATCCTTAAAAGTTAAGCAAATGTCACGCTGAATCACAAGGATTTCTCCGCACTCTTGCAGAGTCAGTGCTCTTGACCCAGCTGGCTCTGTGCTCCAGCATACATCGGGTTTTGATACGAACTCTCAGTATTTACGCAGATGCAGTGTGTACGGGGGATTTTCTTTATAAACTGGGGCTTGCCTAACTTCAAAAATATCCTCTTGACTCGTATGTAGAGCCCTTATTGTGCTTCATCGGCATTTTCTAATTTGGATCTGACGCCAAAGAGGCAGTAACTATTTCTAGAGTGGAGAAATCCCATTAAAAAAGAAAAGAAGAAGAAGTATGTTTTCAAATCTTATTTGAAATGTGTGCTGTATCAGCAAAAACCAGCATCGTGAAAGAGTGAAATCAGATTGCAAGTGCTCATTGATACGATGCTGTCATAAATTCACATAGCGCTTTTCTGTGCAAAGGAAAACTGATAATCTTTTGCAGAAAACAAACAATCTAAGGGGACGATTTTGTAATCGCGTTTATGTGAGTAAGTAGTCCGTGGCTCAGTGCTGCCGATACGACTGCTGGACTACTGAATAGCCAGCAGGTGGAGTCATCTATAATGTATGTGTTGTGATCTGGAAAGTTTACTAAGTACAACTGGACACGTGGAAATTTTAGTTGAAAGTTGAGACCAAGGAAAATATGAGGAACGGAACTGGAAAACTCTGCGAGCACAGAGGAGACAAAGAGCTAAAACTTTAGCAGCAGAAGGGGAGGGGCCTGCAAAATGTTTGGAATAGCGAAAAGCTCGAGCAATCCTGGAAACACTCCTGTGGCTTGGATCCCGAGGCATAATTCATGCTGTTGTAATTTGCGCAGATGGCTGCTGTCTCAAGGGAAGGCTGGAACAGCTGGGAAACATCAGGGTGTGGGCCTGCTTCAACCACACACCCTTTCTTTATCCCTCCATCAGTCACAGAAGTGAAAGGTGATACAGGGCTCGCTGTAGAAAATATCTGCAAGCTATTCTCTGCCCTGGGAGATGGCTCCTCTTGCTATTTGAGTTGTGTTAAGGACCAGCTTAGTTTGGCATTTTCTTTATAACAATGCTTTTCGATTAGGGAGAAAGAATCAGCCTTGACTCCAGAGATCAGCCATGTAGTAAATTGAGTTGTAGCTGAGGGGCTTCTGATAAACAAGGTACTTCACTGAAAAGGGAGTGATGTGATAACACCCATTCCGTTTGCACGATGTGCCCAGCCACCACAGCGGGTGTTTCGCTTTGTCCTTTGCTCTCTCGGCCTGGTTACACTGGGAATGAACGTTGCCTCCCCTCCAGCAGGGCACTTGCCCTTCTCGAGCTGCTCTGCCTCCAGCCCACTTGGAAACGAGCAGTTGCAAATAATGATTTGTACTGTCCGTTTGTCTGTGTGCCCATGTAGGCTGAGTAACAACGTCATGGCCACTTGGCTGCTACAGACTCGTGTCTGAGAGAGAAGAGGGTGGCACAGGCCTGAGGTACTTCAGAGATGCAGTCAGGGATGTATTTGCACAGGGGCTGTGGCTCCAGTGAGGCTACCGGAGGACTGCATCAACAGCCATCGCTGCTGGCCCATTGACACAGGCTCCAGCCTCCAAGAACCTCTGGTTCGCTCATGACAGGCAGCCGACAGGGATGAATGCCAGGTATTTCCCCGCTTCTTGATCTCTGGCAGCCAGAGGGTAGGGGAGAGCCAATGTGTTTTTCTTCAGGTCTGTGTCCCCACGCACTCGCTGCGGTACCTTGGTGGCTCACACTATTTATCTTGAACCGGTCAGTCCCGCTGCCTCAGCAGGAGAGCAAAAGACCTTTCTTTTCCCAGACATGCTCTTCACAGAGTCTCCTATTATTACACATTTTGGGGATGTGGTGGGGGGCCCCTTCATATTAGAACCTATTTTTTTCTCCATCCTTTCAGGCATAAGCAGTGCAGGCAGACGGCATTTTTATGCTACGTGCATATATGCAGATAACTGCATCTGCACTGCAGGTGTCTTACCGCTTTAGCAGCATCAGTACACCTGAAACGGAACAACTTTCGTACAGAATGACACCCCACGGAAACACAGACCACCCAGCAATTAGCAACGATAAATGTGCTGCAGCGATGTTTGAAGCCGGCAGGAAAAGAAGTCAGGAAAGTTTTGCTCCGAGTTCTCTGGTTGATTCCCAGACGTTGACATTGCTGCCTTGCTGGAGAACCGTGGTGCTCGCTGAAGCCGGGTGTCCTCCTTGTGAGAGGTGACACCGGGAAAAGAGGTGGCACCGGGAGCAGTGTGGCTGTTGACCTACTGATTGACAGCTGCCAGCACCCTTGCGTCAGAGTGACATATCGATATTGGCCTCCTGCCACTACCCGGGGACTGGCATACTTCCAGCAGACGGTTCGTGTCAGGTGGATTTTGTTGACTTAGGTTATGCGTTTTTGGCTGTGTGATAATCGGTGACAAGAAAAGGCAGCTTCTGCTAATAAAATTTCATAGCAAAAGGAGCTGGCCCAAGATAAGCAAGGAGAAACATTTACCCACGCCTGTTGCTACGGAAAGCTCCACCACCGCTTCCTGCGGAACCAGGACCAAAGTGCAGGCTGTAACTTTACCTTGGCAGCACTTCGGTACCTGCGGGAGCGCTGCTGTCAGGAGGAAGTGTGTCTGGCTCCTGGGAGCTTGGCTGGCAGGGTGGAAACAGCAGAAAGGAGTAGGGTTGGGCAAGCCATTAAACCTTCCCCGTCCCGCCTAGCAGAGAAGGCAAATCCATGGGGAAAAAGAACAGCAAAACTGTGGGAGGCTGCAGAGGGCAAGAGGGAGCCGATCAGAAGGATGAGACATCACGTGTAGATGGTGGAAGCAGCAAGAAGACATCCTCAGCTGCAGTGGAGAGCAGAGATTTGCTGAGATTTGAACTGTCTCCTAGTGATTTCTGTGCCTTCTGGTCAAAGACCGAGTTCGTGTCTCACTTCATGCCTGTGCCTTACAGCCTGCATGAGTCACTGCCTCTGCTCCATCCAAGCACGTCATGGCACTCAGCTCTTTGCACTTCCATAGACGTTTCACACCCAGCATGCTGATGCCACCTGATCTTCAGCTCACTGGGAGCACCAGCAGATGTTTCTTCAAGGAAACCCTTCACAGGGTGTCTTTCTGGGGGAGAACCCCCCCCTTACCCAACTTTACTTCAAAATTATAGGAATCTGTTCAGAAGGATATATTTTCATACCAGCTTCTGAGAGCTCTCTGGAAGGATTAACATTTCTTACAGTTGCCTCTCGTTGATCTGTCAAAGACAAAGCACTGGTGAGCACTCTGCAAACTTGCCCACAAAACCATCGCATGAAGGAGCCTTCGGTGAGAGAGCCATGCAGCAGCGGCAGGGTTAACAGCGGAGTCAGCTGTCTCTTTAGTATGTCTCAGATGTCACATACAAATACCTAAAAGGCAGCTGAGTTGTGCGAAAGGAAATCAACGGATTAAGACTGCAGTTCCAGCTCAAAAGCTTTTTTTGTGACTTCAGGAATGCCTCATATCCCATCTGTTAAATGGAGATAATACCTATCCCACAAACATACTGTGAAGATTTATTCATTAATCTTTTTTAACAGGAAATTTTAAAAGCTGGAGAAATAATAATAAAAATATGATATACCACATCATTAATGGCAGAAAGCAAACGGCAGCTGCAGGTCTGTTGGGTAGGGAGGGCGCAGCACCTGCCTCAGCTCCTTTCACCCGCACTAAAACTGAGGGTGCTCTGTGCTCTGCGATGGCCCCGTCCACTCTGCTGGCAGCCTGCAGACCACGGCCAGCCAAAAAAGCCTCACCAAGGGACCTGCTCATGGCACCATCAGCTCTCCTGGGCAGCGTTCTGTGGTGCAGGCCTTGTCAATGCAGGATGCAAGGGGGAACTAGCAGCAGCTTTGGCACCTGCATGGAAGGAGATGGTGGAAATGGGGTTAGGGGAAGATGAAGAGAAAGATGGAGATGCTTGAGATGCTCCCAAGTGCACATACGGATTTGTCTCCAAACTGTTTACTCCTAACTAGTCTTCACGTCCTCAAGGGCAATATCTTAACCTGTACCCTTCATCCAGAACCCCTCATTAAAATTAGGAGGAAGACAAATGTAGAAATGCTGCTCTTCTCCGAATGAGTAGCATCCCAGTCACGAGACTCTCAGCTTCTTTCAGAGTGGACTGAACATGTTCCTTCAATGTTGTTTGACAATCTGGCTCATTTTATCAAACACAGCCAAGACGGATAAGACGTGTTTACCCTTGGTGGGTGAGCAGACAAAAGCTGCATGTAATTGTCCTCTGGGTGCCTGCCACTCCATGGGGATTTGCAATCAATTTGAAAAAAGAGATTTTCTTCATCACTGGAGGAGACAAGCTGGCACCTCAGCACAAAACATACCACTTAAAATAGCTTTTAATGTGGCTTTGGAAACTATTTTTGGATCAGGAAAAATGTGGTGTAAGGCAAGGCTGGAGTCATGTATTGTAACTGTCACTCATGAACATGAACATCAGCAGATGTGTAAAGACACACCAAGATAACCCAATGGGTCCACTGGCTTTGTTACACATGGTGATACTTGAGAAGTCAAGAAGGGCTCCCTCCTATGTGCATTGATTCACAATGCCACCTCCAGTTCTAGTTTTCTCCTTCTACTTCAAACTGTGGGCAGATGGAGGAAGAGTGCCATTCCCATCCTGTAATACAGCGAACCACAGATTTGTATTATGATCTGCAGATTAGTTCTCTATCAAGTTGCTGTGGATTCCAGAGTACTTTCAGGACAGTACAGGCTGCCTGTGTGTTCCTCATTCTAGAGCAGACATTGTCCTTGGTGCTACCAAACAGCAACTGAATAATAAAATCAACTTCATGTTTATGTTGAGGATCCCAAGTTTGTTTCTCAGGATCAAAAATGTGAAGACATATGAAAGGGCTGATGATCAGGCTTCAGGTTTTTGAAGACTGGTGTCTCCATCTGGTTGGAAGTCATTTGCAGCAGAACGAAGAAGGAGTTACATATGAAAATGCCAGGGAAACCCATGGAGACTATAAGGTCGGGAAAGCAGATCAGCCCAATTCTCAAGAAATCAGACACAGACTGGGGTTGCGAGATGGACTATGGGGTCAGCTGTGCAGAACAGCATGGAAGAAGCCTGGAAAGGCCAGAAAAGACATGATAGGATGGATGGGAAGCTGTGCTGAGCTGGGGCAGCATTAGGTACCAAGTTGGGCAGTGCATCCCCAGACGCTGTGGATGCTCCTGAAACAGGGGACCAAGTTAGTAACCCTCACCCCAAATTCTCTTCAGCTCAGCACCGCTCCTGACAGGAACACTCGTGGAAACCTCACCCTGAAAGGCAGCCTTGTGTGGGCAAGGGACGGGAAAATGGCTGTGCCTGGGGCAGGGGCTTGGGGGACATGGCTCTGTCCCAGCCCTGCCAGGTGCAGAGCGGCCCTGCATCCACTGCACCCATCAATCATAGGATTGTCTGGGTTGGAAGGGACCTTAAAGATCATCGGGTTCCAATCATACTGCCATGGGCAGGGACACCTCCCACCAGACCAGGTTGCTCAGAGCCCCATCCAGCCTGGCCTTGGACACTTCTAGGGATGGGGCATCCACAGCTTCTCTGGGCAACCCGTGCCAGTGCCTCATCACCCTCACAATAAAGCTCCACTGGCCCGAAGCACGCAGCCTCCGGCCCAGCCCCGTGGCAAAAAGACGCCCTCAGGGGCCTTCGCGCCTTAATCCTACGGCCATTTTCCTCCTGCAGAGCTGCGCTCCCGATTCGGCCCAGGCCGCGGGGGACGAGGCCGGGCCGGGCCGGGCGGCCATTTCCCGCCGCCCCGTGCGGCTCCGTGGCGGCGGCATCAGGGACAGTGGCGGCGGCGGGCGCCCTGTGCCCCGTGGAGGCCCCGCCCCACCCAGCCCCTGGCCCCGCCCCGATCCCCGCCCGCCGCCGCTGCCGCCGAAGGTTTCCGAGCGGGGGTCGCGCGCCTGCGACGGCCCGGCCGGCTTTTCCGGAGATTGCCGAGGGGCTTCGGCCCCTCCCCAGCCACCACCGAGCCCGTGACTGAGGCGCTCCGGCGGGTCGGAGCCCGCCGCGCCTGCTGCTCCGGTCGCGGCGCGGGGGCTCGCCCTCCTCCTTCTCCTCCCTCCGGTGTCGCGGTGACAGAGCGGGGCGATCGCGGCGGCGGCGGCGGGGGGCGGCCGGGGCTCCGGCGGCGCGGATGGCGGAGGGCGGCCAGCCCCCGCAGCAGCAGCAGCAGCCACAGCCGCAGCTCCTGGCCGGCGGCGGCGGGGGGGCGGCTGCCCGCGGCTTGAAGCGGGAGCCGGAGCTGGAGCAGCCCATGCCCGCCGGGGACGGCGCCGAGGGCGGCCACAGCAAGCGGCTGCGGACGGAGGCGGAGGCCGAGGGCGGCGGCATGCAGGTAGCGGCCAGGGCCGGGCAGGGCCCTCGCCGGTTCTCCGGGGCTCGGCGGGAGGGGAGGCGGGCCGGGCCGGGCCGCGATAATTTGGGCTTCACGGGATTTGCTTTACCGGCGTGCGGCCCTTTTTCCCCTACCGGGAGAATGGGTTCTCCTTCCTGGGGCTCAGCCCCCCAGCACGTGGAGCAGCAGCGGTGGGGCCGCGGCCCTCGGGGAAGCCGCCGCTGGGTCCGGCGCTCCGGGTACCGCGCCGTTCTCCTCCCGGCTGGGAGGCGGTAGATGGCGGGAGTGGGCCGGGGACACCGGCTGGGCTTTGGTGGCTCTCCTAAACCATCGCCAAGATGCCCACCCGACGCCCCACGGCCCCTCTCCCCCCTTCCCAGGCAGCGGAGAGGAGCCGTGGGGCGTCGGGTGGGCATCTTCCAGCTTGGCACAGGGGCTGCCAACGTTCCTGTGGTCCCCAAAATATCGCTCTTTCCAGCTGCCGTCGCCTTTGTGTTCTGAGGGTGATGCTGCCGAGGTGTTCCTGCTTTCCTTTGTCTGGGTGTGTACAGGCTTCTTTTATTTATGGCCATTGCACTGGCCCTTTTTCCCTCCTGTTTCTTGAGAGGAGTGTATCGGAGCTGTTTGGAGGCAGCGTGGTTTTATTCAGCTGAACTTGTTTCTCTTCTCACCTTTTCTTGGGTTGGTAAGTGCTGCTGAGAGTTTCCAAGGGGAGCATCCTGCCCTCTCCAAAGTGCTTCTCGTCTAGATGCTAGATACCGGCCAAATATCTTCCTTTTTATTTCCCAGGCTGTACCTGGTTTGCATGTTCACTATTTCTATGGTGTTTTTTTTTTTTTAATAGCTTGCAGCAGGAGGGTTTTGTTTGTGGTTTGATTTGATGTTCAGCCTTTAGTGGTGGTCTCTCCACCTTACAGCACCAGTTTTTTTCCCAGCGTGGTGGTGTGGGCTAAATGTAGGCTGGAGCTTCACACCCGAGTGCTGCTGCTCACGCTCCCCCAAGGGTCAGTGCAAACCGTGCCATGCTCTTTTATTCCTTGAAGTAGTATCTTCCACATGTAGGCGTCAAGTATGACTCAGACAATGTGTATAATTGCAAGGAGAAAGATGCTGAGTATTGAAGGAGTGCTTATACGTTGTGTCTTCCTAGGAATTATGAATGAGTGCCTGAACATGGTGACATGAAATTGTTCCAGCTCTTTGGGGTCGAACTGAGGCACAGGTCCTATGTAGCTAGAGGAGATGCATCAGTTTACCTGCAGTTAGTGGTTAAACTGGTTGGTGTTAATGTAAACCAGTGGTAAATCAACTGAGAATTGCCCAGGAAAGGACTTGAACTGGTTTAACAAAACAGTCTTAATTTATTTTTTTTTTTTATTACAAATGAATATAATTTCTGTATGCGTGAAAGGCTCTCCTCTCTATTTACATCGAGGAAAGTGTTCTGTTATCTGTTCAGTGAGTAGTATGAGGTAGTAAGATTGCAGCATTCAACCATGAGGATACAGCAGTTTTCATGTGTAATATTGCTGATAATGATAGTAAGGATTAATTGTGGATCTTAGTGCCAAGTTGGCTTTTGTTTCCGTGTCAAACAGTGGAGAAATTAGGTTAAGTGCAACTAGTAGAGTCCCAATTTTAAAGTTAAGTGTGTTTATAGTCAGTATAACTATTCTTCAGACTCAGACTCTTGTATGACAGTTACTTGGTATTCTTAGCATAATATTAATCTTTCTATATGTATGGAAAAGATTTTTTTCAATATAAAAGATGAAAATAAACATATATATATATATGCATGCACACACACACATACCGTTATGTCGAGAAGTTTTCCTTGACTTTTCTTTTTACTGTTAAAGAGTGTGGTTTCTTTATTTGGAGAATCTTCTCACGGTTGTAAGCAAGAAATATCAAATTTGAAGCCAAACATACAAATAATGCCAGAGCTAGGAAAAATGTGTTCTGTAATGTTTGGGAAATTCAGTATCTTTCTACCTAAAAGTCTAAACGCAAAATTGCCTTTCATGAGGATTTCTGTTTAGATAGCGTATTCTTTTGAAGTACCTTATTTTAGAATAGTGGGTTCTTTTCAGTAAATTCTCTATGTTTAACTGTACATAATGCTTACAAGAGGAATAAAGAGCCTATTCTTTGATATTTCTTTTTCTTTGCCCGCCCCCCCCCCCGGCTCTCATGTACTAGAGGCTTTCTGGAAGCTGGAAATAACACCAGCAACCTTGTTTTTCCTGCGGATCCTGTCAATTTTCTACTTCCTGTTCCAGAGCCACAGGCTGTTGCTGTGTAAACTTGGTGACCTCGTCTGCATCCCTGTGCTGATAGTGAGGAATCCCGGGGTGCCGTGCTCACCACAGTTTATTCTGTGCATAACCCCTACCTACCGATGGTTCAGGATATGAACATGGCTCATAATGCTGCAATACATAATTTAGCTGTAGATATTAGATGTAATGCAACTGTAAAACTAATAGCTTATTTTTTTTGTCTGTTAACATGAAATGTAAAAACTAGCCTATAGGGAGATAATAGCTAGTCCTTCAGATAAGAACTCAGGGCAAAGTGGGCCTTAAATTTGCTGGGCTTCTTGTCTTCTGCTGTCTCAGGCCAGCACGCTCAGGCAGCTTATGCAGTTAGGGTTTCATTATCTAATCCATCTCTGATCAGGCAGGATAAATGGTGTTTGGCCAGCGCTGATCTTGTTAGGAGGGTGGTGTAAAGCTGCTTGAGTTGGGATTGGGACAAATCGGATCATGGCTGCTATCTGCTTCTGGGACATATTTCAGTTAATCGTGGCGTGGGAGGAAAAGGTCCAGCATAAACTGCTGATTTTTAGCTCCCTTTGGTCCATATGTGGCAAAAATCAAACACCACCAGCCAGGAATGTCTCCTGGAAGTATTTGGATATGTTTGTAAGCTTTGGAAGTAAAGAGCCCCAAAGGTACTGCTGCTTTTTAACTGTATAACTACTAGCTAGGAACTAGCTTGCTCTCTGCTTGTTGGCTTGGATGAGTTGAATCGTTTGGATCAGCTTGCTGATTTGGGTAAAAATAGTCCCTAACAGAGGGGAGGAAAAAAAAAGTAAGTTATATTGGCTTAAGTCACTTGTGAAGTTGCACCAAAATGCAGTTGTTGATGCAGCTGTATTTGTTGCTTGTCAAAAGAGGTTGACTGCTGCACAGATGGAAGAGAAAGTACACTTGCAATAATCTCTCTCCTCATCCGTTTCTTGTATGATGAAAGATGAGAAGTGTTGTGGCTAGCTGGGAAATGTCCCTTTTTTCTCTTTGGAGGTAGGGTGTAATTCCAGGATTCTGTGTTTGTCTTCCCCATCAAAATGCTAGAGGTGTACCAGCCAGCTTATGCTTCTGAAGAAAGTTATTAAGATACCTTCCTGTTGCTTTGCAAGGGGTTGAACAAGCTAATCAACTCCTCTTTCGGTCCCCAAGCTGAATTTTGATTTAACTTTTTTTATGGGGTCTAGGCTGGTTAGTGAATTAAAATTATACTTAGATGTAACCTGTGCTTGGAATTAGATGCAAGGTGTGAGCATAGCTGATCCCTGTTCCTCTTTCACGAATGACTTGTGTGCTCAGTACCCCTGAGTTTTTTGGGGAGTTACTCTTCTGCAACTGTGAGCGTGGCCAACTGGTCAGGGAAAGCAGTTAATGCAGCCATACTCTGTCTTATCCAGTCCATGTAAAATTTTAGTGGCAGTGCTGAGTGGTGACTTTGTGTTGTCATTCAGGCATGTCTGCGTAGGCTTCATAAAGATGACTAGTGGTGTTGAGATCAGTCCCTTGTGACTAAATAATGACATAATAGACGATAAGTCTTCACTCCGCAAAAAAGTCTGTGGTTTCTTTTCCTACTGTGAGCCAGAAGATGGTCTGTAACACCCTCTACCAGCTTGACTCTTTCCAGCGTGAAGACTGGAAGCCTTGAACAGCGGTGTGCCACAGAAAGGGGAGAGTGAGAGCATTGCTGGTGCATCATGACAGCCGATGTCCTTGTTCAAAGTATGGCCCGTTTGTGGTGCTCCAGAGGAGGGCAAGAAATCAGTCTGCTGATAATTGCAAAATAGGGGTTTGGGTTTTACAAGCAAGATGGCTGACTGGGACCGTGATCAAGAAGGAGCCAGTGAATAACAGCTTTTAAGCTGTGGGGACCCTATGGAAATCTGTATTTTTAAATCTTACAGAAGAGAACATCTAGTTCCAGTAAATTGTGGAAAGGCTGTGTAATCAGGTTGGCTTTTTCCTCCCTCTTGTTATTCATGGCATGGCTGACTTTTTTAAAGAAATGCAGAGCAATAAAAGAGATATAAGATACTATAGAAAAGAAATGGAGGCTCCAATTTTAAGAAGCTGACCCCTGCCTTGGATTCAGGATGGGTTTTCCTGAGATGCTGTTTGGACAGATTGTCACTGATGTGATGAGACATAACGAATCACCTCTAAGTTTGTTGTTATTTCTCTGTTTGCCTTTGTCCTTTGTGTTTTTTTTAAATATTTGGGTGTTATGAGTTAGACCTGACAGAGTCTGGGAAGACTTAGGAAGTCTCCAGTTCAAAGAAAACATTTGGCAAACAGACTGAAAGTTGGGATTTCAGTGATGTTGAGAGCACTTTAATGATGCCTCTTTTCTTGCCATATTCAGGAAAATGGAAAGCCCAAGTAAAGTATTCTGTATGCTTTAGTACCCCTCCAGGCCCTGTCGGTATTTCTCTTTGGATTTCAGAGGTTTGTCTTTAAAGGTGATGGCTGCGGTTGTGAGGTTGGAAGACGAACAGAGGTCTGGCTCTACTGGAGATGGTTTCCTTCTGTGTATGCATACCAGCTGTAGACATACGCTTTTTATTTTTCCTTTTCAAAATTCCCATTTGGAAACATGAATGTGCTGGCATTTCACAGAAAGCCGGGGCTGTCCTTCGCATTTTGAAAAGGTTGCCCACCTTGCTGAGTGTGGAGCAGTCTGCCTCTCTCCTCGGCACGTCCTGTGAAATACCCTCAGTTGGCTTTTCCTGCCAGTGACCTAGCAAGTGGGGCTCTCACTGTGCCCTTTTGCATTGGGGCTTCACACCTCTGTTTTCAAGATTGTCTCACAGAAGTACTGGTCACTGAAGGTTTAGCAGCTGTGTTGCTGTGCCAGCTTTGGGTTTTATAGTGACTGGGCTGAGGGCTCTCAGCAGCTCTGCTGCAGCTCGTCTGGTGGCAGCAGGAATACCAGAATGCAGGAGATGTAAAGGAGGCAGCAGTAAAATAAAATAAATTAACTGCTTCATTTGCACCAGTGGTAGGGAAGCCAAGCTGATGTTGAGACTGACCTGAACTGGATTCTGTGTGTGGTCCGTGGCCCCCTGGAGACTGCTACTGAAGGACAGATCCCTATTAGCTTGAAAAAATAAAGCCTATAGCTAGCAGCCTTTGGTTTGCTGCACAGGAGCCTCTGCCCCTTTGGAAAATGTTAGGGGTTGCATTGGTTGAAGATGTTTTAAAACCCTCTGCTCTGCCCTGCTGACTTGTCTCGTGGCATGGGGCAAACCTTAGTTTTTATATGAAGCCAAAAAGGAGGGCAGGTGTTTTGGTCTGCTGGAAACCTCTCATTTAATTTGCCCATCTTGGGTATTACTTGACCTTCTGTGTGTATGTGTGCTTTTGAAATGCAGTGGCTGAGGGATCAGAGGAACATCCAGAAGCGATGCGAGAGAAGCAATTAGAGGTAACGAGTTCCAGTTCGCTGAAGCATTCTGTTGATCTACATTTTACAGTGGTATTGAGTGGACGCTGGAGTGTAGCTGTCATGAGGTAATCCCGATGTTTAGGGATTAGAGCTGCTTGACTGCGTTTTGGGCCTTAACTCCCTTTCCTCTCCAGTAAATTTAATTTTGCCAGCAATCTTTTCTAAATTCAGGAAAACGCCAGTGTGAAAGATGTGTGTGTATTTTCCCCAGACTGTTTCCCTCTCCTGCTTTACTTTAGGAGTGCACCTCCTTGTTTCCAGGCTGAATTTGAGATGTTTCTAGGAGTCAATCCCAGCAATGGCAGAGGCTGTATGGAATGGTCTTCACCAGGCTTGGACCATGCTGCCATCCTGATCCACAGTGCTCCCTTGTCAGGGCTCTGCTGGGCTGTCCCACCAAGCTGTGCCAGGGCACCTCTCCTGCAGATCTTTGCTGTCTGCTGAGCTTCACTGGGAAGGAGGTTGTTGTAGGTTGACAGTTCTAACCCATGTTCTTGGTTCTGGAGGATTTCCAGGGTGTTTGGGAAGAGGCTGGTGAACTGTTCCAGTATCTTTCTCGTTTAGCTTGTCACGTGTATGTAGGACATCTGTTGAAACCAGCCCTCGCAGCTCTCTTGCTGGACCAAAGGAAACGGGACACTAACTCTTTAGCAATAATACGATGTATTTAAGCAGCCACGAAGTAAGAAAGGTTGTATACAAAAGCTTCCTTGTTTAGTGAGGGGCAACAGCTGATCTTGAGCTGGATCCAGCATCTGTTTGAGCAGAGCAGGAAGCTTTGGCAGTTCCTGCAGTCTCAGTTGGTGCGACATTGGTGTTCAATCAGCTATACCGTTGCCACCTCCTAACCTTTGGAGTGTGGGTAGAGCGTACTTGTGATTCATACTGATTAGAAAAGAGGTCATGAGATCTTTCACTTGTATCTCTTGGGTAGGACAGTGGAGTTGGGTCTGGCATGTTTTTGAAGTGGCTGTGTGTTCCCGGGGCTGTTGCTTGGGTTTGCCTTTGTCTAGGAGAGTTTGTTGTGCGGGAAGATTGGATGCTTGCTTCAAATAGTGTGGGCTGGAAGCGACTGTTGCTTTTTCTGTACAACTTTAATCGTTTTTATCTCCTCATAATTACCTCAGCAATAATGCAAGTATTAGCAAAGACATGGAGAAGACCCTGCACCATTTGAGGGGGAACCAACACCCCCCCCCTCCCCCCCCGCAATGTATCAGGACTTTTTACCCTCTGGCTGTACTTTGCTAAATTTCCTTTAATAGAGAGGCTAAAGAAGCAACCTTATGTGGCATTTCTGTGTGTTGCAAACATCAAAATGTTCTCCCCAGAGGTCTTTGAGGCCCTGGGATCTGGATCCAGCTCAGGTTTCTTCAAGGGACCGTAGTGTGCTCTTAAAGCTGAACCTTTCTGCACAGCTTTTCCCCTGCTATTTCTGTAGGAGATTCTTGCAGACACTTGGGGTGGTTGTCACCCTTGGGGGTGATGCCTGGGAAGAAAATCCCACCAAGGCTTCACTTAAAAGCCTTGATTTAGTGCTGCGTGGGTGGAGGAGAGGCTGTAGCTGGCATCCTAGCCCTATAATTTGCTGCTTGCAGTTGCTGTTCCCTTACCTGGAGAGGAGTGGGAAGGTCGCCTTTCCTCCAGCCTGCTGCTTCCCCTCGGGTGGGAGGAAGGCTGGGTGCCTTCTCCCTGGGGTCCCAGTTCTGCTGGCAGCATAGCCAGGCATGACTCTCAGAGCATCTGCTGTGGGATGGTGCTTCTGAGCCATCTCTGCCCAGCTTTTTGTTTTTATTCTGTTGTGTTGCTTTGCTTCCTTTTTGTGGGAAGATGAAATGAAGGGAAGTGTGTGCATTAAAGGGCTTTTCCGCTACCCTTTGTACACTCCTGTCCTGGAGAGAAGGTCCATCAAAGAGGCCTCTTTTCCTGTGCTTGTTTCATGTTAAAAGCCCTGTGTAGCCTTGGAACAGAGCTGGATCAGATGGAGTATGTTTTGTAGGTGCTTCTCCCTGCCTGTGGGCACCATTTATGCTCGAAGCTCAGCTTTGGAGTGACCTGGGGTGGTTCCAAGGATTAAGGACTAATGCTTCTTCTAGTGGGATCAGCCACACAACCTGGGGAGATCCAAAAGGTTCATTCAGGGAAGAAAACCTAGGCTGTGCTGCTGCTGCTGCAGCAGATTGAACTGTGGGGCATACTGAAGGAGGTGAAAGCTGGCAGCATGGCATGGGCAGGTGTCCTGGGACTGGTGGGAAGGATGAGAGTGGGAAGCCGGAGTTTGTGTGATGTTGGCCTAAGGAATGATCTGAATCGTGGAGGAAACTGAGGCAGTAAAGCGTATGCGTAACTTCTGCTGGTTTGACAAGATCTGAATGTCTCTTGGGTATCTTGCAGAAAAAATCAGTTGACTTCTCAAGCTGCTGCCCATCCTGTTACTTGTTTTTTCCAGGAGTGGAAGCTGAAGTGTGTGAAAACGCAGAATACCCTCAATGCTCCAGGTTTAGAAAGAGGTGTGTGACACTACAGAGGTGCTGTGGGAGTTGGTGTTTGTCCTGGGTGGTCTTAAGCTGCTGGGCACTGTCTCCTCAGTGCAAAGGAGTGAAGAGACAGAGAATATGCCTGAGTGAGAACCAGTGCTGTAGTGGGCTGTGGCCGGGCAAGATTTAATGCGTGCTCCATCGATGTATTAAATGGATGGGGCTGGAGCTTGTACCCAGCAAGTGCCCAGCAGGGAGGACGTGACAAGAAGGCACTGTGTGAGGTCTTAATTATGTGGTTGTACATTTTATGTTTTTAGAGATGACTTCATCTCCGTAAGTGCATCAAATGGATAACACTTGCTGAGGCACTATTAAATCTAGCGGGAGTTTTGTTATCAGTTAAAATGGGTCTGAGGTGAGGCTTTGGACTGAGAGCTATTCAATATTTCATTTCTTCCTTTTCATCTCATGTGTGACCCCCAACTGAATTTACTGCAGATAATCTAAACCTTGCACTGAATACAGAACTATTAATTTTTAATGGTCTCTTCTATGGTACTCACCACTGTAGTGTGGGTGCTCCACAGATGCTAACGATCTTGTTTTTGCAGTTTTCCCGAGAGACATAAAAGGTCTGTTATCTCTTTTTGTAGAAATGGGGAATTGATGTACTGGTAATAAGACCAGTTTTGCAAAAATTGCATTGACACTTGCAAACAGATTTATCTTTTACTTGTATTTGTTATTGTAGCTGGTGGGGTTTTGGTAATGTTTAAATCCTGGATCTACATCCAGCTCTCTACAACTTCCACTGTATATATGGATATCTACCACTTCCACAGGCTGATCCTTACTATGTGTATCATGTTGAGCAAATGTAAAGTCATGTTGTCTTCATCTTAAAAAAACAGTGGAAAAGTTTGAATTAAGTAACACGGTCATCATCATAGCAAAGCTTTACTTGGAAGATGAAGTGTGACACCTAAGTTTTTAAGTAGAAGGGATATTCCTTGTCTTTAGCTACAAAACAACTTACCTTTTGGTTTCTGTAGCCAATTTTCCTTCTTGGAAAACAGTGCTTCCTAGGCTTAAATGAACCAGGAGTCGGGGAAAAAGTAGCACATAGACCTGATTTGTTGTAACATTCCTGTACACGAGGAAACAGAGTGGAAGTTGAATGGGTAGCTCTAACTAGTATTTTTTAATCCACAGCCCTTTCCTTGACTGGAAATGCTGCTTTAGAAGAGAATGTAGCTATGTTGCCTTTAGAGTGAAAAGCATGTTTTGGTCTGTTAGCAAGTAGAAAGCTGCTGTGTGGACAGGAAAGGTGGGAACAGGCTCCCAACCTACTCCGTGCACTGGCTGCCTGGGGAACCAGCAACTCTCTTTCCGGGAGACACAGGTCTCAGCGTGGGCACTTGCGGGGTTGGTGAGGAAGAGAAGGAGGTAAGCTAAGGCAGGTTTTGCTTGGGGAGGTTTTGTGAGGCATTTGGGCTGCAAAACAGTCCTGCTACTTGGGCTAGAGGAGTATTGGGTGAAAAGTACTTGGGTGATGATGGACTTGGTATCTCCTTGCTTTTGCTTGTTGAATAACGTGTCCCTCATGTGTCCCATCACTGCCTGCTTTTTATTGCTTCTGCATGGGTGTTTGGTTCCGTTCTCTTCTTCTTAGCTGAGTACAGTGCTGAGAAAAGGGGGAGCCAGAAATGCATTGTATGGCTGGGGCTCTGTCATCTGCGGAGAGGCCGACCAGGATTTTTGACTGGATGCCCTATCTTGTTGCCAGGATTTTTAGACTATGATGCTGGAAGTAGTATAAAGCTGTAGGGGAAGAAAAACCACCCCATCCCACTGCTTTTTCCCAAGAGGAGATAAAAGGCCAACCTGGCAATGTTGCCTTTGTGCCTTGGCGTGTGTTCTACAAACTCTTGTTGCCTTGAAGTGAGGGAAAACAATGAGGCTGGAAACCTCTCCCAGTGGTCACACAAATCCAGTGGAGATCTGGCATCTGCTAATGTCATCAGTTGGATCTTACAACTTTTTTTCGATATTACCTTTATACCTAAGCACCACTTGGAAACTTCTGGCTTCCTGGGCTAGTTAGATTTCCCAAAGAGTGTCTCACGTTGGCAGAGCTGTGCTGAGAGGTCACAGTCACAAACAACACAGCAATAGTTTGACGGGGAGAGATGGATTCAGCAGGAGGTGATAGTGGCCTTTTGTGAATAGTGCTGTCTGTGTGATGGACAAACATCAACCATGGCCCAGAGAAAGCTCAGGAGAAGGGGAAGAAAAAGGGAAATAGACCAACTGTGGATTTTGAATTTTCAAATAAAGAGGGTTACAGTGGAACTTAATTCTTTGTAGTGTTTTCATCTGTGCATCCCTTCTGACCCGTGAATTAGTCTTGTACAAGAACTGGACTGTTGTAATGGACTTGGATGCAGGGAAATGAGACTGGCACTTGAGTATATGTTGACTGACCAATTGTCTGATTATATGTATCTATATATATGTCTGTGTGTGGCTATGCCAGGAAATTGAAACGATGCTTGAAATTAGGTCTGGGTTTCTGTGTGTGCTTCTGTCCACTGGTTGCATCCTTCCAGAAAAGACTTGTTGCATTTCACCATCTTGCCCAATCTCTTTTGTTGTCTTTTAACAAGAGCATCATCTGGTCAGTGCAAAATACTGCAGATTCAGGAAAATAACTTTGCTCTGTTGATAAATGACAAATTAGCACCACTAAGAATATTTGATGCTTCATGTTCTCTCCAGACATTGAATAGAATCATAGAATGGTTTGGTTTGGAAGGGGCCTTAAAGATCATAGAGTTCCAACCCCCCTGCCATGGGCAGGGACACCTACCACTAGCCCAGGTTGCTCAAAGCCCCATCCAGCCTGGCCTTGAACACCTCCAGGGATGGGGCATCCACAACTTCCCTGGTCAGCCTGTTGCAGTGTCTCAGAACCCTCACTGTAAAGAATTTCTCCCTAGTATCTAATCTAAATCTCCCCTCTTTCAATTTAAAACCATTACCCGTCATCCTGTCACTACGCTCACTGACCAAGAATCCCCTTCCAGCTCTCCTGTAGGCCACCTTCAGATACTGGAAGGCTGCTGTAAGGTCTCCTCTGAGCCTTCTCTTCTCCAGGCTGAAAAACCCCAGCTCTCTCAACCTGTCTTCATAGGAGGGGTGCTTCAGTCCTTCGATCATCTGTGGCCTTCTGCTGGACCTGCTCCCAACAGGTCCATGTCCTTCCTGTGTTGAGGATTCCAAAGCTGGACACAGTACTGCAGGTGGGGTTTCATGAGAACAAAGTAGAGGGGCAGTATCACCTCCCTCGACCTGAACATATCTGACAACGTATCTTAGTGTATCTCTTTCAGCCAGATTGTGGCTGATGCACAGGTTCTCCTGGGGATGGGTGTTTCTCATGGTGAAGGTGTTGACTAGCATAGATAGAGGTGCTGTGAGGTTTTTTTGTTTGTGTGTTCTCCTCTTATTCAAAGCTTAAAGGGACAAGTAAGGATTTCCTCTTCTGCTGGTTAATGAGTTGATGTTTTCATCTTGAGTGGTATCAGGTATTTTTAACTGCTTTGAATGCAAGGAGGAGCATGGGTTGGATTCACACTTTGGACCAAGACTCCTTTAAGGACTGGGAATTTTTTGATGAGTGATTACACTCTGGGCTGTTAGTTGATGGATGTAGATGGAGCATGTCCATGTTACTTGGGAAGGTTTCCTTAAATAGGCATGACCTTTCCAGTGAAAACAGGAAGATAGTTTTTTGCGTTGGTTGGTTTTTTTTTTTTTTCCCAAGCTTGGTGTTTGTTTCATTTTTTGGAACTTATGATTACTGCAGGCATTTACCACAGAAGTAGCTTACAGACATGGTAGCTTCATGGAGCAGGGTTTGGCAGCTCTTTTGGAGTTTGATAGGGAGATTGACTTGCTTTGCGGTACAGCATTCGATTATAGCATTTGTTCATCCTTTCTGTATTTAATCCATCCTTTCTGTACCAGGCAGTATTTTTCACCTTTGGTGATCTGATTCTCCTTCCTTCTCATGCTGCCATCTGAAAATCTGAGGCATGTCGGCGTATAAGGAAAAGACTAACCAGTCTGCATATTCTAACATCAAATATGGGAATAGATAGTGCTTCACTAGGTCTGGCTCATCCTACGATAAAAAAGCTTCTGTTTCTGTCAGGGGTTTAGTGTTTTTTGGTGTGGGAGTTGCAGGCCAAGTGGGGACAGTGGTCCTGTGTCCCCTGAGAACAAGGAACCTTCTGGCTATAACATGAACCTGGTGACAGTCTGCCTGAAGTAGTCCCTGTCCCTGACAGTCCTTGGGAGGTGTAGCAGGAGATGGCTGGTTTTGACTCCTTCGTGTATGGGGATTTTTCCGACATGCCTGGTCTCAGATATTTTGTCACTGCTGCTGACAAGGTGTTGGCAAGTGCCTCTCCAAACTTGTAGTCTATGTTTGTCTCTGCATAAGCATGAAATCTCTATGCTTGGGCTCCTTTGTCTATGGTAAGTTATTATGTGGGGTTGTTTCTCTTGCATTTGGTGCTTGGTAAGAGATGATGCAAATACGCTGGAAAAGGTGTAATATAGTGGACAAACTGACCAGCCTTGATGGCACAGCAGTACCAAGTATTTTCTTCGGCTTGTGTGGTTTACTCGATCGTGAGAGAGAAAATACATTTTTTTATTGCATTTTATGTCGATTCTCTGGAGCAGTTTCTTGTTCTAGGTCACCATTTTCACCAGAATTCTTGGGAGTTTGCAGTTAAGATTCAGAGGTTTGTACATCTGTCTGGTTGGTTCTGGGATTTGCCATCCTTACTTCCGTTTCCAGTACAGGATTTTAAAGACAATCCCTAAATCTCTGGGCCCTTTAGGCAGGAGTAAACATGTGTTCCCCTTGGACGGCTGAATTCCTACCATTGTAAGCCTTTCTCTGCCTCTGACTTCCTGGGCAGGACTTTGATGATGAATGCAGTCACACTAAGTAATAGAGAATTTCTTAATAGGCCACTTCTCAACTTTAATTCCTAGGTGGGTATTTTTCTGTCTTGTATGGATTTGTCTGGGGTGCGGAGGCTGTTGGATGGTTAGCATCACTCTTGGGATGATCTGCTTATCTACAGATGGTCACTGCATAGTGCTTGTCATGGAGGCAACTATCTCCATGAAGTTGCTAGAAGAAAATTACAATGAATTTTTTATGGGCTGCATTTGAACAGATGCACTGTGGAAATAAGAATGCAGTGGGACGGAAGGATGGGATATGGTACCACTCATCTCCCGAAGGCTCCTCTGTTCCAGCGAAGCCAGGGCAGGTGGTGCTGCCTTCCCCAATGACTAGAGGAAGACTTTCATCTGCGGCTACTGTTAAACTGGCATTGGGTTGAAATTGCTGGAAGACTTACCAAATGCTAATTCAGCATATTATGTGTGAAGCTAATTGGCAGGGTAGAAAAGATGATGTGCTTGTAGGAACCTTTCTTCTTACCTGGAAGAGTTTAAACAGTAAAAATGCCCTGTAGGAAAACTTCCTCTTCCTTGCACGGTTAGCAGCGATAACCAAGAGCAAATTATACAATGCTGTGTTTAGAGCCCTCTGATAGTGTTGTCATGCCTTCTGCTTCTGTTTACTGATTTCCCATGTAGCTGATTGAAATTAACAAGGCTGGTCAATTCATTGCTGCTGTATTTAACCCCCTGGGCAGCAATGAATCTGGCAAGCGTGGAGCATCATTTTCCCATGCTGCTTGGAAAGGGAGGATGTACAGCAAAAATTAAGTAGCGTTACTGCTTTGGTGAGAGGTTCACAGTCGCAGCTCACACGTCTGACGAAGGGAACAGAGAAGGTTTCCAGAAGTCTTTTTTCTCCACGGCTTCCAGTGTAGCTTAGTCACTCGAGTGAGTTAGGTATTGTGGTGGTGTTTTGTCATGTATGGGCTAGCCAAAGACTAATGTATCCACAGAGTTTGTTCAAAGCAGATAGCGTTACAGGAATCAAAACAGATCTCTTGGTTCCTGTTCAAAGATTTAATCATTTGGTTTTAGCAATTAAATATCCCTGTAGTCTTTAGCCTAGCCTCCATTATCAGGGATTTGAGCCCTTCTTAAGTCATAATGCATGTAATTGCATAGCATTCATGTTAGGAAGAAAAGTGTGGTGTGAGATAACTCATGGAGGATTGAAACAACTCCACCAGGTCACCTGTGGAGGAGCAGAAATCTCGGAGCACTGGGTTTGATGGGTTGTGTTTCCTTCTCTAGTTTGAACTACATGGTCTCCTCACTTAATTGCTGCCCACTCACTCCATCTAAGGATGGTCCTTGGAGGGTGCTGGGAGCACATGGTGAGCTGTGCACTGACACCATCTTGTACTGCATCAGCTTGCTGTGTTAACAGATGTGCTCTGCAGCATTTTAATTGCATCTTCCCCTAGCACCAAAATTAACTTAAAATTAAATACGTACATGGATCTGCATCCTGTTGTTAGAAATGTTTCATATTTTCTTTAGGCTTGTGCAAGTAAGTAGTATGGTTGAAAAAGGTTGTACAAACTTCTCTTCCCTTTAAGTGCCGTCTCCCATGAGTCTGTATAGCTTGTGAGACTGGGATGGTACTGTGTGCTTAGTCTTGTGACCATTTTGGAGGTCTGAGCTCTACCAGGCCACACTTTTCTTGTCTGTTTGCTTAGAGTTTGTAGGTGGAGCTTAGAGATACTGGTGTCCTTACAGAAAGTGTCCTTTTGTAGCAGCTGATGGGTGGATGACAAACAGCTGATTAAGCCAAACCTTCAAAAGTCTTTTGAAAAAAAAAAAGTATTAAATTTTTGCTTTGCAAATCTTATATCAGTACGACTGGGTTAAGCAGTGTTAGGCCACCTGGTGTAGGTTGTTCTGATGGATAATACCCCTTTGCTCTGGGCCACCATGGGCTTGCGTCTGTGGGGTATCTACTGTAGTCCTTGTGTAGTGGCTCCCTGTGTTGAGGTGGGTGGTGTGAAACCCTACCTCGAGGCTAAGCTGATCCGATGGTAAACAGCTGCTGAAGAAATGATCCTTTCCCTCTGCTCTCCATTTCACTCTGACTTTTTTTCGTGATCTCATAGAAAATGAGTAATGCCAAAGAGAAGGAGTTTATTATTAAATGCAGCTGTGGTGGATGTTGTGGCTGTCTGCCTGCTAGGTTATGTTTAAAAAGAGGGGATGGCTTATGAAACCACTGCTTGTTTGGGGAAGGGTGTGGGATTGTGCCTTTTGAATTCTGCCAGGTGTTGGACTGATTTATCTATAATGTTCAACTTTGCCCTCAGTGTGCAGCAGCTGCATCTTCCACAGTAGTTTAAACTGATCTGCAGGTTAGCCTGCGGTACCGCAGGCAGTGGTCCTAGCAAGGGATAGGGAGCACCACCAGCACCTGCCTGGGGAGTTGAGGTGTCCTGGTGTGCTAGAAGGGTGCAGGTGCAGGGAAGGTCCTGCCTGTGGGTACAGTTGGGAGAAGGGGAGATGCTTGTAGCTGAGACCATTACAGGTAACCCCAGATGTTGAGGGGCTAAAGTAAAGCAGTAGGTCAGCAGCATTTTCCTGTGTGTGCATGCGGCAACAAGGGCAAAACTTTTCTGCTTAATACTAAATTTTTTTTTTTTTTAAAAAAGTAACTGCATGTTGAGTTTCTCTCCAGACACTGGGAGACTCAGGGAATGACCTGAGGGGAGACTGCAGTAGTGTTGTAGAAAGAAAAGCTGTTGAAGAAGCTGGGCTGCCTCTAATGTCCCCTCAAGAGGGAAGGTGGTGTTGGGTGCTTGCTGTGCCCATCTCTCTGGGCGGAGAGCAGTGGTGCGCGGTGCCCACAGTGCAGCTGCACGTTGCTTCTGTCACCTGGGCAGCATCCGTAGCTCTCACAAGGAGAACCCTTCGTATGTTTAGTACTGCCATGCTGCTGTTGACCTGTCTCACACCTGCAGTGCTTTAAGAGTGAGCAGTTGTCCCCTTCCCCTGCAGAGGAAAGGGATAAAAGTTTGTTCATCTGTGGTTTGAGACTAAATGTATTTTCAACTCTGCCTCCATAGCTGACGGCAGGCCCTCCTTCCTCTCGGCGCGCGTCCACAACGTGCTTATGTGCCGGCATGCGTGTGCTGCCCTTGAAAACAGACCAAACTTATTAAAATCATTGCTAGTTGCCATGGCAGCTGTTGTCGCTCTGGGCTAATGGGAAAGGCAATTACTGCTGCATGCTGGGGAGTGTACGGGGAGGTTGTGGGCAGGGGGGGGACGGGCGACTACATGCTGATGGGCTCTGTGACTGATAGATTGGCTGTCATGGTGAGCAAGCAGCAGAGGAGAGAAAGACCGGAGATGCCCTGTAATGAGGTTTGGCCAAATACGCTGTATTTCCACCTCCTGGGCAGGCTCATTGAGAGATTCCCACCCTTCCTTTGATTGTCAAGGGGAGTCTCAGGGTTGAGATTCACGTTTCCAGCTGGGTGCAATGTAGTTGCTGCTTGGTGACTCTCAGCTGGCCCAGAAACTAAATTGGGGAGCTGGAAAACTTTATACACGTTAAAGATACTCATCTGGCCCATTTCCAGATGTTTCCTCACTATATATTCCTCTTTGGTTCTTACTTTGCAGTTTCCTGTAGGCTGAAGGTCATGATATAAAATAACTCAAATTTTCTTGGAGCAAGGAGGATCGGTTATGAAAACTGAGGCCAGTTGTGTCTCAGGATCTTTGTTGGTTCTGGTGTGCTGCTGTGCTGGTAGAAGGCCAGAATGTTTTGATTATGTACCTGTGTGTAGACTCTTGTGTATCTGCAGGTGTCACTTGGTTATATGGTAATGCTTTATTTTCATGCTTTTTGTAGTGAATTTAAAGCCAAAGGGAAACTGCATTCTTCATCTTTTATTGCTGAATTTGGGCAGTGTGTGCCCGAGCAGCGCCAGCACTGTTTGTGCCCAATGCAAATATGAGAAAAACAGGGAACATTTTGTAGTGAGGAGCTTGTAGGAAATCAATTTCCAAAAAAAATCCTTTAAAGATTTGTGTTTGGGATGTAGATAAGAGCTGTAATGTAAGTTGCAGCTTCTGTGAAAACTCAGGGATACCAAAAACTGCTTTGGCAGCATTTGACAGAGCCCTGCAACCCCAAATCGCAACCCTCTGTCCCCTCCAATTTGTCCTTTTCCCTTGTGCTGGGAAATGGCCTGAGACCTTGCTGCACAGGAGCTTTTCCAGGAAGCCCTCCCTGGCTGGCCAGAGACAAGTCACCTAAGTTTCTTCTGACTGGAGTCCATTATGGTGTCAGTAATGCTAAAACGATGGCTGTGGTCCCCTTTGATGGGGAGACAGTCCCAGGAGGTGTGGGGAAGGCTTGTGGTCCAGGCAAAGTGAGAAGAATAAAACAATCCTCTTGGAGCAGGCAAAATCGTGACCTTGTCTGAATTTTTCCCCATTTCAGTTGATCTCCCAGCAGCTGTTTCCATTTGCCCTCTGGATTGTGCCCCGTTGCGATAGCAGCGGTGACTCACTCGGCTGGGGTGGTTTCCGCAGTGTTCGAGAGCTTGGCTTCCCAGGGAACCGTGGCACCAGGAAGGGGAAGGTTTCTGGTGTGTTTGATCCTCAGTAAAGATGATGCTGCGTCTGTTTAATTAGAGGCTGTTGCTTTCTTTACTGGTGTACTAAATATAAATGGAGGAGCTGGTCTAATATACTCCAAGTTGGCAAAGTCAGGAGTCAATAGCTTTGTTTTCCTCTCACCAAGTATGATTTAAGTACTGCCACTAAGTCTAATTATGCAGTAATTCTTGTTTGTTAAAAGGAAGGAGAGATTTAAACTGAGAGGGACTTCGTGCTCTTCTCCCCCCCCCTCTTTTGTCACACCTCTGTTTACAAAGGAAGAGCTACTAGTTTGCAGGTATTTGTACAGTATGATTTGAAGTGTCAAAAAGCTTGATCTAAATTTGCCTTACCTAAGCTTATATTCAGCTAAAATATAGTTGTTAAGGTTTTCTCTCTGCAGTTTTTGGTGCACATCTGTACATTCCAGACATTACCTTGGTGACAGTTAGCAGAGTGCCAAAAAAAAATTAAAAAACATTAAAAAAATGCAGTGAAGATAAAGAAGCTGCTGCTGGAGCCCAGGCTTGTGGGGATTTACTTGGGGCTTCATTTTTGGTTTGGGATTCTTTGTCTGCTGAACCTACAGTCTAAGTCCTGGCAGGCCCCAGGGAGGTCTGTAACAGGACAGACATCTGTGCTTAAGCTGCCTTGCCCTGTCTGTCTGCCCGTGCAAGAAAAGGAGTAGGTAGACAAAGAGATTTATTTATTTTATTATTTTTTTTTCACCCCCTGGGGCTCCTACTGATCACAGTGGACCCAATCTACCCCTGTCTGCTTAGCCTTATACAGTGCCATGGTGCAGGCTGTTTGCCTGAGTGTGTCTGTGAGCTGTAGTGCGATGCCCGGGAAGTACAGCTCGCTGGGACAGCGCTGCTGCCCTGTGAAGTGCCCGGCCCCGAATCAGTCGGTTGGAAAGTCCTTGAGAGCAGAAACGATGGGGAGAATCCCTCATGGTGAGTGAGGACTGACTCGGCGCTGTTATCAGCTGCCCGGTATGCGTTGAGGCTCCGTGTCTTGCCGTCGGCTGCTGTAACCGCTGTTTGTTCATGCCCTGGCCGATTCGGCATGCTTTTTTGTTCCGGCTGGTGGGATAACATGGGGCACCTGGTCTCGGGGCAAAGCTGTCTGCTGAGCTGGAGGAGGGAGGGGGCTTGTTGTGTGCTGGAGGCATTTTTGCTGTGTTGCAGCACGTGCTAGGGAGAGGCATGCCTTAAAAATGGGAGTACCTAGAACATTGGGCTGATCTGCCAGGTCTCTTCTGGCCTCGAGACTTGAGGTCTGGCAGAACAGTTTCTTCATTAGGTCTGTTTCTGTGGAAAGGGGAGGGAGGAAGGAAATCTGGAGATACTTTTCTGCCCTTCTTGAGGTTTTCTTGTTCCTAGTGGTAGCATGAAGAAATTGTGTTTCTGGAGAGTGTTGGTTTGTGATTGGTGTCTGTTCTCAGTCTGGGTGGAGGAGACGGAGACTCTTTCCAGTGTTTCTGTGTGCTCCTGGTCGTCAGTAGACATTACTGACTGGCACAGAGGATTTTTTCCAAGAGCTGTTTCCTCTATTGCATGATGCAATGTTGAGTCAGTTACCCTGTGCTTTTGAAGGTTAACATTTTTCATATCCCCAACACTTATTTATTGTCTTCCCTTATCCCTTTTTTCCCCCAGCTTTTCCTAATTTTGATAGACTAATCTAATGCTACCCTTTCCTAGGGCAGAGTGGTGGCTACTAGAGGAGATTAGCCTCCGTCCTCTTCTGCTTTAAGCTTTGGGAGCTGGGCTGGTGGAGAGCACATGACCCTCCTGGTGGCTTTTCCTTCCCGGCGGGACACAGGGAGCTGTGTGCAAGGGGAACAAGTGGTGCTGTGTAGCTCATCGCTGTTCCACTCCCGCTGGTGGCAAGGGCAGGCAGGGATCGCCAGTTCCTGCCAGCATGGCACGGTTTGGTGGGCCGGTGGCTTTCCCGGGCAGCTCAGGGCTTGCCCACCCATGTGGTGCTGGCCCCCCGGCTTTCCGTTTTGACCCCAAACAGAAGCAGATGGACTGGCTTAAGGTGATGCGAGCTGGCTTCGCCTTTCTTCGACGCAATGTAAGCGAGCAGGGTGCCTGAATTATTCACTCCTCCTCGGCCCACTGTTCCTATTGAATTCCCCCTGTGTCAGGGCACCCTGCCAGCACCCGGTGATGAATTCATTGCTGTGCCTGCCCCGGGGGCACCCTGCGCTGTGTGTGTTCGGGGGAGTGGGACCAGGGAGGGGGAGTGCAGCCACCCACACCAGGCTCACCCTGGAGGTTTGTAGCTGGGGGTCGGTGGTACTGGGTTGCCCCATGGTCTTTCCATCCATGGCATAGGTGGGCGCCAACCCTTTTGCTGCCCGAAGGGCTTTTGGCAAGTTCATGTGTGTTTGTATCTTTCTGTGCCTTGCAACCGTGCTGAAGTCTGCCTGGGGTTCCCTGGTCCTAATCTTTTTCTACCATCTCTCCATAGGCAGTATCTGGTATCCTATCTGTATTTCATCTTCATGGCGTGGATTTCTCTGCAAACCAGGTCCTTATTTTTACACACAGTTTGAGGTTCTCCTCTTTTCCGCATCCTGAATATTCGGGGATGTTTGTACTAAAAAGCAATCAGGTTTCACATTTTCTGAGAGGAAACATTTCCTTTATTGTCCTAATGGAAACCATTTCCTATTTGTCTATGATGTCAGTCTAACTAATCTGAATAATTTTATTGTTAAATGGCTTAAAAGATCTCTGCTCTTCACATTATCAAAACTCATAAAAGCTACCTAAGGCACGTTTTGTACTTTCAGAGGAGATTATCACTTCTCTTTACAAGAACTTCTGAATGTATGTTTGGCACCATCTTCATTGTGCTGATCCCAGCTAGGCTTTGTTCTTCTATGTTTTCTTTTTTAAGCAATTAGAACAGCTGGCTGGTCCCTGGGGAAGCTTCCTTTGACCAGGGCGCTTTCTGGTCCTGGTTGATGGGGTCGGATGGAGTTTCAGGTCCTCCTCCTGGCTGCACAGAGGAGTGTTTTTTCACCTCTAATTGGATCATGTAAATCGGCCCTTTCTTTGTCTCATCCTCTTTGTCAAGAATCTCCTTCTGGTGATTTTGATGAATAAATCACCCTTGACATTGGATTAAGTAGTTATGTTGATATTTAAAATCTAGTGTATATGATGATCAAAATTGGTGTAATAATCAGAATCGTGACCAATAGTTTCCTTCAAAAACTGATTTCTGTAGTAGAGGTGATATGTAAATTATTGAGTACGAAGTGGCAGGATCTGGCTTTTGTTGTGGGGTTTTTGTTGGTGTAGTGTGTGCTTCCTTTTCAAATTTTTAAAAAAATCTTGTGCTGTTACGTCCCTCTGGGATTTTAGTGTTTGATAAAGTGCTTTGGGGTCCCTAGAGTCTGACAGATGTTGGAGAAACTGAGCTCCCATCCATAGAGAAACCTAGTCCTTTCACACCAGAGCAAATGCTGGATACTGGAGGGGTGCACCTTTCTGCTGTCCAGTGGGAAGCTTGTGCTGATGAACATCGGTCCCGCAGCCAAAGGCAAAGTCTTTCAGAGTTACTGCTCGTCTCTCCAACACCAGTTTACAGTGTGTGACTGTGCTGGGGAGCCCTGGGGAAAGAATGTGCTGTTCTTCTTTTCCCTTGTTTGAGTCTTATGCCTGAAACAGTGGAGTATATTATCTCTGAAGTGATGGCTGCGATATTGCTTGCTGAGGCTTGCTGCGGAGAAGATTTGAGGTGATTCAATGAAGAGAGAAGCAAAACAAACCCCAGGAAGGCCTAGATTGTCACTTGTGTCTGTGTAAGCATTGATGGGTGATCAACTCCAAAAGGATAGGAGGGGAGCAGAGGATAATGTTGCCTGTTTTGTCCTTCGTACAGACTGTAATGGAGAGAGGTGTAGAATTCCCTGTCAGCAGAGGAGAGAGAAACATCTGAAACAAGCTTCCTCCTATTGCTTTTAAAGTTGGATGAGTGGAAGGGAGACAACAAGTTGTGAAACCTACAGTGGTGTTCATGCAGAAACCGGGAGGTCTGGGGCGGTGGTTCCCCATTCACACACAGGCCTTGCAAATGTGTTTTTGCTGTGGGCAAAAGCATTCAGCCTCTCCAGAAGTAAATACAAAAAGCGGATGGAGTGGGACTCATGAATGGCGAGGCCGACGTAATCAGTTGAGAAGCTGAGCCTTTTTGTTGTAGTATTTACTACAACAAAGTTTATTATTGTAATACATGGCTTCTAGGATGCAGGAGAGAGCTAGAATTGCTATCGCCAGAGTTTGAGACTGTGTATGTTTTTCTATTATTTTTGTGTAGTAGAGATTTGAAATTTTGGAGCTTCTCATTTATACCCATTTTGGCTTTAGCAATGCCAACAGGAGAAGGGGAAAACTTAACCCTTCTTCCTTCCCTTCCCCCTCCCCTTCCTCCTTCCCCCTGGAGATTTTTTACTGTTTCCAGAAGGGTGCAGATCTCTGGCTCTTTCCCTTATCCTCCTGATCCGATTGAAGAGCAGTGGGGGAGAGAAGCAATCTCATTCAATCTGTGATTTGCATATGTTCAGCCCTTCTGTCCTGAATCAGCACAGTGCCTTTCTGTGCAGCTGATAACAGCTTTCCCATGCAGCAGCAGCATCTATGTGAAATTCCAGCATCTTTTAAATTTTTTTTTGCTGCTGCTTTGAAGCTGCAAGTAATCCTCTAGGCACCAGCCTTGTCTTTTAGTAGACCCTGACTGATGCAATGCTGTCTTCATATGAGGTGGGATTTGGGAGGTTCATTTTTTTTCACCCAGGAGGATTACAGGCTTCATTTTGACACAGACATTTATATACTGGAGGTGGTAGTGTTGGTGCCTCAAGACTTGACTGGGAAGATGCACTGCAAAGCCAGCATCTTTCCTAGGCCTTTCTTCCTTTCTGTGACAATTTCAGTGCTACCGAGTTGTTACTGGTGTTGGTAATTGCCTAGAGAGTTCAGGGATCTGTTACGTTTCAGGTTTGGTCAGTTTCATATATTATACACACACACAAACACACAAAAATATGTACACAAATGTATATTTTATATATGCACACACAACGTTATCTTCTGTGGTCATAGTTTGGGTGCTTTCTTGTAATGCATTAAGCAATGTGACTAATAAAATGAGATGATGTATGTTCTTTCCAATTCCCTTGAGGAAAAGCAATATATGCTTCTTCAAGAGTAGTCTTTGAAGATTTCTCATCACTTTCTTAATGTAAAAAAAAATGTTTTCCTTGCTACTGTTTATTTGTTTTGAGAGAGGATCTGAAGCAAGTGTGTACTCCTGGAAAGTGATGAAGTTTGTGATGCTCTGTGGTTTCAAGAGTAGTGTTTTTTTGCAGTATGACCTGTGTAAATGTTCACCCTGAGATCTGCTTAGCCATTTGTATGGAGAACTGCGGTGGCTTAAGGCATGAAATTGTCAGCTGCAGTTTCTGTGTGATTTGGAGTTTCCTAAAAGCTGAAGTCTTGTGCTGTTGCTGTCACCATACTGTAGTCTAGCTGAGAGGTAATGAAAACGTTAATCATTGAAGCCAGGCTGTATTCCAAGGTGAGGTAGAGTCTCATGGCACTTGGATTATTACAGATCTTCTTATTGAGGGATGTAGTATCAGGCTAAGAAGCAGCAACGCTTCTAAAATATGGAAAGCTCTGATGACAGAGGATGAGTACTTTTAGCATGCTTAATAGTAAGGTCTTCTGCGTGCCTCATCCTACCATCAACATGCTCCCCAGAATCAGCATCAGCCAATGTTTCTGTAGTTGGTCAAATCTTTGGCATCTCTTTGTGACAGTGGTATATGGGCCTGTAGCAAAAAGTAGTGCTGTTCTTCTGAAAGTCATGGAGGTCACAAATCCACAGCACTGAAAACAGGAGTCTATATGTGTTTTTGCAAATTCAGTGGAGGGAAAAAAAATATTAACATCTGGTTTTATAGGTCCTCCCCAATTACTGATCTGACAACTAGCTAACAAGTATGGGTAGATTTAATTGATAAAATGCCCTTTCCCTCCTGGATTCTCACAACTCTGCCAGTAATTAACAGACCAAGTGTGATAGCTTGGCTTTCTATACTCATGGCTACTACCTGTAGAGCATCCCTTCACTCATGAAATCTCACTTAAGCAGCTCTGGTCTTTGGTAAAGCAGCAGCAGAGTTGAATTGCTCCCTGCTTCTGAGAGATGAAGAAAGGAGAAGAGTATAAGCAAACATCACCCATATCTGGTTAGGCCATACAGTATTGGAGACATTTTGGCATGAGGACAGGAAGCCATGAAATGTGATCAGAAGTAAGACTTTCTTCGGCTGCCTCAGGAGACTGCTTGATGTTTCTTATGATCAATTCTTCAAGGGACTAAGAACTCTGAATCTTAAAGCAGTATTAAAGATGCTTGTGAAAAGGCTCTGAAATGCATGGAGGTCAAGGATTGGTAGTTTTTAAGAATGAAGCTTGCTAAGAAACTGCTCATGCTGTTGCAGTTTCATCATTGGCTTAAGCTGATCTGAGACTATGCTATCATTAAAAGATGAGCTCTGCCTTCTCCCTGACTCCAACCACGTGGCCCTGCACCCTCCCACATACAGGTGTTAGGGATTATGTGGCCTGTAGTGACCACCTTTGTTCATGAAGGTAATCCTTCTTTTTGAGGGATTAGTTTCCAGAAGGATCGGCAAGCTGATCTGACTTGCTGTGTTCTTCTGTGATCCCTACTGCCTATGCAAGAGGTGAGGTAGGGATGCACACTTGGGAGCAGGAGGAGGAAAAATCAGGGTGGTTTCCTTTGGCATTATGTTTTGAGGTTGGCCTTATCTGACAGTAAAACCCATGCCTTTAGAAGGTGTTTTGTATCACTGTGTAGCTTAAGAGAGTTGGGTTTTAATCTCTTTATACTTGGGTTGAGCAGTTGTTGCCAAGTGTGCAGAAGGAAGGAGCAAGTAGAACTGACTTCATAGGGCTACAGCTGTCTAGAACTTTGGATAAAAATGTTGGCTGTATTTGCAGAGAAACCTTGAGAAATAAAACAGAAAAGGCAAGTGGTGCTTTGGCATGGTTTGAAGCTCTGCCTAGCTGCCTTGTCTGCTGTTTGCCGCTGTGCCTTCGGTCTGCTCCAGTTCAGGACTTTGCTATACTGCAAGGTTCTCTGTACCTAATTTAAGATGTTTGTGTGGTCAGTGGGAGGGTGGCTCCCTTTTTTGTTTCCTTCATCTGAATGTGCTGCATAAGAAGATTCATCTCCTGAAATTACAGCATCGTGTGTGTTTTTAGATCTTTTCTGTTCTGCATTTCATCTGTAGGCTCAGGGAGAGAAAATGTAACTTCTTAATGCAAAGAAGTCTCTAGGGATTGCAGACAGAAGAGGTTTTTAGGCTAAGTTATGAAGGAAACAAGCTTTAGGTGAGTGTGCTGTGACAATCTCTTCCCACGCATGCATGCTTACAAACCCAGCAGTAATTTCGATCACATTTGAAAACTGGTACGATTGTAATGCTATTGCCTTCCTAAAAGCTTTGTGAAAAATGGTGATGGCCTGGTGGCGGGGGGGAGATGCAGATGAGTGCTCTCAGAGGGTAAGGCGGTCAGGACTCGTGGAGTACACACTCCATATGGAGCAGGCAGATGGATTGGACTGGCCGCAGTATGGGGTGTGCTTCCTCCTGCCCAAAGGGACTGAGGCAGCAGGGGACGTGGCGAGGGGGCTGTGGTTATAGCTGTGGGAGGCTGGAACGGGAAGCAGCCGGTGGGCAGAGGGTAAAAAAATCTGCAAAGAACTAGTTTTGGTTAGTTCCACTGCTGGTAGAGCAGCTTGTTTTATTACATTGTCTTGCAGGCAGGGAGGGGAAGAGGCTGTGATGCTTTTGTGTGGTGCTGGCAGGAATGTGCAATCTGGGGGTTTTGAGACCTCCTGGGGGGCTGTGGGGGGTGTGTGTGTGTCTTTTTCCAGTGGCTTCAGATTATCCATAAAGACAATAGGGTGGAACTGAGTCTCGGTAGGGAGGTTGTCTGCTGTTTCTGAGGACTTCCTGGGCTTTAACTAAGCTTAAAGCTGGTAAAAAGAGAAATGCATTGCAGGATGCTGCAGGCAAGAACTGTGTCTTGCTTCTACCTGTTCGTCGCACCCAGGCCTTGCAGCATCCTGGGTGCCCAGGGTATAGCAGCTTGCTGCTTTTAGTGCTGCAGTCACTGCAAAGATCTCCAGCAGGCCCAATTTCTTCCTATGACCTCGTGCTGTTTAATTGCAGTCTTATTTTTGCGGTTGACAGCCATATTTAAATATAGGATGTACAATAGTATAAGAATATCCAATGCCTGAGATTGGGGAAAATGAAGCAAAAGACTGCCAGCATTAATACATGAAGTTGTTGGCCCTTGTGGATAGTATACAGGTGGCAGCAGCTTTTCCCTTATAAGCAGGGCTAGCACTCCCATGTGGGCTAAACTGAAGAATTCAGATCACTTACGGATACCTTGCTGGATAATTTTGCTTTCCACAGTAACAGGATCTTTCTTAGAAACACCTTTGGAGTGGCTTGCTGTGCTTCTATGTACAACAAAATGGAAACAGTAACTTACTGTAAATGCCTTGTTTTGTCCCCATAGTTGGATGGTGTTTTGTTTTGAATCTTCCTCTCTTTGCAGGGAACTCTCCCAGCTTTTTGGATGTAGCCTTCTAAATGAAGGGTAGGTCTTTCTGCCTTTCTCTTAAAATTTTGAAACAAAGCACATACTGAAACTCCTCTCAACTGTTCCAGAGAGGAGGTGTTCCTCCTTCAGGAGGGAAGGAGATACTTTGATTAGTGCTCCCTTCCTCCCTGTTTTAACCCCTTTCTAGCTCTGACCTTTGCCTGCACAGGGATGCTTCATTCCTCCAGCATAATTATTTGGCTAGGTTGGGACATCAGGTGTAGCCTGCCATACTGGACAGTTTGTATAGGGTGGGTATTTCTGGTAGCTTAGTCAGGATTTATCTCTTTTTATATACCTAGTAGAGAGGTGTGACCACAGCTACCCCACTGGTGTCTCGGGGCAATTGTGTTCAGCAATAGTTAGTTTTGCAGACACAGCAAGAAGGTTTGTATAACAGAAGGGGATTCCAAGGAGTCCTTGGTTAATGACTGAGAAAACCTGTTATTTTAAGACTTTTTTTTTTTATGAATTGCACTCCAGTTACAGAGGGCCTTGGCATGTGGCCACATCCCATCCAGACTATGCCCTGTAAAGAGATGGCACTCAGTTACAGGGTGGATGTAAGAAGAAAAGCAGAGATGTGTTTTCTGTAGTGGGGTCACATTGTGTTGTAGCAGGAGTCAGTCATGTTACTCTTCATGTGTAATTGCTTAATTGGGGTGTTGAAAGGTTAGCTTTGATTTTGTTTTGATATGTTTCTACATTTTCGTAGGCAAGTGTGTAACACTTGGGTGTCTAATTAGAAGAAAAACCCTGAAAAATACTGATGTGTGTGGGAGAGGTGAATAAAGGTAAAGACAAGGAGGGAATGTAAAAGCCCTTCAGGCTTTACTTCCTTGTGGAGATAGCAACCCTTGCAAGGGGAGTACCTCTCTAATAAACTGTTACATGGTGACTTATTCTGGTAAAATTCAACAGCCATGACCTCTCCTTTTCCCTTTTAAAATACTACCGAAAGGCATTTTGGAGACAGACACCCTCTTTGTCTCCAGAATATGTGCTGAGGCACTAATGGGCTGACCCAGTCCTTATTAGAAGGAGCCCTTCAGGGGTTGGAAATGGCTGTATCGGTTTCTGTCACCCTTCTCATTCTTGGTACCTCTGAGGCAGCAGGGGAGCATCACCTCAATGATGTTCTTCGTATCATGGTCTTTCTGGACTCTTCAGAACTGAATTAAATCTCTGGCACACATCTAGAATATTCGTTTTTGCTGGAGTAGATTTTCCCATATCCATGTGCTGATTTTTGGCACAGAAATGAGAGCTTCCAAGGGGCCAAAATTCAGAAAGAGCCCTCAACGTGCGCATCTCCCATTTGGGGATATTCTAGCTGTGGTTGGACTCATTATCCATGTTTTACCCATGTTGATCTTACTAAGTGCAAATAGTGCCTTGGATGCTCTTTCACCAGCACCACTTGCGAAGCAGCGTGCTTCAGGAGGTGGAGGGTTTGGTCTTTGTCCCTTGTGATACCACTTTGGGATGCCCCTTGTGAACAGAGGGGGCCGCTGTGTCATGCAGGCTGCCCTCACAGCACTGGAGGGGGGTCCTTCCCTTGTATAGATGCCTTTTGGTTGCAGGGAGAGGACCTTTCCAGGAGGGGGATGAAGAGGCCAAGCTTAGTGGTCTTAAGAGTGGATTTGATTTTTTTTTTTTTTTATTATTATTTTGGGAGGGAAGGCCTGGAAGTTGTTTCTCTCTAACTGTTTCCAGATGGTGCTGCTGGAACACAAAGATTGCTAGTGTGTTTGGGATGGCGGTGGCTGAGACCCCCGGACCTCCCCCCCTTCCAATGCTTCCTGTGTAGCTCCACAATCCTTCGGGCTTAATCAGAACCAGCCCTGGCTGCTAAGGCACTCCTAAAGCCTGCTTTTTCTTCACCCTGTGCCCCAAGTCCTGTGCTTCCTCCCTCCTCCAGGCTTTTTAACCCCTTGTCGTGACAGCTCTGGCCCTTCTGCTCGCCTCGCTTCTCTCTTTTCTCAGGCTGGCTGTGGGGAATTGCAGTGTGCCCTGGAGATGAAGCTGCATTTGGCTAGACTGCTTGAAGAAATTATATCTTTGGTGAAAGAGAAGCTGGTCTGTAGCACAAACCTGGAGAAATAATTTCTGTAACTATCTAGGACAGCTTATGCAATCAGGCCAGCGTGTCCAGGGCACAGATGATTTCTCTTGCACCTATTTGCCTGCACTTGGTATACAGCATAATTTCGCTGGAATCATGTCTTCTTCTGGCTCTCTTTTTTAGTGCCAGTTTCCCTAAAAGCAAGGCAGGTTTAATTTTATATCACAGTCTCTTCACACCCAACCAACAAATTAGTTTCAGCCTTCTCTTCTGCAGGTAATGTAACAACTATAATTTTGTTCTGGAAAGTAGGAGTACTCATCTTTTCTCTTAGCCTTTGAGCAACAGCCTCTAAATATCTACAAAATCAAGCAAAAAGCTTGTGATCAACTGACTTCTCTTCTGGATCTCTTCTGGAAGTTTATAATCCCCCTTGTCCTATTCTTTCCCATATTCTCCATCCTGTTTTTGGAGAAAGCAGAAGGGATGAAGCCATCTACTAAAGCAGAACTCTGTAGACCTTTTCGTCTTGCAGAAGCTTGTAGCTGTCATGTTTGAGCAAGCTGGATTTTAATGCCGTGAGCGTATTGCCCTGTAATGAGTGGTTTAGCATGAATTATGTGTGAAATGTTTCCTCAGCCCAGTGTAACAATTACAGCATCCAAAGGTGCCCCCAGTGCTGGATTTTAAAGCCTTGTTATGAGCCCTGTCCTGTTCCTGTTGAGTAAGAGTGGAAGTGAAGATGAGCTGCCATTTTAAAATGCTTCTGCCTACTAAAAGAGGAGAGCAATCAATATTCTGTGCTATTGACTTCTGTGCATGCACATTGTCCTTGTGTTTGCTGGATCATAGATGTCACACTGTGCACAGTTTTCCCAGGGGCTTTAAATTGCACTGCATCTATTGTTGCCAGCGTAGGTCATGGGCCAGCAGGGGCAGGCTGTATTTCCTTTATGCCCAGAGCAGTATGAGGATGCTGCCGTATGTAGTCGAAGGAAAAAAAAAAAGTGTATTTTTTGCACATTTAAATTATTCTAAATTAATGAAATCTCATCTCTTTGAGAAGCTGAAAACATCCCTTGGCTGATCTGGAAGATGAAAAACCCAGTTGGTGGAAAGCTCCTTCTGACCTCCAGAAAGCTACTTACATTATTAAAAAAAAAAAGTCAAGGAAGAATTTGCATTGTTATAAAGAATCTCTGTAAAATACTTTGTTTTTAGCTCTTTTGTTTTAGCTGTAGAAGTGCATTGTGTATATGAATCTTCCCCTTTCTCTCTGCAAAATTAGACATCTGTATTGTAACTTCATATAGATACTGTCAACTTAAAACCTGAGTGTGTGTTTGTAAACTTGTTGCATGCTGAATTTTTAAACAGACCCGAAAGTTTACATACCATCTCTCTGTGTAGTTTGGTTGGATACATATTTGCATGTATGCAGTTCTGCAGCTTCTGCTATGCTAACTCGTTATTGTAGTAGATAGACGGTTTCTCAGAACAGAAGTGCCAGGAGGTTGGAGTTCAGAAAAAAAAAAGGTATTTAAAATACAGAAAATGGCAGCAGTGCGTTTGGGCAGTTTCACTGAGGCTCTGTTTGACAGGGATGTAGCCTCCCCCAAAGTCGCCCTGTTCTGTCTTGCTGGCCACTTCACGGGCTTGCATAGCTAATTGCTTCAAACTATTCAAACTCTGGTTGGGGCAGAAAGCTATTTTTATTAATCTGACATCACCTTCCTTTCTCGTCTTCACTGTGTCACTGGGCTTCCCGCCCAGGGAGCCTCTCGCGGGCCTGGCCTCCCTCTGGCCCGTGAGGGATGGTGGAGCAGGGAGGGCTTGCAGGCCCCATGGTGGGTCACAGGCTGCCTGGTGCTGTGGAGTACTGCCTCACTGCTGTAGAGGTGGGCGTCCTGCTTTGAAGAGCCATGGGTTGGCAGAGCCTTGGGACTGATGTGGGCACTCGTGATGGGGAACCCGTTGTGCTGGGGTCTGGAGCGGGTGAGAGGCTGGAGTGAAGGAATCCAGAGCCCTGTGAGGTGGTGGGGGCCCGGTGCAGGAGCTCTCTCTGACATCATTCTGACTCCTGCTGAAAACACAGTATTTTTAGGAGAAGGGAAAGCCTGCGGGGAGAGGGAGGGCTGGGCTGGAGGCTACCGTCGCTGAGACAACGGGGCCAGAATTCCAGGAAGGAAGAGGGGCCGGATGGGGCCTCCATCCCAGCCTCTACCAGGCATTGGAGCGGGGACCCCATGGGTGCTTCCTGTTCCCGTGGGGGCAATTGATGGTATCAGACTCCCTGCTGCTGGAGCATCATCCTGGCAGTGTCACCTCTGGTTTTCTGTCCCTCAAAATGTGGCCTCAGTATTTCAGGCAGGTGTGGGAAGCCAGAGCCCTGCCAGCCAGTGTGTGTCTTTCCCACCATCAAGGACAGAGCCATGCAGTGTACTTGATGTGGCACCTTTATAAAAATCTCGGGCTTTTAGTCCCCAAATACGCTTTTAAAAAAAAATAAAAAAAGAAGGGTTAGGTAAGGAGTAAAATGTAAGTCCTGTTACTTGCACCCCTGTGAGCACAGGTTGTTGATGTCAGGACGCTTAACAAGGAAACAAATAAATGGAAGTCCTTTGCTAGATGACGTCTGCTCATCTGGAAACTGGCCAAAGCCAAGAAGCAAGTTTAATTGAAAGTGAAGACAGCTGAAGAGAAGTGTCCCAAACTATAGATTCATTTATTGGAACTGCAGAGTGATTAGTGAGAGCTATATATCAAATTAGGGTAAGTATTGTGGGAGAAGGGTGACATTAAGATCCATTTAAAAAGTACTTTAGTTCAGGTTTTCATTAATAATCAGTAACTCAGCCTTAGATGCTACTTTTCCCATTAATTTTATCCACAGACAATTTGGGATAGGGAGGTGGCACACACAACTGAGAAGACACGCTGAATGCACCAGGTGCACTTGGACAAAGAATATTTTCTTTTTGTTTACATGCAATAATTTGGGCAAGTAAGGGTCTAATGAAGAATTACCTGTTTTCTTGGCAGCTTATAATAAGGTCAAGGCATTTACAATTTAACCGTGGCAGAGCACTAGTAAAACTACTAAAAAGCCTTTTTCAAGACCACCTCCCCCAGCATGGGGTTTCTGTTTTTCTTGCTATTCAAGAAGTAAAGCAAAGAAGATAGTGAAACCACTGGGCTGTGGTGAACAGTACTGAGATTTCTGTCTGGCTTGCAAGCTTTACTTTTTTGCAACTGTCACTTTCAGATTAATAGCTTAGTTGCTAGTGTTTTCAGCCTTTTTTTTTTTTTTCTGTTCTGTAAACATCTTATTCTCTGTGTTCTAGAAAAGTGGCTTCTGTTTGTCTAGCCAAAGTCTCTGATAAATGTGTAGCTTGTGCTATCGCACCACTTCAAAATCCCAAGTAGCTTTTAGGAGGAACAGGTAATTTCTTGTTGCCTTTATTTCATTGCTCTGTGTAGTCTGGAGGTTTCTGGCTTTGTGGAGCTGGGGCTCTCCCTCACCACTTATATCCAAGCCATCAGGCTGCTGTGCTGCCGGGAACCCTCAGGGGCAGCTGGAGCAGGGGCAGATGAACTGTTCTTGTGTGGGTTTTGCTGCAGTTGCTTAGTACCCGGGATGCAGTTGTGAAACTCAAAATAATTACATTAACTTCACTCTTCCAGTGTTGTCAGGAAAGCAGGTATGCTGCAGATCCAGGGAAGAGATGGCTTGGTCGTGTTTCTGAGGTTGTCTTTGCAACCAAAAAAACCTCAATGCTTCAAGTTGCAGCTTGGATTCAGTAGGAATTGATTCTCTGGCTGGGGAAATAGAGAAGAACTCACTAAGCTAACAGTTCCTACCACCAGAGTTTTAATCTTAAGGCTTTAAGTTTAGTATCGCTGTCAAGAAACAATTGTTGATCAGGTCTCACTGTTTGTTGTATCTGGCAAAAAGGCCAGTCCATGATGTAAAATTAATTTGTCCTGGGGTCAAGTTAGGACAAAGCAAATTATTGCCTCTTCAAGCTAAAATTTAGTTTTATTTTTTTAAAAAAAAAAGGTGAGAGGACTTTCAGACCTTCCATTATGTGTTACAGCTGTGACATTTCCTCTGTGGCCTTTCATAAGTTAATAACACCTGCAGAGCTGATCACTTCTGACTGGTGTCCTGGTTTATTGACAATTTCTTATGTTTTCAAGAGATGTCTAATTCAGCAGCTTCTGAAATGCATCAAGTTGAGAGGTGTCAAAAGGCCCAGTGACCCCAAAGCCTGGCTGTTCTGCTCGTGCAGGAGCATCTCCTTTACTCTTCAGTCATCTGGAAATGGCTGTACCGTGTTTACCTCGTGACCCGAGATGGTACCTGTGGCTTGCAGTTTGTGGCAGACCTTACTGTTGCAAATGCCAGTGGAAAAGAACTCCTGATAGCTCGAAAACTAAAGAAGTGGGGAAATTTGAAGTAAAGCAGGGGGGTTAAAGGCTTAGTGGATTTGACTGAATTGTGACTTTCACCCTGTTAAATCCAGTTGGCCGGCACAGAGACTATTACTGAGATACAGTGACATTGCTCACAAATCCTATGGAAGCCTGGAAGCCCCTGCGTGAGTTTGTCAATACGGTTTGAATAAAATCACAATATGTGTTGTAGAAAGCTGATGTACTGTCTTAGCTTCTAGGGTTTTTTTTCTCCACTCTAAAGCAAATTGCAAGTACCTGAGAAATGCCTTTCAGTGGTAAACAAAGTAATGAAACATCCCAGTGGCAGTTTGATTTGATTTTACAGGCTAGCGCTGCCTAACTCAATTTCTTTACGAATGTCTGGTTGCATGTTGGTATCAAAAGAGAAATGTAATTGGCAGAAGGGAGCTGTGAGAGAGATGGAGTTATCTGGGGATTCCTTCTCTCACCAGTCTGCTGCTAGAGCACTGGGTCCCTCCATGTTTGGGGCGAGAGTACTTATCTGTGTTGAACCTTCCCTCTCTCTCTTTCAGGTTCCATTTTGTGAGATTAGCTTTGTGCGTGTGCAGGCAGAGGAAGAGATTGAGCTGTATCCCCAGCCTCTGCTGCCTTGTATCACCCGGTAACTAACAGGGGGGTTCTGTCTGGACGTTGCTGGACTGTCCCGTTGCAGTTGCAGGCGTTTAACGCTTTCACTTCTTGCTCTGTTTAGTTTTCAACAAAAGCAAACTCTGTATGGAATAATCATGCAGCAGGCCCCGAATTCACCATTAGTGACCTGTAAAATTGGCAGTGCTGGAGATTATTGGCAGGAGACGGTTTCCCTAGGCGCTTCCTGCCTTCTCTTGGAGAGTTAAGTTCAATTAGAGCAATGATACGCACAGCGGGGATTTTGCAAAGAGTTCAGTATGTGGTGGTAGAGTTGTTATATGAAAGGCAGAGATTTTTTTTTTTGGCCTTTTTGTGACCTTAATGCTCCAGCTGCTACCTTCTTTCCAACCTCTGCTTTCTCCAAACTCTCTCTTTCCTAGTGTAACTTTCTTTCACCTCTTTTACCTTCTGATGCAACTATATTCCTCAGACATTTTTAGTCCGTGATTTGTGGGGTTTGTTTTCCAAAAACCAAAGTGGAGATTGCTGGCTGTGGCTTGTTTTATTTTATTTTTTTCTTTTCCCTCCACTTGATTTTTCTTCTTCCTTTCTGACCTCTTATGCACTGTGGAATGCCCTCAGATCTTTGTAATCATCTTTCTCTTCCTTTTCACACTCTCATAATTTGCTTCTACTTAAGAAACCATTCTGTTTCTAGAAGTTGTTTCTGGGCATCCAGGTCCATTGACTTCAGGAAATCCAACAAAGTTTGCTTTTGTCTCTTTTCTGCCACAGCCACCTGGTGGCAGTCCCTTTTGTGAAGAACATCATCCTCAAAGGAACAATTTCATTTACCTTTCTTTATTATACCTTTCTGTTTGTGTTCACTGCCCTTATCTTTAGTATCTGCAGCGGTAACTTCTCCACTCATCTTTATTCTCTGTGTGGAAATCTTCCAGGTTTCCAAGGTGTTGAGAGACACTGGCTCACAAGCATGTTTAAGGTACTGACCTTGCAGGTATGTGTACTGGTAAAAGCATAGTGGAATGGTGTTTCAGGAGAAGACCGTATCTCCTGATACATGGTGGATGTTTATGGCACTTTTATCTAAGTTGGTAAACTGTAGTGTGTGGGAGAAACAGCAATCAATACTTTCTTATAATGTGACTTACATTGGAGGAGAAAAGTACTATCCATGCATTTTCATTGTGATGTTGCTTGGTTTTAATTCAGTTCACATTTAAAATCCAGAAGCTTGGTGGAACTGTGGTACTGTAGCTGTTCAGTCTCCACTTGCTTCTTCCAACTTCTGTCTTTCCTTCTGTTTCTGAATTTTTTGTGGAGTTTGGTGCTTTACCTGCTTGCTGGCTATTAGTATTTGAGAAGAATGCACTCGGAGGGTGTTCAGCCTAATTAATTACTGTTAATCCCCAAAACTGGCTGCCAGAAGTTTTGTTGTCCTTGAAGCTCTTGTACTGTGCGTGTTCCTGTAGCTTTAGCATGAGAGCCAGAGGAGAGGCTGGATGTTTGCTGGCAAGTTTCCATGGAGAATCCCCTGGGCAGGTCTGAGGTAAAGAGGGAGGACGAATATGAACTTAAAATAGCATTGTTAGTCCCTTTCTAGCACCTTGCTTTTTAGCAGAAGTTGTGTTAAAGTGTTCTTCTGAAAACTTTGAAATTGTGCCAGCAGCCAAATGCCCTGTGTAGAGCTGAAGACCTCTCAGGTAGGAGCTGGCCTGTTTAACCCAAATATGCCACCACAGATCCCAAAACATCTCCATAAAAACTCTTCCTGATAGCGGTCATACGTCTTGTTCAGCTTCATGCCCAGAATATCTTTGCTTTTTGACAATTTGGAATTATTTTGCTATGTTTTGTCAGCATCTTCCCCTTGGTCTTCTCTCTCCCCTCGCCTTCCTCTTCCCCAAGAGCTGCCGGAGAAAGTGCAGGCCTGGCTTAGTTCTTCCCCATAAGTCATAACAAGTGATAGAAACATACTTAAAAACTGATTGCAGAGGGTGGTTGCCTCCTTTCTTCCTTGTAGCATTCTTCTGGGAGTTGCTTGTGAATTCACAGGGGTATCAGGGTGGAATTGAAATGGGCTTTGCCAGGTTTAGTTTATCCTCTACCCAAGGAGGAATGTGCACACACGAGGCACATGTGAATGGTGTCTCCCCATTTTGAATAGGTATTGGAGGTAGAGTAACAGAAAATAAATTAAAAACCAGAAATAAACATTTATGAATGATCATGAAGTATGTTATCTTAATCCCCACTGCTCTGCTAAAATAGACATGAGTCTGGGAATTGAATGGAGAAATTCCAGAAGTGTTGGAGGTGCACATATTCCTGCAGAGCAGGAAGACAGGGCTGCCAATAACAAGACATGTAGCCTCAGAGTCCCTTCTATGGTGAAGGAAGAAAGTCTGGAGGATTGATTTCCCATTGGGAGTGTGTGAGGTATTGTTTGGGCTTACTGGGGTGTTTGAAGTTACACTGACTGCTTTTTAAAGCTCATTTTAAACTATTAGTATAGCTTTAAAAAGGAGAAAATTGACACCTTTATGGCTAATGCTTAGGGAAGCATTTCTTCAAGACTGAGCAAAGTGGGCAGCAGCTTCTGTAATTTTATGTTCTGTTTTGTTCAGTTTTTCATGATGGTAAATTAAGTTTGCATATAAAAATTCTTTGGAAAATTACAAAAATTATACCAAACTGAAATTACAGGGGGTAAGGTAGGATTAGTTTATGCTTATTTTATGGCTTTGATTTATTTTTTTCTTCTGCACAATTTGGCTCATCCAGTTGAAAATGAATCTTAGGTGTTTTGACTTACATGGAAAATAGGAAGCTAGCAGAATACTTTAATCTTAGCTCATTCTTCCCCCATTTTGTGCAGGTTCTTGTTTTCAGCTGAGCTAAGACAGACTTATAACTCCTTGATTTCTATTCCTTGTAACCATTACATTCACTCTTTGTTTTATTGTCTTGCAGAATGAGCCTCTGACTTCAGGTTATCATGGATATCCAGCAAGAGACAATCAAGTAAGAGTCTGATTGCAGTAAATGTGTGCGCGCGTGCATCTTTGTACACTTATGGATGTTTTGTCCGACAGCTTCCTGGCTGTCTTGTTATGGAGTGGAAATTGTTTTGTTCTATTGTGGAATGCTTGTTGAGATATGTGGTAAATTGAATGCTTTTTATGGTCTTCAGCAGTATGTGGCAGTGTGCCTGGTAAGGGGTTAAGCATGATCCACATTACCAATGGCTCAGGAAATTTTTTTAAAAACGTCGTAACTTCAAGTCCCTGTCCTAAGCCCCCACTGTATCTCCTCAGCATTAATGAATGTAGATGTTCAGTGCCAGTGTATGCTTGGCCCTGTTTTATGCTTATTGTTGTAATTCTAGCATCTGGGGAGCAAAACAACACCGAGTTTTTGTGAGTGTCTTCTTTGCTGGTATAGTAGACTCTGTCCTCTTGGGTTGTTTCTAGTGTCTGTGAACTTGTCTTGCCTTCCTTTCAAGTCCTGCAGGGCCCCTGCCCCTTGCTCTTATTCAGGATGTTCTTCTACAAGAGTAAAAATTACACTGTTCAGTGCATTGCATCTGTAAGCATTCTCTTGTCTCCTAGCAGAAGACAGAGAAATCCCAGTTGATGAATTTGCACGACGGAAGGAGGAGATGCTTTGGAACAAATGAAATTTAATGGCTTGTAAGATACAGCCGTCGCACATTAAATCTCCCTTCTTAAAATGAAATTTTTTTTTCAGTGTTCTGCAGTGCTGCTGCAAAGCAGAGTATGAACCATTGTAACAGGAAATTAATATGCACGGAAAATCAGTAATGCAGCACATTTCAGTAATGAGCAAATAACAAAACCAGAATCAAATTCTTTATTCTCAGGTACTGCTTATATAAAGAAAGTGATTTTCATCATATCTTGATGAGGCCTGGGTATATGCAGCAACAGCTTAATGGGAGATGTTTTTATGAAGGAAATACAGCGTAGTGCATCCTCAGTGACTGAAGGTCTCAAACCTTCGGTGCTTGTAATGTGTGTGAATTTCCATATAGGAGGAAATTATTTGGAAGGCCTACTGGGATATATTAAATTGTTACAAATAAATATTATGTGTTGGGACACTGTGGGAGTTGTGTTCCTGCTCTATCCAGGCAAAGTAAGGTATTGCTAGGTTGAGAGGCAAAGCCAGTCCCAGTTCCTTAAAGCGGTTGTTGTCTGCTTTTGGCTTTTCCATTCCAGTGGCACCCTCTGCACCCTATTTTGCATTGCGCTGTACCCACCCATTTAAGGGGTGGTTTTGAGTGTCTTCAGGTGCTCATTTTGGTAACTACTAGTATGTCCTGCTTTATAGGTTTCCTCTTTCTTATCCCTTAATAACTCCTTTGATTTGAAAGTCCATAACTGATGTTGCTGGCAGGTCACCAGATCAGCAGCGATGGAGATGGAAGCCTTATGGCAGCCAAGGTGTGAAATGAGATTTACATCCTGGGCTCTGTATGGATGAGCACAGGAAGTATGTTATCCAGCGTGCATATGTATTTCAGATGGTAAATAGATTTATGGAAATGTTAAACTGAAGCTGTTTGTCCAGTAAACTTGCATGTTTTCATTTTAGCAAATACTTTAAAAATGTTTTTTGGCTCTGTTTTTTTTTTTTCTGCTCTTGGTAATATCTTGATCTGTGGTAAGTGTTTGTCCTTCTGTCTTGCATGTGGCCCTGAAAGAGCTTAAATTCAAGTCTGGTTTTCATTAATGATGTTGCAAGGCTTTTAGCTAATCTGATTGGGAGCCTCTAACATGATAGCAGTGGAGAAAGAAGTCTTTTGTTGCCACAGGCTGGGACTGATCTGGGAGAAGCAGCAATGGCTGATCCATCACCTGCCTCTGCTCTGGGGAAGGAGGAAGAAAGTGGTGTGGGAATATGTGTAGCAATCCTGACCGGGTAACAAAGCAGTTATGAGATGCAGGAGCAATTGTATTGGATTTCCTCCGATTAGGAGCTGGATTTGAGCTGGGGAGTGTAAGTCTCTGTATCTTGCACTTTCTCATTGCAGTTCTTTATCATAAATACTTGTACTATGTTTTTTTTTCCTACAATGTTTTCTTTAGCAGAAGTAGCAAAGCAGAGCTTTATTTTCAGGGCATCTCATTGTGTGACCACAGTAGTCCTGCTGGAAATTCTGTGGATGTAACTTGCCCTCTCTTTCACCTTATGTAGCATCCTACTCCTTCACTTGTTTATATGTCCTTTTTGCTCCTTTAAACTCTAAATGTCATTAATTGCTGGCTGCAGACCTTTCACTATGCTGTTTTTACACCCTCTAGTGGTTAAATGAGACCCAGATGTTCCAGATTATTGCAGTTTTTCTTTCTGCCAGTCAAAATATGTGATTGGTTTGAGTCCTTGCTTTGGCCTTTTGGGAATGCTTAGGTTTACAGTATGAAATTTATTTTGTATCCTTTTCCAAATGTTTAAGCATTCTGTCATCATGTATAGGCAGCAGCACTGAGGCAAATGAAATGGGTACACATCAAGCCTGTGTTTCTCTTAATTCTGATGTTGTGTGATTGCTTTATGGTAGTCCAGAGCTTTGGGTTGTTGCACAGCCACCCCCTTTTCCTTATGTTTTCTGCCAGAGTGCTGTCTTAATGGACATTTTGTGGTGACGTGGCCCAGGGAACACGTGTTCATGGTGTAAGTTTGCCTAAAAAGAGGCAGCTTTCTGTTGCTGAAGTGCTCTACTACTGGGGCTATGTTACTGCCTGTGAGGAGCTGGAGAGCTATCTGAGACTGTTCTCAAAAATTCAAGGTTTGCTCTGTGGATGTCAAATGCACACAGAGGAATGGCAGGATGCCCCTTCTTTTCCCCAGAGCTGTGCTGATGGCAGGAACAGAACCCTCACTGAAGGGAAAATACGGGAAGCGTTAGTGTAACATTCTTAACTGAGATGAGAACCAAGTCTTTTGGTGAGGAGACCTTATTCTCTGGGGACTATTCAGTTCTTTATCCCTCTGTTGGTCCTGCCAAGAAAATAGTGTGTGGGGGTGGTTTTGTGTTTTTTTTTTTTTTTTTTTTTGTAACATGAGCGCCTGCCTAAAATGCAGTGAACCAAGACTTCCTTGCTTCGTTTCCTGAGCTGTGACAAACAGCTCTGAGGCACTATGAGTTGGTCTCAACATGGAAAATGACTGACACAGCTATACTTATACAACTCTTACATATAGACAAACTCATCAAGAATAAGTACTGTGCTTCCAGAAAGCTATTTCATGCTAACTGTGCCGGCTTGTTTTATATATAGCCGAGACCTATGTCATACTGCTGTAGTGCTTTTCATGTCGAAATGTATTAGACGTGATATCTGAAATTTGTTTGAGTGCTGAATACTGGCACTTCTGTGGCAGAATTTGGCAGCTGCACAGAAGTATTTTGTTCTCCAACAGGAAGTGAAATGAGCAGGAACACCTTGTTTAGCTGCCACTGAAGGGGAGAGAGGAGAAGAGAGAGTTTATGGAAGCAGGAGGTAATTGTGCTCACCAGAACTGGGTCAGGATGTTAGAGCTATTACACCTCTTCTGTTATGGAAAGTGATCCTCAGCTATCACAAAGGGTTAGAATGTTGGTTTGAAGCCTCTTTTAAAAGCTTGTACTTCCACGAGTGCAATTCTTAAATCAAACATTGGTTTGGTACTAATGTGGTGGAAACATTGTTACCTATCACAAGTGACACTTCAACAGCTTAATTTTGGTGGCTGGTTTTCCATCTGAGCACTCGCCAGGCCTGACCTGTTGTTCTCCTGTATGTAGATGAGGCTGCAGTCCAAGGTAGCGTGGGTGCCCATGGCAACTGCTAGGAATAGCTTTATTACTATCCCCTCGGTTTGAGTTCAAGCTTAAGGTGAAATGCTGTTAAATCCTCTCCGCTTGTCAGCCTGGTCCTGTGGGTCTTCACTGACTTGCTGCTTTGGAGTATCTGTTGGGGCATTGTAGGCAGCAGGCAGCTGCGTGCACTTCCCTCCCCAGGGCTGCTAGCTGGTCTGGATGAAGGGGGGCAGTGCTGGTCTGTGAGAACAGGAAACTTCCCCTGTTGTTCCCCCCCCCCCCCCCGTTTGTTTTTTTTCCCCAATCTCCCTTGATGTGGGGAGTTCAGCAAGGAAGCCCTTCATCCTCAAATGTGAAGGCTGTGCGTGAGGTCCCACGGGGAGGCAGGACAGCAGGTCACGGGCTTCCTGTTGGAGCTGGCTGGACAGAGGCCCTACTGGTCCTGTTGGTGGTCTCTCTGCAGCGAGCAGTGGGGATCTCAGCAGAGAGTTCAGAGGCGGAAACTGCTGTCCTCTTGTCTGTGTGGTCTGAGGCTCCTTCACTTACCTTCCCCTTCTCTGTCATGTGGATGAAGTGTGAATTTGGGGATATTGCCACAACTTGATTAGCAGTGGAGTGGCTCAGTATGAATTAGGACTTCCACAAAAATATCTTGGTTTGGTATTAACTAAAGACTGAGAGGTTCTTGTCATTAAACAAATGAAAAGTGACTTTCTGGGGGAAAATGGCTTGGCCACTTGTTTGTTTTTATTTGTACCATGATAGCACCAGCCACAGTCTCTCCAGTGCCCTACTTTGTCAGTTTGGAACAAAGACTCCCTGTCTCAAGAGTTTGAATCTTTAAGTAGTGTTCCTGAAAAGCATTTTGGTTTTTAATTTGTCTTCCTGCTTGTAACTGACCATGAAAATAAACCCTAGAGGGTTGTTCGCTAACTGGCTCAGTAACCAGTGAGATTGTGGCAGTGAAAGTGTTAAGTTGTTCAGGAATAGAAAGGAGGGTTGTCTGTGGGGTTTTAGTTTGTTTGTTGCTTATACTTTTGTTTTGAATAGAGTGTATTTAATACAGATGCTTCAACTGAGAGATAGAGGGAGGAAGGCCTTAAATAAAGTTTTAACACCTTACTCCTGGAGTGAGTAGCCAGGACAAAGATCAGTAAGCATCTGAGGTCCTCCATATAAAATGAGAAGACTAGGCTTGGTTTTCTCAGTGCTTGTGGAGTGCCTCTTTGCTTGAAAGCAAACAACCCCGAATTTGGGATGAGACCAAGCTAATGGAGGGAAACTGTTCTAAACATCTTCCTTACGTTTAAAATGAAGTGAATTGGGATTAAGATTGCCAAATCTGCTGCTTCCTGGCTTCCACAGCGTCTCTTCAGGCAAGCAGTGAAATATTCCCGCTCTGTACTGGGTGGGACTGAAGGGTCTGACCTAACTGCAGAGAGTTAAAAGCAACAGAAATCATGGTATCTGAGAAGGAAAACAAGAGGGCAGGGTGTTTAGCTAAAAATTGAAGGAGTTGGTTACAGACTGAAGCTCAAACAATCAGGGATGAGTTGGAGGAGGAAAGATAAGATCCACTGAGACTAATCCAGTAATATTTCTCCCCTGAATTCAGAACTGTCTTGGTTGATCACTTGAAGTGCAAAGAAGTGGTTCCTTGTTTTTTCAACCCCAGACTGCATCCCTAAGAAGCTGCAGGGAAGATTCAGGAATTGGAATTAGAAAAAAATTTGACATATACATCGCTAAACACTGAGCCTGTTATAAATCTGCTTTCTGAAATTTCACTCTGAGCCAAATTGCTGTGCTTATATTGGCCACGTTCCCCCAAATTGCTCCTTTCCTTTCTGTTTAGCTAATTTCCTACCATCAAAACCCTTAAATAATACTGGAAGCGCAGTGTCTTGCAGTTGACACAAGTCCTGCAAACAGATCACTCTTACCATATATTTATTTCCCTTTTCCTTCATGCCTGCTGCCTCTCCAGTCGCTCCGAATACAAGGCAGGGAATCCTTTCCTTACAGAACCTTGAAGACCTTTCATAAACACCTTTGGTGAGCTCATACCAATGCGTGCTTTGCTGTTACTCAGTAACAAGAGAGAAAAAATAACCACGTGGAGCAAAGTTGTATGAGAAGAAGTTGTTAAGGAGTGCATTTAAGTCAGACACGTGCTAATTCCTGACAATAAGCTCCTTCAGTTCTATAAAGACTCAAGGGAAGTAACGATTACCTTGCTGATGAATAGTTGGGTCAAAGCTCTGGGGCTGTAAGGCGTTGGCAGGAAATGGGCTGGATGATGTAATACAAATTCCTTTAATGTTTGAGCCCTCTGATTTGAGCAATTTCTCATCTCTGCTTGGGGTTAAAGAGAGGAGATGTGAGTCATCCTGCTTGGGAGACCGCTTTTTATCTTGCAGTGTACTTTTTTGACTGTTGAAGTGTTAGCGATGTCTCCAAGAGCCTTGGAGACTCCCAAGCCCCTCAGTTATTTTGGCAAGAGGGGAGAGCATCTTGTTTAGATTTCCCCTGCTGAAATCGCAGAAGTCCTAGACAGCGTGGCATGTGTTAGAAGCAGGCTGTAAAATGATCGGTTGGAGGACTAAACCCAAACAGCATAGAGAAAACAGCCTGCTGATGGGTATTCTATCCTATTGAGGACACGAAAGTGGCTGTTCTGGGTCAGGCGGGTCTCTGCCTTCCAGTGTTCTGGCTTTGACAGTGTCTAATAGCAAGTACTTAAAGCAGAGGGAGCAGCGCCAAGATTTGGTGATACTTCCCCCTCCTCTGTACTCTTGAAGCAATCCTGCGGCTTTGGGATTTCCTGGCCATAGGTTATTTTTTGTTTTAATTTTTTTTAAATCACCTGTGATAGATTTTTCTTTATTGAATCTGTCTAAATGGTTTTTGAGCCCATCTAAATCTTTGGCATCTGCAACATCCTGTGGCAATGGGTCTCCCCTGCTTTAGGTATGTTTTATGGGGGAAAAGTTCTTCTGTGTACAGTTAACTTGAAACCAAAGTGGTTTTTAAAGCTCTCGATTCAAGGGGGGCTTGGGGTCCTCAGCTTGCGCAGCTGCACTGTTGTTCCATGGGCAAGCATTTTTATCTCAACTGGGGAAAAAAACCCAACAAAATCAAACCAACCAATAATAATAATAAAAAAACCCAGAAGAAAGTAAAAACAGTTTGTGTGCATTTAGTATCTTTTTCTAGAGGATGATAATAACTTTGCAAAAGTTATTTCCAGATAACTAGAGGGTGGTGAGACACTGGAACAGGTTGCCCAGAGAAGCTGTGGAGGTCCCATCCCTGGAAGTGTTCAAGTCCAGCCTGGATGGGGCTTTGAGCAACCTGCTCTAGTGGGAGGTGTCCCTGCCCATGGCAGGGGGGTTGGAACTCGATGATCTTTAAGGTCCCTTCCAACTCTAACCATTCTGTGATGATTTTATGAACTGTAAATGTTGCCTGCGGGCACGCCGGGCTTTTGGAAGGCGCTGCTGCAGCGTGGCCGGGAGCTCAGCCCTTGGCCTCCGTGTCCAGCCCCGGGGCGTAGCGGGGAGAGCTCGGGAAGGAGGAGGAAGAGGAGGGTGCCGGGGTGAAGGGCGTCTGCGAGGGGGCAGCGGGTCCGTGTGCGGGCCGGCTCTGGCGGCGGGCTGCCAGGAGAGGGCAGCCGGCGCACGGCCAGCGCTCGCCGCCCCGCCCCGCCGGCGCGGGGGCCCGGCCCGGGGCGCGGTGCGGGGCGGCCGCTTCTTCTCCTTTCCCGCAGGCTGCCTCTGGGGTTGTCCCCTGGCGTCAGCCTCTGCCGTGGCCCTAGGGCGGGAAGACCTTGGGAGAGAGGGAGAAGAGGGTTCTGCCTCTTCCGTCCCACAAGCATTTGGGGGTGACTTGTCTATGGTTCTGGGGCGGCCGTCCTCAACAAGGATAAAAAATTCTTGTTTGGAGCGCTGGGGAGAGGACGTGTCGCTGTCTGAACCCAACACAAGGAGCATGCAGGGAGGGCTGAGACAAGCCCTGCCACCCCTCTGCAGGGCCGGCTTAGGGATTTGGCTCTTCAAAGAGGCACAGAGGAAAACGTTTTTGTAGTGCAAGTCAGCTCTGTTCCAGCATGTCTCAGGGGGGATGTGGGAGGGATGTCTGAGAAGGAGTGCTGGTAATAGAGAGTTGCTTTTAGAGAGGACCCTGAGCTGGGCAATCTCTAGTGCTTTCCCAGCTTGAGCAGGCTCCTGGCCAGAGCTCCTTTTAGCAATAGGCACATGTTCTGCACAGCACTGCTACTGCTTAGGGGGCAGTGCAAGATGGATGCACGCTTACGGTGATGCTTCTACGGTGACAGTTTGGGGATGTCCTCCTTTAGGCCCTTGTGGGCTGTTCTTCTGTGATCAGTTGTCTCCAGTGTGTATTCTGCATGCCATGAAATCTCATAGCTTTCAAATGAATGAAGGGAGTGTGTGTGTGTGAATAAATATTATTCTTTCATCCTATTTTTTTTTTCCTTAAAGGAGGCTAGAGATCCCAAGAAATAGAGCTGGTGAGTGTAGTTACAGAACCTGGAAAGATACTGAAAAAGGTCAGATGCTTACGGTCAAATCCTTCACTAAAGGAAATTAAGGCAGCAACAGACATACAATGCTAATTTTTAAGGACCAATCATGTCAGATCAATTTAATTTTCTTCTCTGACACAGCAGCAGGCCTGGCAGATGGAGAAAGCTACTGGCTTCAGACCTAGTCCTGCATGACCTTTACATAAACTAAGCAAATGAAAGGCAAAATTAAGAAGGGGCTGAGCACCTCATTGGAAAACTGTATTTGGAGTAATTATGTCATGCTCTTCTCTGTGTGTGTGATCTGGAGTTTTAACCACGGTCTGTCTTGGCTGCTCTGCCCTTCTGTACTGGTCATCAAACATCAGGGTAATGAAAGAGTGACTGAACATATGTATGTGGAGAGGCTGGCAGCTTTTGGAAGGTAAGATTAGGTGTCAAAAAGATCACAGTAAATTGCAAAAATTGCCTGAAATCCAACAATGTGAAATTAAAGAAATCCAAGCTGTATTAACAAAAGGAACTCTATGTGCAATATAAAATGGAGAATAGCTGGCTAAGCAGTAATATCAAAGGAAAGAACTGGAGTAATAGGGGATAACAAACTGAGTATGTGGTGCTATTTTTTGTGATGTTGAAAACCTGGAATGTATTTCCAAGAGTTTCAAGTAATAGCAGAAGGTAGTTATTCTTCAGAGCTGAGTACAGTGAATGGAGCACTGTACCTAGTTTTATGCACTTCAGGAAAAACGTGGACAGAATATGGAAAAAGACTAGGGAAGAAAGAGAAAAGGAGGCCCAGAGAGTGTGACATAGGAGAAAAAGATTGACGTTGTTCCTTCCTCAAAAAAAAATAGAGAAGTATGGATGATGGGGATCAGTTATTTACTATGTCCATTGAAGGCAGCTTAATTTGCATCAAGGAAGGCTTAAATGGGGTGAAACAACGTTTCTGAATTGATGTAGTGAAGCACTAGAATGGTAGTTTAGGGCACTGGAGTTCCTGTTTCTGGGATTCCATAATAACAAGTTAGGCAATTCCTGATGGATGTTTGTCTAAACACGCTCTGTGCTGCCTCTGAGCCCAGAAGACCTCTTGTCTCTCCTGCTCTGTACTTGCATTATTCTGTGACATTCAAAAAACAGTTGTTATCATCTACATAATTCCACAGCCGTGTGACTGCTGCAGTCTTGGGCATTTCTCTCTTTTTTTTTTTTGTGTGCCTAGGAGGCTCCTCTGCTCCTGTATGATCTTTAAAGTGCCAGAGATCCTTTCTTTGTGACAGCTGCCTCGTAGCTCTGTTTCTTCCTGAGTTTGCTTCTCACTTGAAGAGTGCGGGGTGTTCAGCATCTCTGAGTCAGTCCTTCCCTTTGTCTCACAGTAATGACATATATCATGTAAGAACCTTAGAGTGTTTGATATCTTGATTTCTCTTTAAGCTATCTTAAAGGATGAGAGATTATTATTTTATTTTTTTAAAGTAACATAATCAAACATCTCCTTGATACCCTACCTGCAACTCTTCTTGCACGAAGAAAGGACTGAGAGAATTCAGCAGGAGCGTTTCCTCAGTCTGAGCGTGCTTCTGCCTGCTTGCTGCTGGGATCTGCTGTGGGAGGGCAGCCTGCCTGCGTGACGCCGAGTACGGTAACTGCTTCGCCACCCCGCTTGTGCCGGCCGCTTCAGCAGGACCCCGAGTAAATGAATGGGATCGCTTTCTGTTCTGCTGACTTCTCCTGCATGGTGAGTGAGCAGCTCTGCATCGGTTGGGGAAGGATGCTGCGTTGCAAGCAGACTACCTCAGCAAGCTACGCGGATGCTCCCGAGAATAGCTGGTGGATAGAAGATGGTTTCATTCTTCTCAATATTAAGGGAGAGGTATTTCCAGCAGTAGCATAATGTTGCTCGGAGCAGGTATTTGCCAGATGGTTTCAGCTCCCCCGAGGCTTTGGGATGTGAAAGGGAAAGGGCCAGGAACACACTTTTGATTCATTCCATTAGTAGATTAATCGGCACTGTCCTGGCTTAATAAGTCTCTTAAATTTCCCAGTAGAAATGGCACATGTAATTCTGCCCAGGTCGTGCTCTGCACACCTGTGTTGAAGCTTTCACAGTAAGAAGCTGTGCTGCTGCAGGCAACATCTGCAAAACAAGACTTGGGGGGGACGGGCGGGCAGGTTTTTTTGGTGGGGGGAGAGGTAAGAGGAAATCTTTTTAATAAGTACTGTTAAATAACGCTAGTGGGAGTAAGATGGCTTGTGAGAACATGCTTGAATTCTTCTGTCATTTGGGGGGGGATGTATTTAAAAATCTTGCAATGGTAATTTGATGTTGTGAAGCTTCCCCCCCGCCTCCCCCCCCCGTATTAATTGCCGGCTAGATTGCATTTTCCAGGAAGTCTGTGATTAGAGGACAAGGGTGCTCTTCCTGATAAGGGTCAGAGGCTGCTGTCTCAAGAGGCTGGCAATAAAATGAAGAGAACTGTCTTACTGATTTTAGCTGAAAACCTGAGCAGATGCTGTGCTGCTCTTTATTTGGAGGTGGGGGGGTGGGGGTCCCCTATGACCTGTCTCTTCCCACCTCTCTTTCAGCTGGGCCAGCCAATTGTTGGGGATTGGATTTAGTTGCTGCTGCCACCCACACAGGAGAAGGTTTGTAGCTTTGGGCAGTTTTAGTAGGAATCTGCGTTTTTAACTCTTTTCATGCCTGAGGATTGTGATGAGCTGCATTCTGTTATAGCAGCGCTGAGCTGTGCTTGCTGCTGGGCCTAATAAAGGTTTACTGGTAGGATTGTATCTGATGAGATGTGCTGCAATTCCTTCACAGTTGGATTTTAATGAGGAGAGACTTCAAGTACTGCCAGCAAATGCATCTTGCTTGCCTTTCCTGCTCCATCGTTCCTCTAATCCACCTTGAGACTATGGGCTACCCTTTCTTACAGGTCAAGAGGATGGCAGTGGCTAAGGTTGGCAGCAGTTTGATCGTCATCCCTATTTCTGGGACACCTGTCACCCTGGCTCCTTGCCATGGTCTCTCTAAGCTAAAACAGTGCTCCTCAATTCCAAGTGCTTGGAGAACAACTTGTTTTCCAACCATTTATGGCAGCCAGCTCTAATCTTCTGCAGGGTCTGCAGAAAGACTGACAGGGGCCAAAGGAGTAAATGTCATGAGACCCCGGACTTTGTGTTGAAAGCTGAGATACAGATATTTTACATCTCGCAGTATATGTAGCCGGATTTAGGCTCTTTGGTATTTCCAGTAAAATGGCATTTCAGAACTGGGAGTTGAACTCTGACAGCAGCGTTGTCCCCAGTTGCTGCCAACTTCACCCCGGACAGAGAACTGCTGTATTTTTTGAGCAGCTGCTGGTGTAGAACAGAGCATGGCAAGAGTATTAGTCTCTGAAATAATTTGAAATATACTGGCACAATAGACAGATAGAGCCAGCCCTCTGAATTTCACTCAAGAATTAATCTAATCATTGTGTAATATGTTCTTACTGGTCTATCCTACCTAAAGGGCAAATTTAACTACATTAGGCACAATTTGGAGCATTTGATTTTCTTCAGACTTTAGAATTAGGATACAGCTGACTATCCATGTACATATTTTGAGGTTTCTGCACGTCTCTAATCCAGTTTGTAGTGACATTAGCATTAGATAACCATAGCGAGGCCTTTATCTGAAAGGAAACATGGATTCTTCAGGCCACACAAGGATGGAAAAAGATTGTTCTGGTCGCTGTTGCTTTCTGGGAATTTGGGAACTGGGAGGAATTTTATATATTGTTGTTGCTGGTTGCTTTGTTATCAAAGTACTGTAGCAGGTACAGTAGTTGTCAGACAGTGTGGCTACACTTCCAAGCTTAAATTTGGATGAAGATAAGATGAGAATGTATTGCATAGGACCTAGGTCACAATAACTGCACATGTTGACTGGCTGTAGTTACTTCATACCATTCATCTCATCTAAAACGAATGTGAGAGAGCTGCTACTCGCTTTTCTGTCTTAAGAAAAGAAGGGATTGGAAGAGTAAGGCAGTTATAATCAGTCTCTAATGGAAGAGTTTAACTTTTGCCAGAATTTGATCAGAAGAGGTGTCAGAATGAAATTTACAGTACTGTAGTTTTTTTATGGTTGATTTTTGTGGTGTTTTTTTTTTTTTTTTGTTGGTCATGGCAGGATGCGGGGAAAGAAGGAAATGTGGAACAGCCTTAATATGAGATCAGCTGAAGGTGCTTGAGGGTCACAGTATGATTGAGCCCCAAAGAGTGCAATGTTGCTGAATACCAGATCCATAGTTCCTCTGCTCCTATGAGAGCCAAAATTCTCCTTATTTGAGTATCTCGGTTGACACAAGTGCCAAGAAATACATCTGAATTTTTTGGAACATCCCATGTTACAGACTCCGGGTGTTTCCATTACTCACTGCATGAGAGATCTGCAGAACAGAGAAATGCCCTATTAAAAGATACAGGTAGGTATCTGTCTCATGGCTTCTTGGAAGTCCCATATTAAATACATAAATTAAAAAGACTTGAAAAGGATGGACTGTCTTTTCCTTAAAAAGTAGGAAGCAAGTAGTGCAGTTAGTCTTTACAGACACACTTTTCTAAATTGTCTTATGCTCATAATTCCCTGAGGAACCAGTAGGATGGAGGGAGCTGTTTGCTACAGCCATGAGAATAATCCAGTTAGATGGTGGTGGCATGGGTATGGTTAAGGACTGCTTTGCTCAAAATGAGATCAGAAGCAGAATTGCTTTTCTGACAACTGACCTTTGCTGATCATTGCAAATTGAAGTTGGGGATATTGTATTCTATAACTAAATTTTTTCAGGTGCATTTCTGTCCTCTAGAAATCTTCTTCTATATTTTATATCTATTTATGCCTTTTGTCTTATGCTTTATTAATGCCTTTTACATTTGAACAGTCTGCTGTTCCTTTATGTGGTTTGACACCTGCCAATACCCCTGTTGAAATATTTTGCTTTTAGTTCTGTTAATGGTGATTTTGCCTGGATTTTCTTACTGCCGTTACGTAATGAAAGCATCTGCAGTCCCCTGACAGGTGTGTTTGGTCTCTTTCCACCCACCCTTACTTATCACAGGTTGTTGCTGTGCTCCACCAAAGACTTTTAGCAATTTAGTTTTGTTGTTTCTTGGGAGATGTCATTCAGTGTTTATCAGTGTTACCACTTCGTTAGCTGGAGTCGTTCCTTTCTTCTTTGCTGATTATATACTTTCACCGTTTCTCCTACTGAAGCCGTATTTCAGGCATTCAGCTAACAAAACCATCACAGATTTAAGATATTTTGTCTTCATTAGGTACATAAGGCTTCTAGGTAGTCATGGATTATTTTTCTTCTCAAAGGGTCAAATGAAAGAATGTTATTTGAATATAAAAAGAAAGAAAGCAGCTGTGACAATAAGGATTAAAAAATGTGCACAGTGTAGTATTTGTTAAGCTCATTTCTTCCCTCTTGTAGGTGTATTTGCAGTCTACTTCTGGGGTTTATTAGTCTCTGAATCTTTCTAAGTTAGAGAGAATGCATTTTATATTCTTAAAAAGAGATGTTAAAACCCAAACTTCAAACCAAACGACACAAGATAGAATTTTATTCCTGTCTCTAGCAACTTTACCATCTCAGGATTTGTAAACTGATTTCTATGCCATAGTAAATTAGATCCCAGCAGTACAGAGCCTATGTAGATAAATATAGTAGCCATTATACCTTGATATAGTTGTATTGCCTAGGAAATTACTACTGTTATTGAAAAGGAATTTGCTCGGGGCAAGAGGGTATCTATTACTTCCTGAATAACTCGCTAACATTGTTAACCTTCCTTTGCACAAACAAGACAGGAGGAGTGCCTTTCTGTAGGATTGTTCTCTGCCTATATTCCCCTTTATCAGCAGCAGGCCTAAGCCAAAGTTTCAGCATATTAATAAACCCCTATGTGGTCCAGGGAAGAGAACCACACCCTGTCTTCTCCTTTCCCCACTGTTGCAATACTCTGATCTTCATATCCTTTCTTAATTTGCTGGGTTGTTGCTATGCTGATGAATTGTTGATGCAGTAAAGCCACTTGACACAGTAAGCATGGAGACAAAAAATGGTGTAATGATGCTGTAGCTTCATCAGTGAGGTATTTGAAGTGGCTTCTCTCTTGCTGTCTGAAGTCTCACACCTTGAATATAAACACTTGGATGCCATCAGTTCATCCATTCATCCTTTTGTATAGCTTCCCTTGCAGACTATGAAGAGAAGGGTTGTTGAGGTAGGAGCCGAGTTCCATTTTTTTTATTTATGGCTTCCTCTTCAAAATCCACAACCAAATAAATATCCTCTTTAGCACTGACAAGTAAGTCTAGGATATAAAGTATCTTTTTGCCCTTTATCCATTCAGTTGGATATTGTACTCCTGATTTGACACTAAAAATAGACTTTTGCAAGGGTTTGATGCTTTGTAATACTTTCTGCTACTTCATGGAAAAATTGAAGGGAGATCAAACTTTGTTCTCTGGACATTACTAGAGAAGATACAAGGCAGCTGTTAGTTAACTAAACTTTAAGAAAATAAAGATTTAAGTACCAGTGTTAGAGCTTATTCTTATCCCCTCCTACAAGTATCTAAATATATTTGCTGTATGCCAATTCAGTGTGGACTTCAGACTAGATCCAGGTGTGATAGAATGGAGAAGACACAGCTTGAAAATCAAGCCTGGAGTGGTAACAGCTGCAGAGATGCTTTTTCTTCTGCAGACCTTAAGCATGCTAGCTTCTCTTCAGGAGGTGTTGGAGGATTGCAAACTTCACTCCTGTTCTGCCATAGTGAGGCTGGCAGGTGGAATTCATACTTGGCTTCCCAAACTCATGTTTGCTATATCCTGGGAGCAGTTGCATCACCATTTCATTTCTGCAGATGATTGGCCAAAACAGTATACCCCAGCTGTAAGAATTCCGTACATCTAAATGTTTGCATGCTCTTGAATGTTTAACTTTGAATTCTCTGGCTTCACAATTTAGTTTTGTTGATGTGGGTGTTCTTGGTTTTAATTTAAAAGTATATTTTTGTCTGGGAACACATTTTCAGCAATGTACCTTTTCTTGTTACTGAGCTTATTGCGGTTCTCTTGAAGGATTGACAGTGCCTTCCAGAATAGTGCTCTTGAGCATACTTGGGAGGACAGGAAGATCCCAAACAAAGTCTAAAGAGCTTTTCTTGGTACTAGTTTCCTTTTTCCTTTTTTTTTTTTTTTCCCCTCTCTTGTGTACTTGAATGATAAGCCTGTGAACTGAGACCTTCTGAAGTTTATTTAAAGACTTAATTACTATGTGAAGTCCGTAGCAGCACAGTCCCTGAAAATTGTTGGGTTTGTTTGCATGTCAAGGTGTTTTATTGTTTTGGGGTTTTTTGCTTTTTGTGGAAGATAAACTAGCCCTTGATAGTTTGCTTTTAAATAAGTAATCTCTTTTCAGAAGCCTCTTGCTGCATAGCTGAATTATACCTGCAGAAGAGAGAAGAGGGAATCCAGTTTTCCAGTAATGAAACAGGTTGCTCTATAACAAAATAGCTTTTTTTTTTCTTGTAATATGCCAATGTTTGGCTTATTTGCTTGGCAAAACATCTAAAAGGGATTGTGGTATTTTTCTGGGTGATTCATTGTATACACTTTATATTCTTCTCCTTTCACAAACAGGATAATGCAAAAAGGTTTCCTGGAGTCATTTTGGACGTTGAGAGGAAATCTACCTTGTGGTTCAGAAATTCTGATAATCAGAGATAATGCCAGGATCCTGAGTGGAGGGAGATCTTTGCAAATGAGCAGTTACTCTGCAGCCAGAGTAGTCTCCAGTGGCACCCAAAGGAGTAAACCAACCTCAAAGAAGATCCTCTTATCTCCATAGGAACTGCATGTGTGCCCAGGGCTGCTGTCTGTGCCTCTCCCCAGATAGCTCCCAGCCCTATCTCTAATCTTCTTTAAAAAAAAAAAACACACACACAAAAAACAACAACAAACAAAGCAAAACCCAACTAACCAAACCAAATGAAAAATCAAGACACAAGGCATACCCAAACCCCACAACTAGCAGGAGTCTGATTCCCATGTTCTCTAGCTGGGATGTTCTGCTGGAGTCAGATAAGCTGTGGAAAGCAGCCACTGAGTCACAGAAATTTCCCTCTGAGCATCACAGAGCATGTCTCCCTTCCCATCTCCTGTCAAACCTTTTGTAGGTGGTCCTTGAAGTGCTTATCATGGTGAGACAATGATTGAGTCTTCATCTTCAGTCAGAATCCAGCTTTTGCGAAAAATGTGAAAGCTCAGTCTGGCTCTTAGTTAAGAGAACAACTGTCTTCCTTTTGGTTTGAAATGAAATTTCCCTCTTCCACCTGCCCTAACCTCAGAGTACTTCTTTTCCCACTTTTCAGCCAATGGAAACTGCATAGCGAAGAGGAACACAAAGATTCAATAGCACTTATTAACTGTAAAAGAATTTAATCTTATTTTAGAGTTCAGACTGCTTTTAAAAAAAAGTTATGGTATTGTTTTACAGGAGAGGTTTCCAGAAACCCATATTAAACATCAGTGGTAGATATTTTTATGATCAGTACTTTTCATTCATGTATCTGAAGGCTGTCCCAGATGTGTACACATACGCAATTTAATTTGTGCTCCCCTACCTGAGGCCTTTCATCTGCATCTTTGCTCTGCAAACCTGTTATCAGACCCCACTTCACTTTTCACTTTGCTCAGCATTGAGATGTTTTTTAGCTCTCATTAGTGGAAGAGTTCCAATCTGGATGCTTCTAGGAAAATTGAGATTATGCAAAAATTGGTATTGGTGGCTTCACCAGCTGCTTTTCTGATGCAGTCTTCTGGTGTTGACAGAGGTATAGTCTTTTGGCCAAACTTAGCTAACAGCAGCAGGACTTCAATAATATGGACTCCAACAAACACCTCAATTTGGGCATGTTATTGCATCACAGTTGTACTTTTGGTCTTACATCAGGTTTAACATTAGTACTGTAGTTAGGGCTTATTAGAGCTGCAAATGCAGTTTGATGCAGACTGCAGGCCTTTCTGAGTGTCCACACCTGAGTATGTTCACAGCTGTAGTTTGGTTAAAACCCACTTGTTATCTTGTTACATCCCTTCTGTTTGTAAGCTTGAGCTAGATAAGAGGACGACAGTTCTGTTTGTTGAGTAGCTGTTGGAACATCTTCCCTAGTTACTGCTGGAATGGAAAGCATTTCGTTATCGCAGACTGTAACAGCTGAATTTTCTCCAAATATAGAACAGAAATACGTATCGAATGCTTTGGCTCTTTCTTTGGTCTTGGGGATGTTTCTACCTTTTTCCACGTAGTAGGAGGTCAACACAATTGCTGGGGTTGCTATTCTTGAGAAGCTTTGAAAAACTTCTTATTGTCTTCCAGCTCAGGCTGTGGATTTCACCTCTTGTTCTTAGGAATGCCTTGTAATTTTTCCCCACCCCCACTTTTTAATTTCCTTTCTATTTCCTTCTCTCAGCTTCTAATTTTTTTCACTTGCTAGAATATATACAAGCGTCCAGATGTGGGGATGTTACAGGAAAGCCCAATAAATAATCTGTCTGTCCAGGAAAAATGTGCCAATATACCTGTGGTCCCACTCAAGTGTTGAGAATGTACATAGATAAACTGGTTTGGTCTCTTTTTTTCTTTCCATATATCCAAATGTGATCGTCACAAATCATTTTTACCTAAGTGACTACTAATATCTATTTTTACAATTGATTGCTCTTTTCTGTCAAGATGGAATCTAACATGGAATTGTTCATTTTCAATGTAACACTTCTTGAACTAAGAAATTGTTTTCTGTAATTTAGAATTTTCGAGGGTGTTCTTTGGCATTAACCCCCTGACGTCTCCTGCAAGTGTCACTCCGTTTGAAATTCCTGGTGATCAGATGTTTTTTTTCCTCCATTATGAAGAGGAGCTTAGCTAGCTACTCATCCTGTGTGCTATCTAATGTAATTTTAGTAGTGTGTAGCAGACACACCAGCTCGTACCCTGTCTTGAGCTTTATCTGCCAGAATGTTAATCCACAAGCATTTGAAATCATATGCCTCTGAGACACAATCAGCCAGAAACAGATAACGTCAGTTTGAAACTGTGCCATACCTACTCCCTGTTTGCCCACTCCGATCTTTCCTAAATAGGTTAGAAGTGCTTCTAAATTATTTTTTTAAGCATTTGGCTTATTTGAAACTCAGGTAGCAGCAGTATTTTTGGGTTGAATTTATGCACATAACTGAGCAGCCACAATTCTTTTTATGTAATTAAGGCTTTTGATATTGGTACAGAAGCAGGTAGATATTTTTTCCTCTGTTTTACCAGTAACTCTTATTTTGCCAAATACCTTGATTATTAAATAAGTGGTTATGTGCTCCCTTTTTTCTGTTTCCCCTTTTGTTACTTGCTAGCGCCTTCCTTACCTTTCTAACAAGCATTAATATCTTTGTAGACTGCTTTCTTCCCCTTTCACTTTGATTTACACAACAGCCTACCATCAGAGAGGAGGCAGCAATGTTTCACTAGGCTACAGCTCTCTGAACATTTTTCTCTTAGCCTGGTATATATTAATTTCAAAATCTTTTCCTTTTCTGCTTTTAATCCTTTTTGAGGCGGGAAAGGTCCCTAAGAGATCATGTGTATTTCCACACACAGCAGCCTTCCAAGTTCCCTGACACACATCCTGTGAAGCACTGTTGTTAGGATTAAGACAAAGCATTTGCAGGGGATTCTAGCTACCTGTTTCAAAAGCCTGTCTTAGTCATGTCTGCCTTTGTTTTCCTGGAATTAGACTCATTAACATACTGTTTTCGTCTTGCTACTTGCAGAATATTTTGTGTTTTCTTAGCAAACATTATTTTTTCTGGGAAATTTATCCTATTGATACCTTTTACATACCAGCTAATGGAGCTGAAAATCTATATAATCTGAATAAAAGCTTAAAGAAGGCCTAATAGCTCACCTGGTTCTTTTTCTTACTACATAATTATATCGGCCAAGTAAATATATATTTCTTGCTTGTGATCTGAGGCTAACGTGGTTGCCCCATTGCCACCAGTAGTGTCTGCAACTGTGGATTGTCTTGGGCGCGCACTTCAGATTCTTGGTGTTGGTTTGAAACTCTAGGCAGCAGCAGCTCTGTTGGATCAGAGCAATGGTGCCTCTAGAGGTGTCCTGCAGCATCACTTCTTGACCAGTCGGGTCCTCCTCTTGCTGCTTAAGTATATTGAGCGTTGAGAAACCTGCTCTTGCAGTTCATCACAAAATGCTCCAGGACAAGGGTATTTCATCACCAGAAGTTGTCTGCTCTCAGTAATCTTCCCAAATACTTTCCTTGGAGAGGTGATAGCTTAGTAGCAACAGAGTCAGATGAATTTCGAGCCAGTATTTGGGTGATTTGAGGAGGGTTTGTGGATCTTTGTTTTGCTTTGGAGGTTGAATGCAACCTGTCCAGCTCTGGAGTTGCTGGTCCCAATTGTTAAAATTAAGGAACAGCCTTATTTGGAAAGTTTTTCTTTACTCTGCTTTGGAAGAGTGGCCTAAAGGACAAGTAAGCCTGAAGAAGGAGATTTTTTTTTTTTTTTTTCCTTCTTAAAATATTATTAGGGAGCTTGTTGATCATTCTTCAACTTAGTTTTTAAGCACTCATCTTTTTCAAATCTTTTATGGAAATACATATAAACCAGAAATTCTTGGGGTTTGCTCACCGGGCCCTCGTGTCTTCTCACTTTCTCCTTTGCGCTCAAGGAATCTTGGTTTTCTTTGAAATGACAGATCATTTTTGGATTGGGATTCTGAATCGGGAGAAAACTTTGAAAATGCCGTCAAAGTGATTTGGTGCAGAAGTGAGTGCCTGAGTCTGCAGGTTGGCTGAACTAATAGCTGCTGCTGGCATGACCGGCTGCTGAAATGTTAGCTGTGTCTAACCGTGATGCAAATGTCAGCCTTCCCACCGTTTCACTCCTCATGGAGCATTTGAGAACAGGTTTGTGGATCACATGCTTCACTCTTTGGAGACTGTGGTACATAGGCTTTGGTGCATTAAGAGATTTTTTAGGAACACTGCTTTTCACCCTTTCAACCTCACCTGGTGTGCTGAAAGGTAAGAGCAGATGGGAGGCCCGAGAGATGCCATAGTTGAACAACTCCATGACATCTGAGTATCCTGAAACATGGTGCTCCTGCTCCTTCCCCTGAGCAGCAGCACTTGGGTTTTCCTGGCTGTAAAGCTGAGCGGCATCCTGCCTGTCTCTAATGAATGCATCCCCATGGCTGCTGTATCCTGGTCGTGATGATAAGCCATTTCTCCAGGTTTTTATGTGGGGCTGCAACAACAGTTGTGCATGGCCTTAGAGCCCATTGGCATCCCATGTGTTTGCACCTGTACCTGGCAAAAGCCTGGTTGCGGGGTCTGTTTGCACCTTGCTGAAGGTGAGAGGAGCCTGGGGAGCACGGGGCAGACCTGGGATCTCTGTTCTGGCTGTGATGGGAGGCACATCAGTTGGTTGCCCCATGTAGATAGGACTTGACTTGCAGGTGGAGCACGGCAGGCTGCATGGCTGCTTGCTTTGCTCCAAGCCTGCTGGATTGCGTTGAAGTCATCTATAAGTAAAGGTAGTGGAGGTGATACGTGAAAGAGCGCCATTTCTATATCTTTGACTGAGATAAAAATATTTCTTCAAAACTCATTTCCAAGGAGACCAGTGCCTCAATGAAAACATGATTTTTTTTTTTAAATTTTTTTTTTTTTTTTTCCCCCGTTTGAGAAGAGGCCAATTTTAACTTGGCATTTGGAGCCCAGCGAGGGAAGTTGATTCTTCATTTTGAGGTGGGAAGGGGGTGAGAAAACCTGTTTTCCTAGTTTGGAAGAGCGGTTTGACTGATTAATGAGATGAGAGGTGACACTTGTCCTGTGGCATTGGGCATGAGGGATGGGATGAAGATTCGCTGGTGCAGGGAAGGGCTTGCTGGAGCTTGTCGAGGTAGCTGGTGCGAGAGTGTCTTTGGCTCCAGCATGCCTTTGCTGGGGCTGCTGCCCCACCGCCAGAGCTTTGCAAACCTGAAATTGGAGAGCGGGCTGGGAGCTCAAGGCCACGAGAGGGCCCTTGCCCCAGTCAAACTCGGGGGGAAGCTGCCTCCGGGCAAGTGGGAATCCGATACACTCTGAGGAACTGGAGCCAGCTGCTGCTTTCCCTTTAGCAATATGCAATTCTGTAAAATACTCACGCAGAACCACCTGCAAAAGCAGATTAACCCCTTTATCTGTGAGTCTCTTCTCATCTTCAGCTCACGCCAATGGTGGTTGTTTCTCCTGCAAGAGTTCCAGGGTGGCTGGCACACCACAGATTTTCTTAGCGTCAGGTTCCCCATAGTTGTGCTCCTTAGTGCCTGTCGGTGGTTAATGAGTAAATACAACTACTGAATTGTGACTGAATTTTGGGTGTTCACTAATGGGGTAGATGAAGATGTGCAGAACCTGCCTATGGTGCCCTGCACGGCTCCTGCATCTGCAGATGACTCTAGGAGAAGCAATTAGTGGGATGGGGGGGAATCGGTCCCTCACCCCCAGTGACCTTGGAGGACAACGCTAACGTTCTGCCTCCATTCATGTCTGAAGATCCCTCTTTTAAAGTAAGCATGCTCCAGCACTGGGAGCCGGGCTGCATTTATTACTAACCCCACCCATCCCTGCCTCTTGCAAGAATCTTGTGAGGCCGAGATTGTGTTTTTAGAAGCAGAATGACAGAGAGAAAATCCCTGGAGGCGAATGCAGAGTGTGTGCTGTGCACGCCAGTACAGACACACGGGGCTGGGAACTCCCAGGGAGAGATTAAGTGCGAGAGAAGAGCGGAGAGCAGCCAAAGCTGGAGGAGGGGGGTGGAGGAGGTGAGACGCTTTCGAAGCCTTAAACTGAGCCGTTTGGATTTTTTTTTTCTTTAAAAAACAAACAAACAAAAAAACCCAAACAAACCCTCAACCAACCTTGGTCTCGACAATCTTACGGAAGTGCCTCTTGTGTTGCTGGATCATCTCACTGCTGGGTTTGAAGAACCCAGGCTAACATGATGTACCTCTGGGTGAGTAGAGAAGCGTGTGTGAGGGCTTGCACACTTTGCACATATAAGGAGTGGAAAGCTGAAGGACTCTGCACTAATGTGAGCAGCCTTTGCTGTTGGGCTTAGCTCTATGCAGCCTCTGCACCCTGTGGGCAGTAGTTTTCCCTTGTAAAAAGTAATATTGAGAGTGAGTACTGTTAACTGGGTATCAAGCAGCCATTTCCTGCAGTTGTAAATTTCTCTGGAGAGAAGTTTTGGGAAGTTGTCTTGGAGACAAGATTTTTGGTGTAATGCTGCTCACTGTCTGCCATCTGTGAGACCTGTAGATATAAAACATATATTTCATGCATAAGACTGTTCCCATGTGCCTCTACTTTATAGGATTTTTACTGAGAGACATCCCAGGTAGTGGAGAAATGCTGCTGAAAGGGATCTGTAATCACTGACGGAGCAGGAAGCAAATGGGTAGTTTTGGAATTTGGGGCTTTGGGGGTAGAGGGAGAAGCTGTTTCGACAGAGTTGGATGCAAGGTTGTTTTTCCAGAAGTGGCATGGTTACTTGAGTTTCTGGTGGAGTGTGGAAAATAATGTCAGGAAAACCATGTGTAAAGTGTTATATAGATCCAGCAAGCAAAGTAAAAACATATATAATGTAAAAGCATAAATATTTTCAGCCTTTGAGTAAGGAATGGAATTTCCTCTGGAGCAGTCAGCTGTTAGGCTGCTCAGTTAGTCACCTACGTGTAGTTTTGTCTGCTTCTGGGCACCCTTGAGATCAGCAGTTTGCCCTTGGGTTTCTTACCTAGATACACGAGGTGAAAAGTAATCAATTCCCAAGTTTGTTTTGTTTTGGTTTTATTTATTTATTTTTTTAAATCTGTTCATAACTGAAGGTGGGGGCTTTCATTGCTACTGCTTTTACTGAGTCCTGCTCCCCATCACTCCCAGGAACAAACACTGGTTTATTTTAGCAACAAAGCAAGCCTTGGAACCCGGGCTGAAGGATTTGACTTCCCTCCTTTGCACATACACATTACTATCTTTGTTGCAGGGTAACTTGATTCTGTGCTGGGGTATGCACACTTGCCTGGTTTTGTCCAGCAGGCCCTGCTGGCAGGCACGTCCACCTTCTCCGCATTTCTCTGCATCCCCCAGCCTGGCTTGTCGGGACCCTGAATTGGGGATGCTGGATTTCAGCGAAGAAAAGCTTGGGAAGGCCCCATGGCTCAGCTGAGATTTGTGCTTCCTTTGGTGGGTGGGGTGAGAGGAGAAGTAATTCAGCCGCGCTGACGCTGATTTTAGATAGGCAGTAAACAATGGAGATGTTCCTTACCCAGCTGAAACGTGGAGGATGCCGGCAGAGTGTGGGAGCTGAGGAGAGTTGCCTGCCTCTCTCCCCTCCTCCGGCTGGTGAGGGGTGTGCGAGTGCTGTAGTGTAAAGCGGAGATGTCAGCCTGCTTAAAGACCAGCTTCGTCCCAAAAGGTGAAGCGCAGTCCCAGATTCTTAAGAGCGAGTTGACTTTTGGGATGGTTTCCAATGAATGAAGACCGCTGTCCTTCCATGGGCTAGTGCTTCAGCCTGTACCCTAAACTTGAGCATCACTGTTACTGTGCTTGTTTGGAGTTAAACTTCAGAGGAGTGGGGAAAATAAGTGTTAAATGCTCGAATAGCTGAAGGGGTTCTAAGGGCACCATCCAGGCATCATGCCGTGATAATTAAAAATAAATAGTGAATTTGTGCTATCTGGATATGATCTTTCCCTTCTCAGTACAGGTTACTCTATTACTTTCGGGGAATCTTCCCCTCTTTGGTCTTTTCAGGAACCTTTTCCTCTGTGCCCATTTGTGTTTTGGCTTTAAGCTCTTTATCCCGATGGGGTATGTAACCTTTAGCAGTGAGAACAAGGAGCCCCAAGTGACAGATCTGATTCAGTGTGGGGTTTTGCTGTGCCTCAACTGTACTGGTTTCTTGCTTCCCTGCTCATAGGTTCCCCCTTGTTCCCTCCTTGTTCCCCATGCTGTTTTTTTTTTTTTTTTCCTGCTCTGTGCATCTTGTCCTTGGAATGTCAGGACTTCAGTAGATGCATGGAAATTTGTACTGAGTCATTCCTTAATTCAATGCATGAAGCTACATTAATGCAATGTTAAATTTGAGGTTTTAAATATGCAAGTCCTGAAATCCAGAATTAGGGTTCCCACAGCAACCATACTCTTCCCCCCACCCCGGGGTGCATGTTACAGAATTATCTTCCTTGAAGAGATTGAGCAATATTGGATGCTGTCACATTTGACAAATAATAAAATAAAAAGGAGAGCGTGCCTTCCTCTGCAGCTGTAATATGGTGAACCCAAAAGTACAGGCTGCCTGCAACATCCCACCCAGTCCCTGATTATAACGCTGTCTCTGAAATGAAGTGGTGGTGTAGCTTCAGTTCAGACTGACATTCCTGTTTGCTGAACTGTATTCCCTCGGGTGAAACTTGTTGCAGGATACTCTTAAATGAGGGCCTTGTAGACTGCAGGGGATTGTGGGCTCTGGAGAGTGGGAAACCTAAAATATCTGTTGCGGTGACCTAATGCTTAGCATTGTGAAGGAAGTGAAGGCGGCAGACTAGCTGTGCCATTAAATATCAAGAGACACTATTTATCTTAACAATTTATTGTGTAGGATGCAGTTGTATGAAGTCTTTCTGAGGCAGAGATGGTATGATAGTCTTCCTGATGCTGCACACCATTCAAATGCATACATCTGAGTGTCAGTGTTGAAACACAAGGTGGGTACTTTGCCTTACATATAGGAGGTGCATATAGGAGTTTGTTTCTGTAGACAAGTATTTGTTCGTAGGGGAGCATCTAGATCTCTTCTCTTACTCATCCTCGTTTCCCTGCAGCTGTCTGGGCTGCTGAATTGCTCAAGAGGAGCATCAGTTCTCTGGATGGGGCATGGGGTAATTTGGGCCATGAAGGTGAGAGGGTCTTTGCTTGGAGGGAGGTGTGAGCTGACAACATAGGGAGAGGCGATCTGCTGGTGACAGCCAGGAGCAGAGTGCTTTGAGTGTGAGGAAGAATGTTCAACCCCTTTCTGGGTAAGAAAGCCCTATTTTTTTTTTTTTTTTTTTTTTCATTTTATGAGCAGATGAATCTGTGTGTACTGTGAGTCATAAGATATAATCTAGAGTCGTTTCATTCCAAGTATTTTTCTAAAGAGCATGATGTGTTCTGAGAGTTGCACGTATGAATGTTGCCTTGTTGGAGGTCTGTTGTTACAAGAAAGGTTGAAAGGAAGGGGCAGCAGCCCTAGCAAGCAATTTATCAGCCATCCTTCTCCTGAGCTCAAAGACAGCTGAAACTATCAAAGGCAGGAGGGACCAAGGTAGGGGAGGTCCATGCTGTTGCTAGGCTTCTGGTAGGAAAGCACTGGATTCATTGCTCTGATCTCAGATTATAGTGGGTATAGATAATTTCCTCATTTCTCGCAGCCATGTACAGAGTACACGCTGAGTGTTTGTGAGAGGCTGGCTGCCTATTGCAACTAGAAATGATTTCTTTCTCTAGAGCCCTATGAAAGTGAAGATCTTACCTAGACTTACTAATTATCTACTGTACAAGCAAGAATAGTGCTAGTAAGCTTGCCAAGCTCATTTTGAAATATATTTTCTTGGTTTTCTTTCTGACCTGCCTTTTGCTTGCCTTTTACTTGTCTTTTTTGTCACTTAAAAGCTTTTCTTCATGTTCACTGGAATAATTTTCCCTCTAGGCTCCAAGCTCATCAGCTTTCCCACCAAGGGATTGGAAACCCAACTCTGCTGCCAAATATGGGTCTTAGCAACGTGCTCTTCCTCACACCATGTCTTTCTATTATTTGTTTGGTTTTTTTCATGAGAGGTAACTGCTGCCAGTGAAAAGTATGGTCATTACAGCACGGTTTTCAAAGCAAGAGATTGATAGCAGCAGAGCAAGTCACTATCCAGGGAAAACGGCCTCCCTGCTCTGTTCTGGTGCCAAGCCTGGGGCAGCTATTGCTGGGGAGGTCTGGCTGTGCCTCTAGGCCTGTGGCTGGAACCTGTTTGGTAGGAATGGCAAATAAATGCGTCAGCCATCACCTGAGACTCCCATGGGGTGGTTGGAGAGCTGTGAAGTTGCTGTGTGTGTAAGGTGCACGCACGGTATGGTCAGCACCAAGAGAGGTTAAGGTATGGTGGTCTTTGGGAGACTGTGGCTGTGAAGGTGCCACAAGGTTTTCCTGAATGTGTGTTAGAGGTCAGGTCTGGGTGGATTTCTGTGAATATGGTAAAAGGCACTTCATGTTAATATAGATGTCGATTTTGGATTCTTGCTCTGGAGCAGGAAAGCCCTGGAAAAAACATAAAATGGAGCTAGTAGCCTCTAAGCTGATTTCCCGTCCTGCAAGTCCCTGTGGTGCCTTACTGTGGCATGCATATGTAGTAGCTTGAATCCAGAAGTCATATAGTTATGTTTGTCCAGCGCTGCAACTGAGATAATGAGTTCTGCTGCTCGATAAGGTTTATTAGCTTTGGTGCAGCAACTCGTGAACATGGTGCTACTGCTTCCACACCCGAGCTGCTCCGTACACAGCTGGTTTGGGGATGTCTGCATTGCGCTCCACTGGGGGTTAGTGTGATAAAGCAACTTGCATCTGTTTGCATCTAGGGTTTTTATACAGTCTTTGGATATTTGGGAGACAGAAAGAATAGTTTATGAAAGAGACTATATAATGTGACCACCTGTCACATTATATAGATAATCCAGGAACAAGAGTTGATAATCCAGGCGATCTTTTCCAGTTCTGTGTTCTTGCAAGCCAGTAATCCTGGAAGATGCCAAGGTCACTACGTTCACTACTTTCATCAGAAAGTCAAGTGCAATTCACAAAGAGAAGGCATTGCAAATTAAGGTACTGGCTTCAGAGAAGGGAGATTCAGGATCAGGATGATCTATTCTGTATGCTACATTTGATTAATATGAAAAAAAGTAAAATTAGTGCCCGGCACATTGCCATCACGTTCAGGAATTTCCTTCCTTGTGGAGTCTAAACAAAAGAACAAGAGGGATGTAGGCTGGCTGAGTTGGCGTGAATTTCTCCAGCGGCTCTTCTGCCTGTCTGCTCTATTCCCACCTGTCCAAACAGCGATGAGCACAGGGGACTCTGTTTGCTGTAAGCTTGTCCAAGTTTTGGGAGACTGACAGCGACCGGGTCCTGTTTAAGTTTAGTTTTTGACCAAACAGCCTGTTTATCTTGGAAGGAAGAGAATAAACCGTAAGAGAATAAGAAGAGAATAAGCCTCAGCCTTCCTGGTTTCCAGCTGAAAGCTTGAGGAAGAGCACAGATAACAGTGATTTGAGACTGAACATCTGCGTTTCCTGCACTTCCCATGGTGCTTATTTGCAAATCTTAATTCCAGCAGCACCAGAATTTTACCCTTCCTAACCCCCAAGGGTAGAGCAATGGTCTAGGAGAGGTCTTTGAGTGGATCTGAATTGAATGGCTTTTTTGCTACAGCTCTGAGCAGTCACTAGGTTATCAACTGTGTATATGTGCATGCTTAACCAAAAGTATGATTGGATGGCTTGTGCTATCATATATTAAAAGATCCTTTTGTCCTTCAGTGAGGGCTACTGGGTACAGCAGGAGTTTGAATCAGGTTGTGAGGACAGACAAAATGCTTTCTCTGGGGAGTTCACAGAATCATAGAATGGTTAGAGTTGAAAGAGACCTTAAAGATCATAGAGTTCCAACCCCCTGCCATGGGCAGGGACACCTCCCACTACACCAGGTTGCTCAAAGCCCCATCCGGCCTGGCCGTGAACACTTCCAGAGATGGGGCATCCACAACTTCCCTGGGCAACCTGTTCCAGTGCCTCACCACCCTCACAGTAAAGAATTTCTTTCTAATATCTAATCTAAACCTACCGTCTTTCAGTTTGAAGCCACTATCCCTTGTCCTATCACTACAGTTATCCTATTGCTATCAGTTGTCAGTTTGTAGGAGGATCTGGGATCTTTATCTGCAGTACTGCAGCTCTGGATGTTACTCCATACCAAGGGTGGTATGATGAATCCTGCGGCCATGCACTGGAGAGGCAGCCTGTGCTGATGGACCAGGGCAGATAGTTCCACTCTGGAAGTGAAAATAGACTGGCAGAAAATTAAGAAATCAGTTGAGGATTTGCTTTGTGCCCTCCAGCCCTAAATTCTTTTTGTTGAAAGTGTTAAAGGTCCCTCAAAGCTGTGAAGAAGCTTAAACAAGTAATTAACTTTCCCTCATCTGTCCCTAAAATTTAGGTTTCATTGTTCTCAGAGTCCTACGTCTTATGACTAATATACTGCCTGCACAATGCTCTGGCTGATTTTGTACCAGATGGATCTTGGGTCTGTAGCTGAATCCAGGGCAAAGGCAGATAGTTTTTCTCCTCCCTCAAATGAAACATGCTGTCCCCCGCACAATACGCTAATTGAGTCTTGGACATTAAGACAACGATGAAGTGAAAATATTCTGACCAGATGACAACTTTTTAAAAAATATTCTTAGGGATTATGATTCATCGTGCTCCAAGGAGCTTGCATAGGATGATACTGGAACACTCCTCTGTACTTTTTCTATACTGTATAAATCATCTAATGTTGAAACAAAGTTTAAGTGTGGAAAAGAGCTAAAATTCCATTGTGTCTGTGTGGCTAGAAAATAGCAAATGTGCAGTATGATCTGCCTGTTGCTATTTTTTAACTTTTCATTTCTGTCCTAATGGCCTCCTTTTTCATCCCACCCTCAATCAATACGGTGATGTCTGCTTGCATCCATGGTGTACCTTTTGGATGGAGAACCCTTCTGGACTAAAGATGAAGTGTCTCTCAGCATGGTGACAAAGCCTATTTGGTTTTGCATAAGTGGGGTATGTAGCTCCATCAGGACAGTCTTAGTAACGTTGCAGAGCAAATTTGCTCTCAGGTGTTAGATCCAGCAGTAGTTTCAGCTATTTCCCCTCCCCTCCAATATATTATACTAAGGTTTTGGCTGCTGTTTGAGTGAGAAGGAGCAGTGAATGCTGATTAGTTTTTTTGGTCCAACCAGCTGAAAAGGAGAAGTGCTTTCAGTAGAAGTGGGGCTACTGATTGTGGTATCTTTTAAGAAATGGGCGGTATCTGCATCTTAAAATTTTAGTGTTAGGGAAATTTTTCATCTGCAGCAAACACTTTGCTGGAGTGTGTGTAGCTGTTTTTAAGCACCTTTAGGACTCAGAAGTGGTGTGGAAATATGAGATGCTTTAATGCTTTTTCCTTGCATGGGGAGTGTTGCTCTCCAATGCAGCTGTTTAGCTGTTGCGAACAGGTGTGTAATAAACACCCGCTCCTGCTTCGGCCGAGCAGGGTGGTGATGGATATCCTCTCATTTTAATGTGCAATTTTTTGTCTCTCCTGCAAGTATAAAAACTTTAAAAATAGTATACATACATAGAAATAACTGAGTGCCTTGTCTTGTTTCCCTCTTTCCCTGTTCCCCCCCCCCCCCCCGCTACCAACACAAATTACCAGCAAGCTTTGGAAACTTTGGGGCAGGGGAATCAAGGTGCAGCTGGCCTGCGTGTGTTGCACCAGCTGTAATGCAAATGATACATGCTGAAAGAGGCTTTTCTCACTTTTGTAATTCTTGGATATTGTTGTGCAATGGGGACATGCGACAATTTGTCTTAAATGTGTTTGCTGATATGCTCTGCAGAATATACTGCCTCCTTTGTTCCTCGCTGGCAAGAGACAATATCAAAATCCAATTGCCTGTCGGCAGCATGTCTGACTGCAGCTGGGACTGTCCTCCTGGCTTTCCCATCCGTCAGTCCTGGGATGATCCCATCACACTTGATACTAATTAATTTAGAGTTGGCTAAAACACGGACTTTGGTAAATCCTCAACTTTCTTGGCCGTTGGGACCATTTGTTATAAACCATGTTTTTTTTTCCTGTCCCTTTGTTTCTGAAAGTGGCAGTACCCATTGCTCTTCTGCTGAGTGGGCTGAAGGGGGGAAGTGCCTGGCCGATCTGCACGCTCATTGTCTGTAGGTTGGTACCAGTCAACTTTTCCACCACTTTTTTCTAAAGCGGTAAAAGCACAGGCGCTGGGGGTTCAGTTGTGTAAAAACAAAAGCTGATGTTGATTCAATCCCATTACATTGCGTTGATCTCTCAACCACTGGACTCTTAGTAGGATTCCAGCTTTAATCCTGTAAAGATCAATCTGGCCCATTGCTTTTCTGTCCTGATCCTAAATCCCCCTTTAATCTTGTTAATTATACCAGGCCTTTTTTGGTTTCGTTTTTTTCCCTGGGGGACCAGCAAAACTGCATTAAATTTTCACGATGCTGCTGTCTCTGACCTGGTGTTTTTACCCTTTGTTCATCCTGTTGAGGAGGAAAGTGCTCCTGAAGACTGGTTTACCATTATAGCAGTGCCACATCAGCCTTTGGTGGTCTGGTGTCTGCTGCTTCAGATTCCTGTGGGGACACTAGTCACGCTGTTGTGCCGAATCCCTCCTGGTTGTGTTCAGGATTTTTTTTTTTTCATCTGTTGTTTGATATTGTGCTGTCTGAAGGGGGTAGAGAATCACGGAACTTAAGAGCCACTTTAAAATAAGAAAGAAATTTGGAAGAAAAAGGTTTTTTGGAGCAGAATCCCATTGACTGGCATTGAAGGTTTTTTTTTGGGAAGACAATTTCAGAGAATATGAAGTACTTCTGTGGTGATGAGGCAAAGACTGAAAAGGAGAGGGGGGTCCCAGGAGAAGGCTTGGATGGCCCCGTGGTCCACAGATGTATTCTGAAGGTCACTGAGAAATTCAGTTGCTTAAGTCAGCCCTTTTATGTTTACGTGTGTTCCATGGCTTAAGGAGAGGAATAATGCACATTCAGACTTGCGGCTCTTTATCTTCCCATTGCACTGTCTGCAGGCCTCCAAACCCAGCGCTGCCTTTTCTGTGTAATGCACAAGGCCAATTTCTCACTGTGACAATCTGCTCCTGGCACTTGCAATAATAGAAACTAGCTGTTCTTAATGTATTCATCTCTGGTATTTCCTATACTGTAAAGAAGAAAACCAACCCAAAATTGCACCTACATTTGCTGTGACTCGATCAAGAGCTGACAGATCATTTCTGGAACATGTCTGTGCTGGGATCCCGACCGCTCTGCCAAATTTTATGCCTTTATCTTGCAGTGTTGCTCCTTCCCTCTTGTCCATGCTGCTCTGCCTCACCTAGCAGAGGCTTCTGCTTTTTCAGCCTTTTGGCCAGATCCCGACTTCCTACCATCTTGCCAGAGCACTGTGGGTCTGATTTCCTTCCTCGCCTGAATGCAGGCTGTAGGGATGAGTCTGTCACAGAAGTAGCCAAGTTGATTCTCTTTTAAACCAGATAGAGGGTAAACTGGTTTTGAATCGGAGAGGATGAGCTCTCTTGATGCATTTATTCAAATTAAAGTAGCCCTGGTACTTCGTATTTGGAAAACACTTACAGTCATGACAAGAGGTGGCAATTGCTTTTAAGCAAACATGGGCATTTTCCCAGCAGTTCTAGGGTTAAGGAAATTGCAGAGGGGTGACATGGTGACTGTGTTCCCTATTTTTGTGTGTTGCCAGTAGCGAGAAGGGGGAAACTTTGATTTCTAATCCGCTTTGGAGGCGGCTCCGTATCAGGGCTGCACAGAAATATCCAGTCAAGCAGCTCCTTTATCATAAAGGGGATTTTAATTAAAACTGTTCTCGCATCATAAGCGGAATGAGCGTCAGTGCCAGCCAGCCCTGTACTGGGCATTTATCTCTTTCAAACCACATTACCAGTAATTGCTGCATTAAATCAAAGTCGAGGGAGATTACAGGTCTGAATTGGGCAGGCGGCCGGTGCCAGCGCGGGGAGCTCCGTGCTGCCGAGCTGCTGATATGGGAACCCCCTCTGCCCCCCAGCCAGGGGTGAAGTTTCGGAGGGCTGCTGGTTCCCAAGAAGCCCTTCTCATTACAGGGCGGGAATTTTTGTCATAACCTAGGAGGAGTGGCAGGCTTTATGCTTGGAGCATTTTAAGCTGCTGGTGTTTTTCTGTTAACTTCTTTTTAAAACATACAAACCCAAACTCAAAACAAATCCTGTGGCATTGCTGCTAATCACACTCCTGACTCCTGTTTGGATCCACCACAAACATTTGCTTCTGTTCATTTTCTATTGCTTATTCCTGCCCTGAAACTCCAGAATACATCACCTCTTCTTTTGATATGTCCATTTCTCTTTACCTTCCTTGCTACATAGCTCCGCTATGGAGCTGCTATCTTGGTCCCTCTCTGCCCTGACACGGGAGAGCTTTTCCCCTTCTTCACCTCTCACCCCACTAAGGAATTGTATCTTCCATGACCTGTGGTTCCTTTGCCAGCTATGGCTCATTAGTTCATTTAATTATTTTTCTAGTTTTTTAAGCATTCTGTTGTCTCTAACTCTAGAGCAGCTGTTTTCCTTCTTCTTGTCCCTATACTTTGACCTTGGTGGCTCCAAAAACCATCTGATCGTCCTAGCATCCCCAGACCTCTGGTGGGGTGAGGCTGAGGAATGGCCATGCCCACGTGAGGTTTTAGGCATGTGGACTGGTTGAGGTAATTAGATCTCTGTGGGCAATCAGTGAACTATCAAAATGTGACAGCTGGATTTCTAGGGGCTGTTATTAGATCTGTCTCATAATTGTAATGAAGGTAAGTCAAGAACAGAATGTGCAGAAAGTTTGAGTATTTGTTTTTTGTGTGTGTAGCCATCATTTTCTTTGTTTTCATCTTGATGGCAGTTATGTATTTTCATGTTCTACTGCAGACAGTCTGGGGCAGTTGGGTGGCAGTGACGGTTTTTCTTTATTTTGCCCAGAAATGCCTTTGGCAATCTCCATTCTGAAGTTTCCTTCCTGCAGGGTTTCCGCATCTTCCACTTTCCTCTGCTGCAGACAAGGGTTTCATTCCTTGTGCCATACTGAGGACCTGGTAACGTATGTGAAATAGGATGCTGCAGTTCAACCTGCCTGCTCAAGCAGTTCAGTCGCAGGCCGTTGAGCTGTATTAGACTTTCAAGATACACACAAGTTTCTCAGAAGCTATCTAATTCAGAGCAGTCGCAGGAACTGTGCCTGCTGTGGCCCTTCAGAGCTTTAAGTTGCAGCTTCTGTTTCATTACAGTGTGAGCTTGAGATGCAACTTAAGTCTTGCCCTGCTTTAATTCTGGCCTATGCACAAATCTCTACCCTGAGATAAGTGGTTCTTTTAAATTCATGCTAAGAGACCCGTAAAGCCATAGAGGCTGAAGTTTGAGCACTCCTGATATCCAAGGCAATAATGCAGAGGAGTTGCAGTTAATTTTTGCGTTGATAGTCCTGTTACCATGAAGTGAGAGTGCCATCACTGGAGAGACGTGCAGAGAACATGAGCCAAGTCTTTGGTGGAGATTTCTTGATAAGTGACAGAAAACAGAAAAAAGGGTTTTCATGGGAGGATGCAGATAGTGACAAATTGAGGTGAATGAATGTGTGAGAATTTTTTTATAGAGGTCACAGAAAGCTGCTGAAAAGAGCAGGTACTTTGATTGTGCTGATGGTGCAACCAGAGAAAGCCCTTGGTTGTTGTTGTCCAGGGATTTCAGCTGCTGTGGCTTGTTTTAGAACTTGCTGGGGGTTGAAGCTAGCCCGCAGGACTGAACTGTGTCAGGCTTTATTCTGTTCTTCTTGGCTCTTGGGGAGAAGTGTGGGTAGCAGTTAGCTTACATGCCCATAGCTGACCTCTTTGCCCACGTCTTGGGATTCTGTGTGAGAAGATGATTTCTGGAATTTTGATCACCCCTGCTTTCTCAGAAATAGTTAGGTTTCAAAAAAACCAAACCAAAACCCCAAACAAACAAAATCTAGGTGTTTGCTGCTTTTTATTATTTTTGTCTTAGTCTGAGGCAGAAAGTGATGTGAAGACTACTACTTGCCTAAGATCTGGCACTGCCTCTATATACCTCTTCTGAGCTGCACCATAGCCTTTTACTTCTCCACTAAAACCATCAGAGGAGGGACACAGCAATAACTAGCACCTCTGCCCTAACAAGAGTAGTCCTCTGGGGTCACTCTCTACATTAAAGCATGACTTGCTGCTGTCACCATTCATTTAGTGTGTCTGACTTTCCTCTTTCAGGGTAAACTGCGTCATTCTTGCCAAACCTCGGCTTTGCGTGCTATTTCTGGATCCCTTCTGTGCACTCAGCAAACGCACTGAACTCTTAACTGCAGTACTGGTATTTTGCTCTTGAATCTCTTTGGAGTTGCCTGAATTTTGGATTATTTTTTTTTTATTGGGACTGGGAAAAAAACAGGATTCACCATCTGAAGCTTAGCAGGCGAGCAAGATTTTTTGAACTGAGGCCTACAGAAATTAACGTACAGATGTAATTCTTCCATCATGAAATTGTCTTTGCAGATTTATGCTGAAGGTGTCATATTCCATATACTGCCACGCTGGAACTGTTTCCAAATGGTTTCCTGATATTTATTTGGTGACCTGCTGTTGTGGCAGCTAAAGGTCCTGCCTGCATGATGTTCTCCAATTCCTCAGTTCCTGCCAGTAACGCAGTCTCAGACCCTGCTGTCTCACGTAGACTGTGCTGCCTGTTTATTTCTCTTCCATTCAATTAAGATTTTGGCTTAATATTTTTGACATGTTTTGTCTCTTGCTTCCATGGTTAACAGTGTGCAGACAGCTGTTCTGCTATTCTGTTTGAACCAAGTTGGGCAGGGAATATCTTTGCTCCTGTGTCAAAAGAACAAAATACTGCCTGAGAAAACCTTTCCCCCAAATTCTGTTTTTGTTTGTGTAGCTGGGAAGCCATACTGTTCTAAGGTAGGGATAAATTTAAGTCGGTACTAGTGTAATTTATTGTGTGGACACTCTTTAACTTGGAGCAAATACCTTTTTCTATTTTAGTTTGTCACGTGGAAGCAATTTGATAAGCCGGGTGGTGGGGTGGGGAGGAAAATCTGTACCCAAACCGTCTCCCTTAGGGAGCGAGCACTCAACTGGATGAGTAAGACAGCCACATACTGCAATGCTGTGCCATAGTTGATCACGTGCTCCCTTCCTTTCACCCCAGGGAAAGGCGAGGTGAAAACATGTTAGCTCAAACCCTGGGCAAAAGCGGTTTATCCCGCCAGCATTTGCAAATGACCGGGAACGCGCGTGGTGTCACTGATGGCCCCGCGGGTGCCACGCTGTGTCTCGCTACTGGGGCTGAGATAACGGCGCAACTATACTTACACTATGGGGGAAATTGCCGGTGCCGTCCAACCCTAGTTTGTGATTCATTCAATTAAAAACACTTGGTGAGAGTATCTCTCATGCTACCATCTGGTGACTTTTAATAATATTTATTCTTAGGAAGATAGTTCTTTGAGGAATTAACCTTAATTTTTGTGGGCTTAGCATAGATCTGGAGAAATGCTCAGGCTTAAGCTGCTCTATTTTGTAGAAGAGTCAAGTCTTTCTCTTTTGTATGTCTGCGTTAACTGTCTAGGTATAAATGTTGTCCCCTTAAGGATCAGCTAATTGAACTACTGCCGCGTGTTAAGGGGAAAAACAAAGTGGGAGTATGAGAGACAAAACAGGCAAAGGTTTTCTCTGAGTTTCTGGAGTGAGGAGATAGATCTAGCAGCCTCCACAATGAAGGAAAACTGCCTCTGCTCTGTTCTTTTTGTCTGTGTCCTCTTTCTCCAGTGCCCCCAAAGGAACATAGAAAGGCGGTGTGGCTGTCATTTAATGTCTGAACTACCAAAATGAAATGAAAACTTCTCCTATTTGATGTTGAAAATCTGCATCTGGACACCTTTTTGGTTTTCGTGCAACAGGCAGAAAGCATTTTGATGGTCATGTAGCATTATTACCAAGATCAGTGCATATACAAGCGTTCCCAAAAGAAAGCTGTGCTACTATCACCTTCTTTGCCAAATGGCTTAGCCCAAAAGTACTTACTTTCTTCCTGAAGCAGTGCCAAGTGCTCAGACTTCTCCCTGAAAGGAGGCCCAGGCCCAATATGTGGTTGTTCTGGAATATATGTATACTTGGAATATACATGGATACTTTGGAATCCATGTATACTTTCTTTTCCCTCTTTACACTGTAATAACTGGTAATAACTAACGTGATGGAGCCTGTCTGGTTTTAGAATCTCCTTTTGGACTTTTCTTCTGTCATACTCAGGTGTGCGGGAGTTTTCTCAAGAAAGCATAATTAAACCCTGTTTTTTAATGCATGCGAAGGGTTGGGGTAGAAATGAAAGTTGAAGTCATGTCTTCTATATGCTGCTGGTATATCCAGACTACTGCCAGATCTATTTTGCAACTTAATCATTAATATATTTTTGTGAGTTACTGTTCTGTTAAAGCTGCCTTCCTGGGAGGCAGCTCGTTAGCTACCGTCAAGCATGAAATCTCAGTTCTAGGAGCACAGTCTTTTGACAGAGGATTTTTCAAACTTCAGATGAGTGTTCATTGTTACCGTACATTTTTCCTTTGTAATAATTTCAGAGACAGACTTCAGGAAATCTGAGTTTTGCCTGAATTGACTCCGGGTACTTAACCAGCAGCTGAAGTTGCGTGGGCAGGATCTTTACTTCCAACTTCAGGAAGGCTTCCTGCACAGATCTAGCTTCAGGATCAAAGGTCTTTACCTTCCTGCAATTTCACCAAGAGTTTCTCTTGACAGCCACGACTGTGTAGACAGGGTACTGAGAGATCTTGGTTGCTGGTTGAGGAAGGTCCAGGTTTGTGTTTTCACAAGTCCTGTTTTGGTGTGTAGGCTTCTGGAGTTTGCTATTCCTACCATTCTACTGGATGGCTGTAGGAAAGCTCAACAAAACAAAATAAAGCCAGTTGTCCAGCAAATAAAGGTCTTGCAATATGCTGCTTTAGCAGACTGACGTGGTATCCTTGCTCCACCTCCATTTTCCATGTCCTTCCCTAAAGCAGAATTTGAGGCTTTGAAAATAAGTGGTACTTATGAAATAATTATTTTGAATTCTGACTTGTCCTCTTATGCTGTGTGTTTGTAATTGTGTTTTAAAACTGTGCTAGTTTCCAGTCTAGACACACCATTAATATTTAATAACAACATGTAGATGATGCTGTGAAGAGCTAAGGGTGGTAACAGGATGCAGGTATCTTGTGTCCATAGTTTAGAGTGTGCACGTTTCCTGGCTATTAAGCCACTTTAGATCAGTTTCAGGACTACAAAACTTGGTTGGGATGTGTTTAGAGTGGTAGAAGCAGATGCAAACAAACTCTGTCGCTTGTAAGTAAATTGCCTTGTGAATGGGAAATGTAGAATGGTTAAAATTGGAAGGGACCTTAAATATCATTGAATTCCGACCCCCCTGCCATGGGCAGGGACACCTCCCACTAGACCAAGTTGCTCAAAGCCCCATCCAGCGTGGCCGTGAACACTTCCAGGGATGGGGCATCCACAGCTCCTTGGGCATGTTGCAGAAGAAGATTGAAAAGGGAGATCTCCAGTGCTTTGAGGGGAAAGGACACGACCAGGAGCTATTTCAGAGCTTCTACTTAATTAAATATTGTCTTTAGTATTTTCTGTCTTAAATTTTCTTAAAATCGTGAATTTTGTCTATAAAAACTGGAATGTGTAATGACTGAGGTTCCATTGTCTGCCTGAGGTACTTCCTTGGCAGAAGCAGTGAGTGTGATAGGGCTACCTTCTCAGTTACACGTAGGCTGGTTTTTGCTGCATTCTCTAGCTTTGGGCTTATTAGGCCGTTTGCCAGAGGGATTTTTAATTTCCTTGTATTCAAAGTGTGGTTTTGATAAATTTCATTTGTGCTAATGTGTTTTAGAAACATTAATCCTAATGAGGAATGAGTAGCACTAACTAATCAGACTGCGTTCAGACAAGTAGTGGCTCCTATGGCTTTACCAGTGCATTCAAATTCTTTCCTGTGATGTCCTTATTACGCTAATGCAACACACTCTCGTTTGCTTCTGCTGCTACTCCACATCCCCCAGAACTGCTGGTTTCATTTCTGCTTAATTCATTTCGTTCCTAATCTTCAGCATTTGCATGCTTTACATGTTTCACTTGCAGAAAACGCACTGGCTTGGTGCTGAGTTATTCACTCTCCTGCATAGCTGATCCACCACCAGATCTTCTCGCTCTTGAGATCAGGACATCTGTGTAAAACTGCCAGGTTGCTGAAATGTGAGGAAAAACAATTTATCCAGTCACCTATTTGTCATCATCTTTGCTTCTGCTTGCCATTTTGGAATATTGAGCTTCCCGTGCGTGCTCTGCCTACATTTATGTCCTCCCTGCTCGAATCTCTAATGATTTCAGGGTCAAAATAACAACTAGACCATAAGTAATTTTTCTAGTCATTGATTATACTAAAACTGGTGGAAAAAAAATCATGCAGCTTTTGGAAAAATGTTATACCTATTCAAACCAAACAAGCCCAGAAAATGTAGCCCTGCAGAGGAATGATGACTTTCCAGTATAAATTTTCACCTGGAGTGAGCAAAAGCCACCCTCAGTCTCAGGACATGAGACTTGCTTTGGTGCAAAATGAGGATTTCTTGCAGCTCTAAAGATGTAATCTTGGTCCCCTGTGCTGTTTGTCTAACACCGGTACGAGCTGCCTGAGCCGCTTGATCTATTTAGCTGCTATGGAAATCAGTATATACTCAGGCAGAAAATGCATCCTTGCTTGCTGGCATGTTTCCTACATTTACATCAGTCTTTAAAAAGCAGAGACATATTGTAAGCTGCTCATCAGATCCCTGATGACCCAGTTTAGCAGATGTAGTGATTGGCTAATTGTTAAAGATGCCATTTTTGGTGGGTGAGAGGAAGAGCATTAGCCAGGCTTCTAGCGATGAAGAGTTAGAATCAGCGGAGGTAAGAGCTCTTTAGTGGGAGTAACTAGCTAAGGCTTGGATTAATTTGTCTGCAGACCAGAATTGTGGTCTTTCATTTTCCAAAAATGGTCCTTAGTCTGCAGACATCAAAGAGAGCGGTGCATGTGAAGCAAAATCCTGGGTTTTGAGAATGTTGGGAAAAACTTGTGTGATCTCTGTGCCTTGCTTAGTACAAGGAAAATTAGGTAAATGCTGCTACTGTAGCATGTAAAACAGTATTTCTAGACAGTGATGGGTAGGTAGGAGATGGAAAAGAATAAAGTTCAATGTTACAAGAAGAATAATAAAATTCAGCAATACCTAGATGGATGATACTCTTAGCTGAGGAAGCTGGGAGTTGTGTGATCAGTAAACGCACAAACATATCAGGTTGGTTTTTTTTTCAGGCTCCCGGCATTAGAAATAACAAGTAGAGGAACCAGACCTACTGGTGCAGAACATGGAACTGGATATTATAGGGATAATATCAATCTGCAAGAATAGTAATCATGGCTTTAACATGCATTCAAGATTATGTGTGGTTCAGATAGGGTAAATGTGAAAGGTGATAGGCTGTGTCGTATGCAGTAGACTGTAAAGACGAAAGAAGAGTAATACTGATAATGCAGGATGTGTTTCTGGTCAAAATTGCTGTGGGGAAGAATGGTAAAAGAGGTCCCGGAGGGAGTACTGTGAGTCTGCTGTAATCCCTCATAGGATTGGATTTGGATACAAACTTGAGGCTCTGAAATTATATTATTCCCAGTACCATTAGAGAGATAAATATTAATATGAGAAACTTTAATTTCTCAGATAAAGCTTGGAGAACAAATAAATGCTGCTGCAAACAGTAATAGGGACAAAAGATTTTGTCACCGTGGCATCATCACTTGTTGTTGAGACAGTGAGTGAATTATTGGTGCTAGGACTATTACAGGGAAATGAGCTGTTTAGAAGCCTCCGTGTCCCCACCTTTGGATGATCACAATACAAGCTTTGATACATGAAGGAAAATATTAAATGTCCATGAACTGGATTGAAAACTCAGAACTCAGACTTTGACTGTAGAAGTGTGTGGTTTGGGGATTTTTGGGGGCTTTGGTGTTTGCTTTTTTTTTTTTTTTATAAATACTTTGGATATAAATTCTAGATGATATAAGTAAAGGGGAGAAAACTTTTATAAGATGAAACTTCATCCAAACTGAGGGCATAATCACCTTATAAAGGCTGTTAGGTGCAAAAAGAGAATTCACAAAAAAAAGAATTTAGCAGCAGAGGCTGCTGCGCCTTTAAAGTCGGTAGGGATAAAATGAGAACTGCCAAAAATCGGGCTCGGCTAAACCTTGCAAATGTTGCTAAGGAAATGGGTTGATATTTTCTCAAAATACAGTTAGAGAGAAGGGGCCGCTTAGTGTTGGGGATGGAGTAGTTACTGAGGATATTCTTGTTGTGATCACAGAATTGAACAAATCTTTTTTGCTGTTTTTGAAGGTAGAGTTGATCATGGGAGCTAGGGTAGGATGGGTAACAGGCATGAACCTACTGTAGAAGCAACCGCATTGGATGCTTCAAAGACCCTGGAGTGTACAGGCTGGACTAGGGGGGAGGGTTGCCTGGGGAAGGGTGATACCTGTTCCTGACAGTGAAGGAACCCGTTCATGAAGTTGCAGATCTGATACAAGTTTTGATCTATCAAATCAGGAGTGCTGTCATATGTTTGGAGGACAGGAAGCAAAATAGCCCTATTGGTGGTGGGGGATAATCTGAGTAAATACAGACCTGTTGGTGCAAAAATTTTAATTAAAGGCTTGGACACAGATTAAAAATGCAATAAAAGGCAATACAAATCCATCAAAATAGGTTTGTGCTATATCAACCTATCTGTAAGATAACTAATTTTCTTAACTTGATAACATGCATTTTTCTTAACGGGATGACATGTCTCTCTGTAGACAGGTCCTACAGTATCTGATGTGGTGCTACAGAGGAAAGTACTAATGAGGGTGAAGAAGATGAAGTTTAGTGCTGAAATTGTGAAATGATTAGGACCTGACAATCTTGTTCTGGGTAATGTCTCTTTAAAAAAGAAAAGTTGAGCACAGGCTAGATCTGGTGCGAGACAGGGCTTCTAGAGACGGGGGAATAGTGAGCCTGTCAAGTGACAGAAGACTGGAACAGCTGCTTGTTTAGATGGGTAGAGAGGAGATATGAGGGAGGTTAATTGTGAGGGAAGGAGAAAATATGGTTAAGTCAGAGGATGGTACTGGCACAAGAACAAAGAATAAACAGAAATTGCTCAGGAATAATGTTAAGCTGGAGATGAGCACAGATCCCAGCTGTTGGGGGGGCTGTTCTAGAGTAGCCTTTTGGCCAGGGTAGTGGCTGCAAAAACCATTCTAAGATGTAGCGTGATAAATTTTATGAGAAGTTTAGATGCTGTTGTATGATAGCAGTTGATTTGATTCTGTGTGTCAAGAGGTATTTTCCAGGCTTAATATTTCTCTAATTTTAAAATTATTCAGATGTGTAAACATTTGCAGGAACAAGGCTGTGATTTTATAACAGTTACCTAACTTGTGTTACTGGAAATGCATGTGCATAGCAAGTTATATGGTAATGCAGTCAGGCCTTTATCTCAAAATAAAATTATGGAGTGCAGCGCCATCTTATATTTGACTAATGTTTGTTGCAAGTCAATGTGCACTAGTAAACCAGCCATTATGGCCAGTCTTGCAGAAAAATCAGCAGTTTATTACTAGTCAATAAACTCCTGCTGCATCCATCTTGGCATATACAAGTTTAAAACTAGCTTTTGTCATTTAATTTTCTGTGGGGGACAGGAGGTACAAGGCTTTGTTGCCACTGTCACCCAGGCATCTTAATGCTGGTTAAGGCAGAGTACTTAAAATCTGCATCAAAAGCTTTAAAGCATGGCAATTCTATCTGGATCTGTAGTTAAAACAACAGAGGAGATTAGGTGATGCTCCCTGATCCCCCTCCCTGTTTTGTTTTGCCCATTTGATGGTTATTTACAGATAGTAAGATATCTGCACTAGGATTTGGAAACGTTTTATTCCCCTGAGGCCTGGTTGGAAATGACAAGAATTGGATTGTGAAACAAATGTAAGGTTTTAACTTAGTTAGGGATTTGGTTTTAAAACCTGGGGCAGTAATACGGAGTAGCAAAAACAAGCTGTGGAAAAGACTTCGGGTTTTTATAAATTAATGCCTTTTCATAAAAAGATGTTATTGGAGATACTAAATGGTCTGAGTGCATAGTAATGAGCTGTGCAAAAGAATGAAGGACAAGCACCTATTGAAGTTGTAGTTACAGAAAGGAGAAGGGGAAACAAACAAAAAAGTATTGGTCGTGTAGAAGAAACTGGATACTCTCTGTGCCCCAAAGTGGGGCTCGCAGTGGGGGTGCTGAGAGGTGGCCAAACAGCCCTCTGAAGGTGAGGAGGAGAGGAGGCATAATGTGAGCTCCAGAAAGCTCGGTCTGGGGTGAAATAAACTGGCCAAAGGCAGAATGAGATGGAAGTTCATTGTGGGAGCCTCATCCTTTTTCCCTAGTGAAGAGATCTAAAAGCATAGCTGCTTTCCCATTTATGGGCAATTAATTTCTCTCTGTGTGCAAATCTTCACACAGAAACAATGGCTATAGAAACTTTTATTATTTTTTTTTTAATGTAGAAAATGTCATGCTTTATACTCCCCAAATTGGCCATGCTGCTTTTGTAAGGAAGAAGCGGCCCTGTGGCCCTAGGAAAGATGATGAGAGTGGGCGGCAGCTGCTGTAACCACTCACGCAGCTCCTGGCTGTCCTTTTGCGAGGCGTCTCGGAAAGAAAGGGCAGTGGGAGCAGAGGATGAGGAGAGCTGTCCTGCCAGGCCGGGTGGGTCAGAGGGCTGTGGGTTAGCCACCCCTTACCTATATTGCAGAGTGCCACACGTGCAAATTGTGCTACATAATGATCCCCCTATTTAACCTCTTGAAAAGAAAAGAAAAAAATTATCTCTAAGTTTAACTCTTTCTGAGGGGGAGGAAATTATCAGCAGCAACGGAAAGGCAGCTACCCCAGAGCTAGGCTGAGGTAGCCATTTACTGGTGCACAGCAGCACTACAGAAAAGTTAAGGTTTAGAAATACAATAAAAAAACAAACCCATGACTAAGCAATTGAAATGGGGTGGGGGGGAGTTTGGGTAGCTCTTCTTGGGTTTGATCACTGTAACATCCTTATTTTTGAAACCTGGGAGGGAGGGATTTTATCACTGCTGTCCTTTTAGAGGAAGGCGGGAGTCTTTTGTGGGTTTGGGCTGTTAACTCTTTGGGAGCCTGGCTTTGGGTCAGAGTCAGCCAGTGCGGTTTGGTGTAGTGATGGGTGAAACCTCATGTGATTTGCTATGGGAGGTCGAGCCCCCCCTCGCCCTCCAGGGCCATGGTGTGTCTTCTAAGAATCAGCAGCCGGCTCTCGGGTGTCCGGTAGCACGCCTGGCACGCAGGGCCGGTGGGGTGAGCCTGCCGTCCGGCAGCTCCCCATCTGTCCCCGTCGGTCAGGGAGCAGATTCCTCCCTGGGAACGGAGAGGACGGGCTTCCTAAAATGGGCACAACAACTGGCCCTGCCCAGCTTTGCCCCCTTTTCCCCAATGCTCTCTGTCCCTTGTGACAGAGTTAATCCCCCACCACCTCCACCCCCGGTTTGACTGGAACAGCTGAGGGGGGCAACCCACTGGCCCAAGGCCGCGGTGGTGGGGGCCGTCCCGGGGCCCGGCTGCCCCCGCCAGCCCAGGTTCCGGCAGCTGTCCCTGCCCGCCCCAAGCGCAGAGGGAGGGAGAGGCGTTAAACGATACGGTCACGTACTCCCTTGTGAAAGAGATCCCTTCAGCCTGAGATATCAATGTGGCTTCTCCCCTCTCTGTCCCTCCCTCCCTGACACCAAAGGGTTTTACTATGCTAATCCTAGCACCTGTCCCTGCCGAGGACAGCAAGAAGGGTATGGGGGTGGGGGAGGAACAGTCCCATATGTTTTTCCCTGTCCTGGATTGGGAGTGTTCCCTCTGACGCACCTAGAGCCTAGAACATATGCTCTTTTCAGATCCTAAATGCTGTTTGCTTCCTCCCATCCCCGGTGGTGGTGGCTGTGAAGATCCTGTGTCCCCGTCTTCCTGGCAGTGGCTCTGTTTGCTGCCCGGGAGTCTCCGGACACTCCTCAGTTCAGGCTTGCAGGGCAGTTTTCAGTAGGGGATTTCTAATTTTAGGAGCCTCTTGCCGCCTATGGTTGAGTGCTGCCTTGCTGGATCCCAGAAGAGAGGGGCTGAGCCGAGCCGAGCCAGGCAGCTCCTTTTTTATTTTCAGCTGAGCTAGTGTCAACCTGAGTGGCCCCAGAGGCCCGAGCCAAGCACTGCGCAGGGCTGCCAGAGTCCTTCCCACAAGGCTGAAAGACGGAGACTCGGGTTTGAAGCTTCCAGTCCTGTGTCCATTTGGCCTTTAGCTGGAGGATCTTTGGCTATGTATGGTGTGTATTGTATGGATTACCAATACCCAGTTGTCCAGGTAAGCAAAAGGACAGTGGTGACTTTATAGAGTCTTGGTGTTTGTTCTATATGGTTTTTTGGGCAGAACTGGAGCTTACATGCTGGTTTTGCAGAAGGACACTGCTTCCGTGCTGGGTTCCTTGGCTTGGTGTGTCCCAGTCCTTGGCAGCCTGGAGGCTCTGCGGAGGGCTTTGAGGTTCCCGCACATAAGTGGTACTGTTGGACACTTTAATGCCAAGGACTGTGTTGTTGGGTGTTTTAGTTTGCATTTTTGGCTCTTAATTTTATATTTTGTTTTTAGGGGGGTTAAGTTGACAGCAATGCCGTGCTCTGCAACCTAGTGTGGTGTTGTGTGCCTTTCTGCATTGTCCGGGCGCGTGTGACTTGTACATGTGACTGCAGTCTGTCCCGCAGGGATGGCTGGCCACCTAGAGAAGCTCCTCACCTATTTTCCTCCTCCCTCCTCTGAAACCACCCACAAAACCTCCAACAAAGTCTTGTTCATCAGCTTTTCACCTTTGGAAGTCCAAAAGAGAGCAGCGCTCAGGGCAGAGCAAAGCCCGTGTTGCAGCCTCTGCTGGGGGAGGGGGCTATATTTGGAGGACATGTGAGATTTGCTGGCCTGGTGTGTGGAGTCTTGGAGAAGCCAGAGGCTGTGGGTCAGGCTCAAATGCTTCTGGAGCCAAGTGAAAGATGATGTTCTCTGCACAGTCCTTGGCTATTCAGTGTCAGCATTCCTTGTCACAGGCACAAGATTTATCCAGAAAACGTGAAACGTAGTCTGGTAGTTGAAGATTATCTACTGTGAGATACTTCAGATAGCCACTAAAGAGTATTTTGTTAGGTTACCTTGTACCGGGGTTTTTATTACGCACATGAATAGAATCCACCCGCAGAAGTGTGTCTTCTGGTTGTTAAGATTTGTTCCTGATAAATTGGTTCTTTGCACTTGAAACTTTTTTTTTTTCTTCCTTCTGGCCTTGATCCAGCTGGCAGGTTTGCTCCATCTAAACTTGAGCCAGCACAGAAATGCAGGTAATGGGATGTTAAAATCGAAGGCTGTGCTTTCTTTCCACCTTAGTAGCAAAGGGGAATTATAGGCATAGCAGAAGAAAAAGGAAAACAAATCCTGAAACTTGCTGAAAGTGGAGTACTTGTGGCTTTCTCTTCTCTCCATTTCTACCAGTCCTATGAGTGTTAAACTAACCCAAGCATTTGAAAGTGTAAATGCAGACCACTTATTCAAAGCTAGAGGTTAGTTCTTCATCTCTGCTCTCACCAGTGTGATTTTTAGTGGCCTTGACCTGCTACCTGCTGCTTAAACATCCTTCTCCAGTTTATTTAGGATTTGAATGGTAGGAGCTTAACCATAAGCCATCATGTACATTTGGATGGACACAGAAGAGAATATGAAAGTGGCACAGATGTTCTCAGGTGGGAGCAATGAGCTTTGCCTGGTGTGGTAAGGATGGTAAGCTGTGCCCTGGCACTGCAGAGGCAGACAAGTTAAATTTGCCCATAGTTACTTCAGAATGGTTCATGGTAATTAAGTTTGAATGCATATATGCCTATGATGTATGAGAAATCATGAGAACTCATAAGCATTGGCATCTAGAGCAGTTCTGAATATGTTGCTTTTTGAATAAATGCAGTAAGTAGGGAGGGATGATCTCATGGCACTGAGCTCTGTGTTCTTCAGGCTTCCAGCCTTCAGCTCAACTCGTGCTTCTCTGTGTTTTTTGCAGCATTTTCTGCAGTTTGAGTCTTTGGTTTTCCTTAGTAGAGGATGCCAAATGGTGATGGTAAATTGAGCGGTGGTTCCATGACTTGCACATAGGAGAAGCTAAGTGGAGGTCCACCGAACTTGTTTCATTTGGCCACGAGACAACACCTGAACCTCCAGCCCTCAGTGAGGAAAAGTGATTCACACAGATTCACCAATTAATTTTATCAGTATCGTTCATTATCAGGTGTTGCTTTGTGGGCTCCAGTAGAGCCCAAGACAACAAAGGCCTCAAATGTTGCTAGGTCTTTTCACATTTTCCATGGTATTCTTGAAGTTTTTGAAACTCTGTATCAGATGTTCATTTCAGACATTTTTACAGCAATTGGAGCTCTAGCAGACCTGTGCTTCTTGTTGCCCAAGCACATCCATTGGAAACTAGGGCTTTTCTTTTACTAAACAGGAGCAAAGGTTGATATATTTCAAGCACAGGGGAGGAGATGTTTTCTGGCCTACAGTGGAGATGAAAGAGGGAGACCAGCAGTAGATTATACTGAAGGGAATTCCCATTCTGCTGGCACATGAGCAAAGCAGTTCTACCAACTGGGTGGTGGAAGGCAGAGCAAGTGAGGGTTCCATGCATGGTTGGGCACCTCTTTTCCCTTAGAGGATTCTTTTTGATGGCAAATCTTTCTAGAGGTTTCTAAGGTGAAGGCCAAAGCAGATTAGAAAGTATGCTAATCTCGTTAACAGTGGTGAGATGATGGTAGCGTGTTTGTTTCTCTGTCCTGAAGGTCTGTGCTACAGCCCTAGATCTCGGACAAGAAGTTGCCACCCTATGGCACAGAGGAGACTGAGTGAATGCAACATTTAATTTAAATGGGGAGAATAAGGAGATTATCCTGAGTGATTTGCTGAGGTCTGGTGAATGCACATTGCTGAAACCCCGTGCTTTGTCGTGACAAAGGTGTAAGGAGGTCACTGTGAGTTTTGTTGCTTTGAAATGGAATTTACACTTGACCCAGAATCGTGCTCCAGAATCTCAGTTTGTAAAAGTGGAAGGAGGGGGGGGGGAAATTCCAATACTTTCCCTGGTTTTGCAATATTGCCTGCAAACCCATAGTATTGTAAGATGTGAGTTAGCAGAGAGGATGAGATAACTCGGAAAAATGTGGACTCTGAGTCAGAGCCCTGTGGGCTCCAGCCGTGGAGGCTGGCTCTTTCCCAGAGGACCAGCACGGTTGACTGACTGGTCGTGTGGGGTGGCCGGCTGGTGGCTCTCTGCCTCCCTGCTCTGGTGGGACGTAAGGGCTTGCTGCTGCCTTGGTCTGAGGCTTCCCACACTGGAGGAGTGAATTGAGCTGGGATGCGCGCTCCTGCTGGCCTTCTACTGAATTAGGAGAGAAAAAGGAAGGGAGGGAGCGAGCCAGAGGTCAGCTTGCAGTGAGTGAAACTGGGAAACTGAAAAGCACCGTGGGTCAGCATGGGCCGCCTGGAGAGCAGTGCAGTAGCAGAAGCCTATGAAACAAACCCGCTAGGCTTTTTTCTTTTTTGATTTTTTTTTTTTGGTGTAAATTATAACTGGGCATATTCATGCACAGGATAACACATGGGGATGCAAGGTGTTACTGCACTGTAATTTGGCTTTGCTGCTGCTAAAGCCCAGGGAGTCTCTTTGAGTACCAGGTGTCAAGAAGAGATAGATGAGAAGGGCAACTTGCCTGAGCTGGTTTTATCTCCCCATCATGAACGCCAGAGCGTCGGCACAATCCTCTTGCCTAAGCCGAGGGGTTGGCAGTTCTGGGCTCAGCCCTGTCCGTGCGTTTCCGTGGGTGCAATGTTGGGGGGGAAAAAGGAACAAAATCAATCAAAGCGTCTTGGATCCCGTCTGCCAAATGGGGCAGCAGTATATCCGTCTATTTTACAGGGTCACCGGGAGAACAAATGCTGCCAACCATGGCGTGCTCAGGTGTTAAGGGCCAGATGCTTACTGAAGATAAATGGGAGAGGGGGAAGAAGCAAGCTGGGAAGGAGTCCAGCGCTCTCCAGTTTTTATGATGAAAGAAATGCAGGTCCTGGCATGGATACTGCTTCCAGTTCATCCAACACAGCGTGTAACCCACGCCTTCTCCCCTTTGTGGCAGGAGGGGGGAGGCCTGTGAGAACGTGACGGCTCCCTCGGGCCGGGTGGTGGGAGATGCTCTCCCCTGCCCGGTGAGGTCCAAGCGGGGGAAGCCCGGCTCCGCCAGAACGGAGCGGCTGGGAACGATGGGGTGCGGAGGAGCAGGGGGCAGGTGGTCCGGCCCGGACCACCGACCTTGGCTTTTGTTTCCAGCTCCGTGGTTGAGGGGGTGTCTCCGCTGAGCCCCTCGGCGGGGGTGTCCCGGCGGACGGGCGAGGGAGAGCCCGGCCGGGTCCGCGGGGGGCGGCCGAGCCGAGCCAGGCGGGGCGCGGCGGGGGCGGTCCCGGCTCGCATTAATTACCTTCGGCATTCGGGGCGGTGCTTCCCGCAGCCATCTGGCTGAGCCGGGGGGGCGGCGGGGGGAGCGGCGGCCGGGGAGGGAGGGAGGGGGAAGAAAGGGAGGAACACGGGAGAAGAAAGGGAGGAAAAAGGGCTCGGGGGGCACCGCGCCGGCGAGGCAGCGCAGCGCAGGCACTCGCCGCCGCCCGCCTCCACGGGGCTGCTGCCTTTTCTTTTATTTTTTCCTCATTACTTTTATTTTTTCTCTCCTGCTCTTCTCCCCCCTCCCCTGCGGCCGGGCTCCCCCATTTTGGTTTATGGAGAAAAAGAAAATGGTAACTCAGGTAAGGCTGGCGGGCGGGCCGGGCTGCCGGTGCCGCGCCGCGGCGGCTGCCCGCCTGGCTTTGTCTGGATGGGAGAGCGGGGGGACCCCGGAGCGGCCGCCGGCAGCGGGGCTGCCCCGTCGCCTCCCCCCCAGGCGACCGCGGCTCCGCGCCGTCCCCGCCCGGCGCTGGGGCGGGAGGGAGCCCCGCCGCGCCGGGGACCCGGGTTTGGGCGCTTTGGGGAAGGGGTTCCTGCCTTCCCCGTGCCCGGAGCAGCCTCGCAGTGCCCTCTAGGGAGAAGAGGTGCGTGAGGGGCACGGGTGCCCCTGCTCCCGAGTTAGGCTAAACCCGACTTTGAACGACCGATACCGGCCGAGCACCAAGATAAACGTCTTCCCAGCCGTTTCTCCATCCGGCTGCCGGTCACCGGGAGGGCTGGGAAGCCCTTGAAGGTAGCGGGAGGCGTGGGGCTGCCCGTGCCTTCCCGAGAGAAAGCGGCTGACGTTTCCTGGGAAGCGCACCCAGCTGCCGGGGCCATCGCGTTTCCCCTGCCTCGCAAGGGGAATCTATCGGGCCTTTAAAGGCTGCTGTAGGTTTTTGGATTTTGAAATTTTTTATTTTTGGCATGGCATCTGCAAGTTGCCACCGAAGGGAGGGGGCAAATGGAGGAGGAGAGCAGCATCGGGAGCTGGAATCCTTTGGAGTTAGGCATTATATAATGCCCCCGCAGTGCCTTGCGGAGCTGGAAACCTTTGGGGGATATTCCCAAGGGGGTAGAGGAAAGGACTCTCGGAAGGAACTTTTCTTCAAATCTGGGTTTTACAAGTGCTGTTTTTCTGTGGAGCTTTGCAGGCTTTTAGACTAGATGCATACTGTCTTCTTGGCTTTCCTTAGTCCTGGCTGAATCCCCCTTCGTTAGCTGCTGCCGAGATCCAGCGTGTCCCACTGCAAGTGGCAGCGCTTTTGCGGGTGCCTGGCTCGGGCTGAACCTGCTGCAAGAAGTGACACCCGCTTTGACCCTTCCCGTGTCTCATTTGCATTGATTATCAGTGGCTGAAAAATAGGTCTCTGTCCACTCTTCAGATATCTTCCTAGTCTCCCAAGCCCCACCTTCTGCTTCTGCTATTTAGTCCCTTCCATTACCGATTCCTTTTTATCTGGACCAAAGCTTTCTGTTTTGAGATGGAAGAGCGCTGCAGAAATCTCCTGAGGCTTTCTGTACCTATATTTAGTTTTGCAAATGATGCTGAAAAGCTGTGTCTCTGCAGTCAGGGTCCATTTGTGTATCACTGCGTGCTCAGAGCGTGCCCGGTTTGATGGAGGTGTATGCCCCAAAGCTGCAGATTGGCGTGTGCACGTTTCAGAGAGTTGTTCTGCCCAGCCTTGTATTGCAATGTGCTCTCAGCCATAACTGTTACTGCGCATAAACTGTGTCTGCGCGGTGCAGAAAGGTGCCTGGGTCACCAGCACATGAGCGTGTGTAGTTTGTGCCTGCCTAGGACTGAGCAACCTGAGGCATGAGCTGGTCGGCTTGGAGATGCGTGGAACTGGGAAGGATGGGATTCCGCTGCAGCACTGGCTGAAACAGGGGAGGGTATAAACTCGTTGAAAGGTTTGGGTTATCCTAATAGACTTCAGGGGAATCTGTCTTCCACATACATTGTTAATTTACTGACACGAGAATGGGGAGGCATCAAGACCATGCATTCTTAGTATCGATTGACCTTGAATTATGACTGTCTTAAGAGTATGTACTATCTAGTATAGGTTTTCAGGATTTGTGCTGCATATTTACATGCTGATGCTGAAGAAGTTGCATATTAAAATAACCAGTAGGGGAGGAGAGCTTGGACTGTGTCTCAGCTGGGGTCTCCAAATGAACAACAGATAGCCCTTTTATGTAGAGTTGAGGAAGACAGCGAAGGTGAGTTCAGCTGTAGCATAGCTTTCCTTCTTGCAGGGGGGAGCATTTGACTTGCAAGGCTGCTCCTTAGGAGTACTTCACTGCAGGTTTGGCTGAGCGTGGGGCTGAAGGAGCGTGGCACATCCAGGACAATATCCCCAGCCACGTTATTCTGCAGTGCTGTTTCATGCAGTGGAATGGCCTTACAACCTGTGAACGTATTTCTTTGGGGCTCTGTCTCATGTATGAAAAGTAAATGTTGTTGGTATGTTAAGCTGGTAATTGCCACTGAATGAATTCAGCATTGCTACAGTCACTTGGTTCATTTTGTTCAGTCTCCAGACAGTGTTCTCTGCCTGCTCTGTGTTCTGTTGTGTTTTAGGGTTTGCCTGTCCTCCTTGGAAATCTGGCAGATCAGCCTCTGTATAAGTATGAGGGGCTGGTAAAGCAAAATAAATGGGAGCGTCTGGGGTGGGAAGACTAGAAACAGTGATGGGAAGAAATGGGAATGGGTGGAAGGTAGAAACATGCTTGAAAAAGAGAAAACCAAAATTGCTAATGAGAGCAAGAGCTCAGATTCATTAACAGAAAGTACCCTGGTCTTATCCCCTTAATCCTAAATCAGTGAAAATGAATGTTAAACGTGGCCCAGTACATCATGCACTAATTGCAGATAAAAGAGAGAGTCTTTTGGTGGATGAGAATTATATGCTAAAAGGTTTTTTCTCTGTGTGATGCATGGTGAGGTTGCTGGCTTGCGTGGAGCACAAAGCCCTCCCTTTCTTGGACAGCCTAGTGCCTTGCTGGCGTTTTCCTTCGAATCTGTTTCCCATCAGGGCTGGGAGAGGGGGAAGGTGTCGAGCATCCCAGAGAGTGGGAAGGGAGCTGCTGCCTCCTTAAGGAGTCCCGCCAGCCCATGTGGCAGCCGGCAGTGCGGAGCAAGCATGTGTGTGTGTATGTATGTATGTATGCCTTTGTAATGAATCACCCCGCCATTGTCTGTTCCCCTCCCTGCTGCCAGCAATGGAGCCTTTCACCTGGGCTGCTGCCTTCGGCGGGGCCTTCTTCCAAGATGGGAAAAGGAGGAGGAGGAAGGGTTGCTCGTGGTAATTAAAGCCAGACTGGGGAGAGCTGCTATTTTCCAACTGTGGCACCCCATTTTCCCTCTTTCTCTGTCTTGAGTTCCCAGCTTTTGATGTGGGTATAGGCAGGAACATCTGAAGGTCTCCTTTTGTGCAGCTGTAGGATCACCAGTCTCCATTTTGTGGCACCATTTGAAGCATCTTTGCTGCCCTGCCTGCCAGCGTGCCCCCTCTTGTCCCCCCCAGCACCCCGTGGAGGCTCCAGCCAGCGCCGTTTATCTTGGCACGTGTTTGACTTGCTACACTTTGCCCAGGGCTCAGGGAGGTGATGGCGTTTGTGGCTTTGAGACTAATTTATGTCCTTGTTAAAATGAACCAGCAAGCAGCCTCATTTTTTCCAGAGGTTTTCTTCCCTTTCCCTTCCCCCTTCCATAACCCTTTCCCTCCCGGGTGTAGCTGTGAGACAACTGTGCACAGCCAAAAGTTCCTCGCTTGGTCAATAATATTTTTTCTAATTAAGAAAAAAACCAACCACAAACGCAGAGCTCCTTAAATGGAGATCTTATTTAAATCAGAGCAGCAGCTGACTCATTAAAGGCCTCTCTGTCTCCTTTTTGTTCCTCTGCCTCATTCTCTTTCCCTATCTTTTTCTACCTCCCGTTACACTAATGGTGTGATAAAGCGGATCTTTGTCTGTGTTCCATGTTGGGATCATGCAGGAGGCGCATATTTGGAGGGGAGGAAAGACAGGAGACGGGGAGCCCTGTCACGACAGCCACCTTGTGCTAGCTAAAAATGCACAATGCATCCCATTATAGGAGACCGTCCTTCTTTGTTTGAACTGTCTGCAAGGGAGACTAAGTCCCAGAACGGCCTCCCCCCTCCTGTCTCCTTCCATCCACTTTAGGATCTGTTTCCCTCCAGGCAAGTAGGATGCTGCAGGATTCCCCTGCCCCCCTAAAAATTTTTTTTTTTTTTTAAAAGAGCTTTTTCTGTGTGTAGTGGAAGGCTCTCTTTTTTTTTTTTTTTTTTCTGTCTGACTTTTCTCAGGAGCTACCACTATTTACCTGTCCCTTTTCCTTGCTTTGAGGATTGCATCTCCTTTTTCTTTCGGATTGTCCTTGCTGCTTGCTCCTCCTCAGTCTGGTGTTACTCTTGCAAACTTGCATGAACTGTCTAAAGGGAATCACTCTCTTCTCTGTCCACAGCTTTGTGGTCTTCCCCTTTCTTTGCCGTTCGAAAATAGGTGATTGTTCATGTGGTACCTCACTCTGTGCCCATGCCTGTCCCCTAGTTTTTGCTTCCCTTCTACTCTTTGTCTTAGGACTTTGTTTTAGCACTGCAGACACCATGTCAGCAACAGAGGTTTGTGAGAGAGGAATCCTGGCCAGTTGCTTTTCGAGGAGAATCTCCCCTGGGAATTGAAAGATGGATCTGCAACTCGCTTTCCCAGATGTAAGAGTATGTTTGCTTCAGGTAGGCCTATGAGTTGTGTCTGTAACTGTTGTGATACTTGGAGATTTAACTATTGGATGAGAAGAGCTTATTCTTAAGGGCTTAAAAATCAGTGGGGCCTGTCAGTATCTGGTGAGTGTGGGTTTGGTTTTTTTTTAAATTCCTTTTCTCTTTACCGCCTTTGCTGAACACTTTCAAATGTGATGGAGTAGAAGCAAACTGCTGTAGGTGCTGGCAGAGCAGCCTTGGGATGGCAGAAGCTGCATTCAGCGTTGCCTAGACAGGATGGCGATGTAAAAGGGAACTTGATATAGCAGTGCCATTTCCTTAAGTCTCTGTCCTAGAAATAACCTCACTCCTCCCTAATGTATTTCTCGTGCAGGTGACTAGGTGACTATCCCTGGCTACCTGGGAATTGAGAAATGAGGATGCCTAAGTTTGCCACAGTACATGCTGTGATATTTGTATGACAAAGCTGTGTAAATTTAACATACTATTTTATTGTTATTTTAAGAACTATTAATTTGTGAAGTGTCTGGATTAGTGAAAAGGTTGTAGTCTGCTACAAAAAAAATACTGAGCGTTGAAGGTCGAGAAGAAGGGAAGCCCTTAAAACCAGCAACGTCTTTCCCTGCAGGTTATTAATTCATGATGGCTCCATTGCACTTAATTAGTATTGACCAGCCTTCTACTATAAAATTCTAACACCAGTGTGAAAGGGGGCTGCAATGAGGGGGGCTGGTAGTTTTTAGACCTGAACTCTGGTCTTATTAACTGCTTCGGGTAAAATGTTTCATGTGCCTGTTTAAGATACATTTTCAGCAGATGATGTGTGCAGCTGGCTGCCCCATTGCAATGATTTCCTTAACCTCTTTGTCCCCCAGCTGCAAAGTCACAGAATTCTCTAATAGGCATCCCTTAGAGGTCTCAGCACCAGGGAGGGGGTGGTTAGTTTGCCCCTGTCTGCTCTCAAATATTATTTAAAAGGATGTAGCCAGGTATTCTTCCTATCTGATATGTTCCCTGGAATCAGGGTAGGAAAATGTTAACTTTGCTACCAAAAGTATTTTGGTTTGCGCCTGTAGAGTTATTTATGATCCTGTGCTATGCTTGAAAATTTTTTGCTGGGCTGCTGGAAGTTGTGCTGTGACCAGTAAGGGCTGGAGATGTATAGGCTGGCTTTGTAGAGTTCGCAGAAGCTAGAGCAATTAATGCTCAACTGAAAGCTTTTTGAAAAAACAGTGCACTTTGCCTATATAAAAGAAAATAGAACAAATGCTGGGCCTGTTCAAGAGTGTGCTTTGTTTAAAATATCTGATTTTTTTTTTTTTGCTTTGCAAAACTGTACATTGAGCAATGTTATTCACAAACTGAATTGAGAGTTATCAAGATGGTAATGGGATGGCACTTCAATTCCATTCCATATTTTAAGTTGGAAAAGAAACCTTTATTTGTTCTCTTTATTTCTGTGTCTATTTATGATACTCTTTAATCACTTGATTGCATGCTATTTTTTTCCACAAGAAAGGAAAGAAAAACCAGACAACCCTCCACCCGTCCCCATCAGCTCCAGTATATGCGGCACCACGATGACCTTTACAAGTATCAGTAGCAGGGTTGGCCATCCCAGATGCATCCCACAGACCTCTGCCACTTACACTGAATGTGTAATTAGCTGTCATTTTCTGTGCAGGCCAGCTTGATCTGTGTTTGCCAGTTGGTTTTGTATATTTGCTGACAGCAGAGGAATGGTGACTTATTGCAATATTGAGCTCTGGTTTTCACTTTGGGAATGTACAGCAGTAGGCACATTTGCCCTGCTCTTCCTTCCCTGTATGACCTCTCCTGTCTCACCTCTGCCATCCATTGTGGGTCGTCTTCTTTTCATTCTCTCCTTGTGATCCCTGGTCAGTAGCTTGTCCAGTGCAAGTCCATGTCCATGTTGTCCTTGTCTTCATTCCTTTCCAGTTACATGGTATCCTGTTTTGGCACATGACTTGCCTTGATTATTTCAACTCTTTCTCCGCTCAGTTACAGGCTTGCTTATTCTTTCTCTCCTGCTTCTCCTCCTCCTCCTCCCTGTCCTCACTACAGTCTCCTTGTCGTACGTTTTTTTTTAACTTCTCCACCCACTCCTTGCATTCCTCGTTTACTTTGCCTTTTCTGCTCCTATTGTAGTCAAACTTGTGTGATATATCCCTTTTCCCCCTATCACTGTCTGTCCTGTTGGCGCTCAGGCTTCTTGTCCCCATTTACTTTCCTTTTGCTACATGTCCAGACCTGATTTTTGTATTTGAGGTGGGTGAGTGCTACTCCATGTTACTTGATCCCTACAAAGGGGATGATGCAAAGTACAAGAGATGGGTCATCTCACTTCTGTCATTGATTTCCTGACCTGGATCAGACATGGCAGGTATCTCCTGGGAAGCTGTGGGTAAGCCCCAATGAGAGCATGAAATCGCAGAAAACAGGGTGCAAGTGGCACTGCTAGCCACCCTCAAGAGCATGTCTGTTTTCTGTTAGAATAAACTGTCTAAATCATTCTTGATTGTGAGTAACCTGCCTTAAAAACATTTGTGATGCTGCTGCCAACCTTGACAATCCCAGTACTTTCCTTTCTGAGCGTTGTGAAGTCTTTCCTAGTATTTAACATAAGGCGCGTTGCTGCCATTTGTTCTTTCCATGATAAATATGAAGAACAAATTGGTTCTTTCCTTTTTGTCAGGTTTTGCATACTAGAATTGTTTTTTCTTGCTTTTAGCCTTTTTGGAACATCATACATGGCTTTACTAGCAGATTTAGTTCATAAAAGGTAAGACAAACGCTAGTTTTCTACAGTTTTGTTGTAATGTTGATAAGATTTTGGTGGCTTTTTAGTATGGTTGCTAAATGTAGATCTCTGAAATGCATTTTTTTCTGTTAAATATGAAGTCCTTGTAGGCTTGTCAAAGTGGGGGTGGTGGTGGTTCCCCCCCACACACCCCGCAATTGTAAACAAGACAAACTATTTCTGCTACTTCTCACTTGGGTTGATTAATACAACTGAAGTTAGAAAAAAAATTACCAACCCCCAAATGAAATGCAGATAGCTTGAAAAAAATTAGTTTGAATGGTTTCTCAGAATTATAAACAACTGAAAACAGCGTCTTTACACTGGGAAGTATTAGACAGCCTGGCTCTACCAGCCCTGCCTGTAATGGAGACTTTCACCCTGAGTAGTCTCTAAATACCTGACTGGAATTGCACTCCAAGTAGCCTGTAATCTGAGGGTGCATAGAGACACCAAAAATGTCCAAGTAATTGCGAGGGTAATCTTCTGGCCTGCAGCCTTCTGAAGGCTGCCCTCAGGCTGGGAGTCTCAAGTATGGTTAAAACCCTCTGAACTGTCCTCCTGGTTATCCTGCTTAAAATTCATAGTCTCTGCAGTTGTGGTCCTGCAGAGTTTAGGATTCCTGTGTGCTTTATAAGTCCTAGTCTCGCTGAGCTATCTGGCTTGGAGGGCATATTTGACTTTCAGATAATTGCTTGTGATTAACCAAGATTTAGATAATCAGAGTTTGACCTGTGCAGTGCATAGACCATCATTCACCTGTCGGGTCTCACTGAAGCTTCTTATCTGAAGCCTGTGCTCTCCCTCCAGTCCTAATAGTGAAACCTGCTTTAAATTACTTAAAAAGACTGATTTAAAAATGCCTTGGAGAGGAGTTCAGATTTCTTGGACAGTACTTGTCCTCCTTTGTCTCCCGTACCCTCTGTGAAGAGTGAAACACCCGTAATTTGATTTGTTGCTCTTTGTAGCTTTTCTTATTTTAGCTCTTGCAGCATGTGAAAGGAGGTTATCAAAACTGAACAATTATGCAAAGTACATAGGAATATTAGGGAGCAGGAGTAAGAAAGGCTTTTGTTTTCCAGCACGTGTCTCTTCCTGCTTTGTAAAATGTGGTTGAGATAAATAGGGAAGCAGGGGAAAGGATTACAGAGTTTCAACAGGCAGAGTTTTAGATACATGTCCGACAAAAGATCCTTCTGGCCTAAATCAGGAGGTAGAGGTGAAAGAGCCTGGTAATTCAGTGAAATTAGTGAATTAGTCTATTTGTTGACTGTTGGTTGGACTATAAGGTATTGTGGTATGTTAGCTTTGCTTGGTGTTCAAATATTTAATGTGCATAAGCTTGCTTTAACTTTTCCCCTTGCTTTTCTTTGTGTATGTGATGAAGCTGTTAAATGTTGTTATGTTTTCTTTGCAAAACCATTTTCTGGTTTGCCTCCGTTCCAGGACAAAGCTCTCTTCTGTCTCAAAGCAGTGGGAAGGGGGGTGAAGTACTTCTAGGAGTCCTTCTTACATAAGTTTGGTTTGGTTTGGGGGGTTTTGTGTGGTTTTTGATAGGTTTGGTGGGGCTTTTTTTGGGTCACTTTAAATCATGTGATGGGGCCAATCTGTGGTAAAGAGTGTAGCGTGGTGAGAAGTAGGAATGATGAATGTGGTGACAGCAGCTTGTGGTGAGAACTTGAGACAGTTCCCTGCTCCAAGTGTCCTTCACAGGGACATGGGTGACAGACACTGAATGAGTGTACGCTTATAGTCAAGGAGGGACTGACCCTCTTGGTAGCAGAAAGAACTTAGGTCATCCAAAACCAGTTGCAAACCTTCATCCTAAGAGAAATTTTCTGAGAGACTCAAGATCTTCAAAGCTTCTTTTGGTCAAAATGCTGCAGGGAGCATGGGAATGAATTTGTTGGGTAACACGGACTTCAGAAGGGTGGAAAAAATACTGCAGAGATCTTGATGCTCCATCAGAAAATGGAGCAAGACTTCCAAATGCCTTGTCTTATTCAATGAGATGAATCTAAATAAATTGGAGTAAATCAGATTGAAGGTCCTTGAGCCACATTTTCCATCAAGTCTGAAACTGTAGCTTTGGGCAGCCTGATGGCAACTTTGTCCATAGACAAAATAAAGGTCCTCCTGAAACTACCCCCCCGTGAGGAGGCAAGAGACATAGTGAAGTTACTGTCCCTTTCAGCTCAAATGTGACTTCTCAGAACTTTTTTTTTAATAGTTGTTAGGAATACTCTTAATTGGTTTTGACAATGATCTGTAGGAGTTACTGCAAGTGTGGCACAGATATTGGGAGAAAAAGCTGCACCAGAGGCTGCAGACTTGAGTTTTTCCATTCAGACCCACACCTGCCCTGCCTCCTGCCTGCCAGCTCCAAGCCTCCCTGCCTGATGGGTGGCCAGGGTCCTGCCCGGCAGCTCAGCCACATGCCAAGAACTCATCTCCCAGCCAGATCTCTGCTTAAAGCAGAAGTATCCAGAAAGCCAAAGTGGCTTTTTTTAGTGGGTGGGTAGGAAACTCTGAGCTATGTTATTTGTAACCCAGGAAAGAAGAATAACTAGAGCTGAGTAATAGGAATTTCTTAATGTTTTAGGAGAGTGAAGGAAGAAAAATTTCATTCTTCTAGGGGGCTTAGAGAGCACTGTAGTGGCTTTCAAAAGTGTAGTAGGCCTCTAGGTTAGCTGTGAGGCTCTGTGTGTCACCATACAATTATTCAGAGATACTGTCTGGCCTAAATCTAGGAGAAAGGAAGCCGATGGCAGGAAAGAACCAAGTTCAATTGATACGATTTAAATACAGAGCTGAGATGAGCTTCCTGGCTACTATTCTGGCAATCCTAGCAGAAGGGTGTTGGTGTGGGGCAAGGCCTCCTGCAGTCAGTCCAGCTGTGAAGCGGTTTGGGAATTGCCCTCAGTTGTGTCTGTCCCAACTTTCTGCCAGGGTTTGCTGTGCCTGTGTGATCCACTCTTCTGTGTCTGTGTGAGGTCAGGTGCCCTAGTCCTCCTGTTGCTGAAGTGTGTGGAGATGAAGCCGTTAATTAGGTGTGATGCTGGTAGTACCCAGCAGAAGCAGAGCATGAAGCTAGAGGCGGTTGCTCAAACCATTCCCTCTGTGATCAACAAAGATCTACCACAGCTATAAAATGCAGGTGGTCCTTGTGCCCTGTGGTGCCAAGTTCTAAGATTCTGGAAAGCCTTTATGTCCTGGATAAGCAAGAGGAAGCTATAAGAGCAGTTTTCATCTTAAATGATTTAATGAAAGTTTTTCATATGTGTCCATCTTCCTGTGAATCTTCTTGTGCTTTTTGAAGGCCTAACAAGGCAAAGGACTTCAAGTAACAATAAATGTGTTGGTTGCTGTGGGCTACTTTTTATGCTATCATTAGCCACTTCTAAACATTAACTCTTCCTAAAAATTTATTAGGACACAAACAATGCTTCGGTTGTGATAAGCCTTGCTAGCCTGGATGCCTGAAGTTGGAGAGGACCACACAGAACAGAAAAAACGGGTTACAGAGCACTGATTTGTTCTTGCATTTGGTGCCTGGCTAGTCCTGTAAGTTCTGAGTGTTGCCTACCCTTGGCTTCCAGCAGAGCAGGGCAGTCCAGATCCCTTCAAACGAGATGAAGTTAAAACCAAACAATGAAGGCTTGCGCTTAAGAATGTTTCTTAGGTTTGACAGTGATGAGGTATATCTGTGGGCTGTGCTGTCCTATCTGGAGGATGATTGTGTGGAGCTCATCCAGCAAGCTGGGTCTCCGGCTTTCCAAGCTGAGGGTGCTTTGGGTTGCAGAGGGACATCTGTTTTGTAGGACAGAGCAACTGTCTGTCTGTAGCCTCAGACTGATGAGAAGTGATTGTGATTCCTTATGTCCTCATTGCTTCTGATCGAAATTTTTACATCTTCAGAAGAACAATTCACTTCTGCTTTCTTCTTGTTTTCAGTTCATTGTGCCCCTTCTGAAGCGGCGAGGATTATCATCTTGGCCGCTTACATACTTGTGCTGCAGGATCTCCTTCCTCCGTGACCTCAGTTACAGTGTTACGGGTTTCACACATCTTGTCTCTTAAAGGAGGTGGTTGCACCTTTGAAAATTTGAAGAACTGGCAGTCTGCTGAAATCTTGTGGTGTTTTAGGTCAGCTGTCAGTGATAGAAACCTGATCTATGGCAAATCTTTCCCTCCCTCTTCCCAGGGTGCCTGCTCTGCCCTTTGCGTGCCAGTGGAGCTGATATGATCCAAATTAACTTTTTCATCTGTTTGCATTTATTTTCTGAGTCATGAGAGGTCCTCAGGAGCTGCGGGATTAAATGTTGTTTTCCTTCCTAACACTTTTTGTATTGTAGCAAACGTTATCTTTAAGTTCTTGCCTGGGATCAGATGCTTTTTTTTTCTCTATGTTGGTGTGCTGCTGGGTATGTGGCCCATCCTGGGAATAACACAGAGCTGCACAGTCAGCAGAGGAGCACTCATTACTTTGATGTCTGCTGCAAATTGGTGGCTCCTCTCTAAATTACTTAGTGAGGTAATTGCTCATCTTCCAGGATATTTTGCTTCCTCTGTGTATGAGGAGTTGTTAATAGGATAGGAAAGTACAAAGTGTTTTTTGGGCTGGGCTGGGTCTGACTTCTGTCTGGATCCTTTAGTTTTAGTGATGTACAAAGGACAGTTGAGGTGGTGGTTAGGCAGGGGGTTGGAACTCGATGATCTTTAAGGTCCCTTCCAACTCTAACCATTCTGTGCTTCTATGTAAAATCCCAGGAGTTGCTGCTGGCAAAGGAGGGGGATTGTTGTCAATCTCTGAACTACACTGCTGTGATTATATTAAAAATATAAAATAGCAAACAGCGTCTTCTCGGTGGTGTGGCTGATGGCCAGTCTTGAAGGAGGGATGCTGCTGTCCTTCCAGGAGCCTTTGGTCAGAAGGGACAGAGAGCGGTGGCAGGTGATTGATGCACCTATTCATTAGGCTGTCTGGAGAGATGTTTTGCTGTTTGACAGTTAAATACTTCGCTTTGGAGCCAATTCATGCCATAGAGCAGGGGGATGAGAAAGGATTTCATTAATGGGGAACCATCCATCCCAAGCAGTCTATGGAGCACTTGGATGCTCCCTTGGTCTCTTTCTTTGACCGTGAGGACCATGGAGCTCTGGCTGGTGGTAGGAAGCTTGCTCTCTAAGTGCTGCAGGACCCTTTCTGCTCGTAGCAAAGACCCTGCTGTTCCCCTTCAAAGGTCTAAAAGCAGGTCAAATGAGACTGCGGGGTAATTTAGCAGTTTAATCCAAGATTATGCATCTGCAGACCTTGCTGAGTTGCCCTTGCCCACGCGCCCTGCTGTGCCCAAGCTGTGACAGGACTGAACTGCTTGGTGCCCAGCTTGTACCTAAAGCTGGGCCAGGATCCAGGTGCTAGGAGTGTCTTCTCCTTGGCCTCTCAAAGGCATCTTTGAGACCATGTGACACATTGAAGTTGCAGTTTAGTTACCGTCATCTTTTAAAGTGAGGGCACCAGGAAAGGCAGAGATGCCTCTCTTTTTATACACTAAATTATCTTTTTAGATACTTTATCTGGAAAGGAGGTGTCCTGGTGCAGCTCAGTTAGCCACAGCAGGCTAGCTCGTGCCTATCAGTTTGGATAACCTAATTGTGAGGATGTCTTTTGGCTTCCCTTCACTCAGAGTAGGCTTACCTGTTTCCTAAAGGCTTCTCCAAATAGTAAGACCAGCAAATATCTTAACGTCTTTTGAATCTAGGGAGATATGCACTGGAAGCTGTTATGAAAGTCCATTTTTGAGCATGGCCATGGGTTTTATGGCCCTATAAATTTGATCCTGAACAAGTGTCTTATATGTGACTTTGATTTCTTTCAAAATTTACTGCAAAATTTTAGTTGTTCCCTGAAATTGTCTTTGTAGTAAAAAAGAAAAAAAGTTTCTTTATAGGTGAGAACACAGCTAAGGTCCTAGTTAAAAAACCAAGCTTTCAGCATTATGAAAGTCAAAATAGCCCCCAGTATATCAACGACATGCAAATGACAGCTGAGTAAATGAATGCATTTTTTGTTATGTCCTAAACCTGTTTTCTAGCTGATTTTATTCGTGCCAATGCTGGCCAAGTTGCGTACATCTGTTAGCATCCCACAGAGAGCCCAGCAGAGCTGCTAGCAACCAAGAAATGCCAGAGTAAATGCACCACTGAAATTAAGGGAGGGAGTTGTGGGGGGAAGAGACGGGCTTTCATGCTTTCTCTCAAGCTTTTGGGTTTGGTGATCTTGGATTTTTGCACTTTCAAGGTGCAGTATTGAAGATTTAAGACCCTGTGGGGTCTTTAAGCAAATTATTTTCTCCCTGAGTGTGAGCACTACACCCGAAAGCCAGAGGCCCCAGAAGAGGTGAAAGTAAAGCATGCGGTAGCCGTGTTTGGCACCTCTGTGGAAAGCAGAGCACCTTTTTACATTTTCACGGTGTTTTTGCTTGTTTGGAAAGTAACCGGAGCTGTGCTCATGAATATTTGAGGCTCTTGGGTGCCTGTTGAGGGCTGGAGGGAAGGAGGGCCAAGGGAGGGCAGGCAGTGAGGGGAGCCAGAGGGACAGAACAGGGAGCGGCCCCGATCCTGCGTGGCTGTCTCATCTCTCTCATGCTCCTAGACTTCTCATCGGGATGAATGTGCTCTGAAATATTTATTGCCCTGTTTAAATATTCATCGCTGCAAAGGCAGCGCAGCCCGATGGCAGCAGCAGAGCCTCAAGGGACAGGGGCTGCAGCAGTCCCTGGCATTTCCTTTCAGTAATACGATAAAAATATATTGGAAAAAAAAATAATAATCGGGCATTCCCCCACTGCAAGATTGACAGGAGCAGTCAGGCGTACATCTCGGTGTTTCCTCTTCGTGCCAGAGACTTGTGTTTGCTTTCGGGCTCGTATGCTGGGGTGCTGTTCTTGGTTGCCAGATGCTAATGCTTTTTTTCCAGGCCTGTATCCTGGAGCGAGTGGCTTTGTTTAGCCTGACACTGTGTGCGTGAAAGGGGATGTACAGAAGGGGAGACCGGCTGGCTGAAAGGGTTTAAGTTTTGCATAGCCTGCTCTCTGGTCTTTCTGTAGGTGTGAGCAGGCAGAGCGAGGAGCCGGGCAGGGGGAAAGGACCTTTAATACGCTTGGCTGTGGAAGGTGAAGCACTGTTGGCAATTACGAAGGGGTAAATTTCATGGGAATTCATGCAGTAACCTATTAATGGAGCTGCAGATGCTGACAGGCGTGCCATTGAAATGAGATGCTCTTACATCAATTTAGCCTTTAAGGTTTATCAATTTAGTGTCAGTAAAATAGAGCAGTTTAAAAGTGGGGCTACCAGTAATATGCAGTAGTTTAATGTGAATATTTGGTATATTGCTGCTGTTAAACCCACATATGTTTTATGTGACCAAGGTGTTGATGTGGTGGTGACAAGGGAGAGCAGCATACTTCCAAAGGTGCTGCTGAGCACAGGAGCTGCATTAAGGGCACACAGCCCAGGAGGAGCTATCTGAAAGGTGGTCAAAGGTGCTGCTGGCCTCAGTCTTCACCTTTCAGCTGTGCAGGTGGCCTGTGTAGGGGAGAAGTTCATGCTGGTTCCTGGTTACAGCAGGAATTTGGTAAACATGCTTTAACTGGAAGGCCTGGGGGAAAGAGGCTTTAAAAGGATTTTGTAACAAAGGGGAAATCTTTCCCGAGGTACTTGACAAATTTGCTGTGTATAAACCATCTTTGTGCTGGTTTACATGGGGACACTCTAGAAGATAAGCATAGGCGAAGCAGGTAGTGGCAATAACATATGCTAAATGTCCACGTAACCTCTTGTTCTGGGATGAAGTGGTTTTCAGGTGCATTTTCAAGTTGCACTTAATGTAGCGTAACTATGGGCTGATGTGAGAAGAATAGTCCCTCTCATCTCTCTGCCCTGGCCGTATATTCAGCCTCCTCACCGCTTTGGACACTGTGCTGAGGCAGATATAAAGCAAGACAGTTCAGTTTATGACCAAACAGATGACTATTGTTTGGATTAATTTTCTGGCTGTGGTCATGGCATGACTAGATCTCACAACCGCTGGGGAGGGAAACAGAGCTGCTGCTACTGAGGCCAGTTGGTAGTTTATCGTATTAGGTAGTACATGAAACTGCATCTATACTTCTCAATGGCTTGTTCCTCTCCAGAAGGTGAAGTCATTTTACTTATAAATGTGTCTGCTGCTTAGTTTAATCTGCTTTAATTTATGTGCATCGGCTTCCAGCAGTTCTTCTTAGCTTTCCAGAATATTGCCCTATAGATCCGGCTTTAGATTGTCTCTTCTGTCTGTATGTGTTGCAGGCCATTAGGTCTCACTCGGGTACCTCTGTTTTGAATGGCATAATGTTTTCAGCACAAAGGCATGAAGAGATGGAAAGGAGAAAGGACCGAGTCCTTCTCACAAGCTGACTTAATGACTGTCATTTAGAAATCAGTAAACAAAATAAGATGGTGTCTTTTACCAGAGCTGAATTTATCAGACTCAGCTTCTGGCTATTGGTTTTCTTGATGCCTTTGTTCATTAGATTAAATATTATTAGTGCCTGCTTTTTATTTTTTTTTCCCTCATCATTAATATACTTTCACAAAATAATGAGTTGCCAGTTAAATTTTTTTTTTTTTTCAGATTGCAAACAAAATAGATTGGGCTTTTCAAGTTTTTCAGTGTACAGCCATGTGGCTTTTTCTGATCTCATGCTCTTTTTTTTTTATGGCTCTTTTGTGTTCCCTTTTGAATTTTTTAATGCCCTTTTAAAATTCTTATGTGGAAGTATGTTTCTTATTTTTTGTGTGGCTGAGGCCACATACCAAATTAACAATGCTTCCTGCATCCTACTTGATGGTAATATATCCGAACAACTGTAGTCACTTTTTCTACCGGGCTGCTGCACTGGTGAGTTGCTTCTCTGTGACCCTTCGCTCCTTTCCAGAACCTCTGCTTTCCAGGACACATAGTGGAGGCTTCCTTGAAAATGGAAAACTCCTCTTGGAACAAATGAGGAGATACGAGAATGCATTGCTGGAATGGAAAGTAACTGTGGGAAGAAATCTGTGTTTTTTTAAACTGTCAAATTTCTGTTCTCGGGTGTGTGCCAAGTCAGTCACAGATTTCCTCCGCCCTGCACCCTGCGAGCAGCTTGATATAATATTGTTGCTGTGTTACTGAGTCGTGGCACTCAAGTCACAGATGAGTCCCAGCTGCCTCGGCTGGGGCTGTATGCATCTCATCCCCTATATTCTGTGCTGACTCTGACTGTGCCCATGATAGGCCAGTGACAGTGAAAATGTGACAGGGCTGAGACATTTAGCTGCTTGCATTATAAAAAAGAGCCCCAAGAGGAGCTCTGGTTTTGTATTTAAGTATGCTGTATACGTCTTGTCCCCCACCTTTGCTCTATAGTCACGTCTGAACGCGCAGCTCCTTGCTATGGTTTCTGCCAGCTCTGCAGTTCTTTCCGAGGCATTCAGCGCTCTCCAATTGATTCCAGATGTGCTTTCCCCTTCCTGGCGCTTTCTCCCTTCCTCCTCCTCCTCCTGCACTGGCAGTGGAAGCAGGGCTGCTTTTTCCCTGGGAGGTGCTGGAATTAGTGCAGGCAGGCAGGAGGACTTTCCTGCTGGGTACTGAAATTGGGGGAATTGAAGGGGCCTGTGTAAGTGCTGTATAAGTGAAGCTGCCTGATGGAACTTTGAGGTTTGTCCATCCTCCAGGAGCCAAGAGAGCTTGGAGCAGCACCTCCGTGGAGCTCAGTACCTCCTTCAGCTCATTCCCCTCACAGTGGGGGAGAGGGGGACAGGGAAGCCTGATGCCAAAAGTGATCTTCAAAATCCTTCCTGGAAGAGCTCTGGCTATATAGAGAGATCGGGGAGAGCCTATTACAGAGAGCTGCGTCACATAGTAAGGGCTTTGAACAATTCCTGTGACTAAAGTAGATACCAATCTTTCTAAGGGGCTGAATGAGTTTCACAAGGATTTAAACATTTGGGAAATCAGTTTGAATTCTTGAAGTGGCAGGAATAACTCTCCATGCTCACTGAGATTTGGTGATGTGCTTGCAGATACAGGGTGATAGTCCACTCGCAGAACAGGGATGTGGGATGAAAAATTGCTTATCAATCCAGCTCAGGTACCTGGTTGGGGTTGGAGAAGCAGATACTGGTTTTTAGAAATACGACGTCACCTGGAGAGCTACTGTATTCCTTGAAACAAAGCAGTCTGAAGTGAGCAATCTGATTGCAGAATTAGCTGAGGTGACAGTAGCTGTGGTGCTACCCTGACATGATAACAAGAGTTATCATGGCACCAGATGGGATTTTCTTCCTTGTTAAGTTTCCCTGTTCTGCAACCCTTCTTTTACTGAGCAGCACCAGGAACCACTGGTTAGCTGTTTCTTTTAGTGCCCAGCCCAGACTGTGACAGAAGTAAGGCAGATCAGCAACACAGGCAGGTCTGCTGTGCCATCTTAAGAGTCATGTACATGAGTGCCCAGGTGCCCTGATGGAGCCATGGACCACTCCTGAACAGTTACCATGCTCCTTCCCCACCACTGGCCTCTGGTTCCCGCTGCCTCCCTGCCTGAGGATCTGCAATCATGCAACTATGAGTGTGATTGGTTTGCTAATCTGCTGAAAAGCTGATCGCGGTTAGCTTGGATTAAACATACGTGACACATCTGCAGCACACTGCTGCTTAGCTATGATTCATTGAATTCTGGTCCAAAATAAGAAACTTAACCCTCTTCTCCCGACAGGAAAGTAATCTCACTTGTGTGGGAGATGCTTCTGCCACTCTGGGTGCCTGCTGGATTAACATATGACTAGATTTGTAATATTTTGAGACTTAATTTTCATATTGATTTGTTGAAAGCTAGTCATCTTATGGAAATCTTTCCCCAAGATTGTTTGACTAGGAATGTGAAGTGGAAAATATTCACTTGGAATATTGCAGAGGTGGGAGGAACACAGCCAGGGTAGGTGCTAACGGACCGATCTGGAACAAAAAATTGAGCCTGAGCCTTTCTGTTACTTGCTGGCTTTGCTGCTGAGGACATATCCATCCTGGTGACTTTTTCCTTTGTTCCAGACCCCCACCACCTTCTCCCCAGTAATTCTCAGAGGTAGTTTCATTCCTAATATGGAATGGAAACAGATGTTGAGACCTTGATGTCATCTCTTGAAACACAATTCTCTTTCTAATCAACCCCAGAGAGCGTGAATTGATTGAAAGCGTTTGGTGGGACGCCTTTGTGCCAGTAACATTTAACTATTTTTTTTGGATGGGGGAATAATGTAGATTTCAGGAGCAGAAAATAAGTGCTTTTTTAAAAGCTGAAAAAAGTATATTTCAGGGTGGTAAAGGAGATGTGGCTTTGGGCCTTATTAATGTTGTGTAACTCTAAAGCTTTGGCTATATCCAACACGAAGCCTCTTTGCAGGTTGCCCAGGGGCTTTTTAATTAAGCATGTACACATTCAGCACCGAGTGCCTGCATTTGTGCATTGGGATAGAGCAGAAGTTGACCATTGCTGGAAATAATGACAGCATGGGGATGAGTGAGTGCTTCCTGTGTATAAGATAAGACTATAATTTTCTTTCATCCTTTCCTCCAAAAGAGGGGCTTGAACTTCTCCATAAAGTTTTTAAATGCATTTTAAAAAAAAAAAAAAAGGCCAGCTGTTTTATTTTACAGAACAGTTTTTGGTGGCCTGGAATGATAGAGTATATATTGGAAGATAACTTGTTCTTCCCTTGCTTTACATATCTAGGAGAAGGAAGGGGAAGATTATCTAATCTAGTGCAAGCTTGCACCAGGAAGTTGAAGAAAACATGCCTTTAAATGGTTAGCTAGGTGCAAGCTGAAGTGCAGGCATTTCTTTTTTTTTCTTTTTTTTTTTTTCTTTCCTGGTGGGAGATTGGTTTATTTAGACTTAAGTTAAACCAATGCAAAAAGCATTTCTTAAAATGATTACATCAGATTTAAATTCAAAAGAATGCATACATATAAACTTTCTTCTGTTTTAACAAAGCTAGCATAAAAGTCCACCAAACTTTTGCGAAACTACCTATAGGTAGAGCACTTGTTTTGGGAGGATTCATAAGGAATTGCTCTTATGCTCATGGTAGGAGAGTCCAAATCCAGCATCAATTTCTGTTACCTCAATATGTCATATACTGAATGAAGATCAAGCTCCAGATATGCAGAAAAAATACAAAACCTCTCATTACTGTGATAGAATTCAAGATGCCTTTATAATCAAGCTACAACAAGAAAGAGAGTGTTGATTTTATCAGTCTGGGTCGACAGGCAGGCAGACATGCCAGTCTCCCTCTCTGGAGTAACAGAAATGCCTTTGTAGTGCAGACCCTGGGTGTCAGGTTAGGATCATGCACCCTTCTGAATCCGGGAAAAGGTTTGTACAAAGATGAAGGATATGAGAAGATGATTATGTCCTTTGTATATCCTTTTCACCTCTAAACTTGCTTTCCATAGGCTTTTTACTCACTATTCCCATTGGGAAAATAATTAGTAAGGAAGCAGCCGTGATATAGAAAGTGTTATTGCTGCATTTTGGGGTAAAGAGCTTGTATGATTTATGTGGGTTCATGTGGCTAAGTCACTCTTTTGTCATGACTGGGGATTTGGAAAGCTGTCACTTTATCATCCCATCCATCACTTTGGCTTGCGTTTGAGTATCTTCATGACTCTAAAGGGCAACAGTACAATTTCGAAAATCAAGACTTAGGCTCTATGTGCTGTGAGAGCTGCCAGTTTAGGTTGGGACTTTTCTGTGGTGTAGTGCCTCAGCCTGTGGTTTTCTGGAAGGGATAATGCTCAAGTTCCTGGTAGATCTTTCAGTGTCTCTCACGCTGCTTTGTAACAATTGCCATTTGCAAAGAAATTGCTAGCTGATACATTTGTTATCAGTAGGCAAATTGAGGAATTGCCTGGGGAGAGGGTTAATGCCTAGTGGAGACTGCGGCTCCCTGGCGGCCTGAGCTCATCCAAGTGCTGGTGCCCTTCCCTCCCCATCTTCTCCACCCCCTCTCCTTTCTGGCTCCAGTTCTCCTCCAACTCCTTGCCAAGCTGTTTCAGCACTCATAGCTGGGAATAAAACTAACCTGACAATAAAAAGTGAGTCGTGTTTTCTTTTTTTCCCTGGGATATGTGCTGAAATGGCTCAGCAGAGGGTGGATGGAACACCGTGGCTGACAGGAGAGAAAGGGCAGGAGTGCACAGCTGGGGTTGGGACAGCAACAGCTGTGCAGAGCCCTTCTGGAGCCACGGCCAAGAATGACTCCCACTGAGGCTCCTGCCAGAGAAGTACTGGGAGAGAGGCTGTGTTGGAAGAGGCTGGGAAAGAGACCCTGCTACAACAACCTTAATCTGTGTTCACCTGTGAGAAGCAGGAGGAATGCAGCTTCCTTATTATTACTATTCTCTTGCTCCTGGGCAGCACATGGTGTGGTAGACTTTTTCTCTCTTGTCCATGTACAGACAGGGAGCAGCGTTTGGGTGCTGCTGTATGGCACCTTTGCCTCTCTGACAGGAGACTGTGATCTGGGTTGGAGCAGGGATGGCACGGTCCCTGCATCTCCCTCCCTCAGAAGGATCTCTTTCCTGCAGACAGCTCAGGGTGGGCAGTAGCTCCAGGTTGAATGGTTGTGCCAGGCTCTTCAGATCTGAGTTACAAACATTTTTCTGTTTACAAAAGGGATTAGGTTAGTGCAGAGAGCAAATAGTCGTAGCCTGGAACACACTGGTCTTCACAAACAGGTTAATTGCCTCCCTCTGTTAGGTGTAAGTCAGTTGGCTCAAGATTTCATGAAATGAGTTCAGGGGAAGCACATCTATTAGAAACCCCATTCCACTAATAGGCATATGCTCGCATCTGTCCCAATGATTTGGGGGTTACCAGAGTTGAACGGTATATTTAAGAGACTATTTGATGTTTACATGCTGTGTCATTTCTCTACACCTTTCTCTGATGCTTATGACTCGCAGTAGGGTTATGGACAGCACAGACTGTTTGCCTCGTGGCAGTTTGTGTGGAAATGTCAATATAGAAATTGGACCAGTTTAGCTTTATCAGGATTATAATTTTTATTTGGTTGGTTTTGCTTTAATATCTATGCATATTATGGTGTACCGATGCAGAAGGAATCTAGAGGTGCGTTGCTATAAGGCTCCTTTCATACCCCTGTAATTATACCCATTTTTCTAATGAGCAAAACAAAACCAGCCCTTCAGAAAATAGACTGATCTCTGACAGTTTTATGGAAGTACTTTGGAGGCCTTTGTGTGCGTTTCTGGTGTTTGCTCTTGGCGCTCCAGTGCCGTGATCTTGGATCACCACCTGCTGTCTGCTGAAAGAATTCATCCTACTTCGCATTTGCTGAACCATGTTGCTCCTTGTCGAGACATTGTCCCCAGCTCCCACCCTTCTGCAAGGTGCCCCTACAAGCAGTTACTTACCATTCCTCTGCTTAGCTTGGAGCTACAAAGTTTATTAATAAAGTTAAAGCTGCGTAAACTCTTAGAAATGTGTCCTCATTAGCTAGTTTGTTTTTTAAACAAAATATGGCATGGGTTTGTACTAAGCTGTCTAGGCAAAACCCTGACCTAAGGAAGGAAACTGACACCTGCCAAGACATGGTTGGACCTTTGTAGGGCTGAGATTAGGGGCCTGAAAGGGGAGCCCAGATGGCTTTCCTGTGCCCTGAGGGTTTGGGTGCTAATGAATCAGATGTCAACATTTTGCAAAAGGGGAGCGGCTTTGAATTCCTACCTGATGTGGATGAATGATTTTTGTGGGAGCAGAGCAACAGAATGAAAAGAAAATATAGGAATTACTGGTTTTCTTTGAACTATAGGCTATCACATATTGTACTTAAGCTTTTTCCTTTTTTTAAGGAACATGTGTTTACACTTGAGTTCCAGTTACACTGAACAGCCTTTCCTAGTTTGGTGAGCATGGGATGACAACTAGAGTGGGTCACTGCATGGTAGCACAAACTCATGGAGGGAATCAGTTAACCTGGAACTGCTGAAACTATTCCTGCAGCTGAATGTCCCTTAAGCTCCATTGCTGGAGACTGCCAGCCATCCTGCATTATGGCTGAGAAGTGTTTGTCTGCTCCTGAACATTAGTTAAGATTTATTTCATGCCATCACACAAGTTGAAGATGGCAGTAATTTTGGGGGGAGGCTGCAGCCAGGTTTTCCTAGTCCTGTGATGGCATCCTTGTGTGCATTTGGGGATGGTGAGTACTCTTGGACAAAGCCATGTCTGTCTGTTGTTGCATTTGAGTCAATGTTTAAGAGAATTTCATGAGCCAAAACAGGCAGGACTGGCAATGCGGTAAGGTATGTTGTCAAGACTGGGTACACAAAATACTTTCAGCTGAGGCTCTCCTATGTATGTACCTTCACCAGGAAGTCTGGGGCTTTTTCTGTGTTCTTTGTACCACCTGAGAAGTGGGAAAAGCAGTGCCTCTGACTGTAGGGTTAGAAGTAGGAAAAGGAGTTCAGATTCTATGTTTGAAGATAAATGGGATTTTTTTTTTCTGTGTTAGTTCTTGAAAATATGAGGTGTTGTGTAAGTGTTGAAATTTGGTAGAATAACAGAAGAGGTAGAATCTCCTCTGGGTCTGGAGGATATCAGTATGCTGTGCAACTTGCAGAGATCTCACCGGGAGTCCTTTTCTGTAGACACTAGTGGAAACAGAAGAAAAGTAATTCTAAAGCATCAAAGGAAATTAAAATTACCAAAAAAAATTCAGATGGGAAATGTGTACATAATCATATCAAGAGAAAAATAACTTGAGGTACAGATAATCTGTGGGATGATGAAACCTGAACAAGCATAATGGTGATAGATCTGCAGATAACCTGAGACATGAAATTAAGGATACATTTGTAATAAAAGATAGGATTTTGCATGTAAGGAAAGAAAGGGGGAAAAAAAAGGGAGGGAGGAGGGAAGTGACAATACTATTAAATACATTTCATTCTGTATCACAAATCTCTTATTTGAAAATCGGAGGAAGGTCAGAGAGAAGTAATAAATAAAGTTACCAGGATATTTTGGTGGTATGATTAAGCTCAAAATAAATATGTATTATCAAAACACCACAGGCAACAGAAGGGAGAGCGAGCATTTTTCGTCCTTCAAACATTTGTAGATAATTGAAGAAGGGAGAGAAAATATTTAAAAAGTTGAAATGTGTTTAAACTGGAAGGAACAGTATTAACTGAGAGGTAAGAACATTGAAAATAAGATTATATAAGGTTTATGGGATGGCATTTTAAGTAGTCTAAGAGTGAGATTAAACAAAATGCTGGAGTGTGTCCTTTGGGGAGCAGCCCTGCACTGTTGAGAGGATAGTAGAATGGGTTTTGTTTGTGGCTAATTAGCATTCTCTTGCTCCTATCTGGTGTATTCCTGGCTTGTTCTAAGAAAATTGGAAATAGTTTCTGCTACTGCATCTTTCCTACCAATTTTTGCAATTGAAAAAAAAAAAGAAACCAATTTCATATTTAGCTCCTATTTTAAGCACAACAAAGGGGCAGACAATGTGGGCTATATGGAAGCACACAGGGTGTTGGATATAATTAATTAAGGAGGCAGTGTGCGGACAGAGTGGAGCTGTTGCGACAGGGGATAAATAGTCCGAGTAGGTGAGCGTTGGGGTTGCAGATACCTGGTTTGCAGTGGGATAGCTGTCGCTCAGCCTCTCCTCCCTCCCATTGGTAAAACTCGCCCTGCAGATCTTGGTGATGGTTTAGGTTGAGTCAGAACCTCCCAGCTTTGGAGCTGAGAACGGCAAAGTGTGTGAGCAGATGTGGAAGGCTGGTGGAGCTGCCTTCCTTTTTGCAGGGGGGTGAAAAAAACCACCACCCTGTCCTGCTTTTAGAAAATGTGCTCGGTGTGTGAAAAACCTCCGCAGAGCTGCTAACACGCGATGCAGGGCTGCAGCGGCTCGGGGGAGTGCGTGCAGAGAACCGAGCACTGGCCATTGCTGGCACACTTGCCTGATACTTTTTTTTTTTTTTCTTTCTCAGATAAGGCTGCCGAGTTTTGTGTTTCTGCAGGCAGCAAGGCTTTGCAGCGGCTGGACTTTAGTTAATGAAACCATCCGTAGTTCGGCGTGGGCCAAGGCTGCAGCTTGGGCTCTGCTAAGTGGTATTGAATGCCCTTCCCTCTCCTTCTCCCCAGCTGCGGGAGCGTGTGGCCACATGGCCCCCAGGGGAGGCAGACCAGATAGACTAATGTCAGAGCAAATTTGGGATTCAGCCAGTGTCTGAATGACCTGGTGCTAGCTGGAGGTGCGCTGCATTTATCATTGTTTCCTTCGCCCAGAAGGGAAAGCTGCGGGTAGACTGATAAAAGGGACTGAAAGGTTTGTCCAGCTTCACTGGAGGTCTGTCAGCCCCTGCACACGCTCTCTGCTGAAAGGCTGCTTGGTAATTCCCACTCTGCCTTTGCTATCCGCAGGATAAGGTCTGCTTCTCTTTTACTCCATTGATATAAGCATGCTGGTGTCAGAATAGGCTCGAGCACCTCCGGGCTTTGTGGGGGAGGACCCAGGGCTGGAACAGCAGCCAAAATTTAAAATCAGGATTAGTCTGTTGACACACACATAAATCAAACAGCCCTCCTATCATAAATCTTTTTGTGGATTTATGTGGTTTGTTTTTTTTTTTTTCTGCGGCGGTGGAAGCAGTAGGAGTGGTGCAGTAGCCTGGGCTTCCCAGGGCTGGGTTTCAATGTCAAGACTGTTCTCCTTCGCCCCAGGTGGCTGAATGCAGCTCCCTGCTCACCCCGCTGTGAGATCCCTGCGGGGCTGCATGCTTTCATGTTTGCTTCGGGTGGTTTTCGGGCATGGTGGGGTAGGATTTTTACTGTCTTTTGGGGATATTTTTTGCATGGTCAGCTGTCTGTTTCTGAGTCATCTGGGTGGTGTCAACTACATCTAAGGCAGTGCTAAAAGCTGCTAAAAAGTCTACTGTCCTAGTGTAGAGGTCTCTGTGGGATGCCCTGAGCTGAGGGAGGAGTGGGTAATTAATGCCTTGTGTGATGGTAGTGATGCTCAGGACCGGGAAGAGAGTGAGTGTGCTCCAGGCTTGTGTTCTCATCTCAGGTCCCACAGCTCTTCGTTCTCTTCTGCACAGTCAGCACAAAGCAAATGGGATATTCCAGTGACTGGTACCTGAGCACTTCTGCTCTGTACTCAGTGCTGCCAGAGCAAAGGAAGAGGTTGCTGCACAGATCAGTTTTAAAATGAGTACTACTTTTTTTTTCCTCGCTGTAACGGAACAGAGAAACGTGCTCTGAACTGTGCTGTATGCTTGCTTGTGAGCAGAGCCATGAGGTTCAGACTGGAGGAGATGTACCCAGATATGGTACTTCTAGGTACTTGAAAGAACCCTGTTCTTCTGTGTTTCCTGTTCCGTTTCAGTGCCTCTTCCACCTTCCGAAATAATACCTTACTGTGCGTAAAGTCTTGTGTGAGATCAAAGGGGAATGCAGTTTGCAAGCCCCATAATTTGTTCACCATGTACCACCTGGTAGCGAGAAAGTTGCGCCAAAAAGATGAAGAAAACGGTGTCATGGCTCAGCAGAGTGAGGCATATCCTTTTTGATAGAGACTAGAACACTGTGCAGTGTTTTGTTGGGTGGGATATTCACGTGAACATGTGTGTGTATCATTTCTCAGGGTGATGCTTTGATCCATCTTCTGTTGTGTAAAGCTATTTGTTCCTTTTTCTTTTCTTCAGGGTAACCAGGAGCCAGCAGCAACTCCTGATGCAATGGTGCAGCCATTCACCACAATCCCATTTCCGCCACCCCCACAGAACGGGATTCCCACAGAGTATGGGGTGCCACACACTCAGGACTATGCAGGCCAGACCAGCGAGCACAATCTGACGCTCTACGGAAGCACGCAGCCGCATGGAGAGCAGAGCACGAACACAGCCAGCACGCAGAACGGATCTCTTGCAGTAAGTGCAGAAGGGTGCAGAGCCAGGAGAGCAGCACAGTGCTTTGGGGAAAAGCAGACATTGATTAGATTTAAGTACGCGGCAAATACTGGCAGTAGACCTGAAAAGGAGAGAATTATAAATAAAACTTAGCTTCTGACCTTCCATTATTGGGTTCCTCCTTCTCCATTTTTGTGTGTTCCCCTCATAAATACGTGTCTGCAAAAAACAGTAGTACTAGGGATCATGGTGCATTGTCTGAAGTCAGTCCTTTACAAAAGTGTTAATTACCGTGTGTTAATTGGCGAACAGTTCAAATGAATGTGACGGAGGCAAATTCTGGAAGGTTGATGGTACAAAGGATTAGGGTGAGCACATGCATTGTAGGTATAATCTCAATGTGGTTTTGTTTTCAGGAAGCTAGTAGAGTAGAAAAATACTTTTCTTTGACTTTTTGAACATGGCAGGGAGCTTCAGAGGGCAAAGATAGGAGAGGACCTCTCAGGTACTGGGCATCCATTTGCCAAACGAAGATTTTCCCCTTCTTTTTTCTTCCCATGGCCTGGAACTGGCACTGGGCAACATGCTGGCAGATTATCCCAGGAAAAGCTTTATCCACCCCTTAAGCCACTTGTTAAGACTTAACTTCCTAATAAAGAGCCTTATGGTGAGAGCCTTCAGTGCTCAGGGGCGGATTTAATCTGTTAATGCTTTCAGTTTTACTTGCAGTTGGGTGTTTGGCTCATAGAGATTATTTTTCCCCCTGCAAGTACTGAGTGAATTCAGTGCCAACAATTGGAAGAACTGATAGCACCAGCTCTAGTGTGCATGGTTCCTGGCGTGCACCTCTGCTCCTTCTGCACTGGGCAGTGGCTGCATGGTTGACACCACTGGTTATGATTTTGATAAGGTATCTTTGAGTACGTTGAAGAACAAAAAGAGTACAGACCCTGTAAAGCATGTTGATAATGTGGAAGGGGAACTTCAGGTGGCTTTCTCAGCAAACACAAATATGGATGAGAAGAGATCAGGCTCTCTGGGGGAGTAAAACTTAGAGCTGATGCAGTGTGCAGAAATGCAAGTCATCATTTTAGTACCAGATTGTCCAATGTCCTTCCAACCCATGAGATCTGGGCTGCCCGTCTCCAGCAAACAGCTATCTTGAGCACTGCCAGTTGGATGAGAAAGCTAGAAACGGGGAAATAAAACAGGGCAGTGGCTTTCCCCATGTATTTTTGCTGTTCCCAGCCTTGCTCAGAGCTCAAGAGCAGTTCTTTTTAATGGAAATGATGCGAACCTTGACCTTGGATGTAAGCTCTTGCCAACCCTCCCGCTTCTCTTCCATATTAGGAGCCATCTCCACTGCACTGCAGGGCTGAGCTCTGTGTTTCATCAACTAATGCCGGCTCCAGGGAGCCCACAGAGCATGGGGAGGCTGGCTAGCCTGCGAGGAGGGACTGGGAGCCCATCTGTGCGGGAGGGAGCGTTGCTGGGAGACTGCTGGGAGGCAGCAGTGTTGCCAGGAGGCTGCGGAGGGAGCCTGACTGGCAGGGGTTATCCGAGAAACAGGCTGAATAACACGTAACGCTTGTACTGGCTGTTGGGAACAGGTGGGCACGTCTGGTCTGACCATTTGACGTGGTTAAAGATGTGTGAGCTGAGCGTGCAGAGCCGGGCTCGCAGGATGTAGCTTGCTGGGAAGCGGTAAGGGTGCAGATGAGCGTGTTGCTGCTGCTGCTATGGCTGGGACTGGTCAAACCCAGAGCATCCCAGATGGTGGCACATGAAGAAATCCAGGGGGAGGGGGAAGGCGCCTCAGCCAAGGGCTTTTCACATGCCGGACTTTCACATGCACAGAGTCCTAGATCTTCTTGTGTCCCGTTATCTTTCTGTCTAGGACTCCTCCTGTATAAAGTTATTTTGATTCTGTGGGGTGCCTTTGGGATGTAATTGCTTGTAACTTTTCTCCTTCTCAGTACGTTGATTAATGATGTAGGAACTAGGGGAAGGAAGAAGGCTCAGTAGTTCCTCAAGCTAAAGCATGCTATTAAAATACATCAGAACGGGGTGCTTGTTTCATCTTGAACATCTACAGCTAACATCAAGCATCTTGTCTGTCACATGCAGTGCTTATTTGTTTGACATACATGTTCAATCCATGTATGCTATGCTTTGAGGCATCTTTTCCTTTCACCATTTTGGTGTCTTGCTCAAACAAAAGTCATTGTGGGTGATACATGATCCTTCCCTCCCATTATTGCGACTGACAAGCGCAGCTGCTGTCGTGTGTGAAGGCGATACCCCAGACTGAACAGCCGGCAGATTTTTTAGCTGCTGACTTGAAGCCTGTGCTCCCATGGGATGATTCAGAAATTCCTTCAGCCAGACAGATAAGGTCTCTCCTTGTTTTTAAGAACAAGGCCTGTGCTTGGTCGAGTTGGCAGGACATAGCAAGATAGCAAAAAGTGTGTTCAGATGGTGGGGATTTCCTGCTTTTTCAGGCTGGTAGCCTTTAGGACAATTGCAAAAGTAATAGAGAATATGGAGTGACTTAAAGGTCCCTCATGGAGGAAAGGGGAGTTCCATCTGATTGATAAGATGTTATGCAACAATGTAACGGGGTCTATAAGAGGGTCCCTAACACTCTGGGTGGGAGCACCTTTTCATAGAAACTTGGCAGATTCTGGCTGGCAAATCAGATTGAATGATTTGAGATTAGTGGGGCTGAGTTAATAGACAGTGAACTGGAAGCATGAGGTCAAACATCAGCAGTGAACTTAAGTAAAATAAACTTTGAGAGTCAAAGTCCATGCCTTCCTACGCAATCTAAAAGCCCTGAGCAAAGGGACATGACTGGTTGGTGTCATCAGCTGAGGATGAGCTTGGTTCTGGAGGTCTGAGTGTGGTGGAAAGCATTCAAAGCTCTCAGAGCAAGGGCATGGAAAAGAAATTGGCACAGTAGGTGGTGTAATACAAACAGCTTAATATTTTGGAATCTTTTTTTATTTTAGGATCAAGCCTCATCTGTGGGGCTTTGTTTCTTGCCTGGCATGTGGGTCTCCCGGTCTTCATCTCAGAGCATCTGTCCTTTCTCTTGATACTGTCCCAAAGCACAGCTGAAAGACCTGGATTAAAAATAGACCGAGGTACCAGACCATATTTGGCCTACTCGGTCTGCCTGTTGCAGCCTGTCTCTTAAACCGTTGACATGTTACATTTTACTTCTTATGGTGGCTTCTTCCCCCTTCCCCCTCCTTGGTTTACATTAGTGCGCTTATCCCTAATGGAGGCACCCGGCACAGATAGCTGCAAGTGGAGATGCTAATTAGGCTGCAGTACCTCTGGCAGCTGAGCTGATCTAAAGATTCACCGCTGTCAGAAAGCAGAGATCTGGCTCCAAGCACAAACTCCCACTCCTATTTACTGGCTCTGGCATTCCTTACGTGAGCCACTTTAATTCACTGACCTGGCAGAAAGCTGTCCAATTCTTTTGCTGGGTTAATGAATTAGAGCAGCTCTTGGAGGGATCCAGCAGATACTGTTGTTGCAAGGTAAGTGTATGGAGTGCATGGCCAGAAGCCGAGAGCAATTGTCAGCTCGCTGCATCTCCTGGTACTCTACCCGCAGAGGGAAGATTAATCATCCGCTGAACTAAAAAAGCTTGCTTGATAGTAAATGCAATGCACTTAATACTGTGAGCTGATTATTCAACTCGTTTCTCTTGTTAATGTCAGAGAGAAGAATTTGTATGTCTGTATAAATTATGGAATGCAGCTGGAGGTACAGAAGTAGAGGAATAAGTTTATGTAAATTACTTTGCGTGAAAATGGCAGGTGCTGTTGCCTTGGTGTTACCTTGTCATGATCCAATATAAAGCATTATTTAATTACAGAGCATTGTGTCTCTCGGCTTCTTGATGTGCCGTAATGAAACGTATTTAACTCACCTGCTATACCATAAAGGGATATTGACTTTCCGATTTCTTAAAGGAAACACATCTGTGGTTGAGCGCCCCTATGTATTGTGTTGAGAAGCAAGACAGGGAAGCTGCTTGATCATCTGGCTGTGCCCCAGACATCTAGCAAGGGTTTGGAAAGAAGGGAGCTAACAGCACCAAAGGTTCCTGTCCGGCTTTGTAACACATGGATGATGTCATAACAAAGACTGTCCCTTGAGTATTTCTTGCCTAGTCTGAGATTTGCAGAATTTTCCTCTGTAATTATTTTTCATCACTTTAGTAATTAAAGCAATTGCTCATTTGAGGTATTTCAGGTGAAGAATATGTTTAATGAATATCCTCACTTATCTCTTGATACTGCTGAGCAGGTAGACACAAGGAAGAAGTAGCTTCAAATGAGTAGCTCACTGCTGATTGTTTGGCCACCTCAGCTTGGAAACTGCTGTCTTGAGGTAGCAAACTCTGACATTTAACATCAGGAATTTGCTTTGAATATGAGGCAGATTATTTTATTATTTTGAGTATGAGGCAGATTATTGTCAGTACTTGCAGACTTGCATCTAGTGAGGCAGATTTAAAAATTATTTTGAAAGAGAAATAGGAAATAAATCAGCAAATATCATTATGTTAGAGTATACAGCTGTGATACTTCTGCATTTCTCTCAAAGGTTATAGCATATCTAGAAGTAGTACAGGGAGGGATAATAGTGATGATGAAAGGGATTTACCAGGTTCTTTATGAGAAGAAATGAAATCTTCACTTATGAAAACAGCTGACAGGAATGAAGGCATATGGCAAGTACATAGAATTTTGAATGCTACGGGAAATTAAAAAGAGAACTTTCCCATTCACTTACTAGGATGCATGCAGGAAATAATCAGGTGGCACGTATTGAAAAAAACAGGGGGTTGTTTCTTGTTCTTTCCATATGATGAAGAATTTAGCTGTGGAACTCTTGCCCATGGGATTCTTTGGAAGTCGAGAGTTTAAACAGGCTCAAAAAACTCATTAAACCATTTCATGGGTGATAGATTCATGGCCAGTGACTGACTACAAAGATGTGACTACAAAAACTGGCTCAGTTTGCTGGAAGCTGGGACACTGCTGGAGAAACATCAGCAAACATTTATTCTATTCTTATGTTCTTCCACAGATGTTGTATTTGGCCACTGTCAAAAAGAGGATAGTGACATGGTTGGACGTTAGTCTGTTACTGTGTGGCTGCTCTTCTGCCGCTGTCAATGGAGTGGTCTGGGGATGACCATGAGCTCGGGAAGTCTTGCAACCTCCTTCACCTGGTCAGGGCATCCGTGTTTTGTAAGGAATGGGCTGGAACTGCTCATGAAGGATTTGGCATTGTGCCCAGCAAAGCAGGCATCCCAGGGCGCTTAATTTCACCACTTCATTAAAATTAAAATTATAAAAAAAAAAAAAAAAGGAAAAACCACCAAAAAAATCCTAGGAAAAAATATTACTCAGAGACACAAAGTAATTTTAAACGTCACTGCATGGAAAATGCTGCCTGACTCAACAAAGATGTCTTCATTGTGCAGGATAGGTAGCAAAGCTTCCTGTGTGCTTTCCAATGTCAGGTTTGTATTGTGACTTCAGGTGGGGTATATCTTTATTTAATGAGGAAAGTGAACAAAATTACTTAAATTTCAGTGTTTCTGAAAGCAGGTAAATAACAGTCAGAAAAAATATGCCCTGAATTAATGGGGCTATATTGAAAATAGTTAAAAGCTTAGCAGAAATTATTTTGTACATCCTGAGTGGTTTGGTTTTTTGGGGGGTCCAGTTTTTGGCATACAAAGTACTTGGGCATGTTTTTAATTGTGCCTGTAATGTAGCCCAGTTTTTTTCAGTATAACACTACTGGTATCTCTGAAAAATCAAGTACATGGATATAATTCTAAAATTGTATTTATTGCTGTTGAAAGATGATTATTAGCCCTGCAGTCTGCTCAACAAGTGTAGTCTAAGCAGCAGAAATTCCCATGCCCTTTGCTCTTGGATATGTAGGACCTCAGAACTACTCTGGTAGAGTGTGGTGGGGCAGGAGAGGGGGTTTGTGTCTGGTGTGGAATTCTTCACTCATTTTTCCACCAGACCTGCTTACTGGATATCTACTCTTTGATGGGTGACTGGTTGTTTTGATGCGGGTTCTTCATGAGAAGTTGCAGAGGTCTTCCCATGCTGTCTGCACTCTCCTTTGCAGTGGGAAGATTGCCTTCTGCCAGTCATAGCTTTCAGTCCTTGCCGCCACACAGTTCCTCAAGCACTTGATCCAAACAAGCCGAGTGAGCACAGCCTGTCTCCCAGATTTTGTAAGCCACCCAAGTCTCCTTTTAAATACAGTTATTAGTTACAGTTTGTATTTTGTAAATATTTTCTTTGCAGTGATTTATGGCTCTTAACCTCCTCATTATGATTCACAACATTTTGGACTGCCTGCTTCCTGAGGGAGAGGACAGGGGGTTGTTTTTTGCTTTTCTATAACTTGGACCTGATGCGGTTCCAGTTCTAGAAGCAAGTGGGAGATGGAAACAGAATGTGCTGGGTATTAATAGTCCCTGTGCTGGCCTGTCATATTGGTGTTTGTCTGGCTTGTCAGGGAGGTAGCCCCTCTGTCTGGCCACACAGATGGAGATCTGCTTGGAGCTCCGGTGGTGCTGGAGCTCCTGCCTCTCTCCTGCCGAGGAGAAATTTTCAGCAATTGTTGTTCACCAGCTGCTTTAGGACAGAAGAGTTGACTCAAGATGTGGCAAGACAGTTGTAGAGCTGCCCCCAAATCTTTCAGAACACACTCGTGTTTCTAGGTGTCCTTCTCCCCTTTTACATGCTTAGGTGCACTCGTATATGTCCATGCTTCTCTTTGCAGCTGCTACCTCCTGCTCAGATTGTCCTTAGTGCTGGCGGGTGTAAGGGAGGAGCTGTCAGGGGGGCACAGGCAGCAAGTAGTTAAAAGTGAAGCACATATTGCACGTGTCCTGAACTCTGATGTGTTTCTCAATGACCTTGAGCAGAGCTCAAACCTTGCATGTGCAGGCGTGAATGGCATTACCGCCTCTGTAAGTGTATGTTACCCAGGCTATGCTGGTGGATCCAAGACGCAGGATCTTTGTCGCAGCATGTCTCCATGTTGCCTGATGACAGGCATTGAGACCTAGGGAACACGTATTAGCTTTTCTCTGAGCTGAATCGCTGTCTGTAGCGAAGGGAGAGGGCTGATTCTTCACTGTGAAGTGTTGACATGCTGAAACTCGGTGTGGGGAAGGAGTCAGGGTGGGGAGTGGGCACTCAGTGAAACGTGGGCTTTTATCATCTGGCTTGGTCAGGGTAGTGCTGTTGCCAGTCTCCATTATGTGCTGCCTGAGAACAAGCTCCAGGCCCTTCCTTTCATCTCCTTCCTAATGAATTAAGGCAAGGAGTAACTATAAAAGGAAAGAAAAAAAAAAAAGCAAGATCTGAGGAGACTATTTCTTTCATTTGTGTTGTAGCTGAATGTGTGGCAGTAGACAAATGCATTGAGCTAATGTTATAGTGGCTGAAAGTTCAAATCTTACCTTAGGGCCATGGATGATAGAAATGAGGGAGCTAGAGCATCCTGAGAGAAAATATATTTAAACTACTGCTGAAAAATCAGGATACGTGAAAACCTGAAAAGCATTTGGGGACTCCTAGTGTAGTTAAAAAGGTAAGAGCAGACCAAGGTCCCCTGTTCCTTCTCTTGTTTCTTCTCTTTGAAGCCTTTGCCTTATTGTACACATCACATGTGCTGCAAAATGACTCCTGTGTGGTGACAGCTCTCTGCCATATGCAGGAACAGCTGTGGGTGGTTTTGAGCAGGCCACTGTACACGGTACATCGCACCCTTGGTAAGAAAGCTCTGCCCTCTGCCTGCGAACAAATGGATGGGAGAGGAGTGCAAATGACCTCCTGGCTTCCTCCCCTGTGGAAGCAGTAGATCCAGCCCTATGCAACCTATATTTGAATTTAAAGACTAAACCAGTTTTGCTGTCACTGTTCAGAACCAGCACCTTTCCTCATTCATGCTGCAGAAGATGCAGTAGTGTGTGTGTGTTTGAAGATGCATCTGTGTGCATGGGTGTTTGCCCAATTGCCAGTTCCATGCAAAGCCACAGAAAACATGGGATTTGGTGAATTGCACTGGCCAGGCTCCAGAATGGAGTGTGGAAATCCCTTTCAGCAGGAGCATTGATGATTTTGGGGAGTTATTTTGGAGCACTCACTTGCAGGCATTGTGTGTGGTGGTGATGGATGGACTACCCCTGTGTTTTGTTCTTGGACAGATCTGCCCTGAGGAGCAAAGGACTCTGATGGAGTCATAAAAATAAAACCACCAAATGGCATAGTGTGATTTAATCATAACCCAGCTGCATTGATTCTTCCCTTAGGGTGCACTCTCTGTATGTTTGGAGATAGATTTTGTCATAGAGGTGAGGCTAGGAGAAGAGGAGGAACTTGGAGAGGGGGAGGCATCTTTTTAGATATGATCAAATGCAAGTTTCGGAGGTTCTTGAAAATTTGATGTTTTGGGCATGGGTGAGTCTTAGCCAAATAAAAATGTTTCATCCTGCTAGGCTTTTCCTGGTACTTTTGCAGCTCTGTGGGGTGGGGAGACTTGCAGGGCAGTGTCTCCATTCTTCCTATCACAGCTTAATTTATATTAAGCAGATCAAATATGTTTTGTGCTGCCAGTGCAGCCCTACTAAAAAAAAATGGAAAGCTGCCACTGCTTTGCTCAGCATGGTGAGACCCCAGTGCTTACTGTTTGCTTGCTCTTGTTAGTGCTTTATAATCAATATACAAGTTCAAGGTCATGTCTGTAAGAGATGTTTCAGAAGAAGCTCCCTTAATGTTACCAGGTCAGTTAATCTATGGAGAGATGTTTCTTTCCAAATATTCATGAACTGTCATATATTGAATGATGTGCAAAGCAGTCTAGCAAGCCCAGTCAGTGGCTGGGGAGTCAGTGTGGGCAACTCCCCTGAGATTTCTTTCCTCTTTGGTATACAAATTGTGTATCAAAACGGGGGAGGGGGAGGGGAAGGCCCAAAACAATAAAAAAACCTCCTACTTTTAAATCGTTAGTTTAAGGCCTGTGTGTGTTCTTGAAGGTGCCTAAAAAGTCTGACTCTAGCAATTACACGGTCCTTGGCTTGCAGAACTTCCTCCTTAACCCATCAAGTGAAAAGAAGTCAGGTTGACATCTAAAGAAATGAAATGACACTTAAAAGTGCATCACACAGGTGGTGAAAGGATGACTCCTAGGAGGCTGAGGCAAGCAGCAGGAGAGATGGAGGGAGTGGGTGAGTGCTTTTTGAATACCTTGGTTTGTCAATGGTTGCTCTAGAAAGGGACAGAGCAATAAAACCAACCAAATCATAGTCTGCTTTGTTCCGTAGCTCTAAGTTTTTGAGGTCATTTTTCTGACTAAAGTGGGAAAAAATACCATTTTCTCATCAAGCCTTAGGTCTCTCCTCTGGCACAGTGATCTACCTTACTCCCTGCCTTCTTGCTGTACTTTCTCTGTGCACAAGTACCTCTGCCCGCTCCTTGACCTGGCTTCACTGTATCAGTCATTGCTTGGGTATGCTGGAACAAATTCTGTTGTTTTAGCCATGGAATTGGTAGCAGAAAGTAGCATTTGGAGTTTTTAGAAATCCTGGAGTGTAATGGCTGTTTCTTGTCCCTAAGTTGACTTTTAAATGCACAAGAAAAGTTGATCAAAGACATCCGTAAGCTGTTCATATATGGATTTTACCACTTAATTATAGATCTTCTTTTGGGGTAATGTTTCTCTAAAGGGAGCTTGACAGAGCAGATGCCATTTTGCCTGGGGATGCATTTCTGGTATTAGCCTGGTGAAGAGCTGCTACTTCAGCTGTGGGATTTTGATGATTGCATGAACATCCTGCCGTATGAGATTACAGTGGCGGTACTACCTCCCAGCTTCAGGATATGAAAGATCCGCCTCTTCATTAGAGCTTTCATATGGTGGCAGCTGAAGTGAGGAAGAACAGGGGAAAAGAGAGAAGCAATTTAAGAAAACCAAAGGCAAATCTACTAAGCTAAAAGGTGATCTGAGGGGAGGGAGGCTGAGATCTCATTACTGTTTGCTCGTGGAAAGGGACGGGAAGAACAACAGATCAATTGTTACGCGTTAGTGACTTAATCAAAATAATTGTCAAGTGCTCAGATACCGCAATCGCAAGTGTAGTACTAATACCTAAAAAGAGATAGATAAAGCACGTGAAAGGAATTTGTGTGGTTTCTATTAATGCACATGCTTTTGTCTTTCTGATTTCAGCAGACAGAAGGAGGGGCACAGACAGATGGACAGCAATCACAGACACAGAGCAGTGAGAATACCGAGAGCAAATCCACTCCAAAACGACTTCATGTGTCTAACATTCCCTTCCGCTTTCGAGATCCTGACCTTCGGCAGATGTTTGGGGTAAGTTACCAGTACCTTTTAAGGCATGACAGATTCTCCTTCCCCACAGGTGGGACACGTGGTACTAGCGTATTCATGTGAAGGAAAGTCCTTACCCCTCAATTTAGTCAGTTCACTCTAAAATATTTGCAGGACTAAGACAGTTGGTAGTGTTTACCTCAGCTGGTAAATACATACCAGAACTATAACTGTGTTGTTCATATCAAGATGTTGACTGTAACCTAACAATTGATTTGGAAAAAAACCACAACCCAATATGTCACCTTATTTCCCAGTAAAGACTAGGTTGAAACATAGCCTTAATATATCCCTTGCAAAGCCCTGTTTTTCAGTTGCTTAGAAACTTGTTGAAATATTTATGTCTTTCCTCATGATCCACTTCTGTGATGAAAAATTGCTGCAAGGAATTGGCCAACTAGCTATTGCATTTGGAAAAGCTAGTGCAAGTCAGATGGTATTTTACATTGTGTACGATATACATTCTGTTTATTTTGACCAAATAGCTTGTCTTCCTTAATCTTTGTATGCTATTCATCATTCTCAATTTAGAAACTCTTTGAGGAAGAGTTTGTTCACATGAATGTAGGTGATGACTCATTCTGTGTGGACATAGGGATAAATGAGTTAGATGCTTCATGACCCAACCTTCAGGTGAAGTTATCTATATATTGTCATCATCAGAAATCCTTGACTTATTGGTATGATGATAATATGCTTGGTTGATGGCATGTTTTCAAATCTCCAGAAGTATTCCTCATTATTTATAAAGTTAACAGACTTTAAATGTTGCTGCCTGTTCAAGATGCAGTGCAGAGGTCTCAAGTCAGGAAAGACCAAAGCTAAGGTTCTTCTTAGCACCTTAGACTTTCAGTGTATACATCGGTCCTACCTGTGTGGCCAGCTGCTCCTCCAAAGTCTTGCAGTGTTCCTGTTTCGGTCGTTGCATCTCTTGGGCCATCTGTATGGGTGTGTGTGTGTGCACACTCTCAGATGGAGAGTAGTGTTACAGCATGTAAATGTGTTGAATTAATGGACTTCAAGCTTAGACAGCTATAAATGAGAGAAGAATTGGGCTTACCTGCTCATAGCTTGGGCAGTACAAGTGTGCAGAAATTATGGTCTTCAGCAAGAGTCCCAATTGCTATATATTGTGAGAGATTTTTGCTCTTTGTTTTTGAAGCTTTTTGTCCATAAGAAGCTATTTTATGGATGAAACCGAATGGAGAAGAGTGGTCAAAATGTAGGGGGGCAAGGCTGCTATTCAGAGGGACCTGCCCAAGCTGGGGAAATGGGCTGACAGGAATCTTAAGGTACTCGCCGAGAGTGAGTTTCAAGGCTTCCATCTGGGAGGGAATAACCCCTGCAGCAGTACGGGCTGGGAGATGGTTATCTAGGAAGGTGTTCTGCAGGAAAATATTTGGGGGCCCTAATGGATAACAAATTGGACTCAAGCAGCAGCGTGCCCTTGCGGCAAAGGTGGCCGACCACATAACGGGCTGTGTTAAGAAGTGCAGCCAGCAGGCCCAGAGAAATGATGCCCCTCATCTTCAGCAGTTGGTAGATGGCATCTGGAATACTGTGTCCAGTTTGGGCTCTCTGGGGCATCTAAGTGAAACACTGCAGCAAGCCCAGTGGGCATCTCTAATGTGATCAGAGGCCTGGAGAACATGGTGTGCGAGCAGAGTCTGGGACCTGGGCCTGCTCAGCTTTGAGAAGGCAGAGGGGGGATGTTTTTGTTGTCTGCAACTACCTGATCAGAATATACAGAAACAATGTAGCCAGATTCGTTTTGGTTGTGGGTAATGATGAGATGAGAGACAGCAAACACAAGTTAGGACATGGGAAATTTCACGAACGTGTTCCCCAGAGAGGTTGTGGAACCTCCGTCCTTGAAAGTATTTAACTTCACTGGGCACAGCATGGTGAACTAGATCTCATTAGGCCTGCTTCGAGCAGGGGTTGCACTTAATGATCTCTGGAGGTAGGTCCCAGCAGAAATTATGTTTCTGTGATTCTGTTGAAAGAGGCCTGGGTTTGTATCTGTGTTGTTCGTACATTAGATTGTCACATTCTTGACATCTGTGGGAATGTTTTCAGGGTGAAGCTCATCTTCTGGCGATCTGTGATTGCTGAATCTTCTCAGCCGCCTGATTTCTGCTTTTGTGTTTTTTAGCTCGCTTTTTTGCTCTTGCAGGGCTGTGCAGTAGGCAGTTCCATCCGGTTTGGATAAACCGGTTGCTGAAATCACAGCCAGTTCTTGGACCACCTGCTACAATCTGTATTTAGCACATCCTGCTCTGTGCTACTGCTGCTCTCCTCCCTTGGGAGCTGCATCGCTTACATAAACTGTTCTCCGTTGCTGCTGCCCCTTCCCTTGAGACCAGTGCTTGGCTTGATGTCTGGCCCTTTTCATGCTCATTCACCTTGTTGTTCCTCCCTGTGCTCCTGGTGTGGGGGATGTGGATGAAATGGAAATGACAAGAACATCCCTGTCTGGTGACTCTTCCTCAGCTTTGCAGATGAGGGCAACCCAGGCAGTGTGAATGAATTGCTGTCCTGAGAAGTGACTTGTAGAAAATGTAGCCTAACTGCTTGCATTAAGGTTTCTAATAGTTTTTTGGAACCAAATGGTTGCCTATAGAAGGGATGGAGAAATACACTCTATGAGCTGGTTGATATTGTTCCCCGAGTTATTTGTTGGTTTATTTTTGTTTTAAACATCATCTCGAGTTGCAGCACAGTGATAGGATTTTAACTGGGCTAAGTGGTACACTTCCTATAAAACCTTTGGTTAGTTCTCCTGGCCCTGTGTTTGCTGAGACGTATGCCCACCAGAAGAGCATTTATCTTTTGGGACATAAAATACTGCACATGCGATTTTCCTGTAATAGGGAACTTTGCTGCTTTGCCAAGGAAATAATCAATGGTTCTCACAGATCTCCCTCCTTCTCTCACTGCTGTTTCTCTTGGTATGTTCAGAGCCTCAAGCGGGAGAGCATTTGGAGCTGAACCCTCCTCGCTCCTATTTCTTTTTCAGGATCAGGATGCTTTCCCTTGGGTGACTCACTGAAACCTACCCTTTCTCCTACAGGGGACTCATGGTTGTCTGAGTCTTCAGCTGTGGCTAGCTTGTAACCCCCATCTTCTCCCTCTCCCTTCTGTGTGTCAGGTCACATCTCCTCAATCTGGAGAGACTCAAAATCCTTGCCTGGAGTGATTTTTCCCAAGCTACTGTACAAAGAGAGGAATTGGGTAGACAGCAAAGCCGTGGAGGAAGAAATGAATGTGATGGTAGGGAGGGAGTAAAGAAGTCCCCTGAAGATGGAACAGCATGCGAGAGGTCAGCCCAGTCCTGGGGCGCAGAACATTAGCTAATGCTTTCGTGCAGTCTTGAGTAGAGGTGGACTTCAGACATGTCCCATGTGTGATTAAATGGTTATTACATAACGCTTTGTAAACCCTCACGATTTGTGAGAGCTGCTAACATAAGGATTTCCTGACAAATTCAAGTTATTCAGGTTTCCAACCATCTCTCACCTATTACGTGTTTCTAACAGATCTGTGAGAGATCCTCAGGAATGGAAGAAACGTTTCCTTATGTATATGCTTCTTATAGGGAGGCAAATAAAATAGTCTGCTTAAAACAGGTAATATTTACTTGACATTTCTTGATGCCAATAAAAAGACTTCCAGAAAGCTTCTAGAAGGAATAGGTCATTTTTTAATGCACACAGCTCTACACCCACTGTGGAATAAATCAATAGTTGACCTTGTTCTAGCAGATAAAGAAGAGTTAATAGCTGACCTGAAATCTCACGGTTGCCTAGGTACCAGTGATTGTTATTTGTCTGTATTTACTTTGTGCAAACAGAATATGGCAGTAATGTAAGGAGCTTTAGAAGAGTCTGTTTCTTCAAGTTTAAACAATTGGCAGGATAACTGCCCAGGAAGGTACCTTTAAAAGGGAAGTGCTAATGGAAGCTATAAAGTATTCAACCAAATCATACTGATGGCCAAAAAGTCATGATTCCACAGTCAGTGGAACTGTGTTAATAAAACACAAAGCATTCTGCACATTAGGCAGGGAGGACGAAGAGGAGGAGGAAGTAAATGGCAGTGAATATAATTGCAAACTTAAACAAAGCAGCAGGTGAGAAAGGAAATGTGCTAATTGTGAAGATATCGGTGATACAAGTTCAGAGAAGGCACCAGTCTTTTACATGCAAAGAGGAAAGATCTCCTCTTTGTGTAAAGAGGTGTAGGTTCAGTATAAAATTAGGAAATAATTGTGTGCTTTGGGAAAAAAAAAACAAACACAAAAAAAACCACAAAAAAAAACCCAAACAGAAAAAACCCAAAACAACAAAAAAACCCTGGCTTGCTGTGTTTATGATGTAACAGGAGGTATTTGTACCATATCTGATTTTGTATGTAATCTATAACAAAGGAGGATGAGATGGTGCTAGCTAATATTTTAAAAGCAGCTGATCTAGATAAGGTATGTCAAAAGATAATAGCCACATCAAGGAGCTCTTTTATTCATTAATGGTAATTTTTAGCCAGTTCTTGTAAGATAGGGGAGTTGCAGAAGGCTGGAATGCTGCCCACCAGGATTCACTATTGAAAAGATTGAAAGGGATGACCCAAAGAGCTACAAACTGATTATCCGTATGTTGATCCAAGACAAAAATAATTTTGGAATGTTTTAAAAAATATTAGAATCTGAAGAAATGGTTTAATATCTATTCAGTGTGACTTTGTATAAGGTAATATACAACTTTTCAGACAAATATTATCTATTTTGACAAGAGTGTACAAAGCAGTTCTGATATAGCTGAGCATTGCTCAACCGATTGAATCCATCCAAGTGACCAATTTTCATCTCTAAGCAGAAGAATACTTATCTCAAATAAACGCAACACACATTAGAGGGATTAAAATCCTCTTTAAAGATAGAAAATAAAAGAGTAGTTATTAGGGAAACATCAGTGATCACGACTGTTTCTTGTGTCAATTTCCTCAGGGATCTGTGTCAATCGCAGTCCTGTTCAGTATCTGTCTCAACCCATGGAGACAATACTATTAAAACATTGCCAGTAAGGTTGGTGATTAGAAAACTATTTGAGGAGGAGGAAAGAGAAAGATAAGGCTACTGTTAGAGAACGACTTGAAATGCTTGTTAACTGACAACAAATTGAACAAAAATATGTTTGATGCAGCTTAGTGCAGAGTACCGAGTATGTGGGAACTGAATTGTGCTTCTATGATGGAAAGCTTTCTTTGGAAAAACACTGATTTGGGAGAATACCCACTGAAGATAGTAGCTTCAACAGTGCAAAGGGGGACATCAGGTTGAAGGAGGGATGTGATCTTACTCATGTTCAAAGTTGAAAAGACTGTGACTGCATGATTTTGTTCAGTTCTGAGATCAGTTTAGGACCCCCAGAAAATCTAGGGCTTGGAAGACGAGTGGCTTTTTAACTGTAAGGTGTTGAGGGTATGATTTACTCATCAAAGAGAGGTTGGAAGACAACAAGTCTGTTCTGTACAGGTGCTTATGCATGGATGATACCTACTAATAGGGGTTTTAGGTCTCGTATACAGTCATAATAAGATTTTTCCAGTTGGAAGCTGAGATTTAACACAATTAACCTTGAAAGAAGATAAAAATTCTTAGTCATTTAGGCTAATTTAAACAATAGAACAGCTTACCAGGGAGTAGAAGAGTTGCCATCAGTGTTAAAAACAAATTAGCAACTCTTCAAAATCTTATTATCCAGTTTCTGAGGGACATTCTTTGGCTAGTGTGTGTAAGGATTCTTGACGTAATGGCACTAGTCTTCTTAATTGCTGCTAGGCTGTCACCTTCCTTACTGGACTATGTATGAAGAAGAAAAGCTCGTGTTTCCAGTCCTTTCAGCTTTGTGGTATGATAGTGTCTGTGCTTGTACCTCATGGCTGATAGCTCCAGTCCTTCTCTCTTAGATTTCAAGAAGCAGTTCTCCTCCCTGTATACAATTGGCTGGGATACTCTGGTCAGTTCTGGACTTCAGAGTCTCCCGGGGAAGATGGAGGCTGGGTTGGACTTCTTACAAAAGGAAAAACCATCTGTTCTCAAGCTGAATCATTAATTGCCTCCACAAAAGCAAGCAAAGTGGATCATTTTGGTAGTTCATACAGGTGCCTGTGCACTAAATCATTCTTACTGGTTTTGAGAGCAACAGTATGAGGAGTCAGAATTATTATCTCAGAATTTACTGTGGTGAAATGCTCTTTACTCAAGAATTTTCAAATATTTTTAAAAAAGAAGATAGTGTAAGGTAAAAATAAGGACTGTGTTGATGATGATTGCAGATGAAGGTGAGGATAGCACAGTAGAGGGTGTGAATTCTCTCAGGCCCTGGCTTCAGATGGAGACATTGCCGTTTTTACAACATGCTCACTCCATAGCTACTACTTGTAGGCTGTTAACTGCTTCTCGTGGGGAACATCACCAGCCCAGGTGATAAAGGATTTTTGTGTATTATCAGCTAGGGCAGCAATAATGCATAGCTGTTTTAGATAAAGGTGACCATTCTGTCACATTTAATAACATTCAGTTAATGAAGTTATTAATAACTTCATTTATTACAGGTGACAGAATGGTAGCTACTCTCTTTTTTTAACAGTGGATTTTAAGGCAGGTGATATTGTTATCCTTTTCTTTCTCTAAGCATAATTCATATCTCTACTTTATGGTGTATGTTTGTGGCTCTGTATGACCCAAGCAACACAACTCTGGGAACTCAGATATTCTTGGAAGCTCTTGTAGCCTTCGGATCTCGGCCTCTGGGGAGACATGTTGGGACTTTGCACTTCCAAAAATACCTCAGTGGATGTAATTTCTCATCTAACTTCATTCCCGTGTCAAGAGTGCAAAACACCTCCATGAGCCTATAGTTTGAAGCAGTAATAAGCTGAACTACAGCTCTTTCTCACCAAGAATTTGGTAGAATTTCAAGTCTGTATTTGCCAATAAATAAATTTAAATATGCAAGTAATGCATGATACAGAAGTATTGGCAATGGCAGAAAATTACTCAATGGGCATTAAGGTAAGTAGATAAATAATAAAAAGACCAAGAAGCTCTGACCTGGGGGTGTTGATGCAGTGAGGCCTGCAGTACAGCAGTAGGAAAGTTGTTGGAAGGGAGCTTTCTGCTTTCTGAATGGGTTGGGCATCTGAAGGAGGAAATCCTGTCTTAGGGATATCAAGATGTATTTTAGTTCTTTCACTTCCAAATAGTACTGCCCACTGATCACACATAACAAGTCCTGTGTGCCAGTATTGGAGAACAAACATTCTGACACAAGGTGGCCTCTTTGTGACAATTCTTATTTCCAAGCTCTTCCTGCAGTGAGAACGAGCTCCAACCCTGTCACAGGGCAGGACTTTGTTCCTGCTGATTTTGGGTAGAGTTTGAAGAGGCAGTGCTGTTTATCCTGATGTGTTTCACCAACCTGATTTCTGGAGTCACCTTTTGCAAGTGACTTGTGCACTCGGTGCTGCTTGAGCATCCTGCTTTGTCTGCACGGCTGTGCTGGGGACCACGGTACTTCTGTGCAGGGGCACTTGTGCTGCTGCAGCTGTCAGCAGCTACTGTACTGTCTGTCTTGCGCTGTGAAACTGTGTGCTGATGCTACAGGACATAGAAACTTCTGTAGTGACCTTCTGGTGGAAGGCAGTGATGGCTGGATCACACTTTTATATAAGGTCTGTTTTGGTTTTCATATGAGTTACTGGAAGAGTTTGCAGTGAGAGTGATCCAAGCATCATTTGTGAAACAGTGCTGTAGCTTCATTCGCTTGTATAAAGGGCCTGGGTAAAATTAGATGAAGTTATCTTTTATAACCCAGTTTTATATGAATTCAGTCTACATGTGTGCGTTCTCTCAAACTGAGCTTTGAATGTGTGCTGCTTTTGTGGGCTTCTCCATGGCAGTAGTACCAGGTTATAGTGCAGTCACACCTCTGGGGTTGGCACAAGTACCCTGTGGTACTGTTCACCCCCATCTCACTGTTTTGTGTGAAATTCTTTTATTTATGAGTCAGTGGATAACAAATGACCGAGAAACTGTGTTTCTTGTCACTTTGTTTGCTGGGATAGCTGCAATCTATAAATCCTGTTAGAAATCTGTACTCTTTGTGTGATTTCCTTTTAAAGTCTGGTTTCTTATAAAACATGTCTTTTGATGGGCAGCAGGTTAAGCCTAATAAGGGCTCGTTGGTGCTTGTTAGCTGTCTGTTCAGTTGCTAAACTATGTTAGTGCTTTGATTTATAAAACCTGGATGCTTCCATTTTTCTGTAGGCAAAGCATGCTGGTGTCGCTCGGCTGAACAGGATTGGATGTAGCAAGCTTAGCCCCACTATTTTAAAGAGCTGTGACCCAGCTTTAGGTGAGGAAGTTCACATACTGGTAACAGCATAGCTCTGGCAGACCCTGTGCTGAAATAACTAGGCACTGACTAATACACACGATCATAGACCCAGCTGTTCTCAACTGAAAGCATATCCCATGGAGCTGGGAGCCTGGGGTAAGGCCTCTCTCTGCAGCGTGGACCCATCCTGCATATGAAATGCTCTTGTTCACGCACCTCAAGCCTGAGGACTGGAAATGGTTTCCTGCATGTGTTGTGGTTTGGGCCGGGTTGATCAATGACAAGACGACAGATGCTTTCCCATTCCTCTCATTCCAAGGAGAGAAAGAAGAGAGAGAAAGAGATTTATGAGTTTAGAGAAAAACTAAACTACTTCAATGAAACATTAATAATAAAATAATAAGAAAAAAAATATATAAATAAATATGTGTATATATATATACACACACAAAAAACCATATCAAGCTCCCAGGGAGATGTCACTGGCAGGCACAAGGAAAGTTCCAGGCTGGTCTTGGGGACCAGCGGGAATTGGATTCTGGAACACTCTGAGAGGGATCAAAGGTAGGTCCTCTTCATTGAAGAGAAGCCCACCTGACCCCTTTGATCCCTCAGTGTTTCTACTGAGCATGGCAAATGGGATGGAACACACCTTATTGGTCAGTCTGGATTACCTGACCTGCCCATGCCTCTCCATGGGGTAAGCAACCAAGTCAGCTGGCCCTCATTTGCCACCGCAACAAGTGTAAGCCGCGGCCTCTCTCACGGAACAGAAAGTTGGCTCTGCTCCATCCCAAACCAGGACATCATAGAAGGTTGGTTTCCTGGCTATTTGGACCATCTTTGAGAATGGACTGTTTGGCACCTTCAGGGTTTAGCTAGTTTACTACACTCATCTCTAAATGAATTTTATAGGACATGTGTAAAGCTGTTTGGGCATACAGTTCTTTTTAGGGATGTGAGGCTGTTTAATGGTGGCTCACCTTTTGTTGTTGCATGACTTCTAGAGAATTCACCTGGTTGTTTGTATCTTTAGTGTTAAGTTATTTGTCTGGTGCTTTTTGGAGCTGGTTTTGAAAGCTCCAGACAGGGAGAGGAGACTGGGCCAGCTGGAACAGAGCATATAGGAAGCACCCTACCAAACTGTCAGTGCTTTGGAAGGCAAAAGCTCTCTGGTGCCAGATCTCTCAAATTCATTATATATAATGTAGTTATGGCCTCTGCTGGAAAAATCTGCTGCCTTTGTGTCATCTGGGTGGAAACAAACACACAGCACGCACATACCCTTTCTTGCACAATGCCCTTGCATCTATGATAAAGTACATCATGTTCAAGCAAGAAAATTGGGTTCTAGTTGTTGCTGATGTTTGTTAATATCTTTATGCCACTTAAAACCGTTATTTCCAAGAATCCCTGCTTCCATTGTAGAGGAGATGATTCTCATTTACCTCCTTTACAGAAAAATAACTAAAAGGTGATACAAGGTCTCACCAGGGGATGGAGAACTAGGATAGAACAAGGTGCTATAGCTCCTGTGCCACTATACAACTGGAGGTGTGTATGTATATCTATCCATTATACAGCATGCACATGAGCAGTATATGTAGGAGGTTTCTTGCACAACCTGACATGTGATGGGGAATGCTGACTTCTTGGTCATATAGTAAGCTTTTTAAGTCATGGTGCAGAGCATTTGAGATGTGTAGTTGTGTAGTGCGGTAATGCCACCTTCAGAGGCTGTGAACTCTGCTGAGGATTTTTTTTTTCTACTGCTGCTGTGCAGACTTGTAAGTAGAAGTTCTTGGTAATCACTAAGTGAGTGAATCAGGTCTGTGAAAACAGTGATTCATGTCTTCAAGGTTAGAAATTAGAGGGTTAGTCTTCATGGGTGATCTAAGCAGGGATCTTGTTTTATTTGGCCAGACCCTCTGTCTGCTGAAAAATACAAACATGCCTGGATACATGATTTTAAAAAATTACTATAGGGGCATTTGGTATTGACCCTTGTATTTAGATGGCCTAGCATTTTCCATACAAAAATTGTGACCTTTTGCTGAGGAGCTCTTAAAACTTCCATTGTTTGCAGTAGGCTGTTGACATTTGGTAAGGGAAGCACCATCAGAGAACAAAGTGCCTTTTTGTGTTTCACTAAATTAGATTCAGCTTTGAAGGAGATATAATCTGTTAGAGTGAACTAGTTCTTTTTTCCTGCTTTCATTCTTCAGGAAAATTCTGGCACGATACCAAAAAAAAGTGGCTCCAGGGCTGGACCTGCTGTAACTGTTGCAGCAGTGAGGACAAGAGCCATGGTGTTAGGAGCTGTCAGAGCAGCTGTGGCAATGGCTGCCACAGAGTCTTGGAAGAGCCCAGCACACATCTTCCTGCCTCCTGGCCACGCTGCTTTCTTCTAGGGAATTTAATGGAGCAGGAAACCCCTCCCCAGCAGGGACCTGAAAGTCAGTTCAGCCGTTAGGCCCTGTTGTCTCTCTTCCTTTTCTCCCAGGCAGGTCCCTTCCTCTTCAAACACCCACAGCTCCTAGGCAGAAAAGAGGTCGGGCGGTTTGCATGGGTGGATTATAGCCCATTGCAGTAAATGTCAAGCGTGTGCTTGCTGCAGCCGCAGGATTTAGTGATCTTAATTCCATCATCTAGGAGATGACATACCTCCTTCATTGTCAAGGCAGGGAGGCAGCCCTGCCACCTCTCATGGAGCTAGGTCGGTCTATTTGCATTCAGCATTAACTGCCAGCGTTTTGTCAGCCACAGGAAATTAAACACAGAAGACAGGATTTCCTGTTGGTGTGGAAACCCTGAACGGTAAGCTCAGCCGAACAGGGATGGCAGTAATACCCAAGGATACAGGTCCAGGGTGTGGAGAAAGGGAAAGGTGGCACGGCATAATTGTGCACTAGAAGCTACACAGTGTGTTCCCTACCTGCAGTACTATGTCCAGCTTAGGAGTCCTCAGCACAAGAAGGATGTGTACCTGTTAGAGTAGGTCCAGAGGAGGGCAACAAAGATGATCAGAGGGATGAGCAGAAAACATTCCCAGGCTGAGAGAGTTGGGGTCATTCAGCCTGGAGAAGAGAAGGCTCTGGAGAGACTTTATAGTGGCCTTCCAGTGTCTGAAGTGGACCTACAAGAAAGCTGGAGAGGGACATTTTGCAAGGGCATGCAGGGATAGGACAAGGGGTAATGGCTTCAAACTGGAAGACCGTAGGCTTAGATTAGATATCAGGAAGGAGTTTTTCTCTGTGAGGGTGGTGAGACACTGGAACAGGTTGCCCAGAGAAGCTGTGGATGCCCCATCGCTCAAAGTGTTCAAGGCCAGGTTGGATGAGGCTTTGAGCAACCTGGTCTAGTGGGAGGTGCCCCTGCCCATGGCAGGGGGGCCGGAACTAGATGATCTTTAAGGTCCCTTCCAACCCAAACCATTCTGTGCTTCTAATGAGGTGGAAAATGGTGATTTTTGATTGATTTGAAGATTGTGAAAATAATTTTGGCATTTGCATTTATCAAGAGCCCGGCTGTTTCAGCATGTGTGGCAAGGCTAAGCAGCTGACAGGGACAAATCCTTGTGCTGCTTTCCACTCCCTTTTTCTTCTCAGAGCTCACCAGACCCTTTTACCCTGCACGTCAGATCAGTAAATTGTCAAAAACTTTGAATGTATTCCTTTAGTTGGGCTAGTTTTTCATGGGATTGGTGAGCTGTATCAGTTTATCTACAGGTGAGAATGAAAACTGGGGCCAGCTTTAGGAAGCTGGTGAGACCAGATGAGGAGTGACAATGGAGCAGGGACAGCCCTTCAGCAGCCGAGAGCTGTTAAATTGGTTCAGCCCTTGTCGTGTAACAACACTGAAATAGTCTACCAGGAAAGCAATCATGACTGATTTCTTTCACGGCAATGCCCAAGCCATATGCAACAGACAACAAAAAGCAATCAACGGCTAATCTCCTTTATAGACAAGCCCACACCAAGTGTGGGATAGAAATAGAAAATGTATTTTAGCTGTGATTGGCACAGCAGTGGTCAAAAGAGGATCCAGCGTGGATCAAGCCTAAGCTGTTGAGATGTTGAGGTTTCAAGGAAGATGCATGTTTACATTAGCATTATTCAAACTTTGTGTAACGTGGGATATTGTGAATTCAATTGTTCTTGGGATGAATAGAAGATCAAGTATTGTCCTTAAACAATAGAACAGTAAAAACAACATCTGTGAACCAACATTTGTAAAAGAATATGAGTATCTCCTTTTTAAGAATGGAGAATGGAAGCAGATAGAATCTATAGCTAAATTGTTGGAAGTGTTGTATTTGCTTAAATGCAGTTGTGGAATACTTGTTCAAGGGACTTCATAACTTTTTATTGCTTTACATATTCAGAGCTTCTCCTCTAGTCATCATGGCTCACTGCTGTAAATATTCACTGTTTGCAAATCTGGCCACAAGTCTTTCAAGCAGAGGGCACCCACAAAATGAGGATTATACCCATTTGACTCCGAATGGAAATGTCAATTAAAAAAAAAGGCAAATACTATATTAAGAGCACCATAGTAAAGTGGAGAGTGCCCCAGTGCCCAGAAGCTGTGTTTCGTCATCTTTCCTAACTCTGAAATCATCCTTTCTTTTCGTGTTGACCCTTCCTTCATTTGCTACCACCTTTGAATCTTCTGCACACAGTGAGATGAAAACCATGTTGATGGAAGCTTTCGTAAATTATGGGGTAGGAAAAACACTGGGATACAGCATTTGTCTGGGCACAGTGTGCATCTCTAGAATGAAGGTTGCTCCGTAAAGGTGCTTCTGAAAATGAGATCTTAGACCTGTCTTTCTGGAGAGCAGACCTCCAGTTTGGAAATACAACTGCTATCTTCTAGAGGACAGAGCATTGCAGGGCTCTGTTGAAGTGATGCTTTTACCTATAGGTTACTGGTTTTCATCTGGCCAGTTCAATAAAAATATTTCAGTGTTTCAAGGTGAAGGATGTGATCCATATATGGTTCCACAGAGCGTGGCAAATCTCCTTTCTAGCTTGTAGCTCTTGTTTCCCATTTTTGCTCTGTGCTAAGTAGGGACCTCTTTGGAACCAGTTGTTGAAACAGTGCAGAGTAGTGGGGCCTTGCTTGCCTTGGGTTCTCCAGGCTGAGGTGGAGGTCAGAATTCACTCATAGGTGATAAACTTGCACACGTTATCGAGAGCCTGCTGTATGAAGTTTGAAGTTGAAATGATCATTTTCTGATAAAAATCCTCTTGGGAATTAGCTGTTTTCATGGATTCTAAATCTGCCATCAATTCTTTTGAAAGCTTGGAGCTTTGGATAGTAAAGGGAAGGGGAGGAAAGGAGATTTATAATTTGGAATCCCTGAGGTTGGGAGTCTTATGTGACTATTCCCTCCAGAGAAACAACATTACTGTTAAGTTTTTCTTTATGATAGCCACTTCAGGAGGAAGATGAAATGCTGAATTACATTTGAGAAATGTTGTTAGCTGTCTGAGATGAAATCATATAACCATGTCTTAGATGAAATAGTAGAACGAGAGAAGAAAAAAATCATTTAGATTAAAAGGGGGGGAAGAAAAGCTGCTTCAAATCCCTAAAACTCTTCTGGAGATTGTTTTTCTTCCTTTAGGCTTTTGTGAGAAAACCTGGGGTCTGTGACCAAAAGGATCTGCATGTCCTAACCCGAGAGAACTGGATCACGTCACTGGTTTTTTATGCCTTTGCCTGTATGCTAGAAATGAAAATATTCTCACCTCCCTTCTTGCACTAAGCCAGACTCAAAAGGTAGGAAAAACGGATTGCCAAAAATAACTGTTTTTTTTTTTCCCCCCTTGTCTCTGCAGCAATTTGGCAAAATCCTTGATGTAGAGATAATCTTTAATGAGCGTGGCTCGAAGGTAAGTCCTGTTTCTGTACCCGTTTCTCTTGTTTTGATTGCAGAGTAAAAGGCAGTTCATTGCCTATAGAATATACTCCGTAGAGATCAGCAGGAATTAGTGTGATGGGGGAAGGGAAAAGCTATTTTGGGGACTGTCTCCTGTTCCCTCTGACTCCAGACTCTGAGCATGGTCATTTCTGGGCAGCATGTACAAATGCTCCTAGATGCTCCTGTGTGTAATGTGGGATCAGGTTCCCCAGCTTTTTGAACAAATAGGGAATCAGTCACTTGAGCCTTCATACAAATGCTCTAGCAATGGGTGTCCTGTGGAGAAGGCAGAATAAGGTAAAAGAGCTTTGCGTGATGGGCAACTAAGAGCAAAGCCTAACCGCTCCGCCCACCCATCCCAAACACATTTCTGTTGCATTAAAATACTTTTATGGAAAAAGTCATATCTCATATGTGAAAGTATTTAATTTACTCTGTTTTGCTGACTTGGTACTTCTGAGATACAGACCTTTCATGTTTGAGATACTTGATGCTTAACATAAGCATCCTCATTCCACTTGCCCTGTCCCGTGTGGACCTCTCCCCACTGAATTTGCATTCACACACTTATTTTCATCTTACAGATATATTAAGAGGGAAGTGTTATTGAGGGTTAATGATAATTTATTTCTCTGGAGATGAGATCTCAAATTTTGCTCAGGTCAGCTGCAGAGAGATTCAGTAATCTTTGTCCTAATTGGCAATTGGTTCTCATCACGTAACCAATATCACCACAATGACAAATTGATGTGATTCTCTCTCTGCCCAGGAGGTTCAGCACTGGAATAGCAGGGAATTTTGCAGGTCAGGAGCGAGGTGCATTGCCAAAGCTCTATGGGGGAAGCTTGCACAGTGCATGTCTATACTCTGCTTGACTTAATCAATGCTAAGATTCCCATTTTCAATTAAAACAATATTTCCCTCCTCCCCCCACACACGTGTGTGCACATGTGTGCATGCACACAAGAGATTTTGAAGTTGCAATTCAGCTAAGCAGTTTTGGTTTAGACTCTATGCCTTTCACTTGGATGTGAGGTTCACAGTCTTAAGGTGGACTCTTTGCTTCAACATATATTACGGGATGTGTTCATGTTCAGAGCCCCCTGCAGATTTCTACCCATGTTGCCCAAGATGCATTCTGAAATTCTTCAATTTCTGTATTAGCTGGAAACCAGAAAGCAGTTGATCTGTATACAAAATAAGTGAGTTAGCCCTTTCTCCATCCTTCATTTGTGCTTAATGCCATGTTTTTGTTTTGTTTTAATGAGACAGTCTAAACAAGTAAACATCTATATGGCTTAGAGAGTTTTACTTCCCTGTGTGGATAAAAATCTATATGCTTTACCAAAACAACCAGCAATGCTGCACTTGTAAATATTTATTCTGCTCTCTACTGTTCTTCTGATATTTGTAGGCCAGAGCTATCTGTGAATTAGTCTTGATTTTAGTAATTTCTGTTTGGCTTTGGGAATAGCCTCTGGCCTCTATCAAATCCCTACTTGTTTGGATGTAATTGCAAAAGAAAGAACGAAAAATAGCTGGCTTGGCAAAGTGGTGAGCTCTATGCTTCACCCCCCACTGCCTATGCTTTCCGTAATAGCGAGTGTCTTTCTCTCCAGACATGAACTTCACCCTCTCTCTCCCATCCATACAGCCCTATATTAAATGCCCACAGCTGCCCTTTCCCTTCTAGGCAACACTCAAGTTGGAGGCTTTCTGTGGAGATTTGATTTATGACTGAGATGTACCTTCTTGTGCAGTTGTTAAAGCCCAAGGCTTCTGGTTTTCAGTTAAAACAAGAATTATTGCTGAAGAGTTCCTTGATTAATTTTATCTTGAACCCATAATAAATATATGTAAAAATAAAGTGACCCAAAGAGGTGTTCTTCCAGACCTTGACCATGCAGTTTTCTACTGCTTTTTTTGTCATCTTACAGCAAAAAGCAGTTGCAAAACTGATAGCCTGTATACGGGATGGGGCAGAATCTGAACAGACTGAGAAAACACCCAAAGAGTAATTTTGTGTTATCTTTGCATCCTTCTGTACCCCAAATATTTCCTGCTTTAAAAAGAATGCAAGATTATTCCTGCTTAGCATGAAAATGGGAGGCCCCGGTGTTTGAGTGGGGTGTAGCTGCACGTAGCACCTGGTATTCACATAATAATGGAAAAACAACAGTTTGGTGATCTGATGGTGAAGCAAAGGAAATGGATCTTTCTGGAGGCCACTGGCTCACTCTTGGGTTCTTCCTCCACCTTAGGAAAAAAAAATAAATCTGAATGCATTTTCCTGCCCTGTGGTTTCCATTCTAATCTAATGATATGAAACCTCTCTCTCTTCTTCTCCTCCTCCTCTCTCTTGGGAATCCGAAAGCAGATGCTCCTGCTGCCTGCCTTGTGCTGTGTTCTCAATGCTCCCTTCCCTTCCCCGGGTTCCTAAGGGTTGTAGAGTTTTGTGTATATGTTTTGTAAATTTTTAAAAGGTAAGGTGGTGAATCCCAAACTGCCCTGGGTTCACCCCCACCTAGTCTACAATGGGGTTGAGCAGCGCTTTGTCCCTGCTGAGCTGTGGCAGGAGATCTCTGCTGGGATGGCTCCAGTGCTGGTGGTAGGAGGGACTGGAGGAAGCGTGCAGGTTGCATTCTTCCTTTTGAATCCACCTGAGATGACCAGGCAGTTTTCTTCGAGAGCTTGAGGGACCTGTAGCAAACTGGCTGCATCTTCAGGATCTCTGCGTATTCAGGAAGTTTGGTGACAAAAGAGAGAGCAGCATGTGTCCGTCACAGCCACCTCACACCTCAGGTTCTTGCATGTGGATTAGGAAACCTTATTTGCTGACTTTCTGTGTGACAGCAGAGTAGGAGGCAGTTAATAATTAGTTTTGCTGATTGTCCTCTCAAAGCAATGTGAATTCTTGTTTCCTCACTCAATTTCTGCCCAGACTCAATCTATTTAGTGGGATTATATGGACCCTGGTAGACTTCACACTAATACTGCTTTCCTACGTATGAGAAACAAGATACAAACTGTAAACATTTCTTGAATTTCATTTTGTTTCATTCTTGTTTAATAGAATGACATCAGTCTTCCCTTGATGTGTTTGGGTTTTTTGCTTGCTTCCAGGAGACTAGCTGTTTGTTTCGTTTATCCTGTTTACCATTACATTTCTAGTTCTGACCTGTATAAGTGCCTTTAAATAGCATTCTGCTCATGGTTGCAGTTTACCGTGCATTTCACTGAACCGTGAATAAAACGCCTCCAGAGGAAGTTGAGAGAGGGGATTCCTGCTCCTTTTATTAGTGGAGATGCATCCTCTAGATGCATATTTTGGCACTGCTGCGCTGAACTGAACAAGTGGACGTATTTGCAGAATTAATGCAGTCTGCCTGCGTAACAAGTACCCTGTGGCATTTGTAAAGCTGCAGGGAAAGGGAATCCAAGCTCTTTGCTCATCAGCTGTGTACCGTGTGGCATTCCAAGATGTGCCCTCAATGACATTCAGAGACCAAAAGTGCGTAAGCACACAGCAAAATCTTGGCTGAAGAGGGAGCTTTTTTTTATTATTCTTTTTAAATGGTAAAAGTTCATATCAGTGCAGACTGCAAATTCGTGGTTTCAGAATAGTATGTTTATGTCTCTCACTGCTTTCTGCTTGGGACACCCAGATCTCCAAGTTTACGCATAGGACTGAAATGTCTAGAAGTGCTTCATATTTAATTCAAAAATTGGCTGTATAGTTGCTTATGTCTTGTCTTCACAAAGAAATTGTATCTGTTGTTGAGTCAACGTCAGTAGGTAAACCTGTGCTAACTGAAAACTTGTGCAGAAAGCTGTGTGGAAACACTTTGGGAGTTTTTATGTTTGCAGTTAACTATAGGTTAAGATAAGAATTTAGGTTTTGATAACTGTGCCTAAAAGACTGTATGTTTGCATGTGCATTTTTTTCCTTTGAATGGATTAGGTGCTTTGAGTTGAGCCACTCTTGTTTCCAAGACTTAGTCTCACTTAGTTTCCACTCAGTGAAATAAATAAAACCCCTTTTTACATAAAATAAATTAGAGGCCTTGTTTTCATCCTAATTCTATTTTTATAATTTTTGTTCAAATGTCATCAGTTGAGCCAGAAATTAAAATAGCATTATTAACACAAAGAGGCTTAATAAGAAATTAAGTACCAGCGACCAGGTTGCTTTCTTAGGTCACCAAATCCCTTTGTAATGCCAATAGCATGAAGGAGACGTGACCCGAGTCCCTTTATCCTAGTTCAGTTTTATGCCTTCAACTCTGCGATAGTAAACTAATGACTTAAACCAGTTCAGTGTATGGATTAATTTATTTAAACTTGTTTAATTAAGGCTGAAGTTGATGGCTTGATAGTATAAGTTAATTTACTGCTCCTGTGGGAGCACCTTCCCAGCAGTGCTCCTTTTGCTGTGTAGGGAGCTGAGTCCAGGGTGCTAAATTAGCAATATACTGATGCAGCAGGGGGAGAGGGAGAGAAATGAGCTTGTCTTCTGCTAGTTGAATTCACAGACCACACACAATAAGATCCACAGTCGGTCAAGGGGAGGAGGAAGAGGAGGAGCACACAGCTGGAGACAGTCCTGGGGCCTTGAAGTCCCTGACCTGAGGTGGCTGGAGGAAGCCCTAAGCTCTGGTTTGATGGCGGTGCTGGCTGAGCACCCCTGGTTTTGCAGGAGGGATTGGAAGTAGAGCAACATAATGACTGGGGAAATTATACAGCTTAAAAATAGCCCTGCAGGCTTGTGGTATTTTGTTGTTGTGGCTTTTTTAAAGATAAATTTATGGGATTTTAGCCAGATTGATTCCTGCATCTAGCTCACCAGATTGCACAGGTACAGGGACAGGTGCTTTATGTATGTGTGCCTTAATGCATGCACGAGTGCAGCACGGGCACAGGGAGGAGCTGGAAGAGTGTACATTTGTGTGTGTAAATTCAATAATGTGTTTCTGATTTTGTGCTGTTTCTGTCAGTGCATTCAGTCCTGCTCATCTCAGGTGGATTATAGCTGAAACCCTCCTACTCTTTCTAAATGCCTTGGAAACGGGTAGCCTAAAGTGCTGTCTCCTTGGCCATTTTTTCAGGCTCCTAAAAGTTTGTTTATTGTGGAAACATGAAGGCAAAAAAAAAAGGGGGGGGGGGCAGAAACACCCAAACAAACTTGGTTAAAAACAAGCATGCTCCAATGGTACAAGGCAAAGATGCTGCTGCTGAGGTGACTGGTCTAAACTCTGTGACAAATGAAGGGTTAACAATGCATGGATTTCGAGGGGCTCTGTTTAGTGTCCTTTGGTTTTCTTTTCTTTTTTTATTTTACTTTATTTTTTTGTTGGTTTTTTTTGTTTAATTTCTGTGTTCTGGCCACACCTAGGAGAACCGTCTGCTTTTGATTTCTCCCTTTACGGTTACATGGTAAATTTTCTTTCTCATTCTTCAGAGATGGAAACGTTCAATTATATATACATTTATTTATTTTTTTTTTTCACTGCTCATCATGTTGCTTGTTATTTATTGCAGAGTCTGAGGCCAGACTAAAAGGGTGGCAGTTACTCGGTCTCTTCAGGCCCTTTGAATAAACCTTTGGCTAAAAAGGGGTTAGTCTGGCCCTACAAATTACTCACCAGTCCTAAAAATGTTTGCTGGGTACACTGAGGCTTAAACTTATTTTCTGCTTGGGAGAAGTTCCTGGCAGTTGCTGTCAGAGAGGAATTGTTGTAAATTTCAGCCTTGTTATCATAACAGCCTTATTAAACCTAAATTATTTGTGTAATCTAAATTTTAGAAAACTTAAGTCTTTTTTTACCCAGGATTGTATCTTCCCTTCCTCTGGCTCCATACCTACTAGAATGGAGCAAACTGGTACCTGCTATAAAGCTAAGCTGCTGCCTCTTTTTTTTTCTTTTTTTTCTTTTTTTTTTTTTTTTTTAAGGACAAGACAACCTTGGGAAGGAAAACTGAGAATTGTTTGTTGTGTATGTATTTAGGTACAAATTAATCCCTATTCTTTACAGGTCATCTGTGAAAAGGAATTAAAGTTATATGTATGTGCTTTTTTTTCCTCTCCCAAATCAAAAATACATATGCATAATTGCTAGTTTTTAAACTTAAAAATAACAAAAATGTTTAGTGTGGCTCACCTATTTTTCCCGATGAAAATTTGAATGTCTAAGAGATGTATAAAGAAGGCAAACCAATGGGGCACAAATACTGACTCTGCCATAGTCGACTATGTAAAGTGTTAATTCAGCATTGATGTTAAATGGTTCTCAACAAAGACAGTTGCACAAGCTAAGGACTGATTTGTCAATAAAACAAAAATTGTGGTTAATTAGTTATGTTGTTCAGAATCAGATTAATTGTTTTTATTCACATTGTTATTATTTGTCATATAGTATGCATGTGGATTGTATTTTACCTTGAGTTAACATTAAAAATAGTGAGAATTCCTAATCAGTTTAAAGGTATTTAATGATAATGGGGTGTTTAAAATCCCGTATAGACTTCATTAATTGCAAACAAATGTGAATGAAAGTAGCCTTAGTTTGATTCTAGTCTGCACAGATTAATGCCTAAAAAATTACCTTCCCTCTGCTCTCCAGCTTTCAGTTCACATCATCAGCGAAGACATAAATTTCATTCAGTCTCCACAGGCTTGTCTAGAACAAACAGAAATTTTAATGTAAAAAGAGAAGAGGGAAATAGAGATTCCTGTTGCAGTCTTTACCTCCCTTCTTCCTCCAGCCTTTTAAAAATGCTTTTCCCCCATTATGTAGAACTAGAGGGAAAGGTGTTGCTCTATTTCTCAGCCTTGCCTTTCTCTGTAGGTGTCCTTTGAAGCAGACATGATACCCTGTCCCTTCATAATCAGCTTTGCTGTTGAACTCCCCCTCACCTCCCTGGTTCCCTGCACCACATTTGAGTTACACACAGTTGGGCTGTTTTATTAGTCCCGGTCTCTTGTAGCTCCAATTTTAATTCATTGAAACAGAAAACTTTTATGCTGTTCTGAAAAAGGCATCAGTTTGTTGTTTATATAGCTTTTTATTTATAGCTGAAGAAATGAAATTATCTGAAGCTTTAGATTATTGGGTTGGAGCCTAAAGGAGCACTGTCTTTGATCTCAGCATTGCGGTACTTGGCTGAGTTCTTTTATTATTGCTGTTAAGGGGAAAAGAAAAAGAAATAAAAAAGCTGCATTTTACAAATGTGTAACAGTTTTGTGCTGGAAACCTAGCTGTGGATGACAAAGGCCAACATGTGCAAATAGCTTGGGCTTTTTGAGATTAGTATTGTAAAGACCTTTAAAAAGCACTTGAAGAATGATGGCTTGCTTGTGTCATCTTGTTAACAGTGCTTGGAAATCGTGATGCTTTCTTTTGGTGGGGGAGGAGGGGAGAGAGTCCGGTCCATACATATGGACCATGAGCTGCACAGAGGGGACCATGAGGCTGGCAAGCATGCCATGTCCCTGCATAGCTTGGGAATAGCTGTAGATCACTCGCATCACCTCGCTCTGCGGTTAATACCAGGAGTTTCCATTGCATGGAATGCAAGTTTTGTTCTTCCTGCTGCTGAGGGTATCAGAGCCAGCAGAGATTACTCTCTCTGTACATTAAACCAATACTTGCTTTATACCAAGCCATAGGAGCCAGCTACCCATCTCCTGTTATTAAGATACCCTAAAAGCACAATGCAACGAAGCTTTATTTGGCCCTGCTCTCTGCAGTGGCATGGTGACTATCACGTCACAGTTGTCTGTAGAAAGATACCATTTGTTACTAGATAAAATCCTAATTCACTTAGTCATGTTGGCTCTGTTTTAATGTCACTGCACTCGTCTTCATGGAGGGAAGCATGATCTCTTACCCTGACCTGTTACGTGACTACATGAGTTGGCAGCAGCATGAGCATGTAAGGACAGGTGTGTTGCATGTGCTGCTGTGGATGTGGTAAACCTAAGTTCTTCTAACCAAAGGAACATTTTGGTAGTCCTTGTGCCTTTGTGGTCGCTCCAAGCAGGGTGTGTTAATTTTTCCTCAAACTTCATGGTCTAACGACGCAGAGCTTTGTTACAATCCACGGTGCAGAGGTTGCCGTCTCAGAACAAAGCCAAGTAAAGATGGGTAGCAGGGCGGGAGGGAGGTAGCTGTAGGTCAGCAGTGTCAGACAAAACCCACCTTTAGCAATGAATCAGTATTTTAGAAGTTTAGATTTACGCTCGAGTCGAACACAGCGCTTATAAATAGGAAAATTTTGCAACTAGAATATGTGATACTCCAAATCTTCATGTTAAGTAATGTTTATTTGATGGTGCCACCTAGAAGCCCTGCTTACTTTCAGGGCCTCATGCGTTATTAGCGAAGTTACAGGCGTAGGAGTGTAGACTTGAAGAGCTTACAAGGGATGATTTTCAAACAGCCCTTCCTCTCAACAGTTTTCTAAGGTAGGTAATGATTATTGTCTCATTTTACAGGTGGGAAAAGCAAGGTTCAGTGTTTGATTTGCCCAAAGCTTCGCAGAATTCCTGGTGCCAGGCATGAACTCAGATCACTGCTCACTCTCACAGCAGTTTTTCAAGAGAACGAAGTGCTGCTCAGTGTTGATGTCCTGTACCTGGGGGGGTGGGGGTCATGCAAATCATGTGTGTTAATTAACAGAGGGGAGAGAAACCCCACTTTGGCTTGACCAGCTTGCCTGTGTCGGAGCAGAGTTTAGTGTTTTTAAACAAACAAACAAAATGAACAAACAAAAAATTGTCTCGAGTAACTTTGTACTTCTTTTTTGGTCTGGCCTCAATTGCTTTTATGTTTTCTTTTTTTTTTTAATTACTCTTATTATGATTACAGTTCCTTTATTTTATTGAATTTAATTTCTTTCATTTATGAAACATGCATGAACCAACAATGTGACTCTAGGAGGTTATTGCTGAGTTGTGCTGATGTCAATTTCATACTGTGATATTTTTTCTCTATTTACCTAGAGATCAGTATTTCAATATATAACGATGTGCATGTTTTCCCCCCTTCTCCCGCTGCATGCAGGGATTCGGGTTCGTAACTTTCGAGAATAGTGCTGATGCAGACAGGGCCAGGGAGAAATTACACGGCACCGTGGTAGAGGGCCGTAAAATCGAGGTGCATGTCTTCAGTAATTCAATTTCTTCTTTATATTTATTCTTTTGATTTCTTTTTGTGTCTTGCTTCACTTATTTCACATTTGGATCCCAGTCTCGTGTGTGCGTGTGTGTTTGTGTCTGTGTCCTTCACCTCCCTGCACTGAAATGTATAAAAGTTTACTCCACTTATGGAATATTTTTATTGTTGTTTTGGGTATTTTTTTCTTTTCTTTCTTCTTTTATTAAGTTTTTTTTCCCACCCGATCCAAATTTTTGCCCTTCTGCTGTCTTGATTTTTCCTTTGCTTCAGATTGCAAGGCTCCGATTTCCTGTTACCAGGCCTGAACAAAACTAACTGAAAGAGTACTGTCTGACTTCTAACTCTGTGTCCAAAAAATAAAGCAGGGGGCCAGCCAGTATCCTCTCTTTCCTCCGAGGCCAGTTCTCCTCCACTCAAGTATGAGATGATGCCCATGGTGGGAGGGAAGGGGAGACATGAGGCAGAAGCCCTGAGTGGGTTATGTTGTACACCACTGGTTTCTTGACCTGCCACTGGCCGAGAATTGTCTCCATGAAAGCCAATCCTTAAAGTTTCTAGCTCTCACCGCATGGGAGTGAAAGGTTCATGTTGGATGGCCAACGTGGGCCATCATATTGGGCATGCCTGGTGTTGACCAGTTTGGTGTTCCACTGTGGTGAAGGCTAACTGGCGTCTTTCCCTCTCTCCCTCTTTCCTTAAAAAAAAAAAAAAAAGTACAAATATTAAAACAAAAAAGCCGCCGTTTTTGAGTAAGATGTCTGCATATTTTGCTTTTTTTTGTTTTGTTTTTTTTATTTCCCTTTTCAATGGTTTAGCGTTTAGGGCCCTTCACTTGACTCACTCTTTCCATGGTAACTATACACAATGCTGGCGATGGTACGAGTTGGCGGTAAGTGAAACAAAAGCGCTAGAGAAGAAGCTTTTTTTTTTTAATTTTTCTTAAAATTACAAAAAACCAAAATTAAATAAGAAAGAAAAAAATCCATCTGCCATCTCACATTAACACTACGAAATGTGATTTGACTTGTTGTCCCCACCCACCTCCTTCCCTTTCTCCCCCTTTTATTTTCAATGCTGTTGAGTAATGCCGCCTGGACTTTGGATGTACATATCGTTTTGTAGCAGTCTGAGCTGTTTGATTACTGACTTCATGGTGATTTCCCCTTGCACATCTTACTCAGAGTTACTGAACTCCAGTTTGGCTGGTTTTTATTAATGCACCCATTTCCTCTTCTCTCTCTCCTGCCCCTTCTTTCTGCTGCTCTCTCATTTTGAGACCTGTTTGTAGCTGTTACTGTTTATTTTCTCTCTTTTTCTTTCTCTCTCTCACCTCCCCAGTTTATTTCTTTACTCGGTTAAATGCAGCTGTTGGTCTCTTTGCTGACTGGTGGTTTCTGATCGGTTCTGGCAATTTTTCCTTTAAGTGCTTGTGTTGCACTTTGCTGTAGCAGCTGATTTCAGGCACTTGCTCCATCTTAATGATTGTCTGTGAGACCCTATCTCCTCCCTCCTTCCCTCCCCACCCTCTGAATCAATTGTGGTGTTTTGTTTTTGTTTGTTTTTTTTCTTTCTTTTATCTGTGTGTGTTTAACTGCATGCTCTCAGTCTCATCGTTGTTGTTTCCCATTCTTTCTTTTTAAATGTGTAATGTTTCTATTGTTTTGGGGCTGAAACGAGAGTAAATGTAGCTCCAGACTCCCCACCCTGTGTATGCTCACCATCTATAAGTTGCAAGGGCCCGAGGCAGCTTTTATTTTTATATCCTTTTTTTTTTAAATTCTTCTTTACTCTGGCCTCAATTCCCATGCTAAATGGCTTTTGATAAATTATTGATGTTGTATAAAGACTTCACCCTCCTTGCAAGAACTTTGAGGCTGTCTGACACGGGGCTGCAGTAACTTGGCTTCCAAACTGGTCCATCTTTTCTTTATCAGCACCATCTCTGTGGTAACACCCCACTTGCTTGAGCAATCAAACCGCTTGGAACTATGCAGAGCTCTGTAAAGAGGGTGGAGGGCACAGTGCAACCAAAAAATGACCCAGGTCTACAGCTATGTATTTCTTCTTTTTGTTCCATAAGATTTGTGACAAGGAAAAAATAATCTGGAAAAAGATTTGAACATGCTGGGGAGGAAATTGGTGAACATAGACTGTCCAAATACTTGGTGGAGTTCCAGAAATTTCTGTAAGCCTTGGGAGTCCAGATCTAAAGCTGAGGGACTCCAGGCTACCTTTTTTCTATCTAAAATGTATGGCTGCCAGCAACCAACTGGGTCCCAATCCCAACGGTGAGCTTGAGAAAGAAGTCAGCTTGTGCATCACCTGGTTCAGTTCCTCTGCCCTGGCTGCAGAAATTGTTGCTGCCTCTCGAACAGAACCTGGGCAAAAATTCCAAAGTTTTGCCCTTCCGGTCGATAAGCTGAAAATAACTACATGCCAATGGGTGGCAGGGCAGTGGAGAATCTACACTTTACTCTTGTTGGCCTTTTGTTTAATGCATAATTTTAATGTGCCACGTTTAGCTGTAACTTTTATAATTAAATGGCAACTTTTAGAAGTAATTTAAAGATTGCATTCTTGTAAAATTAGTTGTTTATTTTTTTTTTTTGCTCAGAGAAGTATAGTGTGTGTGTGTGTGTGTGGTATCTGAGAGTTTTCCACCGTTTTCCCTAACCTCCTTTGCTTCCTTCCCTCTCCTCCCCCTCCCCTTTCTTACTTTTAGGTTAACAACGCCACTGCGCGAGTGATGACCAATAAGAAGATGGTCACGCCATATGCAAATGGTAAGAGAGACTGTACTAATGATGAGCTGAAAGGTTTGAAGAAAGATAAAAGGGAAAAGCCCTGACCTCCTCAGGACCAAAAAAAAAACCAACTCCAAAAGAAACCAACAGAACCCCATAAACCATAATTTATAGCATTATTATTCAGTGTAACCTGTAAGCATTTGTGGAGGAATACTACTTTACAGATGAAGTGGGGACAGAAAGGAGTAGTGATATGCCCGATGTTGCCAAGCTGGTAAAGAAACAAAGGACCAGTAGGTTGCCTGCCACTACTGCAAGCTGATGCTGTACAGTGGGATATGCTGTACTCCTGAGCCTTATTGCCATCATGTTGATACCTAAATATGAATGCAGAAGCATAACTTAGGATACTTAATTGGATATATCTCAGTTTAGGTTCTAACTGTAAAAGTACAGCTTTCCCAAGCAGCCAGGGAAGCAGAGGTGTTGCGCTGCTTGTTTGCTCGCTTTTTGTTACAGACTGTGCCTGTGTTCAGTCATTTTCCAGTGAACCTGAATAGAGAAAGACCAAGTTGTTTGGGTAATGAAGAATCCTGTTTCATCAGGACATTTTGGTTCTTCAGCCTGTGCAGTTATTTTATTGCATAGGCATATATAGCATAAAAAGTCGTTCTTCTCCTGACAGAACTGAATGCTGCTTTGATACAGATTTTGAATCTGAGTCTGTGGCCTGACACAGGCAGAAAAATTCTCTTTGATCTGAAAACATTCCCAAACAGTTTCAACAAGGCAGGAAGCTGCATACAGGTAGTTGCTAGTGTGAGAATCAGCTTCGGTTACAACCTAGGACTCGGCAATCAGAAGACAGGGATTTTATTTGTGGCTCTGCTACTGACTTGTTGCATGGCTCTTGGCAAATCAATCTTTTTTTGGTTACAGAACTGGGAAAACGGGCAGGCAGAAAGGCTGGGATTCCGAGTCTCAGTGTCTGAAAGGATCCAGGAGATTTTGTAGTAAAAGGCAACGCAGCTATGTTATGTTGTCCTGAAAACAAGGGCAGAAAATGCATATGACTATTTGGTAATAAAACTTGGCTTACATAGCGATGACTTGTGAAACCCCGATAATGGGCAAGAGTATTTTGTTTTCTCAGCAATTTAAAGCCAGTTTTAAAGCTATGCAAAGGTATTCAATATTAAGCAAGACTTAAGGCATGCTAATGAGTGGCTGTACAATCGTTTTCACATTTGAGGGTTAATGCCAGTCCCCTCCTTGCTACCACTCACTTGAGTATTTTGCCATCAAGGTGGTCAGCACAGCCGCACTCTTGCAGAGGGAGCACACGTTGCATCTCTTGTTGATATCCTGCCAGCAGATGAAGGGATGATGTTGATGGGCTGCAGTTCACAAAATTGTTCATACAGTTTCTAGGCCCGTTTAGAGGTATAAAAGTGAAGCTATTGCATCAGAATTCCAAGACAGAGGAAGAATATGGATTTATTTAAATATGCCTGTGTGGTTGCTAGCTGAACAGCTGGGATCTTTCCTGGAAGGGAATGCTTTGTGGAAGCCAGCCCAGATCATGATGTTAGCTTTACACCCCTTGCTTCTCTTCCCACATAGAAAGGTGGGGGGGAAGATGGATAAGTTTCTAGATCTGACTGGGAAGTGTCCTCCTCGTACCCCAGTGATGACTTCTTTAAGCACTAGTCTCTTGTAGGTGTTATTTTGATGATTTGCAGTTCTTGCCAGTTATCCAGATGATACTAAACTCAATTCTCTGGGACAGCTTTCACCTGAAAAGTGGCATAAAGAACACAGGAAATACTAAAATAACACAGAGAGAAAAAGATGTGAGATGAATAGACTGAATTGCTTTTCTGTGCTGTAGTTGTGTGATTCGGTTAGCGAGGAAATTCAGACACTGTTGCTTTTTAGCAGATCTCTAGCAAATAAGACAGAAGGGTGTTTTGAGAATTAAAGGCTATAAATTGATTTCCCCAGGATGACAGTCCGGGCTGGTGGCTTTAGAGAGCTTTTGGATCCGCAGCATTCCTGGTGAAAGCAGGGAGGAGCTGGAGGAGCTGGCAGCAAGGTTCGCTCAGGGAACACAGGGTCGCACGGTGTTGGTGGCGAATTCGCATATAAGGTAGTTGGCATTCCCGCAGTGGATCAGCTGATGTTTTGCTGTTCCCTCCGATACAGCGACCTGTACCTAGAACTTGACATTAGAAAAAGGCAGTTGGCCTCCATCTACACCAAGGGGGATTGAGGCAAAGCAGAAATTGGAAAGAGCTGTGCATGTGAAGCTGGGGCGCACGCAAAGAGACCGTTCCCCCTACCCACACTGCCCGCTCCTTCTCTTGGTGTAGATTTTGGCATTCACTGCAGTCTTTGTTGTTTCAGGTTGGAAGTTGAGTCCTGTGGTTGGAGCGGTGTACGGCCCTGAGTTATATGCAGGTAGAGCTTAAGTAGACACTTCCACTTCTGCCATTTAACTGCAGTGGTGTTTGTTTATGTTCTCAATCTGCTGTTTCTTTATAACCTTTTTACGTTTTGTGTTTTTTTTTTTTTTATTCTTTTTAAAATTAAATTAGCGTCCAGCTTTCAAGCAGATGTCTCGCTGGGCAATGACGCCGCAGTGCCCCTGTCAGGAAGGGGGGGTATTAACACTTACATTCCTTTAATCAGTAAGTAGCCCCTGTTGGCCCCTATATTGTTACTGTGCTTGAGTTACCCTTCTTCTCTCCAGTCTGTATAATATATACTTGAAAGGATGGTTCTCGCTGGAAATGAGTTTACCTCGAGCCAAAGTATACCGGTGCAGTGGCTGTAACTTGTTCATCTGGAGTGTGTTTCTGTACTGGTGAATGGGTCTCTCTGAGCGCTGAGGAGGCTGCAGAACAAGGGGAGGGCGTGTGTGAGGAATAGACCATTCCCTTCCCCCCTCCCCCTTTTGAAATCAAAGAAACCAAACAGACAAATCCCTAAAGTACATATTATACAAGCTGCTAAACCGCGAGTCTGCAGGGCCCCTAGCGGCATGCACCTGGACGCACATGAGGTTGGGTTTGCGCCCTGGGACTCCTTGCCTCTGGGTGTCTGTTTATTACGTGTTTGCAGATGCCTCTGAGGTTTTACATCATTTAATCACGGGTCAGTTTACTCCAGCGTAAAGCGTTAATAAAGCAGGCCCCGCTATATACGGAGCCAGTTACTGGTCACGCTTGTTAAAAGAAGGTGGGCTCTCAGTAAATTGGCACTTTATGGGAAATTTCTGCTGCTGTTATATGGGCTATCTTGTCTTTCAGGCTTTAAAATGAACATACAGAGGATTGGGTGGCAAAGAGTGGGAGGGGAAAGGAGGGAAGAGACTGATGTAAGTTGGTTGACTTTAAGGGCCTCTTGACAAATTATATTAAAGAGCCTCTGCAGTTTTGGAAGAGCCGCCTGCTGTATCGACAGTAACTCTCTGCGCTTCTCAGACTCTAACCAGAGTGCATGGCGGTGTAAAAAGGCGGGGGGATTTGTACCCTGTTTGTGGTGGGTAAGGCATGCCAAAGCATTAACCTCTTGCATGCCAAACCTCTCTGCAACCCCTCTTCCCCCAAAGGCCATGGTATAGCAGGAAGTACGTATTGGATGCTTGCTGGGTTATAAGCATGCCCCTCTGCAGGACTGATGCAAAATGTCCCACCGCTGTGGAGCTATTGTGTCACTTTGTTTGGAGCAGACAGTTGTTCTCTGGGCAGGAATTCGGATCCTTTTCACTCTCCACCTTGTCTTGTCTTTCCAGTTCCAGGCTTCCCCTATCCAACTGCAGCCACCACAGCAGCCGCCTTTCGGGGAGCCCATCTGAGGGGCCGAGGAAGGACAGTGTATGGGGCAGTCCGGGCGGTACCTCCCACAGCCATCCCTGCCTACCCAGGGTAAGCACTGGTCATGAGAGCAGAGTGCTCTGCACAAACATGTCAAATAGTTGATTGGTTAACCAAAAAATAACTAAAATTGTCTGGATGGTGAGAGTCAGGATATTGCTAGTGCCAGAGCATTCTGCACACGATGGCATCTAGTGGGGGCAAATCTAAATTTTAAGTTTTTCACTGAAATAATTCTCAGTACTTGCAGCAGCGTAAAGCGCTGATGGATTCCTTCTCATAGTTTCTCAATTTGTCTATGTGGTATTTGTCATCCATTCACCCAATACATTATAGCGCTGCTGAGAAGGACGTAAAGAGAGGTTTAAAACTTCCAAAAAGGTTCTGCTCTTTGCACTCCATTTGTGTTTTCATATTCAGGAATGAGGAGTATTATCCATTACCTTCATGCCTCACCATCTGGCAGTAGGACACAGAAGAGCCAGTTACCCACAATGGATTTGCTTTCTTTGTTGGAGACGGTTTAAAAAGGTTTAAAACAAAGATGAATCAAGTCCATTAATTTAAAACTGGGAGTATTTGGGATATAGGGAGAACGAAAGTGCAGTGTTCTTCTACCTGTTATATGAAGTAATGGTGAATGCGTGGCCTTAGCATTCCTTGCCCTCTGACTTTTCGCTAGTCATGCAGTGGAACAGATGCGTATTGTGCTGTTTAAAAGTTCAGGGAACTAGGTTTGTATGTGAGTTTTGGTTTGAGTTTTTGTTCATTTGTTTAACTGTGATGGAACAACAGAGAAATCAACAAAACCCTTCCAAACTGTCTTTTTTTTTTGTTTGTTTCTGGTTTTATTCATATTGCCTGTCTCTGGAATTGTACTTGCCGTGTTTTCCAGGCAACGTTCTCAGAAAGAATAGGAGTAGGAAAGAATCCTCCAACACGGAGAAGTGGACTGATCCTTTTTTCCTTTAGTCTAGCCCCAAAAGGGAAGAAAGTAAATTATAAATATTTTATTAAAAATGGAGGTGGAAGCCACACTCATCAGTGCAGGAAGCTGGTCTTATATATGCTGGACAAACTTTGCAAATATCTTCTGTAGCAGATTAAGTGTTGCAAGCTACTGCAGCCCTTTATTTTTGGAGTCCAGTTTGATATTTAAAATAGAGCTCAAGGAAGCAATCTGCAGTGGTCATGTGTCTATCTGGCTTTGCTCTCCAGCAGATCTGGCAATGTTTGTATTTAATTCACCAGAAGACTTTAAATGAAACCTCTTGTCTGAACACGTTGGCCTGCCAAACAGAATGTTTATTCTGAATTTTCAGATCCATCTCTTTTTGCCACCACTCCTAGTTCATATTCTATATCCCGTAACCATAGCCTCTGACCTGCAACTTGCCTGTCTGTTGCTCTAAAAATGACTCGGTCTGATTTTATTAAGAAGTGCTCCACAGTGGAAAAGAGAAGAAAAGCTGAGCTAAGTGCTGCCGTCTAGCAGAGTATGAAATGCTTGCACCAGGGAGGGGACACGCTCTGCGTCCCTGGGAGTTAATGGCTGGAGCATTCCTAGCAAGAGGCTGTCACGAGTGGTGGACTGGGAGGGACTCTAAGCTTGTCTTAGAGCTGAGTCCTGTATGAAAGGTTTATTTAATTTAGAACATGGGCCAGGCTCCAATGATTATTCCTTCCAAATACTGTCTCATGACTGTGTTTACTTAAATTATGTTGAGTTTGTCTGACCCTGCTGACTGATTCCATGTCTTCATGGGCAGTGCACTATCCAGTACAGGTTTTCAGGCCAGCAGTAAGCAAGGCAAGTTGACAAACGGCCCAGAACTGTCCCTAGTCCTGTGCACTGGGGTGTAATAAACTAATTCTGGTCTTTATTGTCATCACAGTTTGAGCGTCTACAAGATATGTCATAGAGGGAATTTAATTCCTCATGGAATAATACACAACATGCTATTCAGCTCTATGTCGCAATAACCTGTAGGACAACTACCACTCCATGTGGGCAGTGTTGACCTCCATGGAGCCAGACACCTTACCCTGCATCAGTTGCTTTCCTCCTGGCCAGTGGCAAGATGACACCATAAGATCAGTCAGCAACACGAGTTATCCAGACATAGTGAGTAATGTGGAAGAAGACAGTAAAGCAAGATGCAGGTTAACTCAAACCTAGTAAAGAAATTGGTTTTCACAAACCTAAGTGGTGTTTAAGTTTTAAGTTACACAACTCAGGGGCATCACTGCATTTGAGAGCTTAGCAGAATTCAAAAAATGCAGAATGTAGATTCATAAAAGCTCACAGGAATTGCCATACTGAATCATACCTGAGGGTCGTTCAGAGTAAGTTTTCACAGTGTCTACTGCTAGATACTCCAGAGGAAGGTGCAAGAAATCATATCGTTCTTAATAGTTTTAACATTTATTTCAAGAACTCAAACTAAGATTTACTAATGCATATGTGGAGTGTACATACCTACATGTGGATATGGACATTTATGCAGGGAAGGCTGTTCATACCTTAGAAAGCAATTGCTCAGACCATTGGAGAGGAAGTTAGATAGTCACCTGAGCTTGACCTCAGAATACAAATACAACCTTCAATTTATAACCAAGACAGCATTCAGTAGAAGTAAGGAGACATATTATAACCTCTGATCTATTGCATGAGTAAAACCTGCAACTGGAATATTGCTCTGATTTGTAGTGGCCATGCTTGCTAGTCAAGAATGCTGACAAATTATATTTCAGACCAAAAGCTGTAAGAATTAAGTCAATCTGAAAAAAGCCTTTCCTACTATAAAACTTTCAAAACTAAATAAGCTTGATCAATTTTAGTTTTCAAACTATAGGTTACGTATTGACTTGTTTATGGTTTTCAAGTACCTAAATGAAGAGTAGGCTTGCCATAGTAAAGAATAGTTTAGTCTAGGAGTGTAAATATATAGAAGATTCACTGACTCAAAGCCAAAAGAAGATACAAGTCAGACTAGATATAAGGCAGTAGAGAGCTTTGGGGGTTTGGAGTGGTTTTTTGGTTCGTTTCACAACAAAGTCAACTGTTGGTACACCTAAATGATATGATGACTGCTTTGCAAAGCAAGCATTTTTGGGGTTTTTTTGGTTTTTTTTTTTTTCCATGGATGTGTTTTAGCTCAGCTAGTGGACTTTTTGCAGATACCACAGAGTTGTTAGGCTGCTGAGTTGCTTTTTGCTTCTGGTCAGTCTACATAACCAGAATGATCTCTGTGGTTCTCGGATGAATTCTCTCAATTTTTGCTAACATTAAGAATCACAAATATAGATATTCTAGCATATAAATAAACCTTGCTAAATTTCAGCCCTAGCAGTCGGTGTCAGTTAAGTCCTAACTGAAGGAGAGGTAGAGGATACACGTGTACTTCGTTGTTTGGACTCAGGAATTCTTGCTCTTTCCTGTTACGAGTGTTCCTTGCAGTTTATTATGGAGAGCTGATGCTAGTATCTCTTGCTGACAGGATTCTAAGTTACAGGAGTAGTGGCCTGATCCAATGTGGTAATGCTTATATTCATCCAGCTGATTGTGTTCGGAATAACTGTTAAAACTGCTAACCTGTTCATAAACCAACAGTCACTTCCTCTGTCATGCGTTTGCCTTTCCTGCAGGAGCAGGTGGAGTATCACTGATAAAACACTCCTGGTCCTAGATAGAGAACCCAGCAATGTAAGTCACTGCCCCAGGAGCCAAATTCTTTGTTATGTGATTGTAAAAATTTAGCTTCAACAAACATGATCTTATGGCCTGCTTCTCCCTGCTGAAGTGGCTCCCCTCTTCCTCTAACAAGGGTCTCTATCTTCATATCTGTTCCCAGTGCTCTTGGAGACCATAGTAACTATCCATTGGGAATGAAGTGTACTTTTCCTGGGGAAGACAACAAGACTAAATTATTCAAGCAGTAGCTAACACTGCAACAGATTTTTTTAAATTTTATTTTATTTTATTAGTAATAGCATGCAGAATTTTGGCAAGATCTGCTGGGCTTTTTTGTGTGTGCGTGCCTTACAATAGGTGGGTGTCTGAGGGTGGCAGGCTCTTGGCAGCATTTCACATTCTGTCTGATGAGTAAAAAATGATAATCAAAAGAAAAGCTAGTGTTCCATACCTTCTTTTTCCTTAATGCTATTGGTAAGTCATGCACATCAGATCCATGAACATCACAGATGGTGGGGCTAATGTTTTTTAAAGCCTTGAGTGAGTTTATATGGAGCTATTCAGAGAACAAAGCAGGAGGAAATTCCTCAGTATGAAGCACACACTGAACTCAAATGGGTGGGAGGCATCCCCTCTCTTCCTTCCTCATCCCTCCCCAACCCCTGTCCCCAAAGCGAGCTGCATAGTCTTGCGCTAGCAAATGCTCTGGTAAGAGTGGCTCCTTGGGAACCCCAGGCTCTGGTTTAGCAGTTTTCCTGCTTGAAGTTCTGAGAGAAAGAAAAATATGGCTTAAAGCAGAGAAAGCACCATCCCATGGAAACCCCTCCAGTTGCTCCTCTCTGCTATGCAATAGGTTGTTACTACCAGGGACTCCCACTGCACCTTTCAATTCTTGGACCTTGGACCAGTCACCTAACCTTTTTAGCTCATTATCTCTGCTTGTGAAAGCAATGCATTGTGGGTATTTTTGGTTTTTTCTTTTTAATTACATTTCTCTGTGTTTACTTTGATCAGAATTGATTGACTTGTTTTCCTGAGGTGTTGCATCAGTTCTTTAAGATGCTGAATAATAATACTTTGCATGCTTGTGTGATCAGCCAAATCTTATCGCATGTCTAATGTGCAGGGTGAAAGCAGGTGATGTATGGATGTCAGAAACAAAGTCATGCTGCCCTATGAACCTCAAAATACATAATCATACACAACTCTGAAATGTGCTTCTGACATAGGTGACTCCAGCCCCTGTGGGATGCCTTCTGAGGGGCTCCTCAATTTCATAAGCCCACTTCATGAAGCCAGTGTTTCCACGTGTTTAGGGGGTAAATAAAATAATTCCAGGAGAATAACCAGAGTGGAGGTTTCTAAATCCTTGTTTCTCTTCTCCAGGACATCAGATCTTTTTGAGTCTATTTTTATTGTACAAGATGGTGGTTCCCCTCCCTCTCTCCTTTGCATACTGTCTCCCCCTCTGCCCGCCCCTTCCCCTTTTGCATGCCATGGAAGATGATTTGGAACCGTCTAGCGTGCGTGCACACACACACATTCTCTTGCTGATTTGTTCCTGCCAAAAGCCCAGGTTATGGATTCATACATCACCTGCCTGTGTAAAACGCATGTGCATGCTGCCGTCCTCAATAACCGGAATGTGTTTTCTGTTCTTTTGTTTTTTGTTTTGGTTTTTTGTTTTGTTTTTTTTGTTTTGTTTTTGTGTGGATTTTCTGCAGTGTGGTTTACCAGGACGGATTTTACGGTGCTGACCTCTATGTAAGTACACACACCGGAGCCTTCTTGTCCCCAACCCCTGACAAGCCAGCCTTTTTTTTTTTTTCTTTTGATTTGTTTGTTTGGTTTGGTTTGTTTTTTTAAATATCATTTACTTTAATTTTCTTCTTCCTTGTGGATATATATATTTATATATTTAGGAATGCAAGCATGCTTCTCTGTCACTGCGCTTGCCCCTGGGTGCAAGACCTAAGCCTTTGGGTTTCCTGATCATTGCCAGGGTCAGTTTACTGGGTGTCCTGTCCCCCACATGCACACTGCTACTAATCAACCTGAGAGATGATTAGCAAATTAAAATTTCTCTCAACACTTCTCTCATTTACATAATTTGGATATAAAAATAACAGGACTGGTTTAGCCTCAGACCTTCCCTTTCCTTCTCCCCCTCCCCCCTCCCCTTTCTCTCCCCTCTTGGGGCCCTTTCAGGTTTGATTTGTGCAGCCCATACTAAACTGAGTGAGCTGTATGTTTAAAAATGTTCCTGTGCCACTGGGATGTGGATATAATCCCTTTGGAGAAGACACTGGGACTGATTAAAAATGGAGACTGAGATGCTAGAGTGAAAACTGACATCTCATTTTGCTGGTAGAAATGGTACCTAAATAGGCTAGATTCTCTCACCCCTTTGGGGAATTGTAAAGTACAAATATGTGGAGATGTTCGGTTAGAAGAGTCAGCAGCTGCCTCCTGTCTGGGAATTAGCTCTGATACCACGGGAGACTTTGTCCTGTCATTGTCTTTGTCCTACCTAGCCAGTCGGTATTGCAAATCTCCAGGGCATCCATGTATAGGTAGGCGGGTTGTGGATGGAGGGATTCTGACTGGCCAGTGCAAAAAGCGGTTTCCTCTCTGATGGAGAGCTGTTGCAGAGCAGCTGTGGTAGGAATATGCCCTTCAAAGCCAAAATGTTCAGGTCCGCTACTGCCATTGCAACCTGTGGCCTGCCTGGCTCTAGCAGAGCTCCCTTTCGCGGTATTGTAGATAATAGCTTTTTGGAGCTGGGGAAGTTTCGTACTGGGTAGCGCCACAGTTGTCAGCATGGAATTCACATCCCCACTCCTTTGAAGGTGCTACTCTTGATGTTTATAAAAGGGGCCCTAGGGTTAGACTCAAGATAAAGGATGGAATTAGCTTTTGGATTTTATTGTCTTATATGGAGGGTCACGCCTTGTAAAGGTGCTTTTCTCAACACACAGCGGTTGGAAGACATGCTCTCTGGGCACAGAGATACTGGGTGCGGTTCTTCATTCTTACGTATACTATCATGTGCGCAGTCCTGCCCAGTCAAGTGTTCCTTTATGAAACTGTGTCAAGGACTACAGAAGGTTCTGGGTTTTTCTGCCTTCCTCCAAAAACACCAGCTTTGCCAACCACTGACTTTGCTACAGCAAATAAGCAAGCAAACGAGCAATGTTTAATTCATCTTCCCTCAGAGTATGGCATCTAAGAGACTCCTTCAGAGCTTCCATTGCAGGGGGAGGAGAGGCTTATTGAACATCTTTTAAGGACAGAGACTTCAGTAGTGAAGAATCCCCCCATAACTGTATGGTGCTGCAATGCAGTGGCATCATGTAACACAAAACCAAGCCCCACTTCAGGTTAGAACCGTTAGGTGGGCTTCTGAAAACTTTGCTGTTGGTAGCTGTGGTCTCACTGTTAGAAACTAAGATGATAGAAGAGGGGACTCATTAAGGTAAATGGTGGTGCTTTTTGCTATGTTAATTGCTGCCCAGAGCCCTCCAGTGGAGCTCAGGAAAAATTAATCATAATCCAAAGGTGAAGTGCCGCTTCCAAACAATTTGCTTGGCACAGGTAGAAAGGTAACAGCGTCTCTGTGCCCCACTGATTTGTCGTGCTTTTCACTGCAGTGCTTACATCCTTCTGGTTGCTGTGAAAGGCTTGTCCAGATTGTGGAAGGGGTGGCAGAGGATACTTCAGTTAGGACTGGGAGGAAAGTTGAACTTAGGTTCCCTTAGGTCTTCTGAGTCTATAGGGTAGTAGGGGTGGAAAGGAACTGAGCTGTCAGGGAGTGGTTAGTGGTAGGTAGGATGAAGGGTAACTGTCCCAAGTTTGGGCTGCTTTTTCTGCATACATGTTATGCACCAATTTCTCAATTTCCTACTCCTCCTCTTCCTCACTCCTTTTTTCTCTCCTGGGGCAACCATCCTGCTAGCCATTTCTTCTGTGAAGAAGGCATTCCATCTCTTGTTGGATGCGTCTCACTCTGGCAAGACACCTGAATTCATAAAACAAGCTGCCCCCAGGATGCAGAGGGCTTCATTTTGGTTCATAAGAAAGGTTATCTTTCTTCTACAATGGGATCAAACTGGGTGGCGGGGGGGGATCCCAAACAAACCCACCGTGCGAAGACCGCTGCTGCCTGTGAAAAGCGTGCTTGCATCCACTGGAAAGAAAAGGCTGGTGAGCCCTCCCGCGGGCTGTTTGTATGATTGTTTCTTTCCACAGCTGTGTTTTTTTGAACTGCTCTTCCTGTGTTCTGTTATAGAATAGTCTTACAGGAACCAATCATTAGCGCTAAAATACCTCAGGTAGGAGTGCCAGTGTGACCTGCCAACCGATCAGATTGTGGATTGCAGTGGAAAAAACTGAATTATACTAACCATTCCAGCACCACATTAGAGATGGGAACAGAGGCTTTTTTAGGGCAGCGCAGACTCACGTGTGATCCAAGCCCCCGCTGTAGCAGGGCGGCGTGTGTCCAGATTTCACACCGAGTGGCATTTCATTCAAACAAAAAAATAATATAAATTTAATGGAAGGGTTAATAAGGTCATGCTTGTCCCATTACCATGTAGAAGCACCTGCTGCAATGGACGCTATTGTCCTGTCACCTCTTTTAATTCATTCATGCTCATTCCTGGTGCACATATGCCACCCTTCTAATACAGAAATACTAGAAATGGTTCTTGCCCTTTCTCCTTCTTAACTTCTGTTTTAGGGCAGTTTTGGGGGTGGAGAAGACACATTTGAGATACAGCAAATAAAAGATTGTAAAAACAGGCTTGCTGCCTAAACCTGGCAGGTGTTCAAACATATCTAACTGGTACCATGAGTTACACGTTTCTCCAGGGGTGTGGGAATGCTTGTGTCTTAGTGGCATAAGGACTCTTTGGAGTAAAGAGGGCCAGCAACTCACTTTGTATGCCTGTCTAAGGTAACAAGGGAAAGGGAAAAGGGAGGATTATACCATAGGATACACTGACATAGTAAGTTGTAGTTCCTCAAGTTCTCATTGGATTCATCACCTTACGGATGTGAAGAGTGGAAGAGAAGATGGACTTATTTTTAGCTGAACTGTATAGTCTTAAAGCACTCATTCATCTACATTAACATGCTCAGTAATTGGAATGCTGCTTGAGTTAGGACTGCAGCTTCCTGTATATGTTGTTTTGTCATGTTTGTGTTATTTATGGGAATACGTGACAATATTGAAAAAGCTATCATCTAATTTTAAAGGAGGAATTAAAAAATACGTATTGTCTTGCTTCATTGATGAGCCAAGGATGATAACATCACAGAAGAGTCGTTTAAAATTTGGGCTTTCATGAATACCTGAGCAAATACAGTCATTTGACAGTTGAACTTTAAAGGCTCAAGTGCTACACACTCACATGGAGAAAGGGAGAAACCAGCAACACTGACAGGATACCCAGAGAAAGAGAACTTGAATTAAGATAAGCAACATTTAGGATTGTGTTAATCTCTCACGTGTTCCCCAGACAGTCCAAAACACTGTACCAGACAAGTCCATTTATACGATCCCTTTGGTTGTTACTGCCCAGTAAAAATGCATAAGCCTTTTCCTTAGTTCTCCTATTTCTTTGTCGAGGCAGTGTTTAAACTGTCCCTTTGATAAAAACGCCTCTAACTTAACATCTTCGTAAAGAAGCTCAGCCACACTTATTTCTTTTGAGACAAGGCTAAAGATTTTAAAAACCAAACCTAGATGGAACCTGTCCCTGTGAAGTGACTTCAATAGATGGAGTGGGAGTTTGCATGGCTGTCTTGGGTTTCAGGTACTATGCCACTCGATGCTGTTTTCTGTTGCAGTTTGGCTGGGGCACTGGAGGAGTGTGGTGCAGCTAGTAAGGGCCTTTTTTTTTTTAATTATTACTATTATTTTTCTTTTCTTGGGAAACACAATTGTTCATGTTTGTTGAAGATGCTCTACTCTGTTATAGTTTATATTTACTAGAGTATGCAAAGTGAGGGGCATCAGAAACCACTTTAGGGTGGTAGGACCGTGTAGCTAAGGTTATGGATGAACTCTGCATACCAGTTAAAGTTGTGTGTGAACAAGAATAGCAGGAGAAAATAACTGGTGCATTGGACAAGCTGAGCAGGGCTTTAGATGCACTGATGGAATTATAGGTGGGTCCTGAGTTATTGAGAACAGGAGCATCAGCTGGGTAAGACAACCTGCACAGTGTCTCCTTTGCTCTGTACTGGTCCCAGAGCTTGTTGAAAGCAATTGCGAAATAACAAGTAATAGTTTCAAGTTTCCTTCTCCTTCCTTCACCCTGTTTTGGTGTATGACCTGCTGGTTTTGCATGACCTGCTGGTCATGCTAAGTACATCCCTGTGTCAGAAATCCCCCAGCCGTCCACACTCATTGCTCCTATGACAGGAACGTACCATGGCCATTATAATCCCCATTTTTGGTTTTATTTGAAGTACACGCAAGTAGAATTTGCCAGACCGCTTTGAACTGAGCAGGTCTGCCCATGTGTGTGTACCTCTATCCTTTGAACTTTTTTTTTTTAAATTAACAGTAGCTTCAATTTTGCATCAGTGCATGGTTAAAAAGCAATACACGTCGGCTATTTCTTAACTTCATTTCTCCAATGAATTATTTCTCCTGTTTTTTTTTGTTTGTTGTGCAGTTGACTGAAGAAATGTTAACATCCCGCTCTAAATCTCTCAGTGGAGTCTCTGTTCCCTTCTCTGATATAACAGATGGGTTATTGCTTGTTATAATTATTAACATTGTGGTGTGGGACAGGGCTAGGGTGGGAGCCATTCCGGGGGGCGAGGGCGGGAGGCTGCGGGAGTCCGTTAAGGTTGGAATGTTAACTCCAGTGGTGACTGACTGTTTCCGTAATAGCAGGTTGTTGTGGCTGCACGCTCTAGTACTTGAGGCTGTGTACTTCACTGAGCTTGTGGTAGAGCCTAGGGCGAACTGCTGTCCCAAGAGAATGCTGGGATGGATAGAACTAGCCAATATGAGTCTGAACGTGGTGACTTTGCTGGTTGTTCTAGCTCCAGATGTCGGCATGCTTAGTTTTTAATTTTGATTAATAAATGTTACGCCATTCCCCTCCCACACCTGATTCCAACCCTTCTTTTCTTTTCTTCTTCTTTTTGTTTTGTTTTGGTTTGGTTTCATTTTCCTTTATGAGAGACATGAATTAAGAGAATTACATGATAACCCTTTTTGGTTTCAAACTGCATCTCACTGTCATGTTCAGAGTATGGGCCAGGCACATTTGAAATGGCTTCTGATCTGAAATGTGGCTGGCAAGCGTGGGGCGGAGTGGGGAGAAATCTGGGTGAATGCTGAAGCTGGCTGCCCTGAGGGAGGGTTCTGCCAGTCAAAAATGTCCCATATACTGTGCCCAAGTGACAGACCCCATGAAGAGTTCGGGAAGTTCGTAAACTTAAGGGAATACCACAATGACGTTGGTATGGAGTTTTGTCTTAATTTAGTGAGGTTGATGAGGGTTTGATTTGGATTAAGGCTGTACCTCGTTCCTCTCTTCTCTGTCGTGTTTTGGAGGTGGGAGCGATGGTGGTGCAATGGTAGCATGCTAAAACCAAGCTACACCTCCCCAAATGGTAAATCCAAAATGCAGGGACTGAAAGAGCTAGATGTGATTAAAAGGACAAAATTGTAACATGATATCTCCTTCAGGCAATGTAGTCATGTTCCAGAGGTGTAGTTCTGTGTTGCTTTCTTCTATTAGCCGGAAGATTGAAGGGACTCCCCACATGTGTTTTGGATAGCACGTTAGCCTTCGTGGGGCTAACACAGGCCCCACAAAAGCAATCAAAATTAATTTGAAATCACTCCTTCTAATTTAAAAGCTGTCTAGTCCAAAACTGAACACTGCTGAGCAAACACACAGTCCTGTAGTGGAGCTGATCTTGTACTCTTAGTTAGATACATACAAAAGATGTATAGGGAAGAAGTGGTAGAGGTATGTTGAGCTGATTCTGGAGGTGAAGAACATAAGTCTGCCTTATGGTCCTTCAACTTCTGAAATGTCAGTTGAAGAAAAAAAAAAAAAGCCAGAAGCAGTCTGGAATTTTCTGATGTTATTTATGGCTCATTGTATTTCTAGCAAAGCTATGGTTCATTTACCATTGCCCTCCCTAAGTTAACTAAAATGTGTTCAGAAATGTACAGTAAAGATCTAACCTGGGCTTCAGAGCCCTCTTTGCTGCCTGCCCATTAAACCCTTACCCCTGGTCCAAAAGGTGGCCTCCGTCCTTCGTTACTGCAGGTTGTCCAGAGCTGCCTGTCTGAGCCAGTTCTCCCTCTACTCCAGGAGCTTCTTGTGGGAGTTCCAGGAGGAGACCCACAGGTCTTCCATTGGGTCAGGATTCACATTTTGCCAACCCAGCTCTAACTATGTTTTTAGTAACTACCTCTTATCAGTGTAAGCATCTGAAAGACCTTTACTACAGGTGTGTGGTGTGGGCAGAAACAACAGCAGCAATACAGACTGTTCTGGCATAAGTTTCCCTGACCTGTTTCCTTCTAACACAGAGAGATGGAAGAATGGTCTGGTTTGTACCTCTGTCAATTTGACTGTTGCCAGCCCTGAGACTACCAGAGTTTGTCTTCTCTGGCTGTCTTTTCCTGATTGCTTTTTGGCTTTTCTGGCTATTGGTACTTATATGCGTGTGGACCAAATTAAATTCTAGCCTTTTGGGTTTCCCAGGCTTAAAGAGATAGAAGGGGGGGGGAAAGCAGGAATTTCTCAGAATGGTCCCCTTTCTAAAATACACGCTTTGCGCAAAGTCCCTACCTCCGATTTCCCCAGCATAAGAAGAAGGGGACATAAAAATTATGTTTTATGCAAGATTTCAGCTCTCCTCCTGGTTTTCAGTACTTCCATGCCAAATCTAATTTCCTAAGGCTTGCCTTAGTTTATTCCTTCTGCTAAGCAACGGGGTAATGGAAGAGTCTCCCTGGTCCTTCTGAAGAATACACACGAGTCAATGGGCGATGCTTGCGGTAAACATGACATGGGAGCTGATGCAGTTTGAAACACTTCCTCTCCTTGTGATGTGTGTGATTGTTATTTTTTTTAAATTTTTATTTTTTTTTAATGCTCTGCGTGGGTGGACAGGTATCTGTAAAGTCAGTTCTCTTCTCTCCTGCAGGGTGGATACGCAGCCTACAGATATGCACAGCCTGCTACTGCAACAGCAGCCACGGCCGCTGCAGCCGCTGCAGCAGCTTACAGCGATGGGTATGTAAGGGGGAGGCGTCCCCGGGTGCTAGCTTGCTGTGCTCAGGGATTCCAGGAGCCATTGATCCATTACAGTACTTCGACTTCTCTCCCCATTTCTTTGTCTCACTTGCACTGGCACGCGCACACGTGCATGCACAGCCCAACGTGAGAGACTTGAATGCACGGTTTGTCTCTCCGCTCCCGGGCAGCGTTGCCCTCCGGTGTTTGTGAGCTGGCACGAATCCTGGCCTCTTCCCTGTCCTTGTGATTCTCTGCACAAAGGAGGCAGTGTGGTTACGGCCTCGGAGTCAAAAGACCTGCCTTGCCTCACCAGGTCCTGGCTTGTGTGGCTCTGGGCAGGTTGTTTAATCGCTGGGTGCCTTTCTCTCCCCATCGTAAAGTAAAAATTACTCAGCTCAAACAGTACTCTAGGATGCTTTAACATACAACTCCATATAGATATAAAGGATTATTGTCATCAGATTGCTTGCCTTAAGATTTTTCATTTCCTGTGCAGTGAGGCCAGGTTTTAATCCTAGCGCATGCGAGACCATTAAAGTTTATACTCCCTTTTCATTCTGGAGAGCACCTCACTGCTTTCCATTTAGCAGCTGTTACCGTGCCCGTAGCGTTAGCGCCAGCAGTCACTCTCTTCCCAAATTGCATCACGTGAGGTAAGGGATGCACTAGCTGTCATGTCAAAGGCGCTGACCTCTTTCCTACAGGTCAAGCTCATGGCTTCTGCCACATTCCTCCTTGCAGGCTGTTCTCTCGCCCATCTCATACGATGCATGGCAGCATGCCCATAGGATCTCTCTGAAGAGGGGCTGCCTGCGTGCATGTGTGTGCATGTATGCATACATACGTGTAGAAGGGCACGCTACTTCTTCCATTGCCTGTGGTCAGACAGGTGTTTCTCTGCCCTTCCAAAGTGACTTTTTTTTTTGTATTTTTTCTCCCTCTCTTCAGTTATGGCAGGGTGTACACAGCAGATCCTTACCATGCCCTTGCCCCTGCCGCTAGCTACGGAGTTGGCGCTGTGGTAAGTGGGTTTTCTTTCTCGTGCTGTTTCTCATTTTCCAGCTTGGGGAACAGCTGTTCACTGGGTATCAGGTAATGAAACTTCACCCAGAAAAACGTTTTTGCTGAGGGAGGAGGCCCTCAGCTGCCATGCCGGCTTCCCAGTTCTGCATTCATATGTCTGTGTGTGTGCAGTAGGAGAGGAGCCAGGTTGTAAGAGACCAGTTATTACTTGGTCTTGCAAAATACCTAGTACAAAGGAGATGGCAGATAAATGACCTGAAATGCCAGGGGACAGAACACTGTTGGCAAATCAGCAGAACTGTATCAAGGTGATACATAGAGCAAAAATCAGCAATAGCTAGAGATGCAAGACACCCTTTCTTGCCACGTTGCATGTTGAGAAGTCACTTCTAAGAAACAAAAGAATTAGTTGTTCTCATGACATCTTGCAGCAAAGCTGCTCCACTTGGTTTGTTCTTCCACTAGTGGAAGGATGCGGTGTCCTGCCTGCCAGCAATAGTTACACAAGCGCAGGAATTGAGGTATGCTGGCATTGGAGGGGAGTGGAACAGCTTGCTGAAAACACATTTGCCCATCTGCTTCTAGCCAGCGCAGTATCTGTTGTTGCAAAGGCTGGAATGCAAATGTGTTCAGAGAAAAACACACCTAAATATAGATATCTGCAGTGTAGCACCTCTGTTTGAGCCTCCGCTCATCATGTGGATTCTCTTTAGGGTCGATGAAGGAAAAGCAGGTACTTCTAGGATGCCAGGTCATTGTGTCTGTTTTAGACCTTTACCTTAAGGTGAGATGAAGAGCATCCTAGAAGTCCTTGTTTCTGCTATCCATAAAGTCAGCCTAGACAACTGGCTCGGAGATTAGGACTCATGAGTCCCATCTCTGGTACTGAACTCCCTTCAGCTGAGACTTGCCAAATTTCACCTGCAGCTGGCTGGCTGTGAGCATGTTCTCCTGAGCCATGTCTTTGGTTTTGCAGGCAAGGTTCTCCTCTCTTGCTTCTTAGAGATGCTGATGGTGGTGGGTCGATCCCAGGACATATCCATTATTTCTGAGAGGATTCGGGTGCTGTCCCAGGTGTTTCTTCACAGTTGACCTGCTAACAACCTCTTTTTCTCTCATTTAATTACTACAGGCAAGTTTATACCGAGGTGGCTACAGCCGATTTGCCCCCTACTGAAGTGACGTGAGCCCCCTGCAAGTGGGACAGCCCCCCGAGTTCATGAGGCCTGGCTATTGCAATATTTACTAGTAGAGGAACTCTATAGCAAGACGAGGAGGAAAAACAAAAAACAAAAGAGAAAATACTTTTTTATACCTCACTATGTTCTTTGAATATGTATTTTTTTTCCTTTAAATTTCTGCCTTTAATTCTTTTGTTCCAAAGATTGTGCATTTTTTTTTGTTTTGTTTTCATTTTGGGGTTTTTTTTAACTGTGGTAAAAATAATGCATTTCCATGTCTGTATGTTGGTGCATAGCTTATCCTACCAATCACGGAAAAGGCGATTAGCGATAAGGAAAGCTGTTAGAAACCTATACCATGTGATTAATCAGGAACACGCAGACAGTTACTTCCCTGGGTCTGGTGCTTGGTGTCTGCGAGACAGGAGGATGCGAGGGAGAAGTCTCCACCTGCCATGTTTCTGGTCTACAGAAGGAAGCACTGTGTCCGGGACCTTAATGCTGGTGGGAAATAGTCATTTACATTTGAAATTGGGGGAAATGCAGAGACGTTCCTCATTTTTATCACCATTTGATGCGCACAGATTTGGGACAATTTCAGCAGTGTCAGGATTTTAGACTTGGCAAGAGAAGATTTCCTCAACCTGCCCAAAGACTTTGGCTGTTACATGCTGTACAGGGGACAAGACTTTAAAAGGAGTTTTTTTGATGAGGATGGTCTTTCCCCACCCCACACAACTTATTCTAGCTGACTGTTGTCCACTGCTGATGGCTGTAATTATCTTAGTTTTCCTTCCTTCTTTTCAAGATCTTTCTCCCTTGCTGTCCCTTTCCTCCTCTTTCTTTCTCCGAGGAATGGCAGATGCAGTGCAGCATTGCACAGAGTACCTCTGTTGCGGACAGCAAGTGGTTAAACTTACAGCGAAAGAAAGCTAGCTGAAAAATCGTCCGGTGCTTGGGTGCTCAGAGATGCAGCGTGCAAGGTCTCTTGTGTTCATCCTGAGATGCTTAGGGACTTCTGCAAGTAATCTCTTTCAAATAACATGAGTGAGGAAAAACAAGTCATGTATAAGCTCCTGAGGCGAGGGGCAAGCATGTGGGTTTGTGTAGGGGAAGAGGGTCTTTTATATCTAAACATGATCCTGAAGTAGTTTTGGTTCAGTTGGGAGTTTAAGGGAAAGCAGAAGGAGTTTGTGCAAGCTCTGAGTTCATAGGAACTTCCCACCACAAGCTATTTCAGGCCCTTACATAGTTGCATTGGAGCCCCTGGGTCTGTTTTGCCCAGCCTCTCATAGAAAGTTGTGCACCTGGTCTGCTGAGTCCATATAGACACTACATATTAAGCGATTTGGAAGCAGAGAGATGATTTAGGGGAGTGTTCTACAACTCCCACACTGCCTCCCTTATGCTGTCACTTACAGCAATTTTGCTGTGTTTCAAAGTCAGCGTTTTTAGGTGACCACGTGAGCTGTGCTGTGATGGGGAGTTGCTGCTCTCCAGACCTCCCTGCTCAGGTGCTGGCTCCTCAAGCGCCCCCAGTAACCCCAGTGCTCAGAGGCAGGGTCTCTTACCACCCCAGGAGCAGGGTTTTATTAGGCTGCCTCGACTCCCTCAGTTGGTACTGGGGTGAGCTCACCATCCCCAGGAGGGCTGCTGGGAGCCTGGGTTTGTTGGTGGAGCCCATCCAACTCCTGTCATACACCTGCTTCTCCATCCACCACTGACAGCGGAATAGGAAACCTCCTGCGTTTAACACTAAGCAATGTCAACCAGCAGAGCTCCCAGGGAGGTGTTGTGGCCCAGCCACAGGTAACCACACATTTTTTTTTGCTCTTCCCCAGCGATATTTGTAGCCTCTCTGTGTGCAGCAGAGAGGCAGCACCTCAAATGGGAGGAATGGGGAAGCCATTAGTTAAGCTAGAGACCCTGAAGCTATTGATTCTCTGGAGGAATAGCTAGAAGAGGGGACACCAAACTGCCAGCCTGTTGGCCACCTTTTATCATTATTTTTTTCTGGTTTTATTGTTGGTTTTTAACTTTTTTTTTTTCAAGCCAAAGTTTGGTTTGTTGCTGTTATGACAATTTTTTTGTTGTTTGTATATAAATATTTTAATTAGCTTGAAAATGGGGAGGGGGGAACAGGGTGTCGGGGCTTTCACAAAATCTAGGAAATGAGGGGGACTCAGGATGCCTGGGGGGCTTTTACTGAGTTGGGATAGGGGAGGGAGGATTCGTGGGAGAAATAGTCATAATTCAAGGGGAGGCATTTCCACCACAGGGCAGCCAGGGGACTTGTGGAGCTGAGATGCAGCAAAAGCCTCTACTGGACTTGTTCTACCCACCTGTGGGATGGAGGGGCTGAGTGAGGCCATCCCTTCCCTTGCCCGCAGGCGGTTCCTCATGGAGCAGGTCTTGCAGGCTGTGAGTGAGAGGAGAGCAGCTCACAGAGCCTGCCGGGGGCAGCTGCTCGCCCCTCTGCCCCTTCCCTGCCTTTCAGTTCAGCTGGTTCTGACTGCAGCTCCCGAAAAGCTGGGCTCTCCCTCCCTTAGTGCCCTCCCCTGCCCTGGCAATGTCCCCTGCGATCCCTACTCCCTTTCACCCACCCCCACCACTTGGCCTCTCTGGAGTAGGGAGGCCAGCCCCATTTCTGCCTCCGAGCAGAGTCTATGCATGGCAGCTTCAGCCCGCCCGAGTATATTAGGAGTGGAGGGGTTTAGTGCAGAAGCGCCCAACCTTTGCGGGGCTGTGGTCCCCTGCAGTATGATCTCTGAGTAATACCTGCTCTAGACCATCCAGCCTGATTCCTCTTGTATCCGAGCCCGGCCTGCTCCAGTCGTTCCCTGCCAGGCTCCTCCGGTGCATTAACCAGATGGTGTCTCCTTGGCTCCATAGTTAATGCTGCAAGACCCCTGCTGAGGCAGCTTGCTGGTAGCCCATCTCCCTGCTCTCAGCTGTGGGCTGCAGAGGGGATGCCGGGAGGCTCGCATGGCTGGGGGCCAGAGGTAGCTCGCTGGTTCCAGGTCTCTGGAGAACCAGACCTCCCAAAAACTTGCACACCAGCTGGAATTTTGCAGCGAGGTTTCTTGAGTGAGTGTTGTGCCATGGCGGGGAGAGCTCTTCAGCCTTTCCTTGCCTCTTGGCAAACAACAGCTCTGGTTTTGCTCAGATGTGTTATGAACTGGCTTGAGATGTGTTCAGAGTAGCCAAGCTGTGGCTATATCCATCTTCTGAAGAAGTGAGGACAAAGCCTATATCTCTCCCTATGCAAAATGAATTACACTTAATGAATTAAATTGGGCCCTGGCTTATTTGACTGATGGCAGCTAGTGCTTGTCCCCGAGACGGGTCTGCAGTCACAGGTCCCTCACAAAGCGGGGTTTGGCTTTCCAAGGGAAACCACCCAGGCAGCCTGGCAAATAGCTTGCTGTTTGTCACCACCTCATCTGGTGGCATCTGGGATTCCTCTTGATGTAGAGGAAAAGATGTTTCTTTAAGTGTTGCTGTTTGTACTGTCTTGCAATAGGTCTGGCCAGCACATGATATTATACTGGTAAAATTTTGGATCGAAGAGTTGATTTATTTAATGTGCTGATGTATCTTTCCTTGTGGGTACCGTCGTGCTGGTACAAAGATGACTTCTACTGGTCTAACTTATTCCCAGTAGAGACTATGCTGTATTGGTGCCCAGCACGTTAACAAACGGTTGTCGCTGCCCTGGTGCCAGGGAGGCTGCACTGTTGCGGGTGGGTTGGCTTTTCTGAGAAAAGCCATGACGGGACCTGGAGACGACGGGGAGGTCAGCACAAGCCTGCAATAGCCAGCTATTCCCAGGTTAAGCAGTCACGTGGATCTTGTGTCATGAGTTCAGATAGACAAAGCCATGTTTTTAAATTAGCTGTGGCTTGGCTGTTTCGGTGCCCGAGAGAGAGTGCTAGCTCAGGAGTCGGAGACCTGTGTTTTGGTCAGGGCTCTGTGATCCTCAAAGGGTCATCAAGGAGCAGTCGTGTCGCTGCTCTAGAACTCGCTTCTCCATCCCTAAAGTGAAGTGGAAGTTTATCCCCTCTTCTCACCCGTCTTGAGATCTGTGGACATGAAGTGCACAGTGGGAGCTGAGGAGGGTTATCTGAGCAGCTGGCTCCAGCGCCAGCTGTGAAAACGGTTAATCAAAACCATTTCCTTGCCTGAAGAGAGACTCTGGCTGCTGGGGTTTCCATTCCAGCACCTGGAGCTTTGGCAGCAGGGAATATAAAGCAGAGCCTCCTGGTTCCAACCCGTGTTTTTCCCCAACCCATCCCTGTCTGTAGCTTCCCATCCCAGACCCAAAGAAGGAGGCAAGTGGAGAACAGGTTTGGGGGAGCACTTAGGCATTCAATAACGGGAAAACCAAACAACAGCTCTGGGGAGCGCTTTTGCTGAGTCTAGCTCCAAAGGGAAAGCGTGGCAGGCAGCCTGTCACCCTCCAGCCTGGCAGAGTCCGGGGGGATGCTGTCCCTGGTGCAGAGGGGTGATTTTTAAAGTATGTTACCTGTTTGCACTGTTATAAAATAGGAGGGGAGGGGGGGGAAACAAACAACCTAGTGAACAAGATGAGCATCCAATGTAATCTTCTTTGTGTTTTTATTTTGTCATGCTCTTGGAAAATGTCAAACATTTTGTAGTATACACCAGTGAGACTTGATTCTTTGTTGCATAAAACAGTATTTTTGGTGATGTTAATGTCTGAAAAGCCCCTTCCCTCCACCACACCTTACTGATTGCCCTCTCCACCCCTTCAACCCCAGTAAACTTCTCTTCTACAGTGAAAACTCCAGTCAACAAGGCCAGCAGGAGTCTGATAGCCAGAGTGTGAAATGGGGCCCTTTTCAAGTAGGCTCTGGGGTTTCTCCCCAGTATGCTTTGCTCTAGCCAGGAGTTGGCAGGATAGACCCCGTCCCTCTGCAATGTGGGCATTGATGGCAGCCTCGGTGGGTGTCCAAGTCCTGTCTCCATTGCTACTGCTAGCCCTGGAGGGCAACTTCTTGCCAGTGGTTGAAAGTGCTGACAGCAGTTGTCCTCTCTGGGTGGCAGTTTTCAGCCGGCCCCAAGCTTGTGCAGGAGACAAGCTGCCCACGCTGCCTCTCCACTTGTGGTGGAGCAAAAAAAAACCGCATCAGCCAAAAACCTTGCCTGATTTCACCAGGAGATTGCTGGTGTCTAAAGCCGTCCACCCGAATATTGGTTTAGCTGGCAGCCAGCAAAATGCCAGTTAATCTTAGGAATGGTTTTTCTTTTTTTATATATTTTTGTTGTTGTTGTTGTTGTTCTGAAGTGGGTCAATAAATCTCTTGCCAGATTCCCAGTTCTCTACTGGTGGAGGGGCTTGTTGCTTCCCCGAGGAGTGAATTCATTACAGAAATCAGGCCTCCCACATAAGTAGTCTCCGTTTTGGTCATGTTTTTCTAATTTTTTTCTGTTCACAGTATTTTGTGTGTGCGCGTGTTGTAGTTTTGGCAGCTTGATTTGGCTGCATTATCAAGTGACAAAATAATCCTCTTTTACCCCAGGGGATATGATTTGGGTTTGGGTTTTTTTCCTTTTTTTTTTTTTTTATAAATATGATAAATCCTGCTTGTAAATAGCTGGAGCTAAAATCTGGGGCTGATAGCGAATGAGAACCAGGGCTGTAGAGCGATAACGGAGCTGGTGGAGTATTTCACTGACCTCACAGGCTGATCTACTTGAGACTTGGAGCTTTTCAGTGCGAGGCTGAGATGCCGCAGCAGCTCCAGTGGCAGCGACGGACTTGCCCCTTCATGCAGTCTCCCCAGCACCTCCCATTGCCAGGTACTGCTGGGGAATGGGACGTGTTCCGAGTGGGGTGCGTTCCCTTCCCCTGGATCATTTCCTAGGACGCCCAAGCCACTTGCCCAGGGTCCCATTTCCCTGCTGACTCTGGAGAAGCAGTATCTGCATCCCAGGGCTTTGTGACAGCCTCTAACTTCCCGCCCTCCCTCATTAAGTATCATATTGTATAGTAGCTTTCAGACCATACAGTATTCATTGGGTTATTCCTATTATTATCAAGTAGCTGGAATTGTGAAGGTCGGAGTAGTTAGATCTTTAGCTTTTATTCCTTTTTTTTTTATTACTATCCATGTGTATAAATTATTGATCATGTTGCTGGCTTTTATAAACTCTAAGCAAGGGGGGAAACTCTTCCTAACCCTTTGCAAATGGTAATGAAGCACTGTTTTTAAATAAAAAGAGAGAAACACCAGTCTGCTGGCTCCCGTGTGTTTGTTTTTCAGTGTATCTGGATGAGTTTCGCTGGTGCATCTCCCCAGCAGGTAAAACACAAAGAAGGGGAAGCTGGTTTGAAGGATGAAGCAGGAGATAGGATCTTTTTAGCAGCGATAAAGGGTTGAAGCCTTGGCAAGTCATGCTGGCAAAATCCCAGCTCAATTCCAGTTCAAACATCGAGCCTTCCATAACCCCCGGCCTTTCCCTGCCATCGTTGCCCGTTGCTGCTTATTTAGCAGAAAAGTGCCACTTGTTGTGTATTTGATAGGGAGCCTTTCCTTTTTTTTTTATTTTTTTTTTATTTATTTTTTCAGATTCCAAGCCTAATCTGTGTTTGAACCTGTTAGTGTGGAAGGAGAGACAGCCATTTCAAATTAGGGTATCAGCATTTTCTTTAATGCCTTTGTAGCCAACCTCCCGCTGTCTGTGTTAGCACAGGTTTAATAGTTAACGCACACAACTGGAAGCCGCTGTTCCTGTGCTCGGCATAAATTTCCTCTGGGAGTTTGGACATGTCTTTTAATCACTGCTCCTGTTGTCCTGCCTGTAAAAGGAGTATCGCTGCAGACAAGCAGAAATTTATTCATATTCTATGAAGTGCTTAGAGGTCCTCAAGTGAAAGTTGTCATGCAAATATGTATCCATATAATCAGATGCCTTTTCTGCTGAAATGATCCTAAAAATAACAAATAATAAAATCCCAGTGGCAAATCTGCAAGTAATTATGGAGACTGATAACTGAGTGAAATGATACAACGAAATATGCCAAGTACAGTTGAGGCCAGCACAGGATTTTCATATTGCTTTTGGAAATGCAAGGTACCATGAACAAAAAGGAGTGGGATAAGGTGTGTCCGCGGGTGGTGGGATTGTCGATAATGATGCCAGAAGGGGCACGAGCTCCTTCAGCATTCCTTCCCAGTATTTACTGAGCAGCTGCAGTGTGTTCCTGTCAGATGATCCTCATTTCGTTCTAACAATAACTCAAAAGAGGATGTTCAGCAGTAACTACTAAAATTAGATGCCTGGAAATCAGGGCTGAATGAGTAATTGTTGTGGAAGAGCTGGTTCCAAGGGATTCTGCATCGGTGAGACCGGGAGAGCTCTTGACATGAAGCTCTGCTGTGCTGGGAGGAAGGCGATACAGAGGCACACTTCAAAAATGCAGCAAAGGTGCTCTAGGTCTTCCAGCCTACCTGCATTTAAAGGCAAAGCCATAAAACGGCCCATCCTGGAATTCCCTAAGAAGTCATTAAAAGTGTTGTGATATTACTACATTGTGCAACCAGGGGTTATCAGAAGTAGAGCTCGTCCGTGGAAGTCAATATGGGTTCTTTGACTGCAAGTTGGCTAAGGAAACGAATGCTCCTGATTTAATACATTCTCTTTCTATAAGCTGTAAATAATTTTAATAAATAATAGACTAATCATGTTAGTTAGGCGTAGCTCATTGCAAGCCACTGCACATAGCAGCGTGTGCAGGCAGCATCCACCGAGGGCAAAGGACACCACTGTCACGTCTGGAAGTAGCTCAGAAGAAGGTTTGAAAACACCCTGGATGTGGGCTCTGGGCCACCGGGTTTGGTGGCAGCCTGAGGTCCACCAACATGGTCACAGAGCATGAGTTCCTCTGCCACACGGCTGTGCTTGGCAGCTGTGCAGAGGGGACTTGGTCAGTAATTACAGCATTTGCTGGAAAGTGTTGTTTGGATCATGTTGAAATAATTTCTGAACTCAAATTGCATTTGCAGAAGTCAGGGGTGAGGCTAATGTGACCGCGAGGGCTGTGTCTGTGCCTGGCACTAATGAGCTGCATCAAGAATTTGAGCCCAAAAGCCCAGGAAGAAGCTCTGATCCCTGTGCCAGTGGTGGGGCTGACCTGTATTGACTCTACTGGTTTAGGGATGGTCATTGGGCATTCCTCTGATAGGAGAGCTTAGCAGCTGGTGTGGGAGGGAGGGTTATTTGTGTGCTTTCTTTCTGTCTTCGTACAAAAATCACAAAGTCCTAGAATAATTTGGGTTGAAGAGACATGTGGAGGTCGTCTAGTCCCATAATTTGCTCAAAGGTCAGTCAAGTTCATCCAACTGCAGCATCTTCAGCGTGAGCTTGGAGATGAAACACCTTCTGGAGTGCCAACAGCTTCACCGGGTCCTAGGAGGTGAGAGGTGACCTGTGGCCTCCTGTGCCTGCAGCCGTGTCTCCTCTGCGTGGGCTGGGGTTGGTCATCGCTTTTGGCTGTTTCACTGGGGTGTGGAAAAGAAAAAATGCAACTTTGCACTTAACTTTGATTTGGACAAGATGTGTTTTCTGCAGTTGCTCTCAGTTTGCCTGAAGCCTGATTATTTCTGGCAAAGCTTGTCCTGCGCTGGCTCCTGCAGCTCCAGCTGGGACCAGTTTAGGGAAGAGATTCCAGCATGGTTTGAGAGCTGTAGCTGGGAGAGAGGGGAAACAGGGGAACAACTGTAAGAGCTCATCTGTTTATTTGTTGAGAAAGAGGACAATTAATTGCTTTCTAGAAGCACTTTGCAAGGGATAAAGGTCTGACTTTTCTAGGGCTTTCCTACCTGGCAGCATCGTAATACGTCCCAGCACTGTGAAGTGAAGCCAGACAACTCCAGCCTTTCCTGTGGGTGTAGGGACTTGCTGCAATTAGTTATTTCCGAAGCATTTCTTAATACCAAATCCTAATCCAGGAGCTTCCAGTGACTTGTGCTAGCCAACTGTATTGCTATGCTCATTGGGGGTGAACCATCTACTGTCCTGGGTGTGTTCCCCGTTTGTCCTGGGCTCACACTGACCCTTCAGCAGCAGCCCAAACCTCTAAGCCTTGGGTGCTGCTCCCCTTCCCTCTGCTGGCTGATGGAGACCAAGCCCTCATCCACAGGGCCAGCCTGAGGGTGCTGCCACCAGCGTGTCCTCATCTCTTTGCAGCAGAGGTCAAGGCTCCTGGTGGGACCCCTATGACCCCGGAAGCAAAGAGGTTGCTGGAATTAAAACTGGAGGAATTTTTGTTTCTGGGAAGAGGCGATTGTCTTCTGCAGGTCTCCAAAGGGGGAGCGGGGAATGTTTGGCTCCTGAGGTGCTGTGGTCACCAGCCCATGACCAGGTTCTAGGAGCCAGCCTTCTCGCTGGAGAAGCCTCGCTGGGTTTGGCTCCTGTCCCGCTGCAGCATGCCGATGCTGGGACTCCTGCCCGAGCCAGGGATGAGCAGAGCCGGCCCCGGGAACAGCTGTCCCAGTTTGCAGAAACTTTCTTGCCTTTTTAAGGACATGCTGAGTGTTGCGCTCTAACTTTAGCACAAAGGTATGGTTGACTTGGCTTCTTTTACTAATGGATGGGTATAAATATATCTGCGCTCGGTGCCTGTCTTGTTCTTCCATGTGTAAACACTGAGCTCTGTCCCAGCTCCTTTTGATGATAAATTCCTCATCTTTTGAATCACAAATCACCTTTTTGTGTGTCAGGAGGAAGCGTCAAAACCCAAAGTCACTTTGCTTTTTATAGCACCGGCGCTCTCCAGCTGAACTCTGCTCAGAAATCACCAGTTTCACAGGGCTCTGCAACAACAGCAGATCTGGCATGTTTACAGCTTTATTGAAATTGCTTTTTGCGCTCCTCTGGGGGCCTCGCCTCGCAGGGTGCCCCAGTCCTCTGATTTCTGCGAGGACGTCGTCCGCCTGGGGAGGCTGAGGAACCTCCCTTTGCATTGGAAACACCAGGGTTTTGCACTTTTGGTTCCTTTGCTGTCAGTGCACTCCGGTTCTGCCGCCGCTGCTGCTCCGGGAGAAGCTGCTCTCCAGAAATAGCTCCCGCTTTTGGCCAAGGGCAGCCTGCGTGGACGAGACGCTGCCGGCTGTCCCCGCGCTCTCGCTAAGCACGGAGGCAGGTGTCCCCCCAGCAAAGGGCGGCCGCAGAGACCGGGATGCCCTGAGCGCAGGAGAGGATGGCTCTCTGGGGAGGGCTTTCTGCTCACCCCAGCGTGAAGGTGGGCAGGCGCCAGGGGTGAGCTGCCCACTCCCTCGTCCCGCTCGGCTGCAGGGCCTGGGGAGCAAGAAAGGGAAAGGGAAAACTGGCACCATCCCGTGCAAAGCTTTGTGCTCCACACCTGTGTCATGGGTGGGGGGCTGAACAAAAAAACTTGGGGGGAAATGAAAAAATTCAGTGTTGGGGAAAAGCTGGTGGCCACTGAACTCGCACTCTTGGCTTGTAGGGTGAGGGCTGAGCTGGCTGCAGGGCTGTGACCCTGGGATAACACTCTTATTTCTCCTCTGTGGACCAGGGTTGGGGTGGGGTTCATGGTGTGGGAGCAGATCTGACCCATCCTCACTTGCCGTTAATGCTACAGCAGGACTGGCACCAAGCTGAGAGCCGGTGCAGCCAGAGGCCCGGAGACCTGAGCCTAACACCCTCCTCGGGGTCAAACTGGGTGAGACTCAGCCCTGAAGCAACGGAGATGACAGCTAGTGCTGAAGCCGACTCATCCCTGGTTAAGCTCCAGGTCCTGCTGTGGTTGAGAGAGATGTTAGCTCTGGGGGGGAGGCCAGCCAGAGCCTTGCTCGGCAACTCGGGTCACCGGTGACTCTGCAAAATACCTCTTCAGCCCTGGGCTCTCAAATAGCTTTGACTTGAAAGGAGCTAATACCTGGAGTAACCACAGGCTGGTGAGTGGCATTAAATGCCTCTTGCAGTATGGAGTCAGGACCTATCAACATCAGCACGAGTAAGTGCTGGGGTCTTTCTGCTGAGCAGCATGAGTGCTGGTGAGTCGCTGGCCCCTGCAGTTATTGGTGAGCTGTGCAGCACAGTGAAACACTTCCTCACCATCAGCCACTGGCCTCACACCAAAACTGGGCAAACCCCCTGCAGGTAGAGCTAAGAGAGGTTGCTCCAGTCATCCCCCTGGGAGCAACGTACAGGAGGGGGCTGTAAGGCAGCCCTAGGACCAAGGGTGATCATAAATAACCCTGGGGATGGGGTGCCAGACCTTCTGGTTTTGCTCCAGCTAAGCCTGGAACCTTCAAGCTGTCAAGCATGTTGCATTTCCCTGAGGAATGGTGTCCTCAAAACAGAAAACAAGAGCAGGCTGAGGCCAAGTTTCACTCCAGGGGATGTATGAGTTTGTGTCAAGCCAGAGCTACTCAAGTCATGGGAGCAGTGACCATCCAATGGCTCCCAGCAATGGCCCAGGGTGCTCAGGGTCACACCAGCCCTGACAGGAGATGCCTCAGGTGGGACATCACAGCACCTGCAGAAAACCCACTGTGACTTGCAGGCCAGGTATGACCCGGTGCCACAGCAGGGAACTGGGGAGGTTTTCTCTCGATGGTGGTGAATGGCCGCTCGGCAGGCAGAGAGCTTTGTTCACCATTTTTCATTCTTTGCCCAGGTGTTTAAATGTTTCTCATTTTGGGTGGAGAAAAGGCATTTTGAGCATTTGTGTTGTGGCTGGGGGTGAGCAGCAACCCTTCTTCTGTTTCTCCTATTAGAAAAAAGCAACCAACCCCCTTCCCCACCAACCGAGTGATAAACCCACTTGTAGAAAAATAAATGATTGCTCTGGAGCCTTGCCCATCTTTGGTGTGCTCTCATCCTGCTTGCCAAGTCCCTGGCTGCTGTTTTGCAGCCAGTCTCTTCACTTGAAATGAAACACCTTGACAAAAATGATGGGGTCCTGGGAGAACCTCCTTGGCTGAGCATCCCTCTCCCCACTGACAGCTGATGGCATCGAGGGCAAGTCCTGTGCAGCCACGGTGCAGAGCCCAAGAGCCAGGTTGGGCCTGTAAGGCAGCAGCACCTGGCCCTCCTTGGAGCTAGGTAGATGCACGGTGGGTTTATACTCAGACCCCCTTGGGAAGATGTGAGATACTTGATTGTCCAGTGCCCTTCTATGGCTTCATGTCCTCTTACTGGTGACCCTCACAGCTAAGAGACACCCAAAGGCACAAAGGAGCATCCTTATGGGCACTGCCAAGGCCCAGATCCTGACAAGTCTTGGTGTGTAGAAACCATGACTTGAAAAACAGATGGGTCCTGGTACAGCACCTTCCCAAAGGGAACCCTGGAGATTTTGCTCTCCGTGTACATCCCACCCCATTCCCTCCCCACAACAGCAGCCATGTAGGTCTCCTGGGGCCACATGTTTCTAGATGAATTACCAGCACTGAGTAACTGTGCCCAAAATATGACAGAAGAGGCAATAGGTGAGTCTCCTCTCTTCTGCTTTCCAAATGACCAGGTCCCCAGCTTTGAGCTCTGCTACGCTGCCCCAGCTCCTTGGCTCCTTGTTAGGTGGCTGCTCGGGGAGTGCCGCAGAGCAGGAGTTATCCTCTCCAACCCCTTTTCTTCTGCCCTCTGGCATCCAGGCAGTCCCCATGGGACAAAGTCCTAACGTGGCCAGAGCCAAGTTTCATGCCCAGAAATGTTTCTGGCCTCAATTTCACTCCAGGCTTTGGGGAAAATAGAAATGCTTTTAAAGACTGCCGTTTCATCCTCTAAGTCAGAGAAACCGCCCGCCACGAATGTGCCCAAAGGGATGACCCACGGGAACAAGAGGGCTTGGGCAGGACGGGATGATCCAAGGCAGCAAAAGCAGAAGGGCAGATTTTTGACTGGTATTTTAGTAATTTGCTTGCGCGGATAAAATTAAAAGGAGAACCCAGGACCAATAAAGCCAGGTCTAGCCTACCTCCCAGACACAGACCACCTCCTCTCAACTTGCTCTGCATGTGTGTGACGAAACGGGGAGAAAGGACTTCACTGCGAGGTTCAAATTAATTTATTTGGACTTCACTCACAGGTCCAATACGTCACT
>JAOQGH010000001.1:55953523-55991361 GCA_025769975.1 Gallinago jamesoni
AAGCTGAGTCGCATGACAACTCCCTGCATCTCACCTATTGTGCTCCGAAACCGGTTCGGCTGAGTGCTCCCATACAATGTGGCTTGCCTGGACGTGGCTGCAGGACTCAGCAGTGCCCTGAGCACCTGGAGCTGTGTCTTACCCACAAGGACAGTCAGGGCCTTGATGTTTCTGGGATGTTATTAATGCCCTTCATTTTAATTTATTTTTTTTTAACACCTCTTTTCTTTCACTAGCATTTCTGCAAACAGTCTGGAGAGTCCCCAGAGCTTGGAGTTATCAGCCCTCATCTCCAAAAGCCATGGTAAGACACCTGGTTCTGTGTTCTGTGATATCCTGGGCATCTCCTGGCTCTCCACGTGCAGGCAGGCTGTTTCCAGAGAAGAGCTGTGCTGTATCGCTGAGGGTCTGCGGTCACCAGGAACGGGACCGGTTTCTCCTCTTCTCTGGCCTTGCAAGGGTCACTGACCACTGAAGAGCAGAAAACCCAGGACCAAGTCTCAGACCTGGCCCACTGGTGGGCTGATTACAGCTGCTTCATGCAAATAGAACAAGCCCCAGGGTGGGAAATCTGGAGGACTAAAGGACTGCCAGCATGGTCCTAATGCTAGAAATCAGGTCCAAGAGGTGAACTACACAGGGACCATGTAGCCTGGTGAGCGTGGCAGGGTAGTCCTGGGGAGACATCCTGGCACTAGAGCCTCCAGGAAGGGGCTCTGTTAAGTTTCATCCCAAATCTGAGGCAGTGGAGGCCTCATTTGCCTTGGTGACAGCTGACAGGAGGAAGCTGGGATGGAAGGACTCATGGGGTGCAGGCTGTGTCCCTTGGGTGGGGGCATTGCTTCTTCCTGCCCACATGCCCACTTGGTGCCTCCTGTTCACCACTTCCAGCTGAAAAACAGGGCTAGTAGCTTGTGCTTGAAGTTGACTTCATTAATATTTGCGCTCTAGAGAACATTTCTGTAAGGAGCAATTGATGTTCATGCTGTCATTGCCATCGCTGAGATTTTATGTATTTGTGATATCTTGTTAGATGTCAGGATGACCTCCTGGAGATGCTGCAATGCTCAGATAATGTCTTTCTCTAGATGTGAGCACAGCAACTCATTACTACTCTGTGATTTGGTCATTCATGTGTTCCTGTCCTAGAGGTACCTCGGTATCTAACCCCATGAATGCCCTGCTGGTCTGCCATATGTGGAGTTTGAGTAGTGAGGTGGGTCTGCAGATGTCTCTTGTATCTCTCTCATCTCTAGACTGCACTAGGTCATATCTGTAGCTGTGTTTCCCACGTGGAGCCATGTACAGATCTGATCATACCCCTTCACTCCTGAAGGGACCCAGCACAGGCTCTGGGCACCCGGAGGCCATTTTCTCCTGCGTGGGTGATATGTGACCCTTGAGCTCCTGCTTCCCAACCCCTCTCACCAACGTTGGGGTCGTGCCTCCATACCCTTTTTCTGCAGGCTCAGGGCTGCTTCAGGAACACCAGGGTTTGAGCCAAAGCTTTTGGAGTGCGTCGGTCTCCAGACACGCTGTGTGGGCTTGGAGCTGTAGGTGCTAAGAGGGTGCTGCTGCTCCTGCATCTCCCTGCTCCGGGGGTGTGAAAGCTGGGACAGGAGCTCTGCTGCGTTTCAGGGTGAAAAGGTTATTTTTCTCACGCTAGCTGGCTCTCACCTGCCATTTGGATGTCACAATAATTTAGATGTGGCAAAGGTAAGAAGAGTCATTTTGGGTGTCTCCCAGCACGCCAAGACTTGGAGGTCAGGTCACATGTATGAGGGGACAGGAATTTTCCCTTAGGTTTTCAGGAAAAGTTGGGACTCAGTTTGGGGTCACCAAACCGGACCAGCTGGGCAAGCCCCGCCATGGGAACATGCGTGTGTGGTCACAATGGTGTTCACGTGGGTTTATCATGGCAGCACCCACAGAGGTGGGTGATGCTATTCCAGCTGCTGCCAGGTTCGCCTGCCAAGCAAATCGCCCATGGCATTTTACAGGAGACATTAGTCTGCGTGGCAATGTTTGCGCTTAGGGTCATGTCTATTTTTGCTGCTATGCCATGTATTTTTAAATTACGTTTGAATGCCATACAATGCCCATAGTGCAGCTCCTTTCAGATCATCTATGTCAGAAAATGGTTTTGAATGTCTGTCTGCTCATTTCAAGCTAAATATTTATCCTGTAATTAGATTGTTTTGTTTCAAATGCTGTCCTTTTTTTTTTTTTAAAAGAAAAAAAAAGTATGAACAAGAAGCCAGTATTAGGCTGCCTAAATGTGATGGGAATATGCAGCTAGAGAACAAAATGCTTCTGCAAAGCTGGTGTGGGTGTTTCGCCTTCACAAAGGGCCCCTCGGTTTCTTTTTTCCCCTGGCTTCACCACTATGAAAATCTGCTCTATCAGTCTCTAAGCCAGGACACACTGGGGATATTGCAGCTGTGTGCGTGGAGGTGAGGGAAAGGTCTTCAGCCCAACCTCTCCCCACCTGGCCGGGCTCCTCAGCGCTGTCACCCCAGCTGGGCTCTTGTCCCTGTAGAACTGTTGATGTCCTGGTCCAAAGATGCCGCCTGGGTCCTCCCTGATGTGGGTGTGATGCAGCCCCCGTCTGCTGTGGTGCTACTGGAGGCATCTCTGCAGCACAGGTATGAAAAATGACAGTGGTCTGGGGCAAATATGGTTTACTGTTTTCCTGCTGCAAGAGTACTTAAAAAAGTCAGGCTCTTGGCAGAGATGAAGGGAGGCTGATCCTGCATGCACGCATGGGCAAAGACAAAAAGGAAGGAGCAAGTTTCATACTTCACTGAGGCACTTCAAAAGCACTTGCTGCTGTTGTAATTTTACTCCTGAGATGGACAAAACTGCAGCTTCTGGTTCACCTGTGAGCACATAGGGAGAGCAAAAAAAAAAAAAAAGAAAGAAAGAAAGTGTTGATGTCAATCTCACTCAGGCTGAAAATATGTCTTTTAGGTTCCTGGCAAGCCAAAAGCCTCTTGAGATCCTGGCAGCGTGTTGCACCAGGGGGTCTATGCAGTTTTACATTGCTTTTAGATGAACCTGTTTCATAAGAGATGTTGTTCTCAGCTCTGGTCCCAAGGCAGGTCTCCTCCTAACCCTTAATAAACTCCTGAATGCAAATCATCAGGTCCTGCATCAGGGCAGGGAGCGAGCCCCCAGCCAGCATCGGGGCTGCCTGCCCCCTGCCTGATGCTACAGAGTTGGGGGTCCCTTGCCTGGCTTGGGCAGGAGTGTGGGGACCTGCCCCAGGGACCCCAGGTTCTTGGTGATGCATAGGGGGAGAAGCCTCTGGATTTAAAATGCTGCCCAGCAAAAAAGAGCATAACACAGGCTGGGGGATGTTTGTGTGTTAACCAGGGCAGGGAATTATGGAATTCATGGCCATGTGGGTAATAAACTAGGAAGAAATTAAAGGTAAGAAAGGAGGATAAAGATTTAAATTTAAACCTAAGATATTACTTCAAAGGACACAACAGGTAGCTAAGCTGCTAGGGAAAAAGATCTGAATTTGGGGTTTTTGATTTTGGGAGCATCTACAAGTAAGAGCTTCCCCATGGATCTTGACTCGGTGCCAGGGGAACTCTGCCTTGGAGCACAACCTTTCCTTTAATTACTTCTATCTTAACCTGGATGAAGTAATTGTATATTACTAAATGATCCCACTGAATATAAAATAACTTTGTATCAGCAGTGGAGGCCTTTATTTTTCTTATCTTGCATAAATAAGACATACAGCCACTGGCTGTTTCATAAATAACCTCGCTGTCTCACCTCTGCCAAGGGGTGGCCCTTCCCACCTCTGATGGCTTTTGGTTATGTTATTTCCTGACAGCGTACCTAGAGCCAAGTTAAAATGTGCTGCCTGCAGTAGTTAGTCGTCTCGGCTAAACTGCTGCTTACACTGTTGTCTTATTGAATCTGCTCAGGTTACCCTATAGAAAGAGGTAACGCTGAACGAGATGCTCCGACCGACTGCGGGGGCTGGGATTAGGTGCTGGTTCTTCACACGGTGCATTTCTGCACCTGCCGGACAGTGATAAGCTGCTCTAAAAGGCGAACTGGCTGCGTGAGCTCTCCTAGTCCTAGAGTTATAATTTGGAGTGGAGCGATTAAGGCTTTGGCTTGTAATAAAGCTGGCATCTCTCTCTCCTTCTGCAGTGTTTTCTATAGATTTGCATTTCCCCCCCTCCCTCTCAATGTGCAGCATCTTTCACAACGGTATGGATGTCCTGCAAGGCAGGTCTTGCAGGTGTGCTGATACACCATCTTGCTTTGGACATAGTAGAGCTCTCCTTGCCTTGCTTGCCCACTGCCCTGGGCTGGGCTACAGACCACGGTCACCCCTGGGGTGAGTTCTTTGGCCAGTGGTCAGACTTAGGAGCTCATATGCTTGCATGTCACTGCTTCTTTCCAGGGCAGTTTTCCATGCAATGCATGAAATATTAATACCAGCAGGCACAATGTGCTTCAGAGGAAGCGTCCATAGCTTTGTTCCTCAGGCTGGAAATCCTTCTCCCCAGAAGGAGCCAGCAGACCCACTTGGCAATGCCTCTCTGCCAGCAGCTCCCCTGCTTTGTTCCTTTCCCCTGGAGAGCTGATTTTCTCCTACACGCTTGTGGAAACACCACTGGCTGCTGCTGCCACCATGCTGCAGCCAGCTGGGCACAAACAAGGCTTGCTCTGGCAGTTGGAGGCTAATGGTGGCAGGGGGTGGCCAGGGTGCTGGGAGCCATGCTTGGTTTTTTGTGCTGATCTTGGCAGTGTGATTTGTATGGATCTCCTCTGAAGACATTTCTCTGAGCTTTCAGGTTAGGAAACTCCCCCAGGAATGCTAGGAGCTTCATTACAGTTTCTGCTAAATCACTAGCCAAACTCATCAACATGTATCTTGAAAGCTTTTGGGCCTGGTGGCTTAAGGATGCTGTTTGTGGAGCTGGGGGGCTGATACCACAGGGAAAATCCCCCTGGTACTCATGCTGTACCAGTACTAAGGAGCACCTCCAACCGCAGAGATTGCAGAGTGGAGAAGGTCTCACCGAAACCCCAGTGGGGGAGACCAGGGAAGAAAATGGAAGAGCAAGTTCAGCTGAGGCTGATGTGGAGCTCTGACCATTCAGGGTAGAGGATTCACCCTGGGGAAGCGTGTATAGTGTAGAGTGTATGGACAACAGCAAGGGAGAAGCACGTGGAGCTGCAGCTGGCAGGTGCTCACCCCTGTTCCATGGTCTGTGCCTCCTCCCTGTGTGGCTGTGAGGATGGCTGGAAGGAGATAGGGAAGAGATCAGCTTATGGTGTCCCCAGTCCACACTGACTTGTGGAAACTAAGCTGAGGCTGGACATATCTCTGGCATTGGATGGGCTGGAGGAACGTGATTGTTTTTAGGTGCTCGTGCTTCACCTTGTTCTTTGACTTGAATTTACTCAGAGCTCCAGACATTATCAGAGAGATCAAGAGAAAAGATAGAAAGGGCAAGACAAGGAAAACAGAAGAAAAACAAATTTAGAGGAAGTATGAGGGAAGATAGAAAATGATCCGTCCTACTAATTCTTCAAGAACTCAGACACCAAATTATTCGTAAGTGTGGATATTTGACCAGGACAGCATTTGGAAAGAAATTCTGGTGGAGAGAAGGTTGCAGGAAAGACTGCTTCAGCTGGGGAGGGACAACTCTGGAAGAGAATCGGTTGCTTGTCTGCCTTCCTTTGGGTAAAGCTGATGCTCCTCTCAGTTGTTTACAGACCACATGTGAACCAGATAAAATTTCCACCGATCCTGAACCACACAGGTAGCTTCCAGGATGCCTGATTTCCCACATGAGCTTAGTGCTGGAGTTCATTTTTTTCCTGGAAAATCAGCTGTAGTGCAAGAAACTTCACATTAGTCATCTCATGATCTGGGGGCTTGCCCCCACCTTCTTTAGATGTGGCTGTGTACACGGGCCTTGACCCATGAAGAAAAATGGGTGTGTATGCAGGAACTTCTTTTGGGTCTCTTGGCTTCACTTCTCGCGATCCATCCCGTCCTGTGTCATTTCTACATCACCAGTGTCTTCCAGTGCTGCTTCTTCACAGTAAGCTTTGTCCTGCAGAAGCTCAGAGACCTCCAAGCTCTCTGCACAGGTAGCCATCAACTATTTTTGGAAACTGGATTTCCCACATGAAAATCCCATGTCCCAGCAGAGTCTGGTTTAGGCCTGAGGTGTTGAAGCCCAATCTGTATGTGTGCCTGTGGAGGCTAACGGGGCTCCCCGGAGGAGCCGATGTGGGGTGCCACCTCTGAGTGATAGGTTGGGCAAGAGGAGGGGATGGATGCTGGGGGCTGGCAGTGTGTGATCTTCCCTCACGGCACAACAAAAATAGGAGGAAAGGGGAGCAGAACAGCAGCAAGAGCAGAGAAACTGTCTTAATCACAGTGCCTTTCTAATGGCGTCATATCTAGTGCCTGTATGGTGTGGCTTTTGGCATGGCCCACGCAAACAAGATGAAATACTATTTGGCTGGAAAGGAAGAGGCAGGAAAATAACATGGGAAGGAGAATCACCAGGAGAAGGAAACATTCCTGCTGGGGGAAGTGAAGCGAGGGGAACGTCTCGCTTACAATTGCCAGGCAGCAAAGTGCTGTTTGCTCAAAATCCAGTTGAGACTGGCACCAACTCTCCCTCTTGTGGACGTTCCCCTATATTTTGTGTGGCGTCTGGTAGCTGCCAGCGCTGCCAGCAGCCTCGAATCTCTGGTGGTTTTACTGTAGGCTTCAACGAGATGGTTGGGTGTGATGGTTCATAATAACTCCCGTAATAAATATCCCTGTGAATTAGGCCAAGAGAGCGGGCTGATATGCAGAGCCGGCAACTGGAGGGACCTGGTATCGTGCTCATCGCTCAGCAGATGAGGGACACATCTCTGTTTGTAAAGTGAAACACCCAAAAGTGGGACCCATAGTCCTGAAAAGGGAGCAAATATTGAATCAATCACTTCCCGTGCTCACTCCTCCTCTGACTACCCAGGACTTTGCTTTCCTGCTCTCCTCTTGCATTGCTCAAGTCAGCCTTTTTTAAAAAACAAACCAAAACTTGCCCACCTGAATTTCCTTCTGAACTCTCTCCCTGACCCCAAAGGCTCCCTCTTAGCCCAGGCTGTGCTCAGTGGGTGAGATGTTCATAGTACCTGTGTTTTCCCACAAAAGTTCTACCTGGTTTTTCTTATCTATCTGCAGTCCCATTTCTTCTCATGGCCTTTTGATCTGTGTTCCCAGTATTGCTCCTTGCCTGTGGGTTTTTTATGATTTGGACCCTCTGTGCCCAATAAACAGATGAGACCAGGTCTGTCCTGCTGCGGGAGCCAATGTACCCCTTTCAGCTCTTTGGGCTGCGGGTCTGCAAGAGCAGTAGGTAAACACTGGCCTTTTGGTCGGGAGGACAATAAATCCAGTGTGGTTTGGACCTTGCCGTAAACTCACAGATAGACAGAAAATTAACTCTGAAACCTGGAGAAGGAGCATGGATTCTCCTTAGAGCAGAGAGTTGCCACGTGCGGCTCGATCTCTGCTGCAGCTGACGGGGAAGGAAATAAAAGGACCGCAGGCAAAGATAAGCAATTTCCAGGCAGATGCTGCCACAGACCAGCTGGAACCAACCAGCTGAGCCACCAGCACTGGAGTGTTTGGCGGAAGGAAGAAGATCAAAAAATAAAAACATGGTGTCTGGGGAACTCGCAGTTGAAAAGGCACCAGGGGTGCAGGGAGCCCTGTGCCATACAGAGATCTTCCAGGGTAATGGAGTTTCATTTTTATTGTTTTTTTTTTTTTAAATTTGTTTTTGGTTTTGAATGGGCATGCCTGGAATCCATTTGTGAATGGTTAGAAAGTAATTAGCAGATTTTTGTCTTTGCACATTGGTTAATCTGTTGGAGAGTCACCAAGTCAGCAGGTTGTCTTTAACAGTTTGACCTACTAAGGCTCCAGCCATGTCTGCAATGTATTTTGGAGACCATGTATAAGAGGATTAAAAAATTATAAACGCATGCAGAATTCTGCCTCGGGCTGTTAAACACAAGCATGCAAATTTAACCTTGGGAAGTCCTTTAGCTTCAAGTTCCTGTGCTGGAGTAGAACTCTTGCTGTTTCTTACACTTTTCCTTGGCATCTGTCTCTGGATGCTGTTGGGGGAAGAGGCAAGATGAGCTTCTAGCGGTCCGTGGATCCTATCTATGCAAGATGCTTACAGGTGAGCTTTCCAAAGGTGCCCAGCCTGGGACATCCCTATATGCAACCCTAGAACCCAAACAGCCAAGAGGGCTAGCCAGGCTGAGCATTTGGCAGGTATGCTGGGTTATCCTTGTACCAGTACCAAAGCAAACCCAGGACCAGGATTCTGAGCCTAGGTGAGATCTTCCAGTACTTGTTTTTCTGGGCCAGTATCTTGCAACCAGTATCAAGCCCCAACAGCAGGACCCTGAAGCAGACAAGTCAAAAGATTTGACTGAGTGCAGCAATGAAAATGAGATGCAATTATGAGAATGATAATAATGGGGAAGAGATGCAGAACAGAGACCCCATCCCAAATTCAGTGGTAAATGCTCTGCTCAGGCAGCTGGGCCACCAGCGCTGTGTTTTGGGTGCTCACTGCCACCCGGTGTTGATCTGCTTGAAGAAAACTAATTTTTTTTTGCCAAGTATTTTTTGCAGAGGGATTGGTTTCCCTGCAGGCGTTCCCCATAAGACTGGTAGAGCATGGAAAGCACTGCTGGGTTAGGGGCTGCTTAAATTGGTGCTGCTTCTCAGTAGAGAAAAAGACCTGGTTGTCCTTCTCCTCCCTAAGGGAGCGCTTGGCATTGGAACGATAATGCAAAACGAGACCGTGAACTTTGAAAAAAGCCATCTGCAGCTGGAAGACAGAACCTGTTGGAGCTCATTAAAAGGCAAGTGTAAACATCTATACAAACGAAGGGTAGATCTTGGCTTCCCCACGGGCTCTTATCTTGCAAAAGCTCTGTGCTTTGTGGATGAGAGGCTGTTTTGGAGGCCAAGGGAATAAAAAAAGTGTGTCTGTTTCCTCGCCTTTCACCCCATGAAACTCAAGCAATGGGAAACCCTAATTTGCGTGTGCTGTGCCACTGGCTAGGCAGTGCTGCCTGGGGTTTTGGAGATGGGCTTGATAGGTGTTCCTTTCACAAGAGATGCCTATGTAAGTGGCTCTGCCTCCCCCTTGCCCCCTGCCAGCACATGCCGGTCTGGCTACGTGACAAACCAGACCACAGAACTGACCTGGCTTTGAAATAAATTCACCAAAAGATAAACGCAGTTACTTTAAACCCAGATCAGGTCCTTGATCCAGTTCATGTCAAGCTCTCATAAAGAGCTGTGGAAGCATCATGAGGTGGGGGAGGCTCTGCTGGCCTCCAAATCCATTGTAAAAACATGCACAGCCTCAGATTAAGTGCTGGTATCTTGAGGGCTACTTGCCTCCCCACTGGGGCTGGGCAAGGCAATTTGCAGGTCTATCACCCAAATTTACCATGCAGCGATGGGCTCTCCCACCCCTTTTTGGGGAGCCTGAGAGCCCACAGCTGAGCCATGCCCACTGTGGCCTGGTTAGTTCCTCTTCCTCCAGAAGCAGCTCAGATATGCAGAGGTTTTCATTGCCGAGAGAGTTTAACCAGCAGCCAGGCGCTGCCGGCTCCCTCCAGACTCTGGGCACGTGTGTCCGTGTGTCCCAAGGAAGGCAGGGTGGGCTGCAGAAGGGCTGCTTGTTTGCAGCTTTATCTCCTCTGATGCTGCTCTCGGCTGTGCTGCAATTGCTGTTGCTTTTGCAGGTGCATGAACCCCTCTCCAGCAGTGCTCGGCAGTGCCCTAACCACATCCCACACTCTCGTGGGGCAAGGCACCTTGCAAGGTGCCCAGTGCACCCACATTCCCAAGTCAGCGGGAGGAGGGGGCTAAGGACCCTCTCTGACATAAGGTATGGTGTGGGAACAGCCACTTCTCCAGCTGCTTGGATTTCAGTCTAACCTGATCGTGAAATCCCAGCCTCAGCCACCCTGCAAGCATCTCTGTTACAGCTTCCTACGCGTAGCTCTGAGCTGCAGGGTTCAGGGTGTCAGGCAGACACACTATCCTGCATGCATGCTGATTGCTCGACTTTTTTTTTTTTTTGCCCATGTGTATTTTTGTGGCCCCTGCCTTTTCCAGTTGTCCCTTGGCAGCCTCTAGCTATGTGATTTTTGTTGGTGGGGAGGGCTGAGGGAGGAATTCCGCTCTCGCTTTATTATTTCGGTAAGTAGTACACAAATCCCGGTGTGCCTTTATGGTGTTATGAAGTTTAATCCACCTGAAGGGACTTCTGCATGCCACTGTTCCTTCATGTCTTCCCACTGACTCCTCGAGATCTCCAGGGTCTTGCTGGTATAATGTGTTCTTACCTCCAAAAAATAATTTCCTCCTTTCGCTCCTGGGATGAGCAGAGCTTCAACACCTGCCTGTTGTTTTCTAATCATACTCTTCCATCCTCTAACTGCGCTCACAGTTTCCCACATAAATCCTCAGTCCTTTTGTGCTCTCGTTTCCCAGCCCTTCAGAGGAGATTTGCAGCCCTAGAGAGAGCTCATGGAGCCTCGGAGACAGCCCCAGCTTCTATATTGGAGCCTAAATATTCTGGTCATGGACTGCCCTGCTGCTTTCCTGCTTGTTCTCCCATTGAATCCAGGTACTGGCCTGCAATAAATGTCCTGCTTAGCCCAGGTAAATGTTTTGTCCGGGTGTTGTGCGTGTCACGTGCACTGTGCAATGCCCAGACGATTGCACAGGAGCCATGGGTCATGCCTGCCTACCCTCTGCACCCTCTGGAGAAAGACAATGACCGAGTCATACAGTTGCCTGCCTGGTAGTCACCAAAGGCTGGACCCTGTGAGCACTGAAGCAAAGGTAAAGCTACCTCTGACTTTATGGCACGGGGCACAATCCCTGAAAGAATCCATGCCGAGATACTGGTAAGTACACAGCACAGTTCCGCAAACCCACAGCCCAAATCTTGTCCTGGATGCTGAAACCTCTTCCTAATCCTTCCTCTTCCTTCTAAACAGGCTGCTCAGCTCACCTCAGCTGCTGAAAGCCATCGGCATATGGGAGCCTTATCTGGAGGCACTGCTAAGAACGGTGTTTAAGAGTGATGGGAAGAGAGGAGCAAGCCTGGAAGGGATTTGGCCACTGCCACCACCAGTGAGACTCCACCTTGTTTCCCACGAGTGGCAGAGGCCATGCCATGCCTGCAGCTTCATACGATGCTCTTGTCTGACAGTCTTCTGGTCCTCTGGATACTGAAATCAACGGCACGGCTGCAGAAAGCCCAGTGCTCTCGCCTTGCTATGGCTACAAATATCCTATTACTACTGCCCTTACCTCTCTGGCTGACGCTGCTGGGAGTGCGGGGGTCTCACCCGTCTGTCCCCATGGGCTGAGCTGCCGGCTCCTGAAACAAAGTGCAAGTGAAGCTCTCAGAAGCAGCTGTGTATCAGCAAGATGCCATAGAAACCACAGCGACCGTGCAGAGGGCCTTTTCCCTGGCATTACGCAACAGGCAATTATGTAAGTTAGCCTCACAGAATATTCCTGGCTTTTTCAGAGCGCCAGCTTTCCCTGTCAGAGCAGCGTGTGCTGCGCTTTCCCCACGCCAGGCTTTATGCAACCCAGGGTCAGCTGCAGGACCCTCAGCTGCTCTCAGGGCTTCTTTCATTGTACTGAGGGGGAAAAAGGGTCATTCAGTCAAAAAAATCTGCCTGTCCCTCTGAGCTGTTTTGCTGAGTAAGCAGACAAGGTGGTTCAGGTTGTTTTTTGAGGAGGATAACCTGGGGTTTGGACCATCTCTCTCTGCTCCTTGCTGGAAAGTTTATTTCATGAATTTACTTCAAATGAAAAAAAATAATCTATGGTTTCTGCTATAGCCTCTCTCTTGGGTACTCGTTTCCCCACTTGCAGCAGGTCTCGCTGCAAAGAAGACAGGGCTAGAAATCACTGGTGATTTGTTATATTAATTGGCAGGGCAATGTGGGGGACTGCTGGGCTCTCTGATACTCACTTTACGGGCCAGGGATGATTTCTCTCTTCACAACAGCGATACTCTAAGATAAAAAATTGAATGTGGCCAAAAAGACTTGGAGCTGGTCCCTCCCTGTGTGCAATTCCTACCGTGCCTCCCAGCTCTGTCTGGGTTGCTGCGCCCTGTATTAATTTCCACCAAACAGCTGGTGTTTCTAAAACCATACCCAAAAGCCAGTCCTTGCTCTTTCACTGGTCCTGTCTTTGAGCTTGAGCAAGTTGTAGAACTTTTTTATTCCCTCATAAATGGGGAAAAACAGCTTTTCCATTTGTGGGGGTGTGGCATGGTCTAAATTCATTAATGCCTGTAGAAACATTTGCCATCTGTTGAGGGAGGAGCAAGGCAGAGGTGAGACTGCATCCACTGTTTTGCCAAAAATGGCTCTTCCCCTGCCTGCTGTGCCCATTAGATGGGGGGACCTTTCCTAAGCACCTTTAGGTGACATTTTCCTGTTAGAAACCAGTCCCACACAGCCCCTAGGACAGCCTTGGCGGTATCCTCAGGCTCAGCTATGGCTCTGCTGCCATCCCATTGGGTCTTCCTCTGCCCCAATCGCCCCACACTGTCCCTCTCCAGTGGCCAAGGCTGAGGGGATGGAGGAACATCCTCCCCGTGCCAGTGACCTGTCGCAAGGCTAGAATTAAAGCCACCTGGTCATGCCAGGGCCCTGATGCCCCAGGATGGACCCTTTCTAAAGAAAACAGACTGGCTCTACATCCTACACTTTAAAGAGCCGCTTACAGAAGTTTTGCCATCCGCCACCCAACCGCAGCAAAAGCCCTGGGGAGGGAGCCAGAGCTGGGACGCCGCACTCCCCTGTGTCCGGGAGTCACTCCCCTGCCTCCGAAATTTGAGGGCTACGTGTTGGCCACCTCCCCGAGTTTTCCAATCCCGGGTGGGGGCTCGGACGTGGCCTCCAGCCCCCGTGTCTCTGTCGCCCGTGGCCACTAGATGGTAGCAAGCCCCGGCCGACGAAGCCGGGCTGCTGCGGCGCCTCCTGCCCGGGCAAGGGGAGCCGCGCCGGGAGGTCGCGGTCCAGCCGGGGGGGGCTTTGCAACAGGACCCGCATCACGCCAGCGATGCACCCCAAAATGCGGCCAAAAATATTAACGATATATTTTGGCGCTCGTTTAGCATGAGTGCCTTGCGTGTGTCAGCTCGGCTCTGCTGTGGCCAGCGCTGTTTGAAACGGGGGATTCAATCGCCCGGCCCTTTTTAAAGGAGGCAGCCAATATGTTGGCTCCCCGTAGTTTGCCTTTACCGAGATGATTATGCAAGTGATAGATTTTTGAGTAGAGAGGCCTGTAGATACTAAAATGTTATGTTCTTTTTGTGGCTGCAGGTTGTAGGGGCGGTCTGGTCTGCTGTAAAGCTTTTAGTATTTCTGTAGAGTATTTATTTAAGCTCTAGGGAGAAGAGCTTATGATTTCATTTCATTATTACTTCACTTGTAAAAAAAATATATATATATGGAATCCCATGGTCTTTTTAAGCCTTCTGACCATTTAATGTTAATGTTCATACCAAGACTATTGGCTTCACAGCCCTGGGGAAAGCTCTAGAGAGCGGAGAGTCGACCAGCTTCAAATGGTTATTATGGCAACTGAGTAGTTTCAGCTTGGGGAATATGACAGAGCTCAGTGCATAATCAGCAACCTCTCGTCTACCAGGAGCACATTTCTGTCATGTCTGAAGTGTGTGTAAAACAGTAAGGTCAGTATTCAGGATCCTACCCAAGACCGAGCTTGGGATGGTGGTGGAAATGCTTGTGTACTGCTGTAAGTACCTGGGGAGAGGGGCTGCAGGTACAGGATCTCTCCTGCCTCAGCCTGGCGCTGCGAACAACATGAGGAAGAACTGGAGGTGTCCTGAGCTCTTTTCCAGTAGCTTAGCTTAATTTGGGTAACTGGTAGCTGCCTGGTGTTTGAGCAGGTAAATCAGGATGAAATCTTGGCCTTGAAGTGTTTAGGATGAGGATTTTTGGATGTGAAGTGTACTGGTGTGTAGAGGAGAGAGAAGAGGAGGCTTGCAAGGTCAGTTTGACTTGGCTGACAAGTTGGCTGTGAAGCCAACACGCTTGCAACATGTAACAGCCGAAATTCCCTTACCTCTACACTTGGACACCAGCCGACACCTCCATTTGGCTTTTCCCACCCTTCTTACCCAAACTATTCCCCTTAAACCTGTGTGTTTCTGAGAAGTGTGGGGCTCTGTGCCTTGGTCCTCCTCGCTGCCTGATTCCCCTTGTGCATGGGCTGGAGCAGGGAGACTGCTCCCACGCTGTGGAGGGTGGATGGGTGCAGAGGCAGCAATGCACCGCAGGTCCTGCAGCACTGTGGTAAGGAGCGTGGGGTTGAATGCTCTTCTCCTGAGTCCCAAAGGCAGGTGTCTTCAGCCCTTGGTTGACATTTCTTGCCTGCCGAGGCCTGCAGTGTGTGTCCCTGTGGAAAAGTCCAGAGGTAAGCGCATGCTTCGGGACAGCAGGGCTAGCTGGGCTTTGTTATCGGGCTGTGTGCTCTGACTGTAGTCACTCCCTGGAAGGGATTAATCACCCTGTTGGCGTGCCAGGCTGTTATCAATCCTGACGGGACTGGAGAAGAGAGGCTGTGAGGTGTCTCAAAGCATACCTATGGTGTTTGTCAGCCCGGTGGCTTTTCCCCCCGATGCTGATATTTGGCTTGACATAGGTAGCCAGAGATCTTAACCCCTGGCTGGCTATGTGTTGAGTGAAGCCTTGCTGTGTCCTTGTGTCTTTGGCCTGCTGGATCAGCTGCAGGGCTGTTGGCTCCGATATCCAGGCTCAGCCAGCGGCTAATCCGGGGCGTTCCCCGGAGAGGCAGGAGAAGAACCCAGGAGGGCAGGTGCAGGGTAACTGGCTCCCATATATTTTTAATCCCCTTCCTCCCTCCCGCAGAGGCCAAGGAGATGCCCGGGCCACTTTGGATATGGTTAGATCTCGAGGACTTGTCTCTTCTAACACTGTGCTCTTCTCTCTTAGTAAATGGTATGCATTACCCCAGGGAAAAAGGGGAGTGAGCTCGGCATGGGAAAGGACAGGCCTTTGGAGCAATGGAGCTGACATTACCAGCCACCCGATCTCTTCTGCTGTCTGCCCTTGGCCCGCCAGGGGAGAGGGAGGCAGGGTGGCCTTGCAGATGACAGTGCTCTTCAGGAATCTCCTGCCATACAGCTTGACACTGTCTCTGGGTCCTTGGGAACCCAGGACAGGCTCCTGGCACTGTCTTTGGGCAGTGCCCTTTCTCTCTAGAGTGGGATATGTGCCAGTCCAATACGAAAAGCAGAAATGACGGCATCAGTGGCACCCACAATAGCACCTGACCCAAAATAGCTTCCGAGAAAAAAATAGGGAGGCTGATTAGGTTAGACAAGCCTGAAAGAGGGCAAGATGTCCAGCTGACGATTGACAGGTGTAGGTCTGTGAGCAGGGGCTATAAATCCCATGGGTGAGCTCTCCAGCCACCCTTTGGGGAAAGGACACAGCTGCGGGGAACACTTGGGACCTGCCTTCAGTGAACCATGGGGCTCAGTGATCAGGAATGGCAGCAGGTCCTGACCATCTGGGGAAAGGTGGAGGCTGACCTCGCTGGCCATGGCCATGAAGTTTTAATGAGGTAGGCAAGAATCTTCCGTCCTAAGAGTAAAGGTGAGAGCTTTTGATGCGAGACCAAGGAAGGTGTATATTTAATATGGGAGCTCATGTTTGGCGGTGCTTATTTCAACAGGCTGCTTTCTTTGTTGCAGGGTGGTGGTTTTTCCATTGCTATGGTTTCTTGGTTAAAAATTACTCCCTGTGTAAAGTGGCTGTGCTTCTGTCTCTCCATCTGCCTGTGGGTGCAGGAGCAGGCCAGTGCTGCTTTCCAAAAATGGTGGGACCCTGTTACTCCCTGTACTTCTGCTGGCAAACCTCTGCCTCCTATCCTCATTGCCCAGGCAGTCTGGCAGGAAATGCTGGAGTGAATTGTGTGTCCTGGGCCTTCAGATGCCTTGCAGCAAGGATGTGGGGAGGCAAGATTGGAGAGGAGAGGAAAATCACCTCTGTGACAATTTTCTCAGAATCTATGATTTCAGTAAAATTAGCTGTGAAGGACCTGAGTGTTTTCCCCTCCCCACCTTAGTCTCACCTGCCAGAGCTATGCCCTTCCTGCTTTTTGTCTGGAAATCTGTGTGAATACTTGTCCACTTCCTGATGATGAATTTGAGGTCTGGGTGTGAAACGAGGCACATCCTTTGCCCTGCCCTCCTCCGTGATTCTGGTATCAGAATGGGAGTGCTTGTGAGGTCTCCATCTGAGAAGACCCCCACCCCCATGCTGTCCTTGTGGTCCTGGTGCCCCAAGCGGGGAACACCCTGGGCACCAGCAACAAGTCACAGAAATGCATCCTGGAAGAGACCTCAGGGCTGCAGAGTGGGAAAAGACATATGGTGGAATCGGATCCTAGCCTGTTCTTAAAGACCATCAGGGATGGAGAGTTGGAGGACACAGGACACTCTCTCCAGATCTCCCCCTCCTCCTGTGTGCAGTACGATGTGCTGGAAGGTCATGGACGCTGAGGAGAGCAGTGGGGATGTGGCATTTGCTCCATGGGGGGTTTCCTATATTAAACATGGCTAAAGGAAGGGCCCCACACCACCGGGCAAATCCACTGTCCATTCAAAGCTTTTTCAAAGATGAGACAAAGCAGAGAGCTGTTGTATTTACTTTCTTTCTCATGGCACAATTCAGCTGCCATTTGAAGGGGAGGGAGGGATGGGAATATGATGGCTTTCCCCTCATACTGGAGGGGTGGCAGGAACCCAAGCCCTCCCCACCAGTCCATCTGTGTGAACTGGCTACTTTGCTCTAGAAGTGCCACAAGACACTGAAAGCAGTTTCCAACCGCTTTGGAAGGTCCAACCAAGTTCCATTTTTCATACAGGTATCTCAGGGCAGAGCATGGCACTAAATAAATACATTACACCCCTCTCCCCTGTGACTTCGTGCTCCCCAGCCAGCCCAAGTCATTTCTTGTTCCTTCAAGGGGTTTATGAAGGAGGAGAGAGGCAGGGGAAACCCTCATAGTGTAGAAATATGTCCACATGTGCATTGTTAAAGACTTCTTAGGTAGATGCCATATCCTGGGAATATGTTTAGAAAATACTGATTTAACTGATTTTTTTTCCAAAAGAAACAAAAAAATACACCTTGGAAGAATTTTGAAAAGTATATAATCTTTGGCAGACATGATTCAGCCATAGCCAGATATTGATTGAGGAAGATTTTTTGAAAGAACTCTATCCCATTTCAAGGTGCAAGGGTTTTTTGTCTCTTTATGTGGTGGACAACCTGTATCACAGAAAGATACAGGAAAAAAGGAAAGGCAGATGGTGGTGCAGGTGCAGGTGTGCACCTGGTAGAGTACAGAAATCCTTTGGAGACCTTTGAAATGAAACACCAGCAAAGACTGGTCATTCATTTACAGAATAGTTTTGCATAACAGTTTGTGTTTTCCATGTGCTTGAGGTTATTCCTTAGTGTAGTTTAACCTATACTTACATCATGCAGTGAAGAGCCTGGCCCTCATGGCAACATACTTGGGAGGAATGTCCAGTTCTAGATGGGCCGCAAGCTCTGGTAGTCCCAACACCAGCACCCTCCTGAGGACAGACCAAGTGTGCAACCACTGTACCATGAGAGGGAGGCTGGTTTCATGGCTGAGGTCCTGGGCTGGAGCTCCAGACACTGCTGTGGGTAACTTGGGTGAGCTGCTTCACGGAGGTGAGCTGTAGGGCCCTGGCTGTAAAGACAGACATTGCTTTTGCTGGTGCTTGAACTGGTTGGATTATGCCCATCAGAGGGTGTCATACCTGAAAATAAACTTGTGCAAGGGAGCTGATGTCTCTCAACACCTAATTATTAGACAGCTCCTAATAATCAGGACAGGCAGTGTCCCCTTTTCACCCCGACTCTAGGACTCTGGCAGGGAAAAGAGTGAAATTTCCTACTAGTTTGATTGTCGGTGGTGTCTGCATCCTGTCTCCTAGGAAATGCAGCAGGGAGGAAACAGAGGGGACAACACTAGCCTGGCTTTTAGCCACCCTTCCACCTTCTTGATTTCATTTCCATTTTGGGCTCAGAGTGCCTATAAATAGCACTGCCTGGCATGGCACAGCACCAACAAGCCTGAAGGCCCAGCATTCTTGTTATCCACTTGGTCCCAAGGACTCTCGGGGGTACCGCAGTTCCCAGTAGAGGAACCACAGTCCTGGCAGCTGGGCTGAGCTGGGACAAAGGATGACAAACATTGAAACCAAGTTCAAAGTAGGGTCAGATGCTTCCCTGACATATGCATGCTAAAAGGAGTGATTGTGAATGGTGGTAATTTGGAAAAGATCTAAAGTGTCAGAGGTCCTAAGTTAAAGTTGCTTCTATGAGCAGAGACTAGCTAAGAGATTTCTTAGGGGTGAGAAGTGGGTTCGCACACCTTTGCCTGCCAAATACTCTGCAATACCTGGAGCAGCAGGACTTCAGCTCTGGTCTGGATGACAGCTCTTTCAAGTCCTTCTGCTTTTGTCCACAGGCTCTTTCAGGATCACCCTGAGACCTTGGATCGCTTTGAAAAGTTCAAAGGCCTGAAGACCCCTGATCAGATGAAGGGCTCTGAAGATCTGAAGAAACATGGAGTTACTGTCCTTACCCAGCTGGGTAAAATCCTGAAGCAGAAGGGTAATCATGAGTCAGAGTTGAAGCCCCTGGCTCAAACCCATGCCACCAAGCACAAAATCCCTGTCAAATATCTAGAGGTATGAAAAAATCTTGCAAACTTGATGTCTGGTGTGTAGTGAACGTGTGCAAGACAGCTATTGAGAGCTACGCTTTTATTAACTGATGGCTGGTTGGACTTCAGTGAGCTCTCCCTCAAGTCCGAGATCTCTGTGTACAGGCAGGAGGAGGCACAGAGAGGCTCATGCTATGTGAATGGTATGTGAACCTCCAAGTTTAGATTTCCCATTCCAAACACCACACGCAGTCTGAGCAACCCTTGACAGTAATAAACCAGCCCGTGCAGCCTCTCCATGCCTGGGAAACTAGATTACATAAGAACTGTCAATGGTTGGACACAAGGGATGTACAATTTTAGAGTAAGCCCTGGAGGATCCATTGGAGACCAAGACCCACAAAACTAAGTGTTGTACAAACACAGGCATGAATTTTCAGCCTTAATGGATGAGGCAGACAAAGAGTGGAAAGGGCCATGATCTACTCAAGGTCATGAAGCAGATCAGTGTCAGAGCTAGGAATAGAGCCCAGTTCTTCTGCCCAGCCCAGGCTCCTTGTGAGCTAGACCTCACTGTCTCTCCAGAGACTGCGGGAAGGGCTACTGAATTAGCTCGAAGATATTTCCAGGCTCTGCAACCTATTTCTTAGTCTGGCTTTTCTGAAAATAAACCTTGACTGTCCCTTCTGTTTTTCTCTCTCTCTTCCCTTCCTCACAGTTCATTTCTGAAGTCATTATCAAGGTCATTGCTGAAAAACATGCTGCAGACTTTGGGGCTGATTCCCAGGCTGCGATGAAGAAGGCCCTGGAACTGTTCCGAAATGATATGGCCAGCAAGTACAAGGAGTTCGGTTTCCAGGGTTAGAACATATGCACAGAGGGACACCATGATGGAGGCCTGGCCAGGCATCTTAGAGTAGCTTCCCCGGCACTGTTTTGGACATCTCACAATTGGCCATCCAAGATGTATGGGAAAGCTTTGATGAGAGGCCAAGAGTCACTCCAGGCAGTGTAGAGACAACTCAGAGTGATATCCATGATAAACTATTGTTTCCTGGCTTTATGTATGCAAGAGAAATAATCTGCTTTCTTAGGAAAAATAGTTTAAGAGGTTATCTGTGAGCTTTTGCCTATCCCTATCCTCTTTTTCTTTCTGCCTCCCCAAACCCCAGCCTTATGCAAGAGGGAAGTGGCATGGCCAGAGATGAAGGGATGTGGACGAACAAAGGGAGTGCTGAGGGGTGTGGTGAATGAGAGGGTGAAGGGATGACTCAAATGGTGTGAAAGGGATGTCAGGATGGGAAGCAGAGGCGCAGTGTCCCATTCCTCCCACAGGTGAGATTGTTAGCAGGTTACTGTGGACAGCTTCCAGCACAGTATTACCTTGCTTTATGGGGGGGGTGGATGCAGCTGGTCGGTCTCCAGGGTCTGTCAGCTTGGAAACTTGTATTAGTTGCTCAACTCATGTTAGCCAAACTATAAAGAGCAGTACTCCCTGCAATCCATAGGTTTCTGGCAGCCACCGCTACACATCCAAAGTTCTGTTGCACTGGGAAGTAAAGTATGTGTTTATCAGAAAATAAAAATTCCTGCACCAGTGTCGTGTGTTTGCTCATGGCTTTACAGGTACTCCAGTGAGAGGTAGGGGAGATGGAGAATGCGGAAAGGTGTTCTGCACATGCATCTGGCTGCACCGCATTCACGGTGTCAGTCTGTGACTTGAGCAGCACGTGGTGTCTGTCTCAGCCAGGGGACTCGGGGGGACTCAGTTGTTGCCACGAGGTCATGACCTGGTTACTAGACTTCACAATGCAAAGCGGCAGCCTAGACTCAAGCACCTCAGAGCTGGGAGAAGCACTCCCCGACTAAAGGCCATGGCCACTGCTGTGCTGGGGGGAACATGGTGAGAGAAGGCTCTTTGCTTATTTATGGGGAGGCAGCACGTGCCAGTGGCCTCGGATCCCAGCAGCAGCACAGTACATTGCTCCCTCTGGGCAATGCAAAGCAGGGCTGCTTAGCCCAGGAGAAACATTGCAATGGTAGCATATGCTCTTAAAAACCCCAAATTTGGTCTCTGCTGCAGTGTCTCTGCAGTGCATGTTTACAGATGCATACCCATGTCCTGTGGGAGAGCTTAAGGGACAGACACAGCAGCAAGGCGCCTACCTCTGCCCATCGCCCTCTCCCCATCCTGGTAGCACAGTGAGGTACAAGTGACCTGATTTGACTGAAGTGGGGGAGAGGCTGAGGGACACGTGCTCAAAGCTACCCAAGTGTCAGTCAGAAATGGTTGGAGCCTGAAAATGGGTTTTTGAAAGTCTTGCCCTGACACCCAGGTTTCACAACGGACTAGCTGACTCTGTGAACTGTGCAGTTTCTCTGTCTGGACCTAGTGAGAGGGGCAGTTATACCCCACAGTGAGCTCTGGGGTCCTCATTCCCTCCTCTTCCTCCATCCCCACCACCCAGCTCAGGCCCTCAGCAGCAGAGTGCTGCAGTCTCCTCTGGCATATGCACTCAAGCTGTCTCTGTGCAGAAAGCAAGGTGAACGAGCAGCCTGCAGCCTTTCAGTACATTTTCTCAGGGTCAAGAGCATTCATGGCAGCTCACATCTTGGCCCAGCAGCAGGGTGCTACAGACGCAAGTGGCTGGGTCAGGGCTCAGGGAAATGCATAGGGTTGACACAGCTGCTCTTTTCTGGTACGGAGAAAGTAATATGCCTTATCTCACAGAGACAGTGTGAGGGCAAGCATGAGAAAGAAAAATGAGGTGCTCACATTTAGGACTTACAAGCAGGGTCTGGTTCAAAGCACTCCCTGCTACGCTGTGTGCAATGGAGATGGAGAAGGAGCCACCAGCTCCCTTAAAAATCAGTCCTGAAACAGCGTGATCTTCTCTGTCTGTGGTCAGGGCACAGGCCACAAAATTTCAGTCTCTGAAAGGAGAAGGAATGAATTCCTTCCCAGAACATAGCATCTCTGATTTCTTGCTCTTTACAAATCCTCACTTTACCTCTGGGAGCTTGCTTAGGGTTTCAACATTTCAGAGGGTCACAAAAGCATATGCTGTCACCTAGATGAAGTTACAGCCAGGTGGTCCCTGGCTTAAGCAACATGCTTCGGCTGACTCCAGGCTAGTCTGTCTGGCTGTGGGGGGAGGGCAACCTATTTAATTAAGGTCTAGAATTGCCTGTCCAACACAATAAGTTTTCCTGCCAGTGACAACAGGCTCCACTTCAGGATTAAAAGCTCTGCTATGGCAGCTGCCTCTGTCAGTCCGAGTGGGACTGGAGCCGTCTCTAGATATTTTTATGTAGGACAACGTGGTGGAGGAGGGAGGGTTTGCATATACATTGTGCCCAGCTACTGGTTATTAGGTATCTGGAATAAACGGTCATCCATTGGGAGCACTGATCCTTCACCCTGCCTGCCTTACCCCTGTGTGTCAGTGCACTAGAGACCATCCTTAAACCTGTGCTGGTCAGATGTGGGGCCTGATGTAGGTTTTCTGGTTGTGCCTATGACCCAGTGAAGATGTGCAAACTGAGATGAACCAGCAAGTTCAGACACAAGTAACAGTGGATCTATCTCCCTCAGGCTCAGTGGGTTGGGATGCTTGTGGTGAAATCCACATATCTTCACCTTTGCTACTCTGGGTACCGAGTGTTCCCTTGGCTGCAGTTCTGACATAGTGTAGCAGTCTATGTAATTCCCACAGAGTAAGTCTATAAAGCTCCTGTAGCTGCCCCTGCTTTAAGGACAGGGGAAGTTTCCCAAAGGAAAGGGAATGGCGGGGAAGGGATTTTTCAGCTCCATGCAATATTGATTCAGCGTTTTTGTTGGAGTCACCCTTTCAACTGTGCTACTAGCACATGTGCCTTTTCTGGTTTGTGTATGGGACAAAGTGGAGATAAACCATATTGGCGTAAACCCAGAAAATTTCCCGCCTCCTTTCCAGGAACAGCTTTACGTAAGGCAGATGGCTCCCAGGGGCTTGTGTCCAGCCCCCCTTCCTGTTAGCACCACTTTGTGTCACATACACGTCCCTGGTCACACAGTGGGATGTGGTTTGTGTGGCTGCCAGCCTCCTTGCCCCAGCACCTACACACTGACTACAGGCAGGTCAGGCTTATGGCTGTCCTATGCTTTCCATGCAGTCCTGCAATTTCTTTTATGCTAATAATACTGTTTCTGGCAGCAAATGGGTTATGCACCTGCATCCGCCTTTAGGTTGAAAAACATCCCTGCTGCTTTGCACTTGACATGCTATTCTTCTTCCAGTGCTGCGGTTTCCATTGCACAGCAGAGCTCTCGGTGGCACTGAGCCAGTGACCTGTCTGCCTTCTCTTGGGCTTCAGTGTCAGACGCCACCAGCTCATCGGGATCTCAGAGGCAGGGAGCAGGACCTCACTTCCCAGGCGCTGTGCAAATGAGCCAGTCAGCCCCAGCCAGGGGTGCAACAACACTGCAGGCTGCACTGCCTCTCCCCCTTGTCTTTACCTCTGCCTGCTGGTCCTGTCTGGCTCCAGTACATCTACCAATGTCAAGTGGCATCAAGGAGCAAGTGCTGGGGACCATAGTATTAATTCTGTGATCTGTCTCTCAGACTCCTCAGTGGGAAAAAGGGATGGGGCTCCAGTGTCTAATTATGTTAAATATTTAGCACATTAGCACGAAGCGTGTGGCATTCTTCATGTTTGCATCTCCCTGCAGGGCTAACGTGAGAAAAGGGCAGGGAAGTTTCCAGTCCACGTCATAGTCACCAAACAGATCCAGCTGGTTTCTGGGTATTGAAGTACAGACAGTGGCTAAAAGATATAATGTCTATGACACTGTAATTTAATAAGGAGACTCAAATGCTCACCTATAGCACATGCTTTCAGATAAGGATTATTTTTGTCAATGTCCCTATGTTTTCTACCCCCTGGCCTGTCCTGTGTGTTATGCCACTGAGGAAAAGAAACCAGTGGTGTAGCTAGGTGTTTCCTTGATGTAGACTTACTTGCCCATAATGTTTTTTTTCCAGAAGGTGCATAGCATCAGAGCATGTCCTCCTCCTTCCTGGACTCATTCCTCTCAGGTTTGGTCAAGGATGGATCCTTGCTTGTCCATGCTGTGCAGGGCTTAACAATCAGAGTCCATGTTTCTTCTCAGTCTGGCATACATACACACATATTGATATCTATATACAAGCACCAGTTTCACAACACACATCATTAGCAAAGCCTCTCTGTCCATATCCTTCAGATATCAATGTGATAGTTTGCTGGTTCTTCATTTGAGAGGATGATGTATATTAGTTCTCACATTGTGATTAAATGAAGTATGGCTGTGAAACCAAGTTTTGCTAAGGTTTAACCAGGCAAGAAGACAGACTGTGCAAGGACACGGCGCCTGGAGAGCACTGGTAAGTAGAGGCCTGTTAAATTTCATGAAGGTGTGCTGGCAGGGTCAAGGAGGCTACCTGGAACTATAGTAAGAGAGAAGAGAAATCCCAATCAGCCTGTTTTATCCAACAGGCTAATAAATGAGCATCTGTGAACATGAAAGAGTCACAACAATGCAGCCTTCTTGACCAGCATATAAATTCTTCCCTCCCCTGTGATTATAGGCACAACAAGCCCATCTCCCAGTCCTGTGACTTCTATAAAATCCTTATCCAAATGTCAGTAAAGGTGACCTTGTGGCTTTTTAAAGCAGTACTTTATAGTCACTTGGCTGCACTGTACCGAAGTCCTTTCCCAGTTTGGCTTTCATCCCCTGTAAATATATAAACAGAACAGGCTGCCTCCAGCTTACCCTGCAGCCCTGTAGAGACCACCTGTGGTAAGCTGTGTCAGATAGGGGCAGGTCTGGGGCTCTGTTGGGCAAGACAGGCCCTGGCACGGGGCATACCACTATAGCTGGTACCTGGATGGACAAGGCAATATGGATTTGGGATGGGGAAGGTATTGGAGTCTCCATCCCTACCCCCCTGTCCCAAGAAAAGCATCTCATGCTGAGAGAAACAGCAGTTCAGTGGCCCTGAGCTGGCCGAATGGCCACTTGGGTTATGCTCATGCACATGCAAGCACAAGTGCTGCAAGGTCAGTGGGGGCAGCCTGGACATGAGGCTATTCCACTTCATTTAAGGCACACGTCATGGGGCTGTGGGGCTGGTTTTCTGGATTTGCCCACACCTAGCGAGAGGAGGCTATTGCTAGTTTGAATACCCTGCAATCTAGCAGTAGACATGACCCCAAAACAGTTTTCCAGGTAACTACCTTAGGCATTAAAAATGAATACTACAGAGATACTTGTCTAGAAATTTGTGTATTTCCCCGGGTTGTAGGGCTGAGAAGGGGGCTGTAGATATGCTGTTATTGGTATCCAAGAAGGCTACTATAAAGCTAATACTGCTGTGTATATCTTAGTTGCAGCCTTATGTCTGGAGTAGAGCTTAAAGAAAACTATGCCCGTTTCCCATTTCCCTTCTCTAAGGAAAGCTCAGAATGAATGCAGCTGCTGGGTGCCTGGTGTTATTTTAGATTGTCCTTAAAGCAGGTTCAAATATTCCAGAGACAGAATAACTTTGGGTGGAAGGTCTTCTGCATTATTAGCCCTTAATTCTCTATGTCTCCATGTTTAACTTGTGAATTCCCAGTGTGTGCAGGTAATGGTGCTTATATTCCTTGAAGTTTTTATATCTTCTGTACTTCCCCAACATCTCTATCTGTTTCCTTCTTCAAGCTAAATTCCAGCATCCAAGCTCTCACCAAAGGGGTGGAAAATTCCTGGAGCTGATACCCTTGCTGAGATCTGGGAGTGCTCTGCCCAGGTCTTGCACAACATCAGGCTTGTCCTCTTGGCTCTTGGTGAGCTTTTGGGTTATCTGGAGAGTTAGCTGATAAGGTGTCGGAGTGGGTCTGTATTTTCTCAGTCACCTCTCAGCTGGATGAATTGTCTGGTGCCCTTTGAGGGATGTATTATGTCATGAGTTCACTGTGAGTTGGTTGGGGAGAAAGAAACCCAACAGAGCTTTGCCTAAACCAGCCATACTGTGTCCCTGCAGAGTCTGTGGGAGAGCCTGAGCTGAGCAAAGATTTTGTACCAGACATGCTCAGACAAGCTGTGCAGAGATGGAGGAAAAGCAGGCAGGGCATGCCATGTGCCACGCTTGCAGTAACCCCCCTCTGAGGACAGATGGATCTGTGGGATCTGTAAGGAAGAATAAAAAATGAAATGCAGGTGGGAAATTAAGTCACAGCTGCCTCCCCCCAGTGGCTATTTACTGCTATCGGTGCTTTCTGAAGAGCATTAGCATCATTCTGACAACCGCTCTGCTGTAACGCAGTGGAGGGACTTTCCTAACACGAGCTGCTTATCTATGTGCTTTTGTATGGGAAGAAAGATGGACTCGGAATTTTTTCATGGTGCTAACTATGGATGTGACGCTTTCACAAAGCTGGCCCATAAATCATGAGAAAGAAGCTTTTGTGCATTTCGGTTTGCCTTGATAATAGCACGTATTGCTAACCCAGCTAATCCCCCAGCTAATTTCAGTATGTCACGTTTGAGCTGTTGTCCCTTTGTCTTTTGCCATGTTCCCTCTCAGCTGGAATGGTCCCCTTGAGTCATAAATATTTTTTCTTTCCAGTTAAAATCCTCTATCCCAAAATGAAGTTCTTTGTAACAGTCACAAATTGCTAGCTCGTAACAAGAAGAGTAATTAGAAAATAATCTTTAATGTATTTCCTACTATACTATGGTTTTTCTAGTTTAGCTGTGCCGTTGCTTCCTTGTCTGTTTATGATCAGAAACTTGTTGACTGTGATTGTCATATGGGACAAGTTCCGTTCTGATGTTTAATGGTAATTAAGAACTCCATTTCATCGTGTATAAAACTCTCAGTCTATAAAATGCACTGTATAAAACAGGACCCTTCTCACAATATGCCTGAGTTATTTGCTATACTGGTATTACCCTAGGCCTTAGTTAGAGACCTACCCATGCTTTCCATCTACAGTACGGTGCAATTAGCCCCATTTTGCAGAGGTAAATGGAGACAGAGGCAGGCAGCAGCACATCCATTGTTTGATGGCTTGGTCATTCAGCTGTTCACTAGGTCAGGCTGCAGACTGCATAATGGAGGATGTTTGTGAGCTTCTTGTGTAGGAGGACATGAAAAGTTGTGCCATCTGCCAGTACGCAGCTCTTTGATGTGGTTGCATTTCAGCAGTTGTCAAAGGACATCCTGTGTGTAGATGTTCAGTTGAAACAACGGTGTGGTGTAAATACCCAGATAGATTACAGATGCTGCATACAAAGCAAAACAGTGTAAAGACCTTTGGACGGAACTTGGAATGAAGTGCTCTGGAGATTAATGAACTATGGTATCACTTGGGACACTGCTAATCTTCACACTTCCAAAAGAAAAAGCCCTGGACAGACATAATAAAGGATGTAAATATCTAAAACAGGTTACTGGCAGAAGTGAGGTCTCTAAATCCAAGTGCATGAACCTCAAATCCTCCTGTGTAATTCTTCACATACTTACATTTTTATCTGTAACCCACTCCTTGATTTCTATCTTCTTCCTCTGTTATGCGCTGACCTTCCACCAGCTTGGGTGAGTCTAAGACAACCAGTGTTCATCTTCCTAAATTCACTTATAATCCTCAGAGTTGACCTTCCAGAAACCAGTCATATTTGCCTACATCTGACCTCCAAAACATGCAGTTTCAGCCACTTCCATCCAGTAGCGTCGTTAGTGAACAAGGTTCAGGTGCATGCCCATCATCATCTCACAGATCATTCAGTTCATACTCCTCTGGTCTTTTAAAAATGAGCTGTGCCTTGCTGTCCAATTTGGAAAGGACTTGACTTCAGAGAGCGGGTTTGGGTGGTGAATCCTTATCTGACTTGGGTGCCTAGGCTCTAAAGGAGTAGTCTGTAAAAAAAAAAGAACAAGAACAGAGCTGGTTTTCATGCTGGCTGTACTTAGATAGCCCTCCCTACTCAGCACATGGCTGGCTGAATCCTTTTTGAACCACCAAACTCTCTAGCAGCATGCTCAAGTCCTGGGCAAGTAGCTCAGCCTTCATACTATACTCCAGCAACCAGGGCTGTCTAAAAGCCTCCATACACCTTTGAGGCTGTTACTATCTCAGTGGGACCACTCCTTCTCAAAGGGAGTCTCTTTGAAAAGTAAAATGGAGAGAGGAGGGAGAAAAGATTTCAGTGCCTAGCACCAAATGGCATACTACAAAGCATAAGGGCTCTGTTTGGGAACAACAGGCTATGTGTGAGCCTGCTGTATGGTGTTCAGAGAGTTTGAGATTTTTTTTCCTGTGACCTGTGCTTGCAACTTTCTCTCTGACCTCATTGACAATAACGTCTGGATCTGCCCGCACTCATAGTTCTCTATGGAAGACAGCTAGTGCAACAGGAGAAAGAGGGTTTTCTTTCCCTGTTGCTCTGTTTTGAGGATAGTTTGCAGCTGTGCTTGACTGGAAGGAATTTACAGATCTCATGTATGATGGTTGAGAAACATTTCCTCTCCTGACTTCATCATGTGTATCTTCATACACATAGTGGCTCATAACTGAGAATTCTTCAGTTCCAATCCTAGTGGCAACATACAGAGGGGAAAAATAGATAGATATGGAAGGAATGCTTTTTCTTTCCATCTGCAGGCAAATTGGAGATGGACAACACTGCATCCACCTCAGCAGTAAAAGAGTTAATTATATCTGTGAAGAAAAGTGTGTTGGAGCCTCTCAGTGTTAGAAATAGACCAAACCAGAACAACCAAGTGCTTCAGAGTACATCATCCTTTCAAGTACTGGTGTTGGTGAGATAAGAGATAATACATATTTGAGAGAGAGAGAGAGATCTCTTGTATCTTGAGGGCAGAGCATCTTAGAAATAAATTTAAGGAATAACCTCTCTTCAGGCATGTTATTTCACTCCTGTTGGGAGTGCTTAGCTTACAATTAAGTCTGTGATGAGACAGTGTGGGTGTGTGTATGTATGTACAGCACAAAGCCTATAGTTAGTACACAGAACAAAATGTTTTGTTCTGGTGTCCCAAAGGTACACAGCCTCTCAGAACTCATTAATTTCAGTGGATGTGAGACCTTTCAAAGCCCTGGATTCATACAACAAACTTTTCACCACAGGCTTGGGACTGCTCCTTTCATTCTGCTCGTGATGCAGTAGAAACTTGGAAACCAGCTCTGCATCTATTAATCAGCTGCAGCATGAGCCCCTTTTGTGCCCCTAGTGCATTTTGTGGCAATAGCTGTGATCTATTTAAAGTGCTAAACCTTCAAACTGTAACTCCTTGCATCAGATGTAGTAGAAGCAGATATCCATGGAAGAGAGTGAGTCAAAATGAACTCCCGTGTTGCTGCTCAAAGGTCAGGCTTCATCCCAATCAGCAACAGTTACCCAACTCCTGTCACTGAAGATGGGCTTTGGCTCCTCCTTTGGTGGTTTGGGGGTTGGAGCGAGGCGAGGTTTCCTGGGGAACTTCCACTGCAATTTATATTCCCTGCTTCATATTCACTCTCTTTCATTTATTCCCCTCAGAGAGCATTCAAGGAGAAGGAGACACTGCTGTTCCTGTAACATAGCTCCGCATCCTTATAGACATCATGGCTAAATCCATGTGGCATGACTGCCAGCCTCAGTCCTAAGTCAACAGCAGAGTCAGTCTCAGCTCAACAGGTGGTCTTTAAACATGAAGCTGCACAGGTGGGTAAGTGTTGTAGGAAACCGGAGGGGCTCAGCCAGGTCCTTTTACAGGAGAACCTGCTGAGATGTTTTGGGGTTTTGGTTGATTTTTGTTTTTTTTTAATTTACTAATCACGTTATTTAACTCTCAAACTCTGCACTAGACTGACTGGTATCAGAACTGGCCAAGTGCAGGGTTTCTCTGCTTGGTGGGGTACCATGGAGAACTATTAAGAATTCTGGATAGTAAAGGTTTGGCTACAAATTCCTATGTAAACCATGGCTCATATTCATCAGAGTTGTTCCAACTTAGGCTGTTCCCATTGGGATGAGACTGGAGCAAATGGAGAAAAAAGCAGAAGTGGTACTAGGTATGCACTGTGGAGGCAGAGTGATGTCCTTGTGGTGTGTCATGACCATGTAACAAGTGGTGTCTCTCAAGGGTCCATACTAGCACCAATACTATTTAATATTAATACTATTTAATACAGAGTGGGATTGAGTGCATCCTCAGCAAGGTTGTGGGTGACACCAAGCTGAGTTGTACAGTTGATACACTAGTGGGAAGGGGTGCCATTCAGAGGGAACTTGACAAGCTTGAGAAGTGGGCCCATGTGCACCTTACGAAGTTCAACAAGCCCAAGTGCATTGTATCTGTAGGAATAGATACCATGGCACAAAGGACTTCAAAGAGTGATTCAAGCAGGTGGAAGGTGTCAGGATACAAGGCAGGTTGGCTTGGTTACAGAGCAGCTGTGGAAATGAGATGAAGATTGCAACAAACTGAATTCAGTCACTGATAAAAAAAGATATGACAGACTGAAGATTAGCTTAGTTATGAATTCAACTCAAAGTTTATGGAGGGAAATTCTTTAGCTTTTCTATATTGAAGGGCAGACAAGATGACCTCAGATGTTACAGAAGATCTCTACTACTTCTGAAAAAAAAAACAAAAAACAAAAAAACAGTTTTTCTAGTTTAAGATCAGAAGGGCCACTATAGCACTTCCAGAACTGTTGACTGAGTTAACCTGGAGAGGACAGAGCACTGGATGCAGACAAAGCAGCAGATGTGGAACAACTCCTTGTGTTTTGTCCAGGGCACATTTTCACCGATGTCATAAAGAAATAATAGACAGTTTGAAGTCTTATTCTGTGGGAAATTTTGGAGTAAATGTTGCAATTCCCTTTATTCTCTCAGATTTTAAGGAAAGATTTTTATGTGAATTTGTGATGGAGAAGGAGAGGAAACAGAAGGACAGGTATTTTCTCTAGAAGGTACCACACCTGATGCCATGCCATATGGCAGCCCGTATTACACCACTGGGGTAGAGAACTGTAACCTCTGAGAGAAGCTCAAACCCAGACTTGGATCCTGGTTTGATGGGAGGCTGCTCTCTAGTCTAAAATAGCCTTTTCTTTGGTACAAACAGCAGCATCACCTAAGAAACATATAGGCAGGAGGAAGGAGGGAATTTGCCTTCTCTAAAGAATTTAGAAACAAACTTCTAAGTAGATCACATGAAAGAAAACTGCATGGAAGAGTTTATTTTCCTTACGTCTTTACCTTTCTCGTTTATTTCAGAGTACACAATCAATTCCTTTGCCAAACCTGACCTAACAACATTGTTATCTTTGAAGAAAAGAACCAGAAAAAATAATCCAAAGAAGATAACTGCACTTGTAAGGTACAACAAACATGCTGGGGCAAACATGAATGTTGTGTGATGGGTGCTGAGTTATACATATGATTTTTGGTCGATACTGTCAGAACAGACTTCACTCCACATAGTAGATATGATGGGCGGGATTGCCACATTTGTAGTCAAGCAAAACAGCATCAAACCATTCTCTGGAGAGAGCAGTGCTCTTACTCTCTCAGCCTTCACTCATTACATTGAGTCCAATGACTAAGAAGGTCAAAAACAATTCCTTCAGAAATGAAGGCACCAGACCTTTCTTAAGGGTCTCTGCACTTCAGGTCTAAGGAATAAAGCTTGAGAACTTATTTTCACCATCTTCTCTTCCCAAGTTTTGGGATCCTCATCATTTCTCCAAATGTAAGCTGAGGTGAGCACAGAGGACAGTATCTGCCTGATGGCTGCTCGCAGGGATTTTTATTTTGCTGTCCCTCTTGCTTTGACCAGAAGTTCCATGCTGGCCCATGGAAACCCTCCTGTAACACTGCCAAGGCAAGCTGCTCACAGATGAAGACCTTACTGCTATCTAATTTCCCAGTTGAGAATTTGCCCACCTGGCATACACAGCAAAAGAGTTTAGTTACCAGGCTTTAGTTTAGTTTCTCAGGCTTTTAGTTACCAGCACACCACCGGACTTCACAATGGTAAAAGCTGTTTTCCTTGAAAAACATGAGGTTTTGCAAACTGACAATTGCTAATCTGAACCATTTGTGTCAGAAAATTCCTCCCAGGTCCACTGGGAAAGCTGGGCTGCCGGGAGCCCTGCACCATGCTCAGCCTCGGGGCAGGGGGGGTGTAGAAATGCCTGGCCCCAGGAGCCACCATGTTTGCACAGCTGCGCTCCCCCAGCCTGGGGTGCAGGGAGGGTGGGAAGAAGGCACCTCTATGCCCTGAGTTATGCGTGGTCTTGAGGTACTTTATGTCAGGGGACCACTTTCAACCCAGCTGCACTGGGGTCATGGCAACGTTTTCCACTGTCACAGAAAAGATGGAAAGTCCTTCGCTGGTATTTCCAGGGGACTGGGAGGGTGCAGGGCAGAGGTGGGTCCCCTGCCTCGGCGGCCTCTCACTGGTGGGGAGGCGCCACAAGATGGCGCCCTGGCACCTCGTGCCCCAACGACGGCCGCAGTGGCGGGAAGCCATGGCGGCTGCAGGTACCAAGCCCGGCTAGGCCCTCACCCCACAGTCCCCCAGCACCCAGACGGTCTCCCTAGTTGTTGACTTTGTCACCACAGCTTTTTGTGTTGTTTTTTTTTTTCTCCATTATTTTTAAAATTTTTTTCCTTCCCCTCCCGCCCCATGGAGCTGTGCAGAGGTCTCTGGAAAATGCACTGTCCCATCCCTCCTTCCATCCCTCTGGTGCCCACATGTCCCCACCAGGCGCAGCTGGAGCCCCTCTCCTGCACGCTGGACGCTGTGGAGCCACTCTGGCAAAAGAGAAGCCCAGCATGGATTTCAGGAGGCGGGTTGACTTTAGGATAATGGCTTCCCATGGGTTTGTAGACTCCTAAATAGCTCTGAGATTACCGACAGCGGGCTTTTCCCTTACCTTTCTTGCAGTAATCACAAGGTGGCCCCTGGCTGTGGGCTGGCAACAGCCCGGGGGGAGCAACTGCAGGGAGGGCCATCGGACCCTGATCACATGCTGATATCTAGGTGGCTCAAATCCGTATTAAGTGTGGTGAAGACAAAACAAATCTCTTCCTTCCCATCCTCAGGCACCTTTGCCCTCACCACTGACCTCTCCTGCATTTGTGATTGTCCTGTACCAAAGTTTGTGTGTTGGTGGATCAAGGAACAAAGAAATGCAAGAGGGTTGAAATCCTGTTGAAACCTGGTGCCAAAAGGGTGGGACAACGTGAGTCCAGCGCTACTCTCTTCAGCCCAGTCCTCCTGCAAAGCGTGTTTCTCCAGAAGGCTTTTCAATTCCTGCAGGAGGCCTGAGGAGGATGGGGACCATCACCTGCATCCAACTCCATCACTCACTGAAGAACAGTAATCAAAACGACGGGTTGACATAGTGCTTAGAGACATAATTTAGTAACGCGGACGTTTTTTGTATGGTTTTCTTCTGTATTTTTGAATCAGAGTTAGGTTGATGGTTGGACTAGATTATCTTAAAGGTCCCTTCCAACCTAGAGGATTCCATGATTCTGTGATCCTGGGCCACTGAAGGTGGACAAGCCCAGAAGAAACACATGGCACCCAGACATCCCAAGTAACCAGTCCTACCTAGCATACACCTGCTCCAAGCGGCTTCCCCTTAATCTCTCCATGTATTCTGTTGTTTTCACCACCTCCAAAGAATGATTATGTGTGAGGGGTGCAGGAGACTCTTTTGGGAAGAAGGATCTACTTTGTGAACTCTCCTTTTTTTCCTTGTTAGAGGTCATTTGATTTGATGCTGGGACTCTTAAATATACTTTCTCAGGGGTGTGAACTAGACCATTGCACTAATCTCATCTCAAAACTTTTTGCTGCTCTTTATGATCCTTAAGAGCATTGGAAAGCTTGGGGGGGGGGGGGGGGGTAGTTTTGAGGTCTTCTGTGTGCCTCTGCAGCTTCCCTTAAAAGTAGTTCTTGGAGCCCTTGAATTATAATGGCACATAAGGCTTTGGGGCAAAAGATGGAGTGGAAAATGTGATAGCTGTTCTGCTATTAAAAAAACAAAAACAAATAACAGAGACTGTTCCTTCTATGTAGGGGGTTTGGTGTATAGGAGTTTACTGACTCAGTTAAAAATAAACCAATCCCAAACTGACTGACATGAAAAGTCAGTTAAAAAAAAAAGCGCTTATAAACTGTAGGAAACAAAATGATTTTTAGAAACATATTTTCCCTTAATTGGGCATCTGTTTCTGGATGGAGCAATTTGTGTATGGAATCCAGCCGTATGGCTTTTGTTTGACAGTGAAATGATCAGTTCCTCAAAGTGTGAATATCACATGGAGAACCCCATCACTGCCTCAAAAAGGATTCCTGCCCTAGTAGGGCTTTGTCAGCAATTGACAGAGAGTGCAGAACCAAGCTGCGTTGTAATCCCTAATTGTATGTCATAACATAATGGCCTTTTAATGGTAGTGATGGCTTTGTGGGTTGTAGTTAGAGCCCCAAGGAAGGGGTGGACTCCCACGTGTTAGGTGCTGCAAAGGTTGGCGTAATATAGGATATGTTGCTTTTACAGATTTTACAGGAAAGGCAAGTTGAGGTGGGTCTGAGTACAGGCAGGACAGGCAGCTGCCTTGGGCAGCAGTCTGCTAGAGAGACGTAAGGCAGCCCAGCCTATGCAGCTGACCTTGCCTTCACCAGGACTCTTCAGGCTGGCTGGGGCTCCCACAGACTTCGGTGTCGGGGTTGATGACTAATGCTGGGAAGAGCAGCTGCTGTCCCCAGTACTTTCTTTCTCCCAGTGAGTGCAGGAGTATCTACCCCATTCCTTAAGAGATCTCTCCCAGTCCTCCATCTCCATCTCCATCCTCTCTCCTTAACTCCTTCATTCCCACAGCAAAATTGATGTGTCCAGGCTCCTCATCCCACAGATGTCAAAGCTCATGAGACTTTAATGATATTGCTCTTTTAAAAGCTCAGTCCAACCAGATTGCAAACCTTTCCCACTCCCTTCCTCCACTCTGATCTCGCTGCCATCAGTGGAAGTGGTAGGTTCTCAGCATCAGGCATGCCCACTGTTGTTTGACTTCCAGGTGTCTCTTGATATTGGTATTTGGGCTTCCCTGAACCCTTTTGCAAGCATGATTTAGCCTCATAGTGTCTATCTCAATTATATTAACAGCCTAGTTTTGCAGAAGGTGAAACTCATATACCAATATAGTTAAATCTCTGTCCTATTGTAGACAGGACTTTCCCTCCTTTTGCTCCAAAAGTCCTGACTCCAAATGCATTGAATAACCACTAAGCAATACTGACATTTCTGTTACACTCCAGTCTAAGGCACAAATTCCCTTTCTTCATCTTCAATCATATTTAATTTGGCACCCTCCAACCCACCTCCCAACTCTATAACATGCAAATTAACCCTCCACACAGGATGGTGACCACAACTCCAATTCCCAGGCATGCTTGGGCTTTGGAGAGATTCCAGTTTAGATCTTTGCAGCTCAGCACCATTTCTAGCTACCACATGTCACCTCTCCTTAGACCAACCTTTAGCAAAAGCCTTCTGCATTGAGCTTCCAAGATGTTGGCTGTCAACATGCAGACATGAAAACCAGCCTCCCACCTCCCTCCCCCTTCCTTCCCTGCGTCTGTATTATACTGCAGCGTCTCTTGGGCTCATACCACGTGGAGCTAATCCTATAAAAATGATCTAGCTGTCTCTGGCAGATGGATATTGATCACTTGCCTTCGCAGGGACCCCCCACAAGTAGCGTAATTTCCCAGTGTATTACCCCACCCTCTGACCCTGGACCGTTTCATTGCCAAGACATCTCACTCCTAAAATCAACCTACCTTCTCTCTTCCTCTCCAGTAAACTAGACCATTTTTTTCTTATAAGAAATAAAAGGAGCCGTGAGTCCTTCCAGGGAAAGATGTTTTCCTCTCCTCCCCCCTCCACCTACATGGCATGAATCTTAGGCTGTATTTCATAGGTTTGATTTGAAGTAAGTTTCTTACTGCTGGCAGAATCTGCCTCCACGCCCTCTCTGCTCATTTGGTGAGTGACACTAATCAGTGGTGTGGGAGGCAGGGACAATATCAAGCACTGAGCTGATTGACAAGTCTCACTCAGAATGTACATGTACCCTAGTAGATATGTGAGGGTGAAATAGAGTGGATCTATCAATCTCTTTGTATCATTGCCCATCGCTGGCTGTGGTTCACTGTGGTTCTTCATTGAAATTAATGGTTCACTGAGTGGAGAAAAATAAACAAAGCAAAATTCCCCCCCACCCCCCCAAGCCCTATTTAGTGAATATTTCTGGGTTTGGGTTATTTTTTTTTCTCCTGCTAAATGAGCAAATGCCTCCATATTAATCACAATATGTAATCGACATGAAAAATCAGGCCCTGCTGGGCAGGGAAAGATACTTTGAATTATCTCAGCAGGAGAGCTGGCACTAATTTACTGCTGTTGTACTCCAAGTACTTCTGATACAAAAGATGAATGGAGTTGAAGGTTTGTAACTTGACTTCCAACTACATCTAGGCTTTTTGCATAGCATCAGCAGGGCAATGTAAATTGGCATGAGACCCCTGAAGCACAGTTGGAGTCAGCAACCTAGTCCTGTAGGACCTGCCCTCATGCCTCATTTTCTTTTCTTTTTGAGCAGTCTTCCTTCCCTCCTCCCCATCATCTATTTTTTTTGCCATGCCAGAGACCCAAGTGTAGAAATCTTCTGGTGTTTCTCTGCAGTACCCTCCAAAAGGGTGAGTTTTATGCCTGTTCTAGTTTATTTCCATGACTTTGCCAGTGGGCCATTTTGTAAGCTGAGAGAGCAAGCTGAAGGAAGCAGCCCTAGCTCTGTTTATCAATGCGATGTGAAGGATGATGTTTCGTACTACAAGCAGGTTACATTGGAGGTATTTCCAAACCACGTAGACTTTTCTGCCCTGGTTCTTGAATGGTACTGTAGGCTAGAGTTGTTCTAGAAAATTAAATGCAAGATCTCTCTCTGGCACTGCAACCAACTGGAATGTAAAGGTCTGCATTCACTCCATTAAACCTCATCACCCTCCAGAAGTGGGTGGTTGCCTGCAAATTCCTTGTGAAGAGTTATTCCTGGCCTGTGCTAAATCACAAGGGACACTTCCTTGGTCTGGGTCAAAACTAGGACAGGGAATGTACTAACAATGTAACATTATGGGTTCTGGAGTCTGGTAGATGCCCTGGCAGCATTTAATTTATTAATATAGTCATGGCTTTTGGGTATTTGATTTTGTAAAACTTCTAACTGCCACATTTTGCCATTTCTGTGAGGAGGCAGGAGCTGGGAAGCTGCACTTCCCAGGCTGGGGGAAGAAGTCAAGACTTCTAGCCAAGGATGAGACCTATACTTCCAAGAGGTAGAGTGCCACTTTAACTATTGTTCAGCTTCTCAAGTTCTCTGGTCAGATATAAAAGAACAAGTCTTTGGGCTATTAGCTTCCAGTGTCTTTGGTTCACACTCAAGATCAACACCTCCAGCTTTTTGGGTTTGCATCAGATTACATGCTAATATGGGCTCACCTGGCAAGATGTTCTCACAGCTAATTTGGAGACACAGACACTTGTGATACCTCACATGGGCGTTCTTTCACATCAACCCAGCAAATCATAGGCCATTGGTGGTCAGCTACTACAGCTGGCCTGAAGTCAAACCCCAGACCCCAGGAATAGCAGTACTGGTCTGTTAGTTAAAGGGGACATCTGGCATACTCATCTCCTTAGATATGTTTTTGTTCATCTGAGTTTGCTTCCCAGAGTTTCCTTTTTTTCCCCTCAGAATTACTTCTGATTGAGTTGAAATGCCCTTCCCTTCCCTTCCCTTTCCCTGTCTTCTTCTGATCAAGACAGTGTAGCCTGCAGACAGCCCACAGAGCTCTGG